>CM053028.1:307273520-307972270 GCA_028564925.1 Lithobates sylvaticus | reverse complement strand
CGAGTCCACGGTAACCGCCGTTGGGCTCTCGCTGTGTGTGCTCATCTTCCTGGCTAATTAAAGCAAATTTTCTTCCAGTTTTTTATATGTTGCCTTAATCTTGCCATTAGTTTTGACAAAATTCCCCTGTTTGAAACATGGCATTTATAGTTGTATTCAAAAACTTTGGTATTATCACTCCAAATGATTTTGTTCTAGAGGTTTTTCAGAAGATTTTATTGCTATTTTCAGATTACATCTGGGTAATACATGGAAACGCATATATGTAGTATTACATCCAAAAAAAGGGAAAAATTCAGGTATCAGCATATTCATTTTGGAAATAAGACATGAGTCATTTCAGAGGAATATGGACGTAATGGAGGCTGCATGCTCATTAGATCCCCCAAACTGTTGAGTGATTTGGCTGGGCCCATTCCGATTGTGTAGATGCATCTTTCCTGAGACGTAACTGCCATGACCTGACAAGTTTATTAGAGGTTTTATTTTTTCAATATCCTCTACTCTGGGACTTGACCTTTTTCTATATCCTAAAAGTGAGTTGAACCTTGTTTTCTCTAGCCCTGATGAAGTATGTACCTGAAATGACACAAGGTAGCACAAGGTTGCAGCCAGTTGGTATGACATTTTTCATTGCCTACAGCTGAAGGTCATTACTGTGTGATCTCAGTTGTAAGTAAAATGCACGTTGGAAGCCTGCTTAGGCTATCATTTTATTTATTTATTATTTATCATGTATTTTTGCAAGTGCAATATTATTCTTTGTTACCTGGCTGGGGCAGATGCAAGACTCTTCTTCATGAATGCACTCATTATGCACATCACCTTGTATTTACTTTAGTATGCTAATGTATTAGCTGTATAAGGCCCCTTTCAGACGAGGCGGACTCCGCTTGCACGGAGCCCGCCTCTGTCCGCCGGCTCAGCGGGGGATCTGTCCGTTGATCTCCGCTGAGCCGGCGGATGACAGCCTCTCTCCGCTCACTGAGCGGGGAGGGGCTTGCGAGCGCCGCTGATCTCTATGGAGAGATCGGATGAAAACGGACAGTGTGTCCGTTTTCACCCGATCTCACCCGATCTCACCCGATCCGACGGATCTGGACGTGTGGTCCATACGTCTGGATTTGGCGGATCGGACCGGATCGGATGTCAGCGGACATGTCTCCGCTGACATCCGACGCTCCATAGAGTAACATGGAGCGCCCGTTCAGATCCGCCGTCAAAACTGACAGGCGGATCTGAACGGGCCTTCCGTGTGAAAGGGGCCTAAGAGGGAGCCAGAATTATTCATATTTCATATTAGTTTTCTCACTGTAAATGTCAAGGCACCAATTTAAAATCCAGGCACCTTTTAACCTCCCTGGCGGTGTTCCCGAGTCTGGCTCGGGTTGAGATTTTTGTACCAGGAGCGGTAACCCCGAGCCAGACTTGGGCTCGCATTGCAGGATACAGGGGGAAGTTACTTACCCTTTCCCCTGGATCCTGCGATGTCTCCCCGCTGTGTGAGCGAGCCGTCTGCTCGCTCGATTCACACAGTGCCCGAGTGCCGCTGATCTCCGTTCCCTGCGACGTTCCGGCGCACGGGAGCGGAGATCGGCGCCAAATTCAAAAAAGTTTAAAAACACAATACACATACAGTACTGTAATCTTACAGATTACAGTACTGTATACAAAAAATACACATCCCCTTTTTCCCTAGTGGTCTGCCCAGTGCCCTGCATGTCATTTTATATAATAAAAAGATTTTTTTCTGCCTGGAAACTGGAGATTGTCCATAGCAACCAAAAAGCGTCCCTTTATGTCAAAAGTGGTTTTAGACCAGCTAGAAAACACAGATAAAAAATTAGAATCACAATTTATCATCAAACAATAAATTTAATGACAGCGACTATTCTGCAACTGAGCAAATTTCAGTGTTTTTGATTTGATTACATTATTGAATCATTTTTATATATATTTTTATTATATTATAATTTATGATTTTGTGTTTCAAACTTTATCATACCGGGATGTCTACTAGACTCTGGTTCGGACAGATTTAAGTGAGTTATTCATAAGAATTGCATGCTTACAATATAAAAACGCCAAATTTCCATGCAAAATAATTGTACCGCTTTCAGCACTAAATTCCAGACAGAATCATACCGCCAGGGAGGTTAATGTGATCTGTAAAAGTTACTGTTCTGTTTGCAGCACCCTCTAGTGTGTGCTAGAAGTTAGTGTAGGCAAGCTATACTCTGACTCACATTTAAGCTGGTGAGTCTTAATTGGGTCAGGGCTTATCAGAGGTCAGGGATGGGTGACTCATCCTGGCAGCTCTCTGGTGCCTCCCCTGGTCTATAAGGTTGGAGAATATTTTAGAACCAGAGGGTGGGAGTCAGGAGGAGCTGCCTTAAATATTTATGAAGCCTCGGCCAATCCTGAGCAGTGGGCCAGCAGGGGGCCAAGATAACTCTATAAATAGACATGGGCCATGCCAGCAGGGGCAGCAGGAGCAGTTGGGTGGAAGATGGAGATACAGTGTTGAGCAGGCTGTCGGTGGCCTCAAGAGAGGACAGAGTGAGTAGTTCAACACTGTTTGGGACTAACAAAGGAGAGAGACTGCCACATGTATTCAGTGCCGATTTGAACACCGTGGTGTGCTTAAAGGTGTTGTTAAGGTTCATGTTTTTTCACCTTAATGCCTCCTATGCATTAAGGGGAAAAAACACATGGCAGTCACCGGCCCCCAACCCCCCTATTTTACTTACTTGAACCCCTTCATTCAGTCAGCGGGAACGTGCTCTCTTTCTCTCCACGGGCTCCTATCTCGTTTGGATAGATTGATAGCAGCACAGCCATTGGCTCCTGCTGCTGTCAATAAAATCCAATGACATGGGCACTGGGGGGTGGGGCCCAGTCCGGCATTCTGTGTCTATAGATGCAAATGCTGGACTCTGGAGCGTGCCCGCAAGGTAACCCCCTCGGAGAAGCGCTTCTCTGAGATGGTTAGCAGATGTGGAGAGGAGCCGCGAGAGCCGCTGGGGGACCCCAGAAGAGCATGTTCGGGGCCACTCTGTGCAAAACGAGCTGCACAGTGGAGGTAAGAATGACATGTTTGTTATTTAAAAAAAAAAAAAAAAAAAGGCCTTTACAGTTACTTTAGTTCTTCAGCACTTCCCTGAGAGATCTCGTGAGAGTGAGCCAGGTGGGCTGGTGAAGAGTCAGTCAAGTGGACTGGTGTCGAGAGGGAGCTAGGAAGGCTGGTGAAAGGGGCAGCTGCAGCCTGGTGGGTTGCCAGTGCCTGAAGGGGTGGTATTGGGATCTGTGGCCACAGAGGGGAAAGTAACATGCTGTTTTACTACATCTGAGCTACACAAATGTGGTCTGCGAGTTCTTGCCTGTAATTAGCTATTGCTAATCTGACTGGGAGCTTGTCAAATAAGTTCAGAGTGATTCAGTTGGAGCAAGCAAATGTCTGTGCAGGAGGAACAAGAAGAAGACTGAATATAGATGTATATAGGAAGTTGTCCCTGAAGATTGCTGAAGTCAAGTGAGCATCCCATAACCTCCCATCCCTATCCAAATTATTCACCCCCTAATAAATAACAAAAACAAAGCTACGGACTGTGCTTGTGAAGATTTGGGTGCCTGGCTGTGCCGGAGTGTGAGATCCATGTTCATCTGCAGCTCCTAGGGGGGTAGTGCTACTTGTTTTAGAGACTGAGGGATTATAATTTTTCTTACAGTCTTACTCCCCTTTACATTCTTCTCCCTGCAATAACATTATTTAAATGCAGAGAACCTAAGTAAATAAGAGCTGTCAAATGACCCTTAATGGAATAGCTGGGGAGAAAAGCTGCTAATGGCGCGTACACATGACCAGACTTTCCGTCATAAAAGGTCTGACGGATATTCCAATCGTGTGTGGGATATTCCGATAGTTTTTCTTCAAAAAATTCAGACGGACCTAGAAATAGAACATGCTTTAAATCTTTCCGATGGAATCAATTTCTATTGGGAAAACCGTTCGTCTGTATGCTGGTCCGACAGACCAAATACGACGCAAGGGCAGCTATTGGCTACTGGCTATTAAACATTCTTTTCTAGTCCCATCGTATGTCATCACGTTCGAAACAAACGTACTTTGCTGTGATCGTGTGTGAGCAGGTCCGTTAGGTCGGAACTCCGCCGGGAAGACCGTCAGAGTTCACTCTGACGGAAAGTCCGGTCGTGTGTACACGGCATAAGGACCAGTGTGGTGTTCAATAACAAATACTTCTGTTGGTCATGTGATCTGTGTTATTACAAGAATAAGCACATAGGTTGGATGGGGAAGGGTCCCTATACCCTATGTAAGCCACCAGCAGATTCCCCGTACAGCTCCAAATGCTGTGATCACACCACTAAAACCAGCATGCTCTGTAACAAAATGCATTAAAATTAAATTGTTATTGAAGGGGTGGTAAATTAGTAGGCAGTTCCTGCAACAAGGGACTGTTGTAACACCTTTTCTCTTTTTTTAAGTCAATAAGAAATGGAAGTACATTGGATCAAACTCACTGACTCAAAGGCCAAAAAGTGAAGTACAAAGACAAACTACAAACTAAATGCACTCACTAGGGGATGACTGGACCAACACTTGATCCTTCCAAACCTTGTTAGATCTTTCTCTCTCTCTCTCTCTCTCTCTCTCTATATATATATATATATATATATATATATATATATATATATATACGGAGGTTATTTGAAGCTACAAATGAAGTACAGAGCCTATTGTATTGTATAAAACATCTCTTTGGTAAGACATAAATATAAAGAATAAAATTGCACTTGAAAACTAATGTGTGTAGTAGACCATAAATATGTCTTTTAATATTTTCCCAGGGCTACTATAAACTTATGTTGTGCAAGTGCCATTTTATTTATTTTACTTGTGTCCTATTAAAATGATGTTCTGTACAACCAGGTGTGCTCTTTAAATTTATCAACTACTCCAGTTGACTACATGCTTTTCTAACTAACTTCTAAAGCGCATCAAGTGTTCTAAAACCTGATGTGCTTTCATGTACAAATTCCAACTTCTACTAGTTACCCTCTCTTGTGTCTTCTTATTACTTCAGTCTAGTATGGAAGGTAAAATGGGGCAGGGCCAGCCATTGACCACATTTTAAATTGGTATAGGGACTTCTGGTGTGCTCCAGGAAACAACTGAAATTGTGCATCGCACAGATAGTTTAATGGCTTTGATGCCAATACAGGTGTGTTTTGAGGTGTCCATAATATTAAAACAATTCTTCAGAAATTGGGAAGAATACTTTAATATTTTAAAAGTAACTTAAAGCTCTGCAGGCATCTTCGACAGACGTCTGCAAGAGCTTTATGTTTTCTCACTCCATTGTCAGAAGTAAGAGTGCTTTATGGTATCCCATAACAAAGATCAAAATAAAAATCAAACAATAACTGGATTTTAAAATTTTTATTTGTAGTAGTACATGTGCAGATGTCCTCCCAGAGCTTATACCTTTTCCTTGTACTGAGGATTCAGTACCCTTCAAATATCATCACTATCAATTTCTCACTGCTTACGAAGGGAGACAAGCAGAAGTCAAAATTCCATTATGCAGCTGTCATCACATTGTCCAATCTCTGATGTATTACCCATTTCATACATAACTTCTCACTTATCACCTATGCATTGCTGCGACACCGTCTGGTTTTGTGACACTACCAAGTGCGTTTTATTGATTGCTTAATAACCACATCTAAGAGGGGATGAACCTCTGCAATTCCTTTGAGGGTTTCATTATAGATTGTACAAAAGGACATTTGCTTACCCAGCAAAAAAGCATCCAGTATTTCCACTTGCACTAAATATAGCTGGGCTGAATAGATTTAAATGACAGTTTTAAAGGGAAATTAGCAACTTAATAGCATCCCTTGCACATTTTTTGCCCTATAAAAACTTAAAGGCTTTTTTTCAGTCCAGTTTGCTCCCGTGACCCCACCACCCATTCACTCTTTTTTTTTTTTTTGAGTACTTGGAAGAACAAGAGCATGTGCACAGAGGAATATTTGGTTATCTGTGCAATAATGGAATTACTCCAGGTAGGCCAGAAATTGTAATCAAAAAATGACATGAGTGTAAATAGCTATTATCCCAAAAAAAAAAAAATACATTTTTTTTTTTTTTTTCCCAGTCCTAATCCGTAAATGGAAAACAATCAAGCAAGACATACTAATAAAAAACAAAGCACAAAAGCAAAAAAAGTAGTGATATGCTTTAATATATAGGCAGGTGCAGTCTACTTCTTGACTGCAGGTGGCACTCTTCTGCAGCAGTACTGCATTTGGAGAGGAAATCTGGAGAAACATAGTTCCTCTATGGCAGGCATGTCCAAAGTGCGGCCCATGTTGCGGTTTAATACGCCCCCCCCCCCCCTGGGAATTTTTGTAAAATCTATTTCTTGTGGCCCCCGACACCTGGGATCTCTGGATCTCTCAGCGCCGTCATCGCAGGACTGTACGTCCTCAGTCCGCATTCTCACGATCTCTCGGACGCCGTGGGAACTGCATGTCATCAGTTGGCGTTCTTGCAATCTTTCAGATGCAGCAGGACTGGACAACCTCAGTCGGCTTTCTCGCCAACTCTCGGACGTCGTGGGATTTGGTGCGTTCCTTCTCCCTGCGCTGTGTCTTCACCACACACAGCCACAAAAGCAAAATATTTCTTGTTGGGCAGTGTATTAGTGTATCGGAGGAACACACTCAGACCAAAACCTCTGGCACTGCGCTCACATGAACCCTTCCCCTTCTGGTCAATTTCTAAAATGGCTACTGTAAATAAGAAAAGGAAAGTTGACAGTGAGGGTAGACAGGACAGGTAGAAAGTGGAATATTTCTTCACTGAAATACAGAATCACTGTGTTTGTCTGATATGCCAAGAGACTGTGGCTGTTTAGGAATTTAATGTCAAGAGACACTACCAGTTGAGACATAGCACATACAACAAGCTAATAGGGCGCGACCGCAGTGAAGAATGTCAGGAAAAATGGTCGGCCCTCATCAAATCTGGCCCTCTTTGAAAAAAAGTTTGGACACCCCTGCTCTATGGTTTCCTGGGCCACTAGGGAAGCTATCCCATTAGATGCTGCCACCCTATGTGACTCTAGCAGCCATCTTGGGTCAGGCAGAGCCTGGCTCCCAGGTTTGGCATGCATTTTTCAAGTTGGGACAGGTACCTCGGCAGGTAGGGACAGAACAAGTGGCAGGGAAAGGTTCCTGACGAGAAGGGAAAGCATAGGGCTGCTTAGGCACAAGACAGACCGGTCGCATTCTACCCCTCTCTACAGTCGCTGTCAGTTCAGCTGAATCCTGCTATCTGCATGCTGTTGGAACTGTAAGGCCGCGTACACACAATCAGACTTTCTTGCGGGATTGTCCGCTGGACTAGAGTCCGCCGGACATTCCGACCGTGTGTGAGGACAAGGGCCTTTTTCCGACAACCCTGGTCATTAGTTGTCTGCGGGCGGGGGGCTTATCGGAATCTGGGAATACCGGCCCCCCACCCTATGTGAATGGGTATGGGGTACGATGTACCACTACCCATTCACCTAAGGAAAAAAAGTGTAAATAAAAAAACGTCACAATTACTTTATTGCACAGCTCCGGGGGTCTTCTTCCGTCTTGGGGGGTCTTCTCGCCGGACTCCTCCGCTATCTTCTGCTCTTTTACTAGCTCTTTCACTAGCGGAGGAGCCCGGCTTTCTTCTTCGTCGCCGTCTGGGGGTCTTGTTCCAACTTCGGGGGTCTTCGGGGGTCTCTTCTGTTCTTCTTGCCGGGCCTCCGCTTTCTTCTTCCAGCTCTTTTACGAGTGGTGGCCTGGGCTTGTGTTGCCGTCGCCGCCGCCTTCTGCTTCTGCTTCTTGTTCTTCTTTCTTCCTCCGATGTTGACACAACGCTCTCTCTAGCCATAATGGCAGAGACACACTGTGCTGTGACTTATATAGGGACAGGGGCGGGTCACCTGCTCATGTCACATGGTGACCCCGCCCCCATATGATGTCACAGTCCCAGCATCCTCCGGGACTGTGACATCATAAGGGGGTGGGGTCACCATGTGACATGAGCAGGTGACCCGCCCCTTGTCCCTATATAAGTCACAGCACAGCGTGTCTCTGCCATTACGGCCAGAGAGAGCGTTGTGTCAACATCTAATGAAAAAAGAACAAGAAGCAGAAGGCGGCGGCGACGGCAACACAAGCCCGGGCCACCGCTACCGTTTTTCGGCGTAGGGATTCCCCTTAAAATCCATACCAGGTGATGGGGCTAGCGAGGTGTCAATGTCGCCGATCGAGGCGGCGGCATTCACTTCCTTCGCTAGTCCCGTCTACCTGGAGTCACGTTCTAAATGAACGGACTTTGCTCCGTGTGTGGGCAAGTCCGTTCATTTCAAAAGTCCCGCGGACTTTGGCCAAAACTCTGGCGGATTGTCCGCGTGAAAAGTCCGGCCGTGTGTGGGTAAGTCCACACGTTCGGAAAGTCCGGAGGACCTCCGCTGCAAAGTCCGGTGGGTTGTCCGCTGGACTAGGTCCAGCGGACAATCCCGCCGGAAAGTCCGATCGTGTGTACGCCGCATAAGTGTTCCCGGCTTTTCCACCGGGATATCTGTGAACTGTCTCAGCATTATTTCAATGCAAGTTCCTTCATTGCACTGGGACCGAGTGTATTATTGCCACTGCATGGTGCTGCACCCCACATACAAATATATATCAATGGATTTGGAAAGAGATGGGAGGAGTTACTGAAACTGAAGCTCACAGGATCTGGTACAGCTGTGCATAGTAACCAACCAGCTTCTAACTTAGGCTTTCTCAATTAAGCTTTGACAATAAAACCTAGAAGCTGATTGGTTACTATGCAAAGCTGCACCAGATTCTGTGTGCACCAGCTTCAGTACCGTAAATCTCCCCCATGGTGTTGCTGTATCAATTAAAGTGACACAAAACTCTGGTTTTAAGCAAAAAAATATTCAAGTTTACCATATATTCTTAACACAAAAAAAGACATTATTATAGCTCTTGGTCTCCTTCAAATCTCAAAATTCCTTTTTTTGATGCTGTGATCTTGTCAGGAGCATCTAGTGCTTCTGCTCCTCATTAATCTGGGGTTTTGGCTATGGCACTCTCCTTGTCTGTCTGTCCACCTGCAGGCTGATTAATGTGATCAGTCTCTGGATCGGAACCTAGCCCATTATAACCCAGCTAAACCCTCATTTAGGTGCTTGTCATGGAGAGTAATAGGTGTGTTGTTCCTAAACAAGATCCCTGTCTGTCTGCCCTGCTCTGCTAGTTTGTATTTCCCTGTGTATGACTTTGGACTGTATTTTGGACTATTCCCTGAACTCAGCCTGCCTTTTATATACAACAAATAAGTGCGCAATCATAGAACATTATTATTGTAACTATTAAGAAAAAAAGTGTCCATGTTGAAATTATAAAAATAAAATCATCCAGTAAATTATTGTCCATATGTGCTCTTTATGTGAATTTGTTAATATCCGTGCTTCTTTTAAACAAAGGAAATATACGCCTCTTACCAGAAGGGATGGATCCCAGATTATAGGGATCAAACACGCTTGGTTATAATTGAGACCACCTGCGATGTTTCACTCCTTCCACTTCAGCGAGAGGGTTCCCTCTTGTTATGTCATTGACCTTGCCTGGATATGGAAATACTTTTCATATACTCACAGCTCCACCGATAATCCTGCTGAGTGCTCTCTTGTATATGAAAATTCATGGTGCGGTATGTAAAACCAAGTCACATTGCACTTCCAGAAATTAAACAGGAAAGAAGATATTCAAACAAACACAGCTGCGGACCTTGTCCTGCAGGCTGGTGCGTGGTGACGTCACAGAATGCTGCTCCACCCAACGCGTTTCTCCGTAAGAGGCATCGACTGGGAACATCACTCACCACGTAATATATACCTGAATGGGCAGGAGAGATACCGGAAGTGTCAAAACAATTCATACCCCTCCGGTGTCACCCAAACATTGAATCTTCAAATTCAACATCCTATTTTTTTATCAGCACATATGTTTTGAATCCAATGGGAATAGAATAAAGATTTAACTTATATCTCTCCATCTCACAGGACAAAAAAACGATCTAAATTTATCATAAAAAACTTTTTTTGTTTGAATGATTTGCAAACTACCTCTCCTTTAAGGAGTGCACCAATATTCAACAAATAAATAGGCTAAACAAAAAAAAAAACATTACTGTAATGTAAATTTTGGGACTTTTTTAGGTACCATATTTCTCAATGAGTCAACAAATTATACAAATTCACTTGTCTTTATTACAGTATATCATCAAATTTTTCTTCTTAAAAAATGGTATGCACAATGTTAGTGCTGTTCCAACAGTATCTCAAAAAAGTGAGTAGACCACATTTTTGTAAATATTTTATTATATCTTTTTATGTGACAACACTGAAGAAATTACACTTTGCTACAATGTAAAGTAGTGAGTGTACAGCTTGTATAACAGAGTCAATTTGTTGTCCCCTCAAAATAACAACACACAGCGACTAAACGCTGGCAACAAAACTGAGTACACCCCTAAGTGAAAATGTCCAAATTGGGCCCAAAGTGTCAATATTTTGTGTGGCCACCATTATTTTCCAGCACTGCCTTAACTCTCTTGGGCATGGAGTTCACCAGAGCTTCACAGGTTGACATTGGAGTCTTCTTCCACTCCTCCATGATGACATCACGAAGCTGGTGGATGTAAGAGACCTTCCACTCTTCCACCTTTCATTTTGAGGATGCCTCATAGATGCTCAATAGCGTTTAGGTCTGGAGACATGCATGGCCAGTCCTTCACCTTTGCCCTCAGCTTCTTTAGCAAAGCAGTGGTCATCTTGGAGGTGTGTTTGGGGTCGTTATCATGTTGGAATACTGCCCTGCAGCCCAGTCTCCACAGGGAGGGTATCATACTCTGCTTCAGTATGTCACAGTACATGTTGGCATTCATGGTTCCCTCAATGAACTGTAGCTCCCCAGTGCCAGCAGCACTCATGCAGCCCCTGACCATGACACTCCCACCACCATGCTTGACTGTAGGCAAGACACACTTGTCTTTGTACCCCTCACCTGGTTTCCGCCACACACGCTTGGCACCATCTGAACCAAATACGTTTATCTTGGTCTCATCACACCACAGGACATGGTTCCAGTAATCCATATCTTTAGTCTGCTTGTCTTCAGCAAACTGTTTGCGTGCTTTCTTGTGCATCATCTTTAGAAGAAGCTTCCTTATGGAACGAGAGCCATGCAGACCAATTTAATGCAGTGTGCGGCGTATGGTCTGAGCACTGACAGGCTGACCCCCCACCCCTTCAACCTCTGCTGCAATGCTGGCAGCACTCACATGTCTATTTCCCAAAGACAACCTCTGGATATGACGCTGAGCACGTGCACTCAACTTCTTTGGTCGACCATGAGGAGGCCTGTTCTGAGTGGAACCTCTCCTGTTAAACGGCTGTATGGTCTTGGCCACCATGCTGCAGTTCAGTTTCAGGGTCTTAGCAATCTTCTTATAGCCTAGGTATAGCCTAGGTCATCTTTATGTAGAGCAAGATCCTCAGAGAGTTCTTTTCCATGAGGGGGCATGTTGAACTTCCAGTGACCAGTATGAGAGGGGAAAATGGCTAATTGGTCCCAATTTGGACATTTTCACTTAGGGGTGTACTCACTTTTGTTGCTAGCGGTTTAGACATTAATGGCTGTGTGTTGAGTTATTTTGAGGGGACAGTCAATTTACACTGCTGTACAAGCTGTACACTCACTACTTTACATTGTAGCAAAGTGTAATTTCTTCAGTGTTGTCACATGAAAAGATATTATAAAATATTTATAAAAATGTGAGGGGTGTACTCACTTTTGTGAGATACTGTATGTGTATTTTCCATAAATCTGTACATAATAGATCCTCTAGTATATATTTCCCAAACATAGCTATGCATCATTATCTTATACAATACATTTTTCATTAGAATCAGTGGCCGCACCCCTATCACCAAGCAGCAAGCTAAAAATAGGAAGTAGGAGGGAATTGGGCATCAGAGAGGAACAAGATTAATGTATTAACTGTATTAATTGTAGTTCCCATATAAATGTGGATCAAAAAGGTCTATACGGTATTTGTATATAGCAAACAAAGGGTCCATTGGTTTAAATCCTAGGAATCAATGTGCAAACAGACTTTAAAAGGCTTTATACAAATAATAAGTTGTCCACACTCTGCCTCTAAGACTGTCCACAATCATTATTGTTGTTCAAAACATTTGTCCCTGTATTTCTCCTGAAGAAGCTGGCCAGTTGGCCCACAAAACCCATTGAGAACCTCCTCATCAGTGAAGATGTTAAGGGTTGACACTGTATTGTATAGGATAATGTGTAGCTATAAGTTAGGACGATGTCTGGGAAATATATACTTGAGAATATATAATGTCATTTCAGTCTTCTTTTTAGCTTATTTTACTTTGACATTTTTTCCCTTTGCCTTCGACAGTGGGAATGCACTTTCTGGGCAAAGGAGGTAACAGTCTCTTCTTCCCAAAAAGATTATTCACATGTTGTGTGTTTGCTACCTAATCTTGGTCTAGAGAAGGTTTGTCCTGCATAATGTGCTCTACAAGTGCATTGAAAAAGTTCCCTGGGAAAGGAAATTGCAGTGCAAAGTGGATTTGCCTTTAGTAAATTAACACCCATTGTCTGGGAAATAAAAAAAAAATATACATTTTTGAGAAAATATATACACCCCTCTGTATCCACTGGAGCACATGTGTGGAAAAGCCTAATAAAAGGGGGTTTGGGTGTCCCAGCACTAGTGCTCTAGAGTCCAGATGGGTAAACAGCTACTGGGTGACCTCTCCTTTACATTGAATAAATTGGCTTTACATTCTTGATGACATTTCTGGTGAGAACAAACTTCCTTTCCCCCCCAAAAAACACCAAACATCGTATTATAAGTGGCCGAACGATCGAGGTTGCGTACGATCGAATGGACACACACACACACGACCATGACAGTGGCAGAAAGATCGAGGCTGAGTACGATCGAATGCACAGACGAACCTGAAAGTGGCCATTTTGGAATGTACAACTTTGTAAAAATCAAACCACAATGGAGCAGTATGCAAGCAAGAAAATCAAACACAAAACACAACTACTTACTTTTTTGAAGAATTCGCTTGATCTTTCTGTACTGATCGGCCTCCCTCAGTTTCAGGTCTGACCAGCGTTTCCTCAGTTGCTCTGGATCGTTGTACCCCAAACTGATTGTACAGCCTCCTCACAACTTTAGACATGATCTTGGCCTTGCGGACATTGGGGTTGAGGTAAGGCCCATACTTCCCATCATAGTCGCTCCTCTTTAATATGTCCACCATCTCCAACATTTCTCCAAATGACATATTGGAGGCCTTGAATTTCAGGCTCCGGGATCGGGACGTTTCTGCCTCGGACTTTCCTCGTCCTCCTGCTCGTTGGTGGGATATTTGGGGCGCACCTGCTGTGTCCACGCCATGTGCTCTCCCCACTGCGCCGTAAAGAGAAGGGGTGGGGAATAGACGAGAAAGATCGTCAGGGGCGGGCGGAGTTTGACGCATGCGCACTGTATATAAAACGTCACACGCCTGTGTCGTAGCCACGATCTGGAGACGAGGGGAGAGAAAACTCACATGAGACGAATCGCTACAAACGAAGGTACAATTTGACGTTGGTACATAACTAGCCTAGACTGATTTGAACTTGAGGCTTCTTTATGGAGAAGATTAGGAGAGTTTAGCCTGACATAATTGAGAGGGTTTTGTGTGGTGTTGTGTCTTGCAGAGATTATGCAGGGATTCAACGACATGAGTTTTCTCCCCCTCTTCATTGCCAAATTCAGGGAATTTCCCGTTTTATGGCAGGGTAAACACCCACATTACACCAACAAACCAAAGAGGCACGCAGCCCTGGAGGAACTTGTGGAATTTGTCAAGCCAAGGTTCCCCACGGCAACTGCTGATGATCTAAGAAAGAAAATTGGCAGCCTGAGGAGTGCGTATATCAGGGAGCGGAAGAAGGTCGTGAAGTCTGAGGAAACTGCAACTTCAGCAGATGAGGTCTATGTGCCCAAGCTCTGGTACTATCCCCTGTTGAGGCTTCCGAGGAGCAACCTGGGCCTTCCAGTATGGAAGAGGTGGAGGAGCCCAGCTTGTTCCAGGTATAGTATTTTTGTTACCATTTATGGGAATAATGAATGATGTTCACTTAATTCAGGATCCCCAATTGCTTAGTTCCTAACGTGTTTGACATATCAACTGACAGTAGTGTTGGAGACATTTGGGGCCAGAATCTAAACTGCTGGGCTGAGAATTGTATGGTTTTCTATTTGTAAACATTTTGCAACAGTCACTAGATGAGAATTGTGTGTGTTTGATGAACAAATAACTGAAACTATGTCCCTTTTTCATACACAGGAAGACCTCAGCCAGGAGGTGGCTGTGGAAGGTGGCAGTCAGGAGGAGGCAGGGGTTAGTGGCAGCCACCAGCTGGGTAGTGGCAGCCAAGAGGGGGCTAGGCCGCGGAGCCTGACTGACACCCAAACCCCTCCCCTCCGCCTTCCGTACAAAAGGGCGAGAGGGGGGGTTATGCGGCACAGTCAGCGCTCCGCATGATCAGAGAGGCTTCAGACTCCCTACATGCCACACCCGCCGACGAGGAGACCTTTGGCTCGGTGGTTGTCACAAAAATGATGGGTATGGAGGTGAGGGAAGAAAAGTTTTATAGTGAAGACAAATTTAATTCAATTGACTCATTGAGAAGTATGGTGCCTAGAAAGTTCCAAAGATTTTACAACATAACGTTTTTGGTCTATCTGATGAGGTCATCTCTTTGTTCTTCTAATTCATTTCAGGCGGGAGAATGAAACACTGTATAAAACAATAGAGCAATAACTGACCCAAATTCTACTAGTCTAACAGCTATTGTGCAGGGGATCAGAACAGGATAATATCCCAAAAGATCCAATTGTATATGGTAGCTGTTTGAAAAATATATTTACAGATTTCTTTTCATGAAAAAATAGCTGGGTTACAGTTCAATTTTATGGCTTAGGGTGCCCTCTTTCTTTATGTACTTGTGATATTGCACAAATTAATGAATAAATGCACATCGATAGTTCCTGCTTTTATGTTCAATTTCTGGTAAGTAACAGATCCATCAGCGCAATTACTGTTGTTGTAAGTCCATCTTAATCTATTGTATTGTGAAATAATTAGTCACTGGACACTTCCGCCAGGGAAAAAGCTCATTAATAAGGTCTAATGGTGTCAATAAAAAGTTAAAAAGGAAAGCTTACCACTTCCTCATTTCAGTATGGTTTGTCAAAGAAGATGTATGGCCCTGTGAATACAAAATGTGTATGTACTCATAATAAATGGCACCTGCATAGTGGATCTATTTATTTGATTTAATTGGAGCGTGTATTGTTTCGGTATATATTTCCTTTCATTATTGCATTAACCACTTGCTTTCTGGGCACTTAAACCCCCCTCCTGCCCAGACCAATTTTCAGCTTTCGGCGCTGACGCACTTTGAATGACAATTGCGCGGTCATACAACACTGTACCCAAATGAAATTTTTATCATTTTTTTTCCCATAAATAGAGCTTTCTTTTGGTGGTATTTACAGCTGGGGTTTTTATTTTTTGCTAAACAAACAAAAAAAGATGGAAAATTTTGAAAAAAAAAAATCATGTTTAATAGTTTGTTATAAAATTTAGCAAACAGGTATTTTTCTGCTTATTTGATATGCACTGATGAGGGGGCACTGATAGGTGGCACTGATGGGCACAGATAAGGTGGCACTGATGGGGACAGATAAGTCGGTACTGATGGGCACAGATAAGATGGCACTGATGGGTCCTGATGGGTGGCATGGATGGGTGGCACGGATGGGCACTGATAGATGGCACTGATGGGCACTGGTAGGTGACATTGATGGGCACTGGTAGGTGACACTGATGTGCAGCACTGTTCAGGCACTTATTATGGGCACTGACAGGTAGCACTGACAGATGGCACTGTGGGCACTGGCCGATGGCACTGTGGGCACTGACAGACAGCATTGTGGGCACTGACAGGTGGCACTGTGGGCACTGACAGGTGGCACTGTGGGCACTGACAGGTGGAGCTAGTGGGCACTGGTAGGCGGCACTTGTATAGGACCAGGTAGGCACCATGGACCCGGGGTACATCGCAGTGATCGGGACTAATGTCCTCACTGCCGCCAGTGATCGGCTTTTTCTTTTCTCCTCGCGCTGACAGCGCGAGGAGGAAAAAAAGCCGATTACCGGCTCTGTTGATATCACATGATCAGCTGTCATTGGCTGACAGTTGATCACGTGGTAAGGGGTCTCACAGACTCGCTGATCACAAATATTCAGGGGGCCTTCAGGGGGAGCGCAGGACGCTAGTGCACTGGACGACGTCATAGGACGTATTCCCGGCAATATAGATCCGTGCTGTAGCCGTCATTCTGCTATAGCGCGGATCTCAGGTGGTTAAGGACTAAAAAAAAAAAGGTTAATTTTTTTGTTGGGTAAATATGAACTTTTGCATTTAAATATTTTTTTTATTTACATTTCCAGCCATCAGATTGGGCCCTGGACTCTCCAACATGTGTTCTAGGGTCATTTTATATGTTTTGCTGAGAGCTCAATGACTTTTTCATGCTGAGTTTTGTATAACTTATCCCCCACCCACTCTGTCAAGACATTGCATATGCAGGGGAATAATTTAATAAAGCATTAGTGCCACTTTCTGGCAGTATAGCCCTTTAAAATGCTTTGTGCCAGATTACAAAAACCCTGCATCCAGATTTCCTAGGCTGAATAGCATCGCTTTAAAAAAGCACCAAAGTTAATTACTTCCAATAGGTAGGCAAATTGCCTGTCTCTATATACTCTCTAGGAGTGCAGCATGTTTGCCGCCACTACGCCTAGTTGTTATGGATGCTATGGGCTTCAGGGCTGACATTCTTGTTGCAACCACTGTCACTGACAGTGGACGGAACCTGATTAAGAAGCTGAGACAATAGTCCCTCATCAGGTCCACTCTTGTCTTGTCTTGTCTTGTCTTGTGATTGATAAATGGCAGTGGGCAGAGTCTATAGCCAATTGCAGGCTGTCTGCTGTCTATGTATTCATCAAATGCCTGCTGTCAATCAGAAGGGAAGTGGACCTGATGGATAACTAGTATGTTTAAAACTCTATCAGGCTCCACCTACCCAGCTTCAAAAAACCTCAGCTGCTGTGCTTTCACGGATATTTGCAAATGTGTGCAACTAAATTCTCTGTCTTTAACATACACTGTCAGACAGGGCTAATTTGTTTTTTGTTTTCAGGCTATTTGGTAAGTGTGCTGGGAATTTTTTTGTTGTTGGTAATGTGCTAAGTCCCTTTCATGTGTACCTTACAATAAAGGCTAGTTATAGATTGGGTTGGTTGCCAATTATCTGCACAGCTTATCGACTGAATTGTGAGTGGGGACAGATTGGATGTTTTCAGCTGCCATTGTGCTTTTGCTGGGTGGCCAATATTTCCCTGCGCCTTCATGGAAGAGTGGGCTCCCCCCAGGCAAACCTGCCCCTAATTTATCCACTGCTATACATGCTCCAACTTCGGAGACTGAAAACGATAGAGTTAGGACTACAGTATACAGAGGAGCCTTGACGAGGTACTGTAGTTTTTTCATATATTTGCAAATGTGCAAATGTGTGCAACTAAACCCTCTGTCTTTGTCATACACTGTTAGACATGGTTAAATTTTGGGGGTTGTTTTTGCAGGCTAGCTGGTAAGTGTACTGGGAATTTTTTTTTTAAATGTGCATTGATTTCACTGCCTTAATATCGTACAACTGTGGTCAAGCGTAATGCCCCGTACACATGGTCAGAAATTACGACCACAAAATCTGTCAGATTTTTTCCGACGGATTTTGTCCGACACTGGTGTTGCATACACATGGTCGGACAAAGTTGTCGGAAAATCCGAACATTCTGAACGTGGTGACGTTCGTTGCGTACGACGGAACTACGTAAAAGCTATTAGCCAATAGCTTTGGTATCATAATTTGATCTGAGCATGCGTGGCACTTTGTCCGTCAGAATTATGTACACACGATCGGAAAAAGTCTGATCGGATTTTGTTGTCGGAAAACTTGAGAGCAGGATCTCAAATTTTTTCCGTCGGAAATTTCGACGAAAAAAGACCGATGGAGCCCACACACGGGCGGATTTTCCGACAACATGGTCCGATCGGACATTTTGTGTGTACAGGGCATTAGTGTGCACTGATGTCATGAACAAGCCCTTAGTGACTTTTTAATAATTTCATAGTTGCATTAATTGCCTATTTTCATCTGCATGTAGATCAGCTTTAAACATGGTGAGTCAAATTACAAATCTTACTGTTTCCTAATGTAGAGAATTCTTATATCCCAGACCTGCAGTGCAAATACAATATCTTTAGTTTCAACATATCATTTTATTCTGTATAGGTAGTGATTTATTTCAGCACTTCTTACTGTTATGCAGAAGGGAAGAAGCTCACTAGATACATCTAATTTAGACAACAACGTGATGCATTTCATAAGCATATTCACTAACTGTTGAAGTATCTCTATCTCCATATGTTTTTTTTTTTTTTCCTTTAACATCTACAGAGTGAACTAGTAGGGATAAAACTAAAATAGCTGTTCTGATTAAACCCCAGCATAATCTTTATATGCACTTGAAGAATGGTGTGGCTATCTGGAATCTGGCTGGTGACAGATGCCATCTGATACAGGAAAAGATTGAACACAGATTCATTTTCACAGATCTCTGGTTGATTTCAGTGCTGTGAGCTATATATAAAATGCTAGTAGTGCCAGCTATGTTTTTTTTAAGAATTGTGTTCACATTTACTGTGAAAGAAACAATTTGTTTTGCTGCCTTGCAATAAAAGCTTTGCTCCTGAGACTACCTGTGCAATCTCTAGTTTAGAACCTTTCTTTTCAAAACAGTACGTAATGCATTTCTGGAAGCTAGCGACAGGTAACTGATCAGAACTTATTCTAGGCAATAGCAGCCAACTGATTTAAAGTAGAACTTCCGGGCATTTTTTCCCAACATGGTTAATACCACTTTAAGATATTTATTACTGCCTTTGTCCCTGTTGGAGAGATTTTCCATTATTGTGGGGTAACTAGTACAATTATAGAGCAGAATTTCTCCATCGCATATAATATCCATCCATCGAAGTTAAAACTTCTGTCAGTTCTTTAATGGTGTGTATACGGTATGAAGATAAATATTTCCAGTGGGGGGAGAGGCAGATATAAAAACCAGACAAAGATTCTAATCCTTCCCTATACTATTCTAAAAAGCTCCACTTTAAAAGGACCTTTCAACTAAAAGTATATGAATATATTCTTGCTATGTCACAATATACAGCTACCATATAATTTTTCAAAAAAGTTCCTTTTTTTTTTAATTCTTTAAGAAATGCAGTATCCAACAAGCCATACAAATAATGGCAACATCCATCATATAATCAGACACATACAGGCCACCATTAGGCAATGATAGAATCCATTCAACACAAGAAAGAACAATGCCAGTGGGAATTACCTCATCAGTAGACTAGTTGAGACTTTACTGCATATGAGGATTGAGGACGTGAACATAGACTAAAGTTGAACTGTGGAAAACAAGGTTGCACTTTGTCCTTTGTTTCCATTTGCCAACAATCTAAAAGGATTCAAGTTACCAGGACACAAACAGGGCCTGAACAGGACAGGCATTTTACTTATAATGAAGAAGGAGGAGAAGAGAAAAAGGAGAGGGCAAAAAGGGAAATAAGGTAGGGCAAAGGGACGCTGGGGAAATGAAAAAAAAGGGGGGGGGGGGGGAGTAATGACAGAAGCACGAATGGGCAGGGGCTGATGTCAAGACTCACTGTCTGCTGGAATCAACATCGAGAAGAGACTTACTCTCCTCAGAATAGATAAACATATTCCAAAGAAGCCAGGTTTTGGAGTACAGCTTGCGCTTGCTTGAGCGGAAAACACAATGTCCTCCATCTGGTTCAACT
Organism: Lithobates sylvaticus; assembly: GCA_028564925.1. Taxonomy (NCBI): domain Eukaryota; kingdom Metazoa; phylum Chordata; class Amphibia; order Anura; family Ranidae; genus Lithobates; species Lithobates sylvaticus. The sequence continues at coordinate 307,952,098 of CM053028.1, read as the reverse complement.
CATCCACTCTGTGAAGCCAAAGTCAGATGGAAGGAGGTTGTGGGTCTTTTCATTTTAGAGAAATGCACAACTTAGCTGCGTTAAGAGGGCAATGTAAAATGGACGTCTTGTAAGTTTTGGCAGGAATGTCAGATACATGCAAGAGAAAAAAGGAAGGATCCTCCGGAATCTGGTAATCGGTGAATTTTGGTCTGCCATGAAAGTTTTACCTAGGTCGGCCTCCCACTTGTGAAGATGAGGCAGAGGGTGCTCATCTGAGGGGCATACTAACAAGGAGTACATGTTAGATTGTAAGATAAAGTGCCCTGGGCTGTACAAAAAATCTTGAAAGTGGTAAAATGTCCACATATAAATTTAAAAAGCAGTCCTGAGCTCCAGTCAGGTTACTGGATTTCAGCAGAGCCAACACAGGCTGCGGCAGGGACCAGCAACCTACAAATCATGTTGCTGACTCTCAGTACCACATTCTTGTGTATAATAAAATGTTTCAGACTACCAGTGACTTCTCGCTTGTTACTTGTTGCTGTACCTGCACAGTGAGTTCATTCACTCTGGGTCCTTATACCTAGAACCTAGTAAGGGGATACTTTGCCTTATTCTTTAATTCATCAAGTTCTTACAGCCCACTACTCACAGCCTTAGAAAGCCTAATATGGCTATGACATATGTTATTATGCCTTAGTGTGATAAAAAGGCTATTTAGTCTACATAGAATTTGTTTGAAAATCTCTCAAGGGATGTTGTTGGCAACCAACCATACAAAAATGAACACTTATTTTAATATACAAAAATTATTTTCTTTGTTGAAAACATTTCATAAAAATCACCACTTTGGGTGGTATCCTATTAAAAACATAATTGGTACATTCACAGAAATAATGTAGGATCAATGTTGCAAAATTATACTTGACAGATAGTGGTATGACCAGTTGTTTCTGCTAACTGGGATGCCACTGGGATGCCACTTCTACAAAAAAAACTTTTTTTTCTTGTAAACATTTCATAAAAATCACCACTTTGGGTGGTATCTTATTAAAACATATTAGGTGCATTCACAGAAATAACAGATGACCAATGTTGGAAAATTATACTTGACAGACAGTGTAGCGGGCAACAACTGGTCATACCACTATCTGTCAAGTATAATTTTGCAACATTGGTTCTCTGTTATTTCTGTAAATGCACCAAATATGTTTTTTTTTTAAGATACCACCAATCAAAGTGTTGATTTTTATGAAAGGTTATCAAGAAACAAAATAATTTTTGTATTTTTAAAATAAGTGTTTATTTTTCTACGGTTGGTTGCCGACAAAGTCCCATGAGAGGTTTTCAAACAACTTACATTTAGACTTATGAGAGATGGTGGCAACCTCTACCCACTTTCAAAGGCTAGAATAATTTTCTCAAAGGCTAGTCAGTCAACTGTGTGAGCAGACTACAGTTCCTCTTTAAGTTTTTCCTTGATATGGAGGCCAGCCTGGGGAAGACAATGTCCTTGATTGGTTGTGTTGGCGTAGCCATCACGTGCCCACTGTTTTATAGGGAGTACTCAAATGGAAAGAGAGCATAGAAACAGCGTCATCGTGTAGCAGCATAGAGGAATGCACGTAGATGCTCCTTACAGAGAACAAGTCTATGCCCTAACTATTCAGGAAGGCTTTGCTGCACAGGACCTGAGAAGAAGAGACAGGATGTAGCACAGAGAGAATGCATGTGTATGCTTTTTCCTTTGAGGTGATGGTGGAGGCCTCACGATTGTCATTGGAAAAATAGGCACAGAGGTTCTATTTGAGAGGTTACTATGCATCAGTAATGTAAGTAGCTCCTCCTGTGACACATACAATGTAAACTATGATGGTATCTGTGCACATGTCGCAGACATGGAGGTCTGCGTTGAGCACCTGGGCCAGAAACTGGCTTAACAATCCAGCCAGGGTGACTCGTAATACTAAAAATAAAGGAAAATACTGCACCACCACACTCCATAGATGAACTGCTATATACACTATAATTAGACAAATTGTTTAAAGCAAGTGATAAGGCTTTATGTGCAGCGTTAACTAGTGATATATGTAATAATGCAAACATATAAGTGACAGTGCACAATTAAACATACATTAATGACATTGCCTGCAAAGCAAGACTAGTATACAAAAAAGTGAGACAACATATACATAACCATATTGAGAACCTAAATGTCCATTAAACTGCGTCAAGAGACACTTAGATGAGTCCAAAGTGAAAAAAAGTAATTTTTCAAATGGTGCAGCATAGGTGGATATTCGGACTTCCAGCCAAGGACGACTGACAGAGGTGTGTGCTCAATTCAGCAAGGAAAAAATATTCACCATCAAATGTGCTACCACCACCAGTGAAGGTAACAGGGTACTCTTATCAAATGGTGTAGGCTACCTGCCAGCAGCAGAGAGCCAGACAAGCAGAACTTGACTGGTTGAGCCGATGAGTCTCTATATGCTGAGCTTGGATCGTTATGCTTTCTTGATGTTGGTCCCTGAAAGCTTGATTTTCGAATTTGCACTGCTGTGCAATCCACATGCTGGTTCCTGTGATGTTAAAGACCCCATCAGTTTTGCTTGTTTGGCTCTCTGCTGCTGACAGGTAGCCCACACAATTTGGTAAGAGTACCCTATTACCTTCACTGGTGGTGGTAGCACATTTGATGGTGAATATTGTTTCCTTGCTGAATTGAGCACACACCTCTGTCAGTCGTCCTTGGCTGTTAGTCCGAATATCCACCTATGCTGCACCGTATGAAAAACGGAAAATTGTATACTCACCTTTCCGTAATTTTCCTTTTCTGATGCATCTTCATGGCAGCACACACTGGGTTGTGACTCCGCCTCCACAACCTGACAGGATTGGTTTAACTATAAAGTTGAAGGGGAGACTCCCCGCTGCATTCTCTGTATATATTATCACAAAAACGGGGTGGGTAATTGTGTGCTGCCATGAAGATGCGTCAGGAAAGGAAAATTACGGAAAGGTGAGTATACAATTTTCCGTTTTCCTGACGCCTTCATGGCAGCACACACTGGGAAATAACTCGCCAGTCGGGTGGGTGCAAGTAAAATAATATTTATTCCTTATAGTGTGGAAGAATTGGCTCTAATAATGGATCTTCCGAAGTCTGTCATGGACAAATGGGCAGAATCCACTTTGTAGTGTGAAATAAAGGTGTGTCTGGAGGACCATGTTGCTGCTCTGCATATTGTCTCTGGTGAGACCCTGCAATATGCTGCCCAGGAGGTAGCCACTGCCCTAGTAGAATGAGCCTTGATATCTTCAGGGATCATCAGATGCTGGGTGGAATATGCCTTTTTAATGGCTTTGACTAGCCAGGACGAAATAGTGCGTGAGGAGGCTGCTTGCCCGCGTCTGGTCCCATGGGGAATGACCATAAGAGAATCCGTCTTTCTAAAGGAGGTGGTAGCTGCTAGATAGTTGATAATGGTTGTTTTAATGTCCAATGGATGTGGTTCAACCTGATCGTCGGTGAAGGATGGAAGGATGATGTCTTGGTTGTGATGGAAAACAACCAGTAAGAAAGGCGCATAGTCACAGTACCTCGTTTATATGCAGAGGTTCCTAATAGTCCAGGTAAAGAAGGGGGGGGGGGGGGGGTAGCGGCTGGGTGTGTATGTATGGTATACACAACAGGGCATGTGGAATCGTCAGGGCTGCCACCGAAGAGGCCTGAAGCCAGGTCCAATAAGAGCTAGAGGAGGAAGACAAGGAGAGGGGCGCCTCTGAGTATGTATCATATAAACATTTATTTATAAAAACAATATCCACTCACATCTTAGCAAGTAGTGTTGCATTCAGACAGATCTCAGCAGATGGAGGGCCAGTGGGACTACAAGTCGCAGGAGTTTCGCCCAGAAGCTGTCATCCTTCTCATGTCCTGGAGGAGGTGAATAAGGCAGATGGATGCAGCAGGTGGGGTTTGTTTCCTTAAGGTGGTCCTCCAGAGGGGTGGTAGCATCAATCCAAAAGGGAGAGTCAGATGGATGTCGCTCCTCTTAGTGTTCATAAGAGGGTTCCAGGTGGTACAAGGGGGGGAGGGGGTTAGGGGGAAACAAAGTCTCTATAGTGAATAGAATATAAAAAATAATGATAAAAAGGGAAAGGGATGGTGAGTGTGGAGACGTTTGTGCCCTGTTGCCTGCTGTAGGGAATGTGCAGCCGAGTTCGTTAACAGGATGGTGTTTCAGGCACGGCCGTGTCTCTGGTGTCTGAACGAGGCTTGCACCGCAAACAGTGCTAGGCGCCGGGGCGTGAGGTCATATCTCTGCGACGCGTTTCTGAGCTTACAACGCTATAGGTGGTCTGTATAGCGGCGCTCCTTCCCCTTGCTCGAGAAAGGAGCGCCGCTATACAGACCACCTATAGCGTTGTAAGCTCAGAAACGCGTCGCAGAGATATGACGTCACGCCCCGGCGCCTAGCACTGTTTGCGGTGCAAGCCTCGTTCCGACACCAGAGACACGGCCGTGCCTGAAACACCATCCTGTTAACGAACTCGGCTGCACATTCCCTACAGCAGGCAACAGGGCACAAACGTCTCCACACTCACCATCCCTTTCCCTTTTTATCATTATTTTTTATATTCTATTCGCTATAGAGACTTTGTTTCCCCCTAACCCCCTCCCCCCCTTGTACCACCTGGAACCCTCTTATGAACACTAAGAGGAGCGACATCCATCTGACTCTCCCTTTTGGATTGATGCTACCACCCCTCTGGAGGACCACCGTAAGGAAACAAACCCCACCTGCTGCATCCATCTGCCTTATTCACCTCCTCCAGGACATGAGAAGGACGACAGCTTCTGGGCGAAACTCCTGCGACTTGTAGTCCCACTGGCCCTCCATCTGCTGAGATCTGTCTGAATGCAACACTACTTGCTAAGATGTGAGTGGATATTGTTTTTATAAATAAATGTTTATATGATACATACTCAGAGGCGCCCCTCTCCTTGTCTTTCTTGGTTGTGATGGAAGGAAGTCGCCACTTTAGGTGTGAAGTGCTCTGAAGGTCTCAGAATTACTCTGTTGGGTAGTAGGACCAAGTGGGGTTCCGAAATCATTAGTGCTTGGATCTCTGACACTCTTCTTGCTGACGTTATTGCTATGAGGAAGGATACTTTCAAAGTCAAGTCCCATAGCAAAATCGTTTCGGACGGAATAAACGGAGGGTTAGAGAAAGCCTGGAGAACTATTGCTAGATCCCATGATGGAAAAACTGTTTTCCTGGGAGGTTTGATCTTTAGGCAGGCCTTCAAGAACTGGATTACCAGAGGGTGGAATGCCCATCTAGTACCTGTCTTTGCTGACAGAGCAGACACTTGTACCTTGAGGGTACTTGAGCTTAGACCCTTGTTCTCCCCTGATTGGAGGAATTCTAGGATTTGAGACGGTTCTAGAGAAAGGTGATTCCATCTTCTCTGTTGTGCCAAGGAGCAGAATTTCTCCCAAACCCTTGTGTAGATTGTATTGGTAGAAACTTTCCTGGCTTGCATCAGGGTAGATATAACCTCTTGAGAACAGCCCTGCGCCCTTAGCCTAGCCCTCTCAATCTCAAGGCCATCAGGTGTAACTTTTCTGGTGCTGGGTGAAGGAATTGCCCCTGAGATAGAAGGTCCTGGGTTATTGGAAGAGGAATTGGAGGTTGAAGGCTGAGTTGCAAGAGGGTCGTGAACCACGGTCTTCTCGGCCACAGTGCAATTACCGCTATTACTGTCACTGAGGATCTCTGGAGTCTGGATAGGAACCTCGCAATTAGCGGGGTTGGAGGGAATAGGTACCCCAACTTGAACTCCCATGGGTGAATCAGGCAGTCTATCCCCTCTGCTGTTGGAAATGAACCTCTCGCCAGGAACCTGTGGCATTTGGTATTCCTCGGTGTGGCCGCCAAGTCTATTTCCGGCATTCCCCAGGCTTCTGTAAGGAGAGAGAATGCCTGAGGGTTCAGTGACCATTCGTTGTTGGATAATGTCTCCCGACTTAGGTAGTCGGCTAGCATGTTCTGTGCCGCTGGGACATATACTGCTTTTAAACTCATTAGGTGTATCTGAGCCCATTCCAGGATGGGTCGGACTTCCTCCATCAGAGTGACACTCCTGGTGCCTCCTTGTTTTTGAATATAGGACACTGCCACCCTGTTGTCCATCCGAATGAGCATGTTTTTCCCTCTCAGGAGTGGTGTGAAAGCCTTTAACGCATGGAATGCTGCCCTGAGTTCCAGGATGTTTGAGACCAGACCTTGTGCTTGAAAATGCCATCGGCCCTGGGCTGCTTGATCTCGGAAGTGAGCTCCCCAACCACTCTGGCAGGCATCTGAGGTGACTACCTCGGGGTCTGGAGGGACTATGGGCCTGTATCCCTTGAGGTTGTTCTGATGCGTCCACCACCATATTGATTGTTTCACTGTTTTGGGAATTAAAATGGTCTGATGCATTGATGCTCCATCCCACTGCCTGAGAAATGAGTTCTGTAGGGTTCTCATGTGCCACTGTGACCATTGCACCATGGGTATGGTCGCGGACATGGATCCCAGTATGCTCAGACAGGCTCTGGCTGGTAGGTGATCTGATGATAAGAGCCTCTGCATTTTTTGTATTAAGGGCTGGATCTTTTCTTGTGGAAGTTGTATCCTGTTTGTTTTGGTGTTTAGGTCCGCTCCCAAAAATATCATATTTTGGGTAGGTTGCAGACTGCTTTTCTTCCAGTTGATTATCCATCCGAATTTCTGGAGAGTTGTAAGGAGGATTTCCCGGTGGTGGATCAGCGTCTCTTGATCTACTGCTAAAAGTAGGATGTCATCCAGGTAATGGTAGATCCGTAATCCCTTTTCCCTGAGGAGGGCCACCAAAGGTAACAGGACTTTTGTAAAAGTCCTGGGTGCTGAGGAGATGCCGAATGGGAGGCACCGGAACTGAAAATGGCATTGATTTATGGCAAATCGGAGGAATTTTTGAAAGGCTGGATGAATTGGTATATGGAGGTAAGCGTCTGATAAGTCTATTGAAAGCATCCAGTCGCCCAGATTTATTGATAGGAGTATGGACTGGAGGCTTTCCATTTTGAAGGTCTCCACTTTGATGCCCTTGTTGAGCCTTTTGAGATCCAGCACAGGTCGTAGGTCTCCTGTTTTCTTCTTCACCAAAAACAGGGGGGAGTAGAATCCTCTCCCCCTTTGGCATGATGGGACTTCTAGGATCGCCCCCCTTTTGTTTCAGTTCTGCTACATACTTTATGAGCAGACTTCTTTTGGGTAGAGAGGATGGTAGTCTGGTTGTTTGGAAATTATTTCCTGGGAGTCTGTTTATGAATCTCCACTTGTGCCCGAATTTGATTGTGGACAATGTCCATAAATCTCTTATATGACCTGCGCCCACCCGTGCCGGATGGGCGGGCAAAATTTCAAAAGGACTTTTGCTGTTCCCCTGCCGGGGTGGTCTTGGTTTTTTGCATCCTCAGAAAGGCAAGTTTTGTGTTCTTCCAGTCCCTTCTAAATTCCCTACCAGGGCGGTAGGATCTGGCCTCTCTGTATTTATCCGGGAGACTGCGTCTATACGCTGGCCCTTTCTGAGTTTTGGGTCTCTATCGGAGGGAATTAGACCTGACTTCCCACCTGTCACTTTGGAGATGGCGGAGTCCAATTTGGTACCAAATTTGGTACCAAACAAATTCACGCCATCGTACGGGATCCTGCACAAGTTCATTTTAGATGCTGTATCGGCCATCCATGGTTTGAGCCATAGAGCTCTCCTTGCTGTTACCGACGCCAGCATAGTTCTGGCTGAAGATCTTATGCCTCAGCTATGAAATCACCTGCCAGTCTGATCTCCTGTAGAGATGAAATTATTTTTTCCATTTCAACGCCATCCTGTAGGTCCTTTTCTATTTTAGATGTCCATCCCGAGATGGCTTTGGATACTGCTGCTGTAGTAATTGCAGGCCTACAGGCTCCCCCAGCTGCGGAATAGGCCTTTTTTAACTCCAGATCCATCTTTCGATCGAGCACATCTCGAAATGAGAATGCATCCTCGATCGGTAGTGTGACGTGGCGGGCGAGACGCATCAAAGAGGCGTCAACGACAGGAGCGTTAATCAAAGGTTTTACTTTTGATTCATTCAGGGGATACATTTTGGCTAGTCTATTGGTTAGACTAGATCGTTTATCGGACCTCTCCCATTCATCCTTTATGAGATCCTCAAGCTCTTCTATAAATGGAAAGGATTCCGGATCCCTTTTTAAGTTTGGAAAGTACTTCCGAACTTTTTGGGGTTCTGCTTTGTCGTCTTGCCAGCCGATTGCCTCTTTTACTGACTTTGCGAAGGGCTCCACCAGTGAAAAATCGAAACCCGCTGACATATCTGGACCTTCTCCCTCAGAGGAAGAGTCTGAGGCCTGGGTGTGATGGGGGTCCACTGAGGAGGTACTGGGAGCAGCCCTATCCATTGCTGGTGCTGTTGTTTCCAGTAAGGACTCCCGCACTGACTCCCTTATGAGGTCTGTAGCCATTCTTGCGTCTGCTTCCTTCTCTCTAGTGGCTTCATTGAAGCAAGAGCGGCAGGCAAGCTTGTCTGGCAGTGCTGGAGCGCGGCATACCCAGCAGGCATTGGCTGCGGGACGGGTGTTTAGCGGCTTTGATGGTGCGAGTAAGGAGACCTCCTGCGATTTGACCGGCTGCGACAGGAGCGACTGAGGCATGAGCGACTGTGGCGTGAGTGGCTGTGTCTCCGATGACGTGAAGGAGATCTTGAACGGCTCCTGCGGGACCTCCTGCTTGAGGTATGGCTCGATCTTCTCCCATGCCGGGAACTTGCGGTTCTTGATCTAGCAGGGCTGCCAAAAAAACGCAGCATTTAGTGGTCTGGCACTCTTTTTCCTCCCCTTCAATACCGGTACAGCCTCTTACCTGGTTTGCTGATGGTGGTCTGCATGGGCAGTGGACTCCATAGGGGAGAAAGAACAGGTCAGTCTGGGAAATATAGGAAATAAACGTATATGTATATGCAACAGAAAAAAAAAGAAAAGGAAAATATTTTATTTTTTTATTTTTTTTATTATTTAATTATTTATTTAATTATTTAATTATTTATTTAATTATTTAATTATTTATTTAATTATTTATAAATTTATTAACTCATTATTTTATGCATATGCTCATCATATAAAAATAGGAGAAAATTAAAGGCCCTACAGGGACTTACCTTCCAGTTGAGTTTTCTACGGATGCAGAGCAGCAGCTGTTTTCTTAACACACATGCAGGGAAATACAGAGAAAAAACTCTGTATTTAAAAATGGCGCCATTGTGCTGGCCGAATGACGCTCTCGTGCATGCGCAGACGTGTCCTGAGTCTTCCGGCGCCATCTTGGATAAGGGCGCAATGCATAGCTAGTATAGCGCTGTTTGCCTGGCTCTGCACGAGCGCAGGCGCGGCTGGGGGATGAACGGCGGCATGCTGGAGGACAGCAAGGGCCAGCAAGCCCTGAGGTAACAAGAAGGTGAAATTTAAAAACGTCTTTTTTAAAAAGTGAAATAAAGGTGGACAAAATGAAAAGGAAAGGAAGGGGGATATAAAGAAAAACGGGGGGGGGGTCCACTGCAAAATATAAAAGCTTCCTTAAAGCTTGTAAATGCCAGATTACAGTTGCCCCCTGAGACCACCAGAACGGGGGTTCCCTCCATAGAAGCTCCTTTAGAGACTGTACAGGAGGGACTTCCAAACAGGAGAGGCTTGAACCTGCTGGGGCGATTGCGGTAAGAGGCTTTATTCATCTGTAAACGGAAGGGGAAACCTGTTCGTCCAACCTGTCAGTGTGAGGATAAAAAGGAGAATGCAGCGGGGAGTCTCCCCTTCAACTTTATAGTTAAACCAATCCTGTCAGGTTGTGGAGGCGGAGTCACAACCCAGTGTGTGCTGCCATGAAGGCGTCAGGAAAAAAGCTTTTTTCACTTTGGACTCATCTAAGTGCCTCTTGACTGGACATTTAGGTTCTCAATATGGTTATGTATATGTTGTCTCAATTTTTTGGATACTAGTCTTGCTTTGCAGGCAATGTCATTAATGTATGTTTAATTGTGCACTGTCACTTATTACATATATCACTAGTTACTTAGAGCTGCCCTTAAATCCTTATGACTCGTATTACTATAGCCCACTATCTGAAGGTTTAGCCATGTTTTGCAGCTAGGGGGATCCTACATGTTTACACATTACTTAGCATGCATGCGATTAATATAAAATTAGGCTAGGTCGACTTTAAAAAAACAATTTTAAGTTTATAAGATGCAGATGAGTATTTAATTAGTTACTGTTATTATTATTACACATATATTAGTGTATAATTATTTTAACAAAACAGTATAATATTATATATACAGCAAATATTACAGTATATGCATATAAAACATACAAAATACATTTCTGCCTAGGTAAAGTCTGATGGTTTGTCAAATATCAAATTCTGTTACATGACATATAAGATATGAAATGAACATAAAAGGCTCCTTATGATGATGAAAGGTGAGGGGTCAAAATCATGTGTTGGTGTAGAGACACTTTTACTGACAGCTTCCAGATAAAGCACTGTATTCACAATTCATCTGATTCAGTTCCCTCTATGTACCCTTTTCAGTATTACTATTCTGACAAATGTAAAATGAAATGTCTAAAATCATTTTTATCACTATCCCATCACCAGGACATCCTCCAGCATTGGGATGGCTGTCAGTGAGATGTCAAAGTACAGCTGCCATAGCTATCTTGTCTTTCTCTACCCTAAAAAATAAAATCTGAATAGCAAGCTAAAACTTACCAAAAAGAAGCCCAAGTTATTGCACTTTTTCTATACACATATTTTTAATTTAATTAGTTTTTATTGCAAAGTACAGATTTTATCAACCGTAATAAATCAAGTAAAATAACAGAGGAAAACAATAAGAGAGTATACATACAGGCAAGTGAGTTAGAATAATAACCACACGTTTCAAAATTTCAGTCATAGAGTTTAGTATGGTGTAAACCTCTTCCTTGTAGCTAAACTTTTCAATGCTTAAGACCTAACCCCCATTAAGTCATGGGGGTCCTAGGAGTAGGAGGTATGAGTCTATATCAATAGTTAACTATTACAATACAATACAGATGAATGTATACACAGATAAACAATAAAGAAGGAGACAGGTATTGCAAAATAAAAAGTTGAAGATGGGGAGGGGGGAAGGGGAAAATAAAAGGGGGGGGAGGGTGTGGGGAGTCGGTTCTGATCTGGGTGGGGGGTAGGATGATGTAGTTGGAAGGTATGTTCATGGTCACCAGTCAATAATCAACAGGCGGGGATCAGTTATTTGCTTTGTACCAGTTTGTCCATATTTTCCATTTATTGTCAAAGTGTTTTTTTATTACAGCTTCTAGTAGCTAGCAGTGACTCATACGCATAGTGGGTCTGAGTGGTAGTGAATACCTCTGATACGTTAGGTTCCTTTTCCATTTTCCATTGTCTTGTTATTAGAGATCTGGCTACCAGAAGTATGTGTGTGATCACTACTCTGAACTCCGGAGGGAAGGAGTCGATACCTATATTTAATATTGCTAGATTAGGGTTGGGGTGTGTTATAATTCCCATGATGCTGGAGATCGAGCGGAAGATGGAGTTCCAGTAGCTGGTAAGATGTTTACAGGTCCAAAACATATGGAGCAAGTTGCCGCAGTTCCTCCAGCATAACGGGGAACTATTTTGTCCAAATTTTGAAATTCTATATGGGGTAAGGTACCATTTTAGGGCTATCTTTTGGGATAATTCCCAGTGATTGATGCATTTTGAGGCTTTATAGATCCATCGGAAAGCCTCCTTCCACTGTAAGATGGTAAATGTTGTGTTTAGATCAGCCTCCCATTTTTCATAAGGGTGTGATTTAACAAATTCAATTTTTTGTTGGAATAAGTTGTAGAATAGGGAGATACCTTTACAGTGCGAGGGGACCCTATTATAAACCTGCCAAGCTTCTTTTGAAATGTGAATGTTGGGTGATTTGATAGATCTAAGGAAGTGGGAAATTTGGTTATATTTGTATTTGTCTGGAGGCGATAAACTGAATTGGTTCTGAAGCATATCAAAAGGAATAAGGGTATCCTTATTATAAAGATCAGCTATAAGCTGAATTCCTTTTTCTTGCCAGTCAGTAATGGAAAGATTAGGAATTGCCTGTTGTAGGATCGATATGGGTTTTGGAATGTCTACGAGGCTAGAGGCAGGAAGAGAATCTGTCTGAAGATCTATCCAGGCAGCCACCGAGGCTTGAACAGTGGGTGGTAATTTGTGAAGGAGGATTGGTTGTAAAGAACCAAGGAGTAAGAGTGTCTTGAGAGTCTTAGTCAGGCTTAGAGCTTGTTCAATACGGCACCAAAGGGTGTCTGGACAGTGGTTGAACCAGCTTTTAAGTTGAATAAGGATGGAAGCCCTGTAGTAGTCCTGTATATAGACTAACCCCATGCCCCCTGCTGATCTATGTTTGATTAATAAAGCCTTCGCACACCTAGGTCTTGTGGTTTTCCATATAAACTTTGTTAGTTATGAGTTTAGGGATTTGATATGAGTCTTATTTAGGGGGATTGGAAGAGTTCGAAAGATATATAAGACCTGAGGCAGGCGTAACATTTTAAATGTAGCAAGCCAGCCTGACCAGGTCAGTTCAGTTTTGGTTAACCTCTTGGCTTCTTTTGTAAGCTTATCTAATAGAGGTGTGTAGTTGGCTTCTGCTAAATGGTTAATGTTTGCCTTTAGTTTTAAGCCGAGGTATGTTATACTATCCATGCTCCAGGTGTAGGGGAAGGCTTTCTGTAGTTTATTGCTAAGAGGAGGGGGAGGCCTAATTGAAGATTGAGTGATTTCTACAGTTGATTTTATAATATGATATAGTGCTAAATTCTTCAAGCGTGTTGTGTGCATGTAAAAGAGAAGTTTGTGGAACAAGATAATGTCATCTGCGAAAAGGTTTATGTTGTGTGAGCTATCTGGAAGGGAGAAGCCTGAAATATGGGGATGAGTTCTAATTCTCTCCGTCAGCGGCTCAATGAGGAGATTAAAAATATAGGGGGATAAAGACCAACCTTGCCTCGTGCCATTGGATATGGTAAACGTGGTTGATATCATATTAGACGTGTAGACCTGGGCACAGGGAGAGGAGTAAAGAGCCATTATGGCCGAGAATATAGGACCAGAAAATACATATTTTTGTAGTGTAAGTCTCACATTGATCGGGTTTAACAAGGAGGGGAAGTATCAGGAGCAGTCTATGTGTAAGGATCTTTGCATATAACTTAACGTCAGTATTAAGCAATGAGATCGGTCTGAAATTGGCTGGGGACGTGGGTTCTTTACCTGGTTTTGGAATTGCGACCACATTTGCCTTGAGCATTTCGGAGGGAAACAAGGCAGAGGACATTGCTGCTGCAGAAGATTTTGCTGCTGAATAAACATTTTGTAGTGTTGGAATAAGATTATCTTGGAAGGACCTATTGTAGTCATTAAGGAGCCCATCTGGGCCTGGAGACTTTCCCAGAGCGAGGGTCCTTATAAGTTTCTTGATTTCAGGCTCCGTAATAGGGGAGTTTAGAAATGTGAGTTGGTCTGGAGTGAGGGAAGGGAGTTGGAGTTTTGTCAGGAACCTCTGTATACTCTCTTCAGTTGGTTGTGGGGTGCCAGGATCTTTCTCTAGATTGTAAAGTGAGGCATAATATTCAGCGAAAGAGTCCACTATTTCTTTGGGGTTGTAAATTTTTTATTATCTGGAGGTTGGATAAGATGTGAGATTTTGGATTTAATCCTTGCTGCTCTAAGCCTTTGGGCCAGGAATTTACCTGCTCGGTTTCCCGAGGAATACTGGGATATTTTGAGAGATCGGTCATGTTTGTCATACTGTTCTATTTGTAGGAGCCTGAGATCAGAACGATATTGGGCCAAGTTTTGGGCTAGATGTAAGTTGGCGCTATGTTTTTTGAGGATCTCAAGTGTTTTGATATTAGTAAGGAGTTGATCAATTTTTTGTGTCCTCTGCCTTTTTTCCCTAGCACAAATTTGTAAAATAACCCCTCTTATGTATGCTTTATGTGCACACCACAGCATTGTTGGATCAGAAACCGATTGGTCATTTAAAGAGAAAAATTCTGATAGGTTATTAGCTATGCTAGTGGTGTGCGCAGGCATTTGAAAAATTCGAGAGTTGGCTCTCCAAATATATGCAGGACCTGGAGTGGTCCCCCCCTTTACCACAGTTATGGAGACAGGAGCATGCTCAGACCACGTGATGTCATGTATGGTGGAGGAGGACACTGCCTGTAGAAGAAGTTTGTCGACAAGTATTAGGTCAATTATAGAGTATGACACTCACATGCTGTAGAAGAAGTTTGTCGACAAGTAGCTCCTATATTTTGTTACCAGAAGCACCTATAGGACTTGTAGTGTGTTAGTGGCAGGCAGGCAGAGCTCCTATATTTTGTTTAGGTGACAGGCAGGCAGAGCTCCAGCTATATTTTCTTCCCAGAAGCACCTATAGGACTTGAAGTGTGTTAGTCCCATCACACACACAGAGCTATATTTTCTTCCCAGAAGCACCTATAGGACTTGAAGTGTGTTAGTCCCATTACACACACAGAGCTATATTTTCTCCCAGAAGCACCTATAGGACTTGTAGTGTGTTAGTCCCATTACACACACAGAGCTATATTTTCTTCCCAGAAGCACCTATAGGACTTGAAGTGTGTTAGTCCCATCACACACACAGAGCTATATTTTGTTCCCAGAAGCACCTATAGGACTTGAAGTGTGTTAGTCCCATTACACACACAGAGCTATATTTTGTTCCCAGAAGCACCTATAGGACTTGAAGTGTGTTAGTCCCATCACACACACAGAGCTATATTTTCTTCCCAGAAGCACCTATAGGACTTGAAGTGTGTTAGTCCCATTACACACAAAGAGCTATACTTTGTTCCCAGAAGCACCTATAGGACTTGAAGTGTGTTAGTCCCATTACACACACAGAGCTATATTTTCTTCCCAGAAGCACCTATAGGACTTGTAGTGTGTTCGTGGCAGGCAGGCAGAGCTCCTATATTTTGTTCCCAGAAGCACTTATAGGACTTGAAGTGTGTTAGTCCCATTACACACACAGAGCTATATTTTCTTCCCAGAAGCACCTATAGGACTTGTAGTGTGTTAGTGGCAGGCAGGCAGAGCTCCTATATTTTGTTACCAGAAGCACCTATAGGACTTGTAGTGTGTTCGTGGCAGGCAGGCAGAGCTCCTATATTTTGTTCCAGAGGCACCTATAGGACTTGAAGTGTGTTAGTCCCATTACACACACAGAGCTATATTTTCTTCCCAGAAGCACCTATAGGACTTGAAGTGTATTAGTCCCATTACACACACAGAGCAATATTTTCTTCCCAGAAGCACCTATAGGACTTGAAGTGTGTTAGTCCCATCACACAGAGCTCCTCTATTTTCTTTGCATAAGCACCCACAGGACTTCTAGTGTGTTAGTGGCATCACACAGAGCTCCTATATATTCTTCTCAGCAGCACCCACAGGACTTCTAGTGTGTTAGTGGCATCACACAGAGCTCCTCTATTTTCTTTGCAGAAGCACCCACAGGACTTCTAGTGTGTGTTAGTGGCATCACACAGAGCTCCTCTATTTTCTTTGCAGAAGCACCCACAGGACTTCTAGTGTGTTAGTGGCATCACACAGAGCTCCTCTATTTTCTTTGCAGAAGCACCCACAGGACTTCTAGTGTGTTTGTGGCATCACACAGAGCTCCTCTATTTTCTTTGCAGAAGCACCCATAGGACTTCTAGTGTGTTAGTGGCATCACACAGAGCTCCTATATATTCTTCTCAGCAGCACCCACAGGACTTCTAGTGTGTTAGGTCAATTATAGAGTATGAATTATGCCTAGAGGAACGGTAGGTATAATCGTGTTCACTTGCATGCTGGCATCTCCACACATCATATATGTCTTCCGCATTGAGGAGAGGTTGAAGGGTAGGCGGTGGTCGTTTAGCGTTGGAGGTAGTGTGTTAGTGGCATCTCACATAGCTCCGATATTTTCTTTGCAGAAGCACATATCACCAGGGATCCCCATTTATTTTCTTCTCAGCAGCACACAGAGGACTTCTAGTGTGTTAGTGCATCACACAGAGCTCCCATATTTTCTTTGCAGAAGCACCCATAGGACTTCAGGTGTTAGTGGCATCACACAGAGCGCCTATATTTTCTTCTCGGCACCCACAGGACTTCTAGTGTGAAGTGGCATCACACAGAGCTGTGTATAGTCTTCTCAGCAGCACCCACAGGACTTCTATTGTGTTAGTGGCATCACACAGAGCTCTATATATTCTTCTCAGCAGCACCCACAGGACTTCTAGTGTGTTAGTGGCATCACACAGAGCTCCTATATTTTCTTTCAGCAGCACCCACAGGACTTCAAGTGGCATCACACAGAGCTCCTATATTTTCTTTGCAGAAGCACCTATAGGACTTCTAGTGTGTTAGTGGCATCACACAGAGCTCCTATATTTTCTTCTCAGCAGCACCCACAGGACTAACGACTACAATGGCTGGAAGACCGCCAAGGGGAGGCAGAGCGTGCAGAGCCAAGAACACAGGGCAGACAGTCTCTGTTTCTAGTGGACGTGGCCGTGGACGTGGACGTGGTCGTGCATCGTCATCAGCACGTGGCCATGGACACGCGCGTCTTTGTTTTCGGCAGCTGGAGCCGCATCATGCTGAAGGCTTGGTAGAATGGATGACCAAGCCCTCCTCATCCTCCTCATCCTCTCTCACCCAGGCTCAGGGTACTGACAGAGCATCATCAGCCACCCCTTCCCTAGACCCACCATGTCCTCCTGAGGAGTCCCCCGAACTCTTTGAGCACAGTGTTGGGTACATGCTCCAGGAGGATGCCCAACGATTCGAAGGCTCGGATGACGATACCCAGCTTGAGGAATCTGGCAGTACAGTTCCACCAGCTGCAGCTTACTGCCAGGTTTGCTCTAGTGGTGAAGAGGGAGGGGATGATGAGGTCACTGACTCCACGTGGGTGCCTCAAGGGAGAGAGGATGAGGAGGAGGACGAGGAGGAGGAGGATGCGGCGTCACATGTCCAACGAGGCAGGATGCCCCCTGGAGGCCAGGTAGAGGCCAGCACAGCAACTGTACAACACCGCAGAGCTCCGCCTGTGCAGGGCGCTGCCTCTGCACGTTATCAGAAAAGTTCTTTGGTGTGGGCCTTTTTTGAGACGAGTGCAGCAGATCGCACCACTGCTATTTGCAATATTTGTCTCAAGCGTATCTCGCGTGGCCAAAACATCAGCCGCTTGGGCACGACAAGCATGACCAGACATATGGCGACCTGCCATGCAGCTCGTTGCAGGCACACATAAAAGACCCACACCAAAGAACTAAGCGGACCTCTCCTTGCTCCTCCTCAGCTGGGATCTCCATCCCCACTACACCTTCAGTCCTCTCTGAAAGCTGCTCTGAGAGGACTGAAGGTGTAGAATTCGGTGTGTCACAACCAAGTACTTGCAGTACACCGACGTCCGAATGCAGCAGGCAAATTTCCCTGCCCCAGCTGCACCGTAGAAAGAAGTACACTCCCAGCCATCCACATGCCCAGCGGTTGAATGCTAGCCTTGCTAAATTGCTAGCACTTCAACTGCTGGTAGACTCGGCCCCCTTCCGTGAGTTTGTTCAATGTGCGGTTCCTCAGTGGCAGGTTTCCCAAACGCCACTTTTTCTCGCGGAAGGCGATTCCGTCTCTCTACCGGCATGTGGAGGGCAATGTCCATGCCTCGCTGGACAGGGCGGTCAGCGGTAAGGTGCATATTACCGCTGACTCATGGTCCAGCAGGCATGGACAGGGACGGTACCTTTCTTTCACGGCCCATTGGGTCACTCTATTGGCAGCTGGGAGGGATGCAGGACAAGGTGCAGTAGTGTTGGAGGTTGTTCCGCCACCACGCCTCCAAAACGCGACTACTGCTACTGGTTGTGACACACCTCTCTCCTCCACCCCCTCCTCTTCTTCTTCCTCCAGTGCTCTGTCCTTGGAACCAGCGGTGCTCCGTAGGCGTACAAGGGGCTACGCAAGTACGCAGGCAAAAAGATGCCATGCCGTGCTTGCGCTGGTGTGTTTGGGGGACAGGAGCCACACTGGGCCAGAGGTTCTGGCAGCTCTGCAGGGGCAGGCCGAGAGGTGGTTGACGCCACGTCAGCTTAAGCCAGGAATGGTCGTTTCTGACAATGGCACCAACCTCCTCTCCGCCCTGCGACAGGGGCAGCTCACCCATGTGCCCTGCATGGCTCACGTCCTCAACCTGGTGGTGCAGCGGTTCTTGGGCAGGTTCCCAGGCTTACAGGATGTCCTGAGGCAGGCCAGGAAAGTCTGTGTGCATTTCCGCCGATCTTATAATGCCAGTGCTCGGCTGACTGAGCTGCAAAAGGAGCTGAACCTGCCCAAGAACCGCCTAATATCTGACATGCCCACCAGGTGGAACTCAACGTTGGCCATGCTGCAGCGACTGCACACGCAGCAGAGGGCCATCAATGAGTACCTTTGCGACTACGGCACCAGGACAGGGTCAGGGGAGCTTGGGTTTTTTTCCCCACGTCAGTGGAGCATGATCAGGGATGCATGCACTGTCCTCTCACCATTTGAGGAGGCCACGAGGATGGTGAGCAGTGACAGTGCATGCATCAGTGACACTGTCCCTCTTGTCCACCTGTTGGAGCATACGCTGCGTGGGATAATGGACAGGGCACTTGAGGCAGAACAGAGGCAGGAAGAGGAGGACTTCCTTGCCTCTCAAGGCCCCCTTTATCCGGACAGTGTTCCTTCTGTCCCACCCATCACACAGGAAGAGGATGAGGAGGAGGAGGAGGAGGAGGAGGAGGATTGTGTGAGCATGGAGGTGGAGCCTGGCACTCAGCATCAGCAGCAGCAGTCTTTTAGGGATGATGTACAGTCCCAACAAGCCAGTGGACTTGTACGTGGCTGGGAGGAGGTGGCTGGCGATCATGTCATCCTCAGTGACCCAGAAGACTCCGGACCGAATGCCTCAGCTAACCTACGCTGCATGGCCTCCCTGATCCTGCAAAGCCTGCGGAAGGATCCTCGTGTTCTTCGGATCAAGGAGAGGGACCATTACTGGCTGGCCACTCTCCTTGATCCGCGGTACAAGGGTAAGGTTGCGGACCTTATCTTGCCGTCGCAGAGGGAGCAGAGGATGAGACATCTCAGGGAGGCCTTGCAGAAAGGTCTGTGCAACGCGTTCCCAGAAACTGGGAGGCTACAAACTCCTGGTCCTGGGCGACGAGTTGCTGAGGCTTCGGTCAGTGGCAGAAGGAGCGGTGGGGAAGGTGGACGTCTGACCGATGCGTTCAGACAATTTTTTAGTCCGCAGCCCCAGGTATGATCGGTTCCAGCAACCATCGCCAGCGTCTGATATACATGGTGCAGGAATACCTTGGGGCAAGGTCAGACTTGGACACCTTTCCCACCGAAAATCCTCTGGCTTACTGGGTCCTGAGGATGGATCACTGGCCAGAGCTTGCACAGTATGCAATTGAGCTACTGGCCTGTCCTGCCTCCAGCGTTCTTTCCGAACGCACATTCAGTGCTGCTGGAGGATTTGTGACTGATCATAGGGTGCGCCTGTCCACCGCCTCGGTTGATCGACTGACATTCATCAAAATGAATCAGTCTTGGATCACCACCAGCTACCAGGCACCTGAGGCGGATATAACCGAATAATTTTTAATGTCACATCCCTTCAAGACTGCCTATGCTGATGCTGAGTGACTGTCCTCTTATGTTCACTGACTATCCTCTTCCTCCTCCTCAATGATCCATGCCACAGCACCAGTGCCTAAGGCACAATTTTTCAGCCCCTGTTTAACAGGGGCGTGTACTTACAATTTTTTAAAAAAATGCTTCGCAACACGTGTGACTGCTGTGCTCCAAGTACAGTCTCTGTGAGGGCCGTGTTGCAGTGTTGTGGCACCAGCACCAGTGCCTAAGGCACAATTTTTCAGCCCCTGTTTAACAGGGGCGTGTACTTACAATTTTTAAAAAAATGCTTCGCAACACGTGTGACTGCTGTGCTCCAAGTACAGTCTCTGTGAGGGCCGTGTTGCAGTGTGTGGCACCAGCACCAGTGCCTAAGGCACAATTTTTCAGCCCCTGTTTAACAGGGGCGTGTACTTACAATTTTTTAAAAAAATGCTTCGCAACACGTGTGACTGCTGTGCTCCAAGTACAGTCTCTGTGAGGGCCGTGTTGCAGTGTTGTGGCACCAGCACCAGTGCCTAAGGCACAATTTTTCAGCCCCTGTTTAACAGGGGCGTGTACTTACAATTTTTTAAAAAAATGCTTCGCAACACGTGTGACTGCTGTGCTCCAAGTACAGTCTCTGTGAGGGCCGTGTTGCAGTGTTGTGGCACCAGCACCAGTGCCTAAGGCACAATTTTTCAGCCCCTGTTTAACAGGGGCGTGTACTTACAATTTTTTAAAAAAATGCTTCGCAACACGTGTGACTGCTGTGCTCCAAGTACAGTCTCTGTGAGGGCCGTGTTGCAGTGTTGTGGCACCAGCACCAGTGCCTAAGGCACAATTTTTCAGCCCCTGTTTAACAGGGGCGTGTACTTACAATTTTTTAAAAAAATGCTTCGCAACACGTGTGACTGCTGTGCTCCAAGTACAGTCTCTGTGAGGGGTTGCAGTGTTGTGGCACCAGCACCAGTGCCTAAGGCACAATTTTTTTCAGCCCCTGTTTAACAGGGGCGGGTAATTACAAATCTTGATCTAATAGTTCACAGCAGGGCCCATTCCTGCGCCCACCAAGAGTAACTATGAGGGCCTACAGTCTTGTGGCAACACCGTCCACCACCACCGCCAAAGGCCCAATTTTTCTGCCCTGTTCATCAGGTGCTTGCAATTACAAATCTTGATCTAATAACTCACAGCAGGGCCCATTCCTGCGCCCACCAAGAGTAACTGTGAGAGCTTACAGTCTTGTGGCAAAACCGTCCACCACCACCACCCCCAATTTTTCTGCCCTGTTCAACAGGTGCATGCAATTACAAATCTTGATCTATTAACTCACAGCAGGGCCCATTCCTGTGCCCACCAGTCTTGTGGCTACACCAACATCTAATAGGGCAAATTTCTGCAGAGTATATACGCCAGGCCCCTACTTTCAAACATCCAACTTACAAACGACTCCTACTTGCAAATGGAAAGAGAAAACAGGAAGTGAGAGGAAATCTACCCCTAGGAAGGGAAATTCTATCCTGTTAGATTTAATTTGGGAAAAAGGTATCTCCTCTCTACTGATACTTTATCACCAATCCTTGTTTCAATTAAAACCCCACTTTTCCAAAAACATTTATCATTGGGACGGAAAGTGAGGTGACATGTTCTGAACAGATGTGCAAAGACAGCAAATGTTACAGGGGTGATAACCCCTCCCTATGTTCTCCAAAAAGCTTAAAAATAGATTTTTTTGGGATGGAGCTACACTTCATAATGTACCTGTTCAGATTCTACTTAAGATCAAACCTAAAGCCGCAAGTGGTTTTAAATGGCTTCTTTTTTTCCTTTACAAATGTCATTTTGTGCAAGGACAGTTCTAAACACGGGAAACACATGCCACTTCACAGGCATACTTTGGACACCCCCCAGGTACCATATTTAAAGGAAAATGTCACTTTTTTTTTTTTTCACTTTATGCATCATTAAAATGACTGCTCCCGAAAAAACGTTAGTTTTTAAAAGTTCTTTTTGCATTGATATATGTCCCCTGGGGCAGGACCCGGGTCCCCAAACCTGTTTTATGACATTAACATGCATATTGGCCGTTGTAATTAGCACTTTTGATTTCGAACGTTCGCGTCCATTATAACGTATAGGGTTCGAAAAATTCGCGCGAACTTTCGGTCCGTTCGAAGGTTCTGGTTCGAACCGAACCCGGGGGTGTTCGGCTCATCCCTACACATCATATATGTCTTCCGCATTGAGGAGAGGTTGAAGGGTAGGCGGTGGTCGTTTAGCGTTGGAGGTAGTATCTATGGAGTAATATGGCGACAGGTTGTGATCTCCACATATCACCAGGGATCCCCATTTGATGGCAGTTATTTTACAGTGTAATCGTTTCAAGAAACTAATTTGATGGGAATTGGGCGCATACAATAGTAAAGGGCTTATTGTTGAGTTCACCGAGTAGTATTAAGTATCACCCAGCAGGATCAGTGTGCAGTTCTTTCAGAGTGAAGGCAACAGAGTCCTTGATGGCGATAAGTACGCCTTTCTGTTTCGTGGGACCAGAGGCCAAGAAAATATGTGGGAATTGTTTGTGTCGAAAATGGGGTGTGCTGTCAGCGAAGAAATGGGTCTCTTGAATGCAGAGATTGTCTGCTTGTAATTTGATATCTTCCTTCCAGACAGAAGCTCTCTTGGCCGGGTGGTTGAGGCCGTTTACATTAAATGAAACTATATTAATAGCCATGAGTGAGCATTGGGTGTAGATAGTGACAGTACCTTAATCAGATCGATGAAGTCTTTTGCATTATGTCTCCAGGTGTTGATTGTAGTAATTCTTCCTTTCTGATGATGGCGGAATTGCTTGTGCAGATCAGACCACATAAGAGGGGAGAGAAGAGGGTAAGGGGGAAGAGAAAGATAATACCAAAAAAACAAAAAGTAGTTCAGTAAAAAGATGGGTTCAAACCTGAACCTGAGGGCAGAACGGCTGCCCATAACTTCGGAGGGGAAGAAAAAAAAAAGCACTGAGAGTTCCTCAGTGCAGCAAGAACATTATTATACGAAGATGTCATCTTATCACATTACTATTCATTTATGAGTTGCGTTTCTTATTCTTTTTCTTATTAGACACCGTTTGCCACTCCTGCTGGAGATGCTCCCTTGTTGAGGGGGAGGGTCCCTTGGATGACTGAGCAGGGAGGATGTCTAAGGAACGCAGAAGTGTGAGACCTTCTTCTACAGAAGTAATGACAGTGGTGTTGCCCTCATGAGTGACTGTCAGCTTCACAGGGTATCCCCATCGGTATGGGATGTTATGGTTGCGTAAGGCCTTAGTCACAGGAAGGAGGGATTTGCACTTCTGCATTGTAAACTGTGATAGGTCTGCAAATAGTTGGATATGTGCATATTCCTCAGGAGGATGTTGGTGTTTGCGGAAAGCAGACATAAGTTGCTCTTTTGTTCGATAAAAATGGACTCTCATCAAAACATTGCAGGGAATGTTGTCAGGGAGATATGAAGGTTTTGGCAGCCTGTGAATGTGATGTATTTGCATTTCGTATTGGGGTAAGGAGGGTATGAAGACTTTCATCAGGTCCTGGGCATATTGTTGGAGTTTTGCGGGGAGGATAACTTCAGGGACCCCCCTAATTTTTATATTGTTCCTCCTTGACCTGTCTTCGAGATCTGCGACTTTAGCTTTGAGCCATGCGACTTCCTCAGCTTGGTCACTATGGGCGTCAATCAGGGTATTATGCGAGGCAGCAAACTCCCCCATTTTTCCTTCAATATGGTCTACTCTCGTGCCCAGCTCTCCTACCTCGGTCTTAAAGTTGTTAATGCACTGCAGCATGTCATTATGTATAGAGGTGCGGAGTGAGAGAAGTATATCCTTCAGCATGGTGTCTGAGATAGGCTTGTCGGTAGTGGGGAAGGCAGTGAAGGGGTCAATCAGTTCTCTAGTGTCCTTCAAAGAGTATGGTGTCTGTAGCCATCCATGGCTTAGATTTAGCCGGGCTGATGGAGAGTGGCGTGGAGGCATCCGGAGAGCAACAGGAGTTGTTTTCCTGATTCCCAGGGCTGGACGCTGCGGAGCGAAAGCTACCTGAGGAGGAAGCAGACTGGGCTCCGGCGCCATTTTGCCGTGGATCGCGGGCCGCTTGCTTAAAGAAATTGTCCAGTTTCTTTGGCATGGTCAAACTGTCTTTTGCGGGTCATCCTGCGGATGTGACAGGAGCTTTAATCGCTCGTGGTGGGTGTTTGGGTCAGCGGTGTCGCTTCAAAGATGTTCGGTTCCCGTTGCTGGAGCAGAGCTATGTTAGCAGGCTTCCATCCAGCAGAGCGGTAGCCACGCCCCCCATACACATATTTTTAATATACAATTTATGCATTTGTGCACTTTGGTACAAATTAAAATACATGCTTGTTATTGTCTCAAACATTTGTGGGCAAATACATATAACATTTTGTTTTTCCCAAGGCAGTTATTTATGCAGAATTCCTAGTATATTGCAAAGAGTGTAGTAATCCACAAAAAACAATTCATCTTTTAATCACATGGTTCACTTTACACATTACCGGTGCTTTTTGCTTTAAAAACTTACTTAAAGTGGTGTTGCCACCAAAAAAAAAAATTGGCTTAAAAATCATAAAAAAAAAAAAAAATAAATAATTGGAAAAAAAACATTTTTTATGCACCTCTAAATGTCTGTTGCTAGGGGGTCCCTCGTAGTCTGCCACCTTCAGTGCCCAGCACCTGACGTCACTTAGGCGCCGCACAGTCATCTGGGACCTGTCACGTGTCCCAGATGAGTGAGCGTCGAATCACGGCTCAGTGGGTGCCCGGCTGTGAAGCCACAGCCGGGTGCCCACATTAAGAATGCCGGCGCCGCGAGCAGAGCGGGGAACGAGGGGGGCCTCGTTCCCTTGCATCGCTGGACCCTGGGACAGGTAAGTGTCCGATTATTAAAAGGCAGCAGCTGCAGTATTTGTAGCTGCTGACTTTTAATTTTTTTTTGTGGGCCCTCCTCTTTAACAAGCCTTTCTTAAATTAATATTTTATTACACCCAGACTTGGGATTTTTCAAAGCAAGAAAATGATAATGTGAGGATTAGGGTGGTGTATGCTGTAAATCGGGTCCTAGTGTATAAGACGCCAAGGATGGGTCCTGACTTTTTGGGTTGTGGTCCCTTTAAGGGAGAGTTTGACAAACATTTTTAGTACTCAGTGGTTCTCACCCATGCAGTGTGAGAGGTTCAAGTATAGTCCAGTGAAATGGATTTAAAGGGACTCCCCACGCCGAAAAAACGGCGTGGGGGTTCCCCCCAAATTTTTAGACCCTCCCGGAGGATGCTGGGACTGTGACATCACAAGGGGGCGGGGTCACCATGTGACATGAGCATGTGACCCTGTCCCCATGTCCCTATATAAGTCCCAGCGCAGCGCGGCACAGGCATTCCGGGCAGAGAGAGCGTCGGGTCAACATCGGAAGAAGAAGAACAAGAAGAAGGACAAGAAGAAGAAGGCGGCGGCGCGGAAGACGACGACCGCCGCAAGAACAGAAGAGACCCCCGGAAGACCCCGGAAGACCCCCGAAGGCGGATCGAGACCCCCAGACGACGGCGGCGACGACGAAGAAGGTAGCCGGACTCCTCCGCTCGTGAAAGAGCTAGGTAAAAGAGCAGAAGAGAGCGGAGGAGTCTGGCGAGAAGACCCCCAAGACGGAAGAAGACCCCCGGAGCAGTGCAATAAAATATTTTTTCAAAAGTGTGTGTGTTTTTGTACTTTACATTTTACACCTTAGGTGAATGGGTAGGGGTACATCGTACCCCATACTCATTCACATAGGGTGGGGGGCCGGTATCTGGGGGCCCCCTTATTAAAGGGGGCTCCCAGATTCCGATAAGCCCCCGCCCGCAGACCCCGACAACCAACGGCCAGGGTTGTCGGGAAGAGGCCCTTGTCCTCATCAACATGGGGACAAGGTGCTTTGTGGGTGGGGGGGCCGCACGGCCCCCCTTTCCCCAGGGCACCCCCCATGTTGAGGGCACGCGGCCTGGTACGGCTCAGGAGGGGGGGGGCGCTCGTTCGTCCCCACCCCTTTCCTGGCCTGCCAGGCTGCATGCTCGGATGAGGGTCTGACATGGATTTGGGGGGAACCCCCACGCCGTTTTTTTCGGCGTGGGGAGTCCCTTTAAATCCATGCCAGGTCACGGAGCTAGCGCGGCGGCATTTACTGCCTACGCTAGCTACGTAACCTGAAGTCACGTGCTAAATGAACGGACTTGCCGGTGAGCGGCAAGTCCGTTCATTTCAAAAGTCCCGCGGACTTGACTACTAACGGCGGGATTGTCCGCCGGACTGCCAAGTCCAGCGGATAATTTTAAAACCAAACTTAAAACTTTGGCGCCAAAAAGTCCGCTGGACTTTGGCGCCAAAAAGTCCGCCGGCGCCTACACACGAGGGGATTATCCGCTGGACTTCAGTCCAGAGGATAATCTCGCGGGATTGTCCCTTCGTGTGTACGCGGCCTTAAATTTACTATGGTTCATCACAAGACATCTCTAACTTTCCTAGATGTTGAGATTTTTAAAAACTCCACTAACACATTATCATGTAAACTATACAGAAAGCCCACTGCAGGCAATACCATACTTCATTCCGATA
Organism: Lithobates sylvaticus; assembly: GCA_028564925.1. Lineage (NCBI taxonomy): Eukaryota > Metazoa > Chordata > Amphibia > Anura > Ranidae > Lithobates > Lithobates sylvaticus. The sequence goes on along the minus strand of CM053028.1, from coordinate 307,925,582 downwards.
GTTTTCATCCAAGACCCCTAGTAGATTTGATCCCATATAGCCAATTCTTACGGATCAAACGCAATTGTTCTAACACGGAAGATTTTCTCTCTGAAGCTAGACTTCTAAAAAACCGCCTTCTAGAGAGAAGTTACAGCAACAAATGCTTGAAAAAGGCATTCAATAAGGTTAACAACAAGGACAGACAGGAATTATTATATGCACAGAAAAAATCTTTGCCTGACAAACACGCATATACTAGATTCGTAACTACTTTCTCCAATGAACACATACAAATCAAACAAATTCTAGACAGATATTGGCATGTCCTATCCAGTGACCCAGTGGTAGGTCCCTTTGTCTCCCCGGTTCCTCTCGTCACTTTTAAGCGAAACACATCGATCAGAGACCTGTTATTAAAAAGGGAATTTAAAGGCCTAACCCGAGGTGACCCTTGTAATACTTTAGGCACCTTCCCTTGCAGAGCATGTGGCTACTGTCGATACATCAACACTGACAGAAGACCATGTCTCCCTAACGGAAATACGTTGATGTATAAACATTATGCCAACTGTCAAACAACCTATGTGGTCTACCTATTACAATGTAAATGCGGATGCTATTACATTGGAAAGACCATACAGAAGCTGTGGAAACGTCTATACCGCCATATAGCGGCTATGGAAAATGCAGACCCAGACTTCCCCCTGGGTCGCCATGTGACATTAGTCCACAATGGCTGCATGCCAAAAATTCAAGTGCTAATGCTCGATAGAATTCATCAAACCCCCAGAGGTGGAGATCTTAACAAAATCTTACTACAACGCGAGATGATGTGGATCTCAAATTTAAACGTGACCTCACTGCCAGGGTTAAATGAAATTCTCAGTTTTAAACCCTTTCTGCAAGGCTTTGCGACAGGTGGCTATGAGGGTGATCTTTAATATTTTAGACGTTTTTGTGATTTAATTGATATATTATATATGCCAATAGAAAAAAAAACGTTGCTATATGCATTATTATTCAAATACAATGTGTTGTACTTTGGTACAATTGTTTATCACTTTACCTGTTTTTTACAGACAGAGTCCGGACCCAGGTATCCGGATTTGCAGTCTCAATTACATTATATGACTTCAATCTCTCATTACTTTATTTATATATACATATATACCTTTTTTCTCTGCGTTTCACTGCGGCCTATATATTTTTGGTGGGCATGTCCCATCTTTCGGGAGATATATATTTTTTGGTAGCTGTGTCCCCCGGCACGGGGGGGGGGGCCTGGGACTTGATTTGTTGTCCCTGGGCCACTTCCGGCCGTTGTTTGCCCCTAATGGAGCCGCTGCGGGCGTGTTTGCGCTTTTGCGTGTCTCCCTTGTTGGCAGGAACTCCTGGCAGGATCCACCCCTCATGTCGGCGGCAATCCGACGTCTGACGTCATTGTGTCAATAAAGGTGCGGTGACGCCGGATGCCGTTGCGCCGGGGGATCGGTGTTGTACGGGCATTTACACCGCCCCTTTGCTGACACTTGGATCAGCATGGGGCGGTGATATTCATGCCCTGTGCGCGGGTTCCCCCTTTTTTTTCTTTCTCGGTCTGATGGACAGCAATTATAATTGGAAAGTCATCCTGCTGTGGGCGTTTACTCTGCCCCACAGACATCATATAAATCAACGCAATACAACTCACCTGCTGCTCACCTCACTCAGTCTGGTTACCATTTCATAGCAGATAATCTGGTAAGAAACATCTCCTCTATTTCTAGCTCATTAGTTGACCTAAATCATTCTATACAGCAATGTAATTTGAGTATTTTTGTCAGCCTGTTATATTTAGGCCGGGCTACTTTTTACGACAATATACCTTATTTGGTTTTAGGTCTCTAGATTTGAGGCTCATCCCCTCTCTTTTCTGGAATCCTATTTCAATTGAAGCTTCTTTACTTCCAATACTGAGTGAGTTTAGCTTTTTTACTTTTAGCTTTAGAAAGCACCTTTCAAGTGCAGCTTATTTAGTTGGTTTAGGTGTGGCCCCTTTTGGGTTCTTATCCTACCTTTAATACTCAATACCAGACAATTAATAATTTATACATATATTTTATTATTCATTTAGGAAACTTCCGCCTGCAAACAACCTGCTCCTTGTGGACACTGCTGCTTTTAAATCTTACCCCATTCTTTTTTGGCCGCATTTTAAAGCAGACTGGGTGCTCTCTATGCGAGTTGCAGCCAGAGCTACTATGCGATACTGACTAAGCTGTCTGCTGCGATTTTTTTTTTTTTTTTTTGTCAGTTTTTTGGCACCAAATCTAAATTGAAGTCTGAGACTTAGTAACCTTTGTTGCATCAATCTGGAACTTGAGGGCCCGGATCTCTGTTTGGTTTTTCCAAACAATAACATAATTCCTCACCTTCTGAAGCCACCCAGTAAGTGTATTTTTTGTTTTTGTTTTTCTTTCTCCCTTTTTCTCTCTCCCCCCTCCCCTACTGCTTTGATTCCTGCATATATGCCATATTTTATACGATATTACATTGATGTTAATTATACTTCTTTATACATTTAATAGATATTGCAGTCTCTCTCTGAGATCCCTGAAGAAGGAATTAAATATATAAAAATTAATCCGAAACATGTTGGATATTAAGAACATAACGAATTATGCCCTTATCACTTAGAGCTTTTATGTTATCCTAATCAGAGTCTCTGCACTAGGGATGGGCCCGGTGTTCGATTCAAACCCACGTTCGAATCGAACACCGGGCGTTCGCCCGCTCGGCGTGCCCAGAACTATTTGGGCCGTTCGCATCACATTCGTGTGATGCGAGCGGCCCGCAATGCACTGCGCCAGTCGCAGTGCATTGCTGGCTGATGATTGGCCAAGCATGCACTGTGACCTCGCATGCTTGGCCAATCACAGTGCCGGCAGCGAGGAGAGCCATAATTGGCTACAGGCAGGATGCCTGTAGCCAATTATAGCTCAGGGGCTTTAGTACACGCCCCACTCTATAAAAGACCGCCACTGTGGCGGCCTAGTGTACCGTGTTCCGGTGACTGTGTCAGTGATACAGACAGACTGTGATCATTCTACATTGCTGATGCTGATTCATGCTGATCATTTGATTTTATATTCATTCTGCTGATTGCACTGCTGCTGACAGTATCTGCAGTGCTGTGCTGTGTTATACATTCTGCTGTGCTGAGTGGTGACATTATCTGCTGCTGAGTCTAACTTTATCTGCTGTGATTCTGGGGATTAGTCTAGTGTGTGCGTGCTGTTAGTACAGCATTGCAGTATCACCTTTATCCTTCTGGCCTGTTGTGATCTAAGGCAGCCAGCCAGGCATTTGCAGGAGCTAGCGTGTGTGTGTGTGCTGTGTGAGGTCAGCACAGCACACACAATAAACCAACTCAGCCTCTATCTGCCGTAAGGCCCTGTTGTTGTCATCTAAGGCAGCCACCACCTCAGCCTCTATCTGTCGTAAGGCCCTGTTGCTGTCATCTAAGGCAGCCAGGCATTTGCAGGGGCTAGCGTGTGTCTGCTGTGTTAGTACAGCACACAATAAACCACCTCAGCCTCTATCTGTCATAAGGCCCTGTTGTTGTCATCTAAGGCAGCCAGGCATTTAAGGCAGCCAGGCATCTGCTGTGTTAGTACATTTCCAGGAGCTAGCGTGTGTGTGTGTGTGCTGTGTTAGTACAGCACACAATAAACCACCTTAGCCTCTATCTGTCAAACCCTGTAAGGCCCTGTTGTTGTCATCTAAGGCAGCCAGGCATTTGCAGGAGCTAGCGCGTGTGTGTCTGCTGTGTTAGTACAGCACACAATAAACCACCTCAGCCTCTATCTGTCATAAGGCCCTGTTGTTGTCATCTAAGACCGCCACCACCTCAGCCTCTATCTGCCGTAAGGCCCTGTTGTTGTCATCTAAGGCAGCCAGGCATTTGCAGGAGCTAGCGCGTGTGTGGGTGCTGTGTTAGTACAGCACACAATAAACCACCTCAGCCTCTATCTGTCATAAGGCCCTGTTGATGTCATCTAAGGAAGCCACCACCTCAGCCTCTATCTGCCGTAAGGCCCTGTTGTTGTCATCTAAGGCAGCCAGGCATTTGCAGGAGCTAGCGTGTGTGTGGGTGCTGTGTTAGTACAGCACACAATAAACCACCTCAGCCTCTATCTGTCATAAGGCCCTGTTAATGTCATCTAAGGAAGCCACCACCTCAGCCTCTATCTGCCGTAATGGAAATAAATTAAAACCGCGCTAATAAAGCATAAATCCACCTTAAATGGTGAAACCAAAAAAGGGGGGGAGGAGACAAAAAAGCAGGCCGCCGCTCAAAGTGGGATACACACACCAAGCATGAGAAGATAAAAAAGGAAGCAGCGCCAAAACAAACAAAAAAAATCACTATATAACAGACAGAGATAATTCCAAAAAAATCACTGTGTCCAGTCCTAGGTTTTAAAGTCCAAATGCAGCTGGAATGTTATGAGCACAAAAAAACAGCTAGGGTAGATAGAACACAAGTTGAAGAGAATGTCCACATCAAGGATAATCACAGAATCAGCACCGCAGTGAGGTAATGTATTTGGTGACATATAATCCCTCCACCAGTGTTGCTATGCTCTTACCAGAAGTCTGAGCATATAAAGCTCTGTGGAAATGGCTATGGATATCCTAGCGATGGAATCCTGCGATCACCCAATGGATAATATGAGTCTGGCGTCCCTTATTCCTCCCGGTACTCCAGTCATACACTCAGCAGTGCATTGTAGTGTAAAAGAAGAGAAGGGGTACCCATAGCGTAAACCAGTATTGTATATTTATTTTAAAAGCAAAAGATAAACTCACATTCAAATTCAGATTGGAGCATAAAAACACATCCGCCGGCCGGAGAACCCCATTGATGACGGTAATTGTACCGAAACTAGTCTGGGAAGGCGTGCAGTGACGCTACCACGCTCAGGAGGACGGGCTACAGGATCCGACCGGCCGGCGGATGTGTTTTTATGCTCCAATCTGAATTTGAATGTGAGTTTATCTTTTGCTTTTAAAATAAATATACAATACTGGTTTACGCTATGGGTACCCCTTCTCTTCTTTTACACTACAATGCACTGCTGAGTGTATGACTGGAGTACCGGGAGGAATAAGGGACGCCAGACTCATATTATCCATTGGGTGATCGCAGGATTCCATCGCTAGGATATCCATAGCCATTTCCACAGAGCTTTATATGCTCAGACTTCTGGTAAGAGCATAGCAACACTGGTGGAGGGATTATATGTCACCAAATACATTACCTCACTGCGGTGCTGATTCTGTGATTATCCTTGATGTGGACATTCTCTTCAACTTGTGTTCTATCTACCCTAGCTGTTTTTTTGTGCTCATAACATTCCAGCTGCATTTGGACTTTAAAACCTAGGACTGGACACAGTGATTTTTTTGGAATTATCTCTGTCTGTTATATAGTGATTTTTTTTGTTTGTTTTGGCGCTGCTTCCTTTTTTATCTTATCTGCCGTAATGCCCTGTTGTTGTCATCTAAGGCAGCCACCACCTCAGCCTCTATCTGCGTAAGGCCCTGTTGCTGTCATCTAAGGCAGCCAGGCATTTGCAGGGGCTAGCGTGTGTCTGCTGTGTTAGTACAGCACACAATACACCACATCAGCCTCTATCTGTCATAAGGCCCTGTTGATGTCATCTAAGGCAGCCACCACCCCAGCCTCTATCTCCTGTAAGGCCCTGTTGTTGTCATCTCAGCCACCACCTCAGCCTCTATCTGCCGTAAGGCCCTGTTATTGTCATCTAAGGCAGCCATCTGCAGGAGTTAGTGTGTGTGCTGTGTGACACCAGCACAATATACACTACCCACTACAATGCCTGGAAGACCGACAAGGAGAGGCAGACAGTCCCGAGGCAAGAACACAGGGCAAGCAGGCTCTGTGTCTAGAGCCAACAGTGATGGTCGTGGACGTGGACGTGGTGCATCGCCATCAGCACGTGGCCATGGGACACGCTTGTCCTTGTTTTCGGCAGCTGGACATGTTGAGCCGCATCATGCCGAAGGATTGGTAGAGTGGATGACCAAGCCCTCCTCATCCTCCTCATCCTCCTCATCCTCTCTCACCCAGGCTCAGGGTACTGGTAAAGCAGCTGCCAACGCGTACTCAATGGCATCATCAGGCACCCCTTCCCTAGACCCACCATGTCCTCCTGAGGAGTCCCCCGAACTGTTTGAGCACAGTGCTGGGTACATGCTCCAGGAGGATGCCCAGCGTTTTGAAGGCTTGGATGATGATACCCAGCTAGAGGAAGGCAGTAGCGTGAGCGCAGAGAGAGGGGATGCTCAAGAACAGCAATCTGGCAGTCATGTTCCACCGGCTGCAGCTTACTGCCAGGTTTGCTCCAGTGGTGAAGAGGGAGGGGATGATGAGGTCACTGACTCCACGTAGGTGCCTGAAGGGAGGGAGGGAGGAGGAGGCGGCACATGTCCAACGAGGCAGGATGCCCTCCGGGGGCCAGCTTGAGGCCAGCACACCAACTGAATCACACCGCAGAGCTCCACCTGTGCAGGGCGCTGCCTCTGCACGTTATCACAAAAGTTCTTTGGTGTGGGCCTTTTTTGAGACGAGTGCATCAGATCGCACCACTGCTATTTGCAACATATGTCTCAAGCGTATCTCGCGTGGCCAAAACATCAGCCACTTGGGCACCACAAGCATGACCAGACATATGTTGACCTGCCATGCAGCTCGTTGGCAAGTGCACATTAAAGACCCACACCAAAGAACAAAGCGGACCTCTCCTTGCTCCTCATCAGCTGGGATCTCCAACCACACTATACCTTCAGTCCTCTCTGAAAGCTGCACTGAGAGGAATGAAGGTGTAGAATTAGGTGTGTCACAGCCAAGTACTTGTGGGCACTCTGTTAGCAGTACACCGACGTCCGATTCTACCAGGCAAATTTCCCTGCCCCAGCTGCTGGACCGTCGAAAGAAGTTTACTCCCAGCCATCCACATGCCCAGCGGTTGAATGCTAGCTTGGCTAAATTGCTAGCACTTCAACTGCTGCCTTTTCAGTTGGTAGACTCGGCCCCCTTCCGGCTCTCTACCGGCATGGGGCAATGTCCATGCCTCGCTGGACAGGGCGGTCAGCGGTAAGGTGCATATTACCGCTGACTCATGGTCCAGCAAGCATGGACAGGGACGTTACCTGTCTTTCACGGCCTATTGGGTCACTCTTTTGGCAGCTGGGAATGATGCAGGACAAGGTGCAGTAGTGTTGGAGGTTGTTCCGCCACCACGCCTCCAAAATGCTACTACTGGTTGTGACACACCTCTCTCCTCCACCCCCTCCTCTTCTTCTTCCTCCATGGCCTGTTCGAGTGCTCTGTCCTCAGAACCAGCGGTGCTCCGTAGGCGTCCAAGGGGCTACGCGAGTACGCAGGCAAAAAGATGCCATGCCGTGCTTGCGCTGGTGTGTTTGGGGGACAGGAGCCACACTGGGGCAGAGGTTCTGGCAGCTCTGCAGGGGCAAGGCCAAGAAGTGGTTGACGCCATGCCAGCTTAAGCCAGGAATGGTGGTTTGTGACAATGGCACCAACCTCCTCTCCGCCCTGCGACAGGGACAGCTGACCCATGTGCCCTGTATGGCTCACGTCCTTAACCTGGTGGTGCAGCGGTTCTTGGGCAGGTACCCAGGCTTACAGGATGTCCTGAGGCAGGCCAGGAAAGTCTGTGTGCATTTCCGCCGATCATATAATGCCAGTGCTCAGCTGGCTGAGCTGCAAAAGGAGTTGAACCTGCCCAAGAACCGCCTTATATGTGACATGCCCACCAGGTGGAACTCAACGTTGGCCATGCTGCAGCGACTGCACACGCAGCAGAGGGCCATCAATGAGTACCTGTGCGACTACGGCACCAGGACAGGGTCAGGGGAGCTCGTATTTTTTTCCCCACGCCAGTGGAGCATGATCAGGGATGCATGCACCGTCCTGTCGGAGGCCACGAGGATGGTGAGCAGTGACAGTGCATGCATCAGTGACACTGTACCTCTTGTCCACCTGTTGGAGCATACGCTGCATGGGATAATGGACAGGGCACTTGAGGCAGAACAGAGGCAGGAAGAGGAGGACTTCCTTGCCTCTCAAGGCCCCCTTTATCCAGACAGTGTTCCTTCTCTCCCACCCATCACACAGGAAGAGGAGGAGGAGGAGGATTGTGTCAGCATGGAGGTGGAGCCTGGCACTCAGCATCAGCAGCAGCAGTCTTTTAGGGATGATTTACAGTCCCAACAAACCAGTGGACTTGTACGTGGCTGGGAGGAGGTGGCTGCCGATCATATCGTCCTCAGTGACCCAGAAGACTCCGGACCGAATGCCTCAGCTAACCTACGTTGCATGGCCTCCCTGATCCTGCAAAGCCTGCGGAAGGATCCTCGTATTCTTCGGATCAAGGAGAGGGACCATTACTGGCTGGCCACTCTCCTTAATCCACGGTACAAGGGTAAGGTTGCGGACCTTATCTTGCCGTCGCAGAGGGAGCAGAGGATGAGACATCTCAGGGAGGCCTTGCAGAAAGGTCTGTGCAACGCGTTCCAAGAGACTGGGAGGTTACAAACTCCTGGTCCTGGACGACGAGTTGCTGAGGCTTCGGTCAGTAGCAGAAGGAGCATTGGGGAAGGTGGACGTCTGACCGATGCGTTCAGACAATTTTTTAGTCCAGAGCCCCAAGGTATGATCGGTTCCAGCAACCATCGCCAGCGTCTGATATACATGGTGCAGGAATACCTAGGGGCAAGGTCAGACTTGGACACCTTTCCCACCGAAAATCCTCTGGCTTACTGGGTCTTGAGGATGGATCACTGCTTGCACAGTATGCAATTGAGCTACTGGCCTGTCCTGCATCCAGCCTTCTTTCCGAACGCACATTCAGTGCTACTGGAGGCTTTGTCCACCGACTCGGTTGATCGACTGACCTTCATAAAGATGAATCAGTCTTGGATCACCACCAGCTACCAGGAACCTGAAGCTGATATAACTGAATAATTTATAATGTCACATCCCTTCAAGACTGCCTATGCTGATGCTGAGTGACTGTCCTGTTATGTTGACTGACTATCCTCTTCCTCCTCAATGATCCTGATGACATCTTGGAAGAACATTTTTGTTTCTGGGTGCCACCACCAGTGGCTAAGGCCCAATTTTTCAGCACCTGTTTAACAGGGGCGTGTAATTACAATTTTTAGGCAATGCTTTGCAACAGGTCTGACTGCTGTGCTCAGAGTACAGTATCTGTGAGGGGTTGCAGTGTTGTGGCACCAGTGCCTAAGGCCCAATTTTTCAGCCCCTGTTTAACAGGGGCGTGTAATTACAATTTTTTAAGCAATGCTTCGCAACAGGTCTGACTGCTGTGCTCCAAGTACAGTATCTGTGAGGGGTTGCAGTGTTGTGGCACCAGCACCAGTGCCTAAGGCACAATTTTTCAGCCCCTGTTTAACAGGGGCGTGTAATTACAAATCTTGATCTAATAGTTCACAGCAGGATGTGCCCACCAAGAGTAACTGTAAGGGCTTACAGTCTTGTGGCAACATCGTCCACCACCACCACCAAATGCCCAATTTTTCCGCCCCTGTTTAACAGGGGCGTGTAATTACAAATCTTGATCTAATAATTCTCAGCAGGGCCCATTCATGTGCCCACCAAGAGTAACTGTAAGGGCTTACAGTGTTGTGGCAACACCGTCCACCACCACAACCACCAAAAGCCCAATTTTTCTGCCCTGTTCAACAGGTGCATGCAATTACAAATCTTGATCTAATAATTCACAGCAGGGCCAATTCCTGTGCCCACCAAGAGTAACTGTGAGGGGTTACAGTGTTATGGCAACACCAACATCTAACGGGGCAAATTTCTGCAGAGTATATACGGCAGGCCCCTACTTTCAAACATCCAACTTACAAACGACTCCTACTTGCAAACGGAAGGAGAAAACAGGAAGTGAGAGGAAATCTACCCCTAGGAAGGGAAATTCTATCCTGTTACATTTAATTTGGGAAAAAGGTATCTCCTTTCTACTGATGCTTTATCACCAATCCTTGTTTCAATAAAAAACCCACTTTTCCAAAAACATTTGTCATTGGGATGGAAAGTGAGGGGAAATGTTCTGAACAGGTGCACAGACAGCAAAACAAATGTTACAGGGGTGATAACCCTTCCCTATGTTCTCCAAAAAGCTTAAAAATAGGGATGGGCCCGGTGTTCGATTCGAACCCATGTTCGAATCGAACATCGGGCGTTCGCCCGTTCGGCGAGCCCAGAACTATTTGGGCCGCTCGCATCAAATTCGTGTGATGCGAGCGGCCCGCAATGCATTGCGCCAGTCGCAGTGCAATGCTGGCTGATGATTGGCCAAGCATGCACTGTGACCCCGCATGCTTGGCCAATCACAGCGCCGGCAGCGAGGAGAGCCATAATTGGCTACAGGCAGGATGCCTGTAGCCAATTATAGCTCAGGGGCTTTAGTACACGCCCCACGGTATAAGAGGCCGGCGGCGGCGGCCTCGCATATTGCGTTTCAGTGTCAGCGTGTCAGTGTGCTGCTGACTGCTGACAATATGTGCTGTATTTCTGGGGATTTGTGTGTGCGTGCTGTTAGTACAGCATTGCAGTATCACATCTGGGGGGTGTCTATAGGTTGCCTGTGAAGGGGGGCAGGTTTCCTGTGCTTAGAACTGTCCCTGCAAAAAGTGTAATTTTTGCAGGAAAAAAGCTATTTAAAAGCACTCGCGGCTAATGAATTGATGGCTCCCGTAACACAGAGAACTGTCATTCATTGATAAAAAAAAAAAAAAAAAGTGTGGGGGTCCCCCCAAATTCAATAACCAGGCCCTTCAGGTCTGGGATGGATATTAAGGGGGACCCCAGCCAAAAAAAAAAAAAAAATGGCGTAGGGCCCCCCTCAAAATCCATACCAGACCCTTGAGGTCTGGGATGGATTTTAAGGGGAACCCCAGCCAAAAAAAGATGGCGTGGGGTCCCCCTCAAAATCCATACCAGACCCTTATCCGAGCACGAAACCTGGCAGGCCACAGGAAAAGAGGGGGGGACGAGAGCGGCCCCCCCTTCCACCTGAACCGTACCAGGCCACATGCCCTCAACATTGGGAGGATGCTTTGGGGGTCTGAGACCCCCAAAGCACCTTGTCCCCATGTTGATGAGGACAAGGGCCTCTTCCCCACAACCCTGGCCGGTGGTTGTGGGGGTCTGCGGGTGGGGGGCTTATCGTAATCTGGAAGCCCCCTTTAACAAGTGGACCCCCAGATCCCGGCCCCCCCCTGTGTGAAATGGTAAGGGGGTACAAAAGTACCCCTACCATTTCACCAAAAAGTGTCAAAAATTTTAAAAATGACAGGAGACGGTCTTTGACAATTCCTTTATTAAAATCTTCTTTCTTCTTTCTTCTGGTCTTCCTTTCTTCATCCTTCGGTTTCTTCATCTTCTCCTTCCGGCATCTTCTTCCATCTTCTTATTCCATCATCTTCTTCCTCCGATCCGCTTCTTCTTGCGCTGGTCTTCTCGTCCTTCTCATCCGGCATCTTCTTCCATGGCGTCGGCGTCGGTGTCTTCTTGGGCCACTCCTCGCAATGGGAGTCTTCCATTTTCTTCTTTCTCCGGTCTTCTTGGGCCACTCCTCGCAATGGGAGGCTCCCGCTGTGTGAGGCTTCGCTGCGTCTGACAGGTCTTTTATAATGGAGGGCACCTGGTGACCCCGCCCCCTCTGACACACGGGGACGTCATGGGGAATTCCCTATGGCTTTCCCCATGACGTCAGAGGGGGGCGGGGTCACCGGGTGCCCTCCCGTTATAAAAGACCTGTCAGACGGAGCGAAGTCTCACACAGCGGGAGGCTCCCATTGCGAGAAGCGGCCCGACAGAAGAACAGATGCCGACGCCATGGAAGAAGATGCCGGACGAGAAGGACGAGAAGACCAGCGCAAGAAGAAGCGGATCGGAGAAAGAAGAAAATGGAAGAAGAAGATGGAAGAAGATGACGGAAGGAGAAGATGAAGAAACCCAAGGATGAAGAAAGAAGAAAGAAGATTTTAATAAAGGAATTGTCAAAGACCGCCTCCTGTCATTTTTAAAATTTTTGACACTTTTTTGGTGAAATACCCCCTTACCATTTCACACAGGGGGGGCCCGGGATCTGGGGGTCCCCTTGTTAAAGGGGCTTCCAGATTCCGATAAGCCCCCCACCCGCAGACCCCCACAACCACCGGCCAGGGTTGTGGGGAAGAGGCCCTTGTCCTCATCAACATGGGGACAAGGTGCTTTGGGGGTCTCAGACCCCCAAAGCATCCTCCCAATGTTGAGGGCATGTGGCCTGGTACGGTTCAGGCGGGAGGGGGGCCACTCTCGTCCCCCCCTCTTTTCCTGCGGCCTGCCAGGTTGCGTGCTTGGATAAGGGTCTGGTATGGATTTTGAGGGAGACCCCACGCCATTTTTTTGGCTGGGGTTCCCCTTAAAATCCATCCCAGACCTCAAGGGTCTGGTATGGATTTTGAGGGGGACCCTACGCCATTTTTTTTTTTGGCTGGGGTCCCCCTTAATATCCATCCCAGACCTGAAGGGCCTGGTTATTGAATTTGGGGGGACCCCCACGCTTTTTTTTAAAAAAATTTTTATCAATGACTTTTTTTTTATCAATGACTTTCAATGAATGACTGTTCTCTGAGTTACGGGATCCGTCAATTCACATTAGCCACGAGTGATTTTAAATAGCTTTCTTTCCTGCAAAAATTACACTTTTTGCAGGGACAGTTCTAAGCACAGGAAACATGCGCCCCTTTACATGCATACTATAGACACCCCCCAGGTACGAAATTTAAAGGAATATTACACTTTTATTGTTTTAATTTAAGCATTATTAAAATCACTGCTCCTGAAAACACGGCCGTTTTTTAAAAAAAATTTGCATTGATACATGTCCCCTGGGGCAGGACCCAGGTCCCCAAACACTTTTTATGACAATAACATGCATATTAGCCTTTAAAATTAGCACTTTTGATTTCGAACGTTCGCATCCATTATAACTAATAGGGTTCTAAAGCTCGCACGGACTTTAGGTCCGTTCGCGGGTTCTGGTGCGAGCCGAACGGGGGGGGGGGGGGGGGGGGGTGTTCGGCTCACCCCTACTTAAAAATAGATTTTTTTGGATGGAGCTACACTTAAAAATTTACCTGTTCAGATTCTACTTAAGAACAAACCTACAGTCCCTGTCTTGTTTGCACCTCCTGTATACTGCTGTTCAGAGTATATAGGGTTGTAGGTATAGGGTTTTATTTTGGGTGCGGGGTTCCCCTTAATATCCATACAAGACCCAAAGGGGCTGGGGTTGGGGAGGGGGGTGATGGGGTAGCCATGCCATTTTTCTCAAAGATTTTCAGCCATATTGCCAGGACAAGACATGACATTAAAGCCGCAAGCAGTTTTAAATGGCTTCTTTTTTTCCTTTACAAATGTCATTTTTTGCAGGGACAGTTCTAAACACGGGAAACACATGCCACTTCACAGGCATACTTTAGACACCCCCAGGTACCATATTAAAAGGAATATTTCACTTTTTTTTTCACTTTATGCATCATTAAAATGACTGCTCCCGAAAAAACATCAGTTTTTAAAACTTATTTTTGCATTGATACATGTCCCCTGGGGCAGGACCCGGGTCCCCAAACCTGTTTTATGACATTACCATGCATATTGGCCGTTATAATTACCACTTTTGATTTCGAACGTTCGCGTCCATTGTAAAGAATAGGGTTCGAATATTAACGCAAACTTTTGGTCCGTTCGTAGGTTCTGGTGCGAACTGAACCTGGGGGTGTTCGGCTCATCCTTACTCTGCACATATATTGTCGATTGTTATCTGCAATTTTTTATTGTTGTTTTTTCCTTGTTACAATGATGTATTAATACAATTTATATTTTTATATACTCGTTTCTACTGTGCTATCTAACCTCACCTCCACAAATCACTTGGGGCAACCCTTCCTTCTTTTAACAATATTTTTAGGGATATGGTGTGGGTTAGCATCAATTGCTGGTTGATTTCCCTTTTGTTCCCAAACTCTGCAAGGTAGTCTTAAAAAGCAGTAGGAAGGAATCAGCACATGTCTATGTGAACAAGTGTGGGGTATCTGGACACTGAAATTCTGTTTTTCTGAGCTCCAGCAGCTCTTCCTGTACCCTGAAGTAGATAGGAACCCTAAAACCAAGTATGGGTCTGGTATATTGGTGGTGATTCGTTAAGTTGTTTTGATGATACCAGGATTGTGGTATATTTGCTTTAGTTTTGCTGAAGAAAGCTGCTCTTTTGTTTGCTTTAATGTTTTGCTTGTGTCTATCTAGCAAGGTTACTTTGCAGTATAAGCAAGGAAGCCCAGACCTGTGCAGTGTATAAATGTGCTTTTTCTGAACAAAAATGCTGTACATACAAAACTATTACAATATTAGGAATACAGAACAAGACTGACAGATATATCAAGCAAGATGCCTAGCAAACAAGCACAAACTCTGGTCTGTGACAGTAGAACTATGCGTAAAAGGTACTTAACTCTGCTTATTGTGTGTTCTTTTTTTATATTATCCTTTGTTTTGAGGTTAACGTGTGTGGCACTGTAATTCAGGAAAAAGATTGTAGATTGCGTCATATGTGTGAAGTGTGTATTTGAATAGGCTTAAATTCGATGTAACTATGCTAATTTAACCATGTGCATGATGGCTTTCTCTCTATGGTATAACTTTTTATTTGGGCAGCAGGACTGGTAAGTGGTTGATTAGCATTTACGGCCTAAAAAGTATGCTAACATTTTGGTATGACCACAGATTGTTGCACATGCACTTTAAGCTTGATATTCACCTGGGGCCCTGCATTCTATTGAGTCAACCCTGCTATGTATAAAGGGCGAAAAAGTAGAAGAGTTAGATGTATTCCATCAAATCAAGTGCCATGAAATAAAGTAGAACTTCATAAGGAATTCTGTTGCCTGCAATTTAAATTTTACTCTGACTTTTATTTGGTCTGAATGCATAACCAAACTGGAGATTAAGAATAAAATACAGTGTTATCTTGATAGACCACAAACATTTTGCAACTGTCAGCAACTTTTGCCCTATTTGCGCTCACTGGGGTTAGTGTGTTTCCCTATACAATGGCCATTAACCTTAATGCTGTGGTTACTAATAGATGAATCTGTCAGTAAGCACTTAAGGAATATGGAGGCTCATGTTTGGCATATTCACTAAATGAACTCGTTATTCAGTAATGACTCACAAAATCAATATTTAATGCAAGTCCTTGTAAAAATGAGCCTTTCAACTTGAGCTGAAATCCTATGATTCTTGTGGGTCCCAATGCCTAAAAGTCAGGCATATGTTGAGGGAAGTAAAATGCAGGTGCCTACATTCAAAGCTCATTTCTTTAAGTTCCAAATTTACATATTTTTGTAAGCATATTAGAGACTTTTATCAAAGCCAAATGTACAAATTAGCTACGCAGGTTAATCAGTATCAGTCTGAATATTAATGAAGTTTTAAAATTGTTTCTATTTATATTAATAGAAATCATCTACAACATGGTAATTTGTTGTTCCTGAATAAAAAAAGCAAAAAAAATATATAATTTCAAGTTTCATAACAAAAGCTTAAGTAGTGCCAGAATCGACTAGCCAATTAATGGGTCTGCATCTGTCCCTCAAGGGATTATTTTGCAGATTGCCATTTATGTTGAATTAATTATAACAAACAACCTTCAGAGAACGAAGTCAGAAATTCTGATATACTTACCATTAATGGAAACTGGGTCAAAAACACACACTCCACTACTTGTTGTGAGCATCATTTAAATGTTACTGTCTGTAGGGACTACTTATCAAATTAAAGATAGCTAATATGTTAAGATTTGACGGATGTATTATTTGGTATTGCCTGCAGTTGTACACATGAGGATCTAATTTTTCCCTTCCCTTTCCAAATATTAACAGGAATGTACAGTGTTTTTTTTATATATTCTTTATTATTCAATATGCCAGAAACACAAAAAAAAACATTTAAAATAAAGATTTTACTTTTTAATAAGTTAATAAGGAAATATTCCATATACATATTTCATTTTTCAGTGACAGCTAGGAGGAGCTAGTCTCCTTCTCACATTTTCTTGTTTCTCCTTACTTCGGATTGTAAAAAGCCTATTGTTTACAGAGCTTGATAGCTCAAGCTGAACAACACACACACAATTTCAATACAATTGACCCAAAATTGTAAGAGCTTCACTTAAAGGCTGCTACGTCAATGTGTGTAACAAATAACAAATCTACACCTAAAACATTAACAAATAAACAAATTCCTGCCTGACATTAATGACACCTCAGCTTCACTGTGATATAATGACCCAAATGGGAGTGTCACAGAGGCAGAAAGACACAGAAGGCAAAAAAAAGAAGAAAACCCAACAAATGTTTTAATCATGCTCTACCTCTTTAGAAAACTAAAGAAAAAAAGTTTTGGCTGTAGTTGAGCTTTAAAATTAGAACATGAAAAAAGAGAAAAACTCCTAGGGGTGGGACTTTAAAGGCACTACTAAAGAAACAAATTGTAGATAAAAAATTGTTGGTTTTATTCAAAGATAAATTCAAACATGGATACTGAACATGGTCATGAAAACTGAAAAATCATGCTATACAACAGGTGTAGATACAATATCCTATCTCCAACGCGTTTCAGAGCTGATTGTCGTCTCCTTCATCAAGGTTTTAACAGGATGTATATAGTCTATAAAATTCAAATACAGACAGTAAACCAGTAAATTGGTGCATCTACCCAATAACATATAAGTATGGGAAGAACATATATATTTACCAACTTACATCTGATTCAGTTGTATATACATGAAGATTCCATGTTCACTTTAAAAACACTGTCACGTGAGGTCTCCAGCAAATCTGCACGCATTATAGCTGCTTTCAAATAGAGGTTTATAATGAAGGTGCTCCAGTATATAAAAAATATATAAATAGAACAGTAAAGGGACTACACCCCACCCCAGAAAGAAGAGGGGAGGGGGTTGTTGAAAGGACCCTGGAGAAAAAGTCACAGACACTGAGTCCTAGAAGGGGAGTCCTGGGGAAAGAGCAGATAAACAAATGAATCTATACATATATACAAAGAGTATATGGATGGCCATGCAGGCATCTAGCCGTATGCTTGAAAAAAACCTCAGACCACGATATCGGTGCCTAGGATGGCTGAGATTCAGAATTTGCTGAAAAGGAACCCAAAAATTTGAGGTAAATGCCATTGCTGTTTAAAAGCAGTCAGAGCAACCCATATAATGTGTGGATATGGAGCTTACAAATGGCATACTCCCCCTACAGAGGGGATCAAGGTTGCTGGATAGCAATGGGGAAAGGATAAGTCCTCCAAACAAAAATTAAATCCTGAGATGTAATAGTATATGCCCTAATACAGGGAAAGGGGACATAAAAGAGGAAACAAAACCATAACTTCAAATAAAAAAAGTGTCAAAGGGATAAGGAACTGACATGGTATGTGTCAGTTAAGGGCAGCACAGTGGTGTAGTGGTTAGCACTTTTACCTAGCAGCAATAGGGTCGCTGGTTCAAATCCTGACCACGACACCATCTGCCTGGAGTTTGTTCTCCCTGTGCCTGCGTGGGTTTCCTCCGGTTTCCTTCCACACTCCAAAGACATGCTGGTAGGTTAATTAGACCCAGTCTAAAAATTGGCCAAAATATGTGTATGTGTTTGTAAGCACGTCGGGACCCTACAGGGTAAAAAGGACCGTGCTATACCGCAGATGGACACCGGCAGCAAAAGCACCCTGAGACGATTTCAGTTCGCTTAGGTAGCACTATACAAGTCACTCATTCATTCAGTTAAGGGAAAATGCCCTTCTCTGAATCTAACATCCCAAGAAATTTTATTTTATTTGAAGTTATGGTTTTGTTTCCTCTTTTAAGTCCCTTATATCAGGGCATATACAATTACATATCAGGGATTTGTATCATCAGAAGCCCTCTCAGTTAAAATTAGAACATTGGCACTTAAGAAGAAAGTCGTTGTTACTGTTCTCCTTTTTAGCTCCAGGGCCATATTTAGACATCACACTGTTATAGGAACACTCAAATGACAATTTTCTTTTGTACAAAGTTCCACCTCATGAATAAGGATGGGCCCGGTGTTCGATTCGAACCCATGTTTCTAATCCAACATCGGCCGTTCGTCCGCTCGTCGAGCCCAGAACTATGTGGGCCGTTCGCATCAAATTCGTGTGATGCGAACGGCCCACAATGCACTGCGCCAGTCGCAGTGCATTGCTGGCTGATGATTGGCCAAGCATGCACTGTGACCCCGCATGCTTGGCCAATCATAGAGCCCGCGGCGAGGAGAGAAATAATTGGCCACAGGCAGGATGCCTGTGGCCAATTATAGCTCAGGGGGTTTAGTACACGCCCCACACTATATAAGGCCGCCGCGCTGGCGGCCACATGTAGTGTGTTCCGGCGTTAGTCAGTGACGGTGTCAGTGACATTATTCATTCTGCTGAGTGCTGACATTATCTGCTGTGATTCTGGGGATTAGTGTAGTGTGTGCGTGCTGTTAGTACAGCATTGCAGTATCACATTAAACCACCTTTACCCTTCTGGCCTGTTGTGTCATCTAAGGCAGCCATCTGCGGCTAATCAATTGCCGGATCCCGTAACACAGAGAACATTCATTTATTGAAAGTCATTGATAAAAAAAAAGTCATTGATAAAAAAAAAAAAAAGCGTGGGGTCCCCCCAATTCAATTACCAGGCCCTTCAGGTCTGCTATGGATATTAAGGGGAACCCCGCTTCAAATTTAAAAAAAAATGACGTAGGGGTCCCCCTAAATATCCATACCAGACCCTTCAGGTCTGTGATGGATTTTAAGGGGAACTCCGGAGGAAAAGAGGGGGGGACTGAGAGAGCCCCCCCCTCCCTCCTGAACCGTACCAGGCCACATGCCCTCAACATTGGGAGGGTGCTTTGGGGGTCTGTGACTTCCAGATTCCGATAAGCCCCCCGCCCGCAGACCCCCACAACCAATGGCCAGGGTTGTGGGGAAGAGGCCCTTGTCCTCATCAACATGGGGACAAGGTGCTTTGAGGGGTTACAGACCCCCAAAGCACCCTCCCAACGTTGAGGGCATGTGGCCTGGTACGGTTCAGGAGGGAGGGGGGCCGCTCTCGTCCTCCCTCTTTTCCTGCGGCCTGCCAGGTTGTGTGCTCAGATAAGGGTCTGGTATGGATTTTGAGGGGGACCCCACACCATTTTTTTTTTTGGCTGGGGGTTCCCCTTAAAATCCATCCTAGACCTGAAGGGTCTGGTATGGATATTTAGGGGGACCCCTACATCATTTTTTTTTATTTGAAGTGGGGTTCCCCTTAATATCAATAGCGGGCCTGGTAATTGAATTTGGGGGGACCCCACGCTTTTTTTTTTTTTTTTTTTTATCAATGACTTTTTTTTTTATCAATGACTTTTTTTCTATCAATGACTTTCAATGAATGACTGTTCTCTGTGTTACGGGAGCCATCAATTCATTAGCCGCGAGTGATTTTAAATAGCTTTTTTTCCTGCAAAAATGACACTTTGTGCAGGGACAGTTCTAAGCACGGGAAACATGCGCCCCTTCACAGGCATAATATAGACAACCCCCAGGTACGAAATTTAAAGGAATATTACTCTTTTATTGTTTCACATTAAGTATTATTAAAATCACTGCTCCTGAAAAAACTTCCGTTTTAAAAAAAAAAAATTGCATTGATACATGTCCCCTGGGGCAGGACCCAGGTCCCCAAACACTTTTTATGACAATAACATGCATATTAGTCTTTAAAATGAGAATTTTTGATTTCGAACGTTCACATCCATTGTAATTAATAGGGTTCGAATGTTCGCGCAAACTTTCGGTCCGTTCGCAGGTTCTGGTGGTGTTCGGCTCATCCCTACTCATGAATACAGAGTACAAATGATACTATAATGCAATAATAGGATCTAATGCAGTGCTATGTTTAAGGCCCCTTTCACACAAGGCGGACTCCGCTTGCACGGAGTGCGCCTCTGTCCGCCGGCTCAGCGGGAGATCTCTCTGTTGATCTCCGCTGAGCCAGCGGATGACAGGTCCCTCTCTGCTCACTGAGCGGGGAGGGGCTTGTCCAGCACCGCTGGTCTCTATGGAGAGATCGGATGAAAACGGACAGCGTGTCCGTTTTCATCAGATCTCACCCGATCCACCAGCGACGGATCTGGACGTAGAGACATACGTCTGCTTTTGGCGGATCGGACTGGGTCGGATGTCAGCGGACATGTCTCCGCTGACATCCGACTAACATGGAGCGCCCGTTCAGGTCCGCCGTCAAAACTGACAGGCGGTTCTGAACGGTCCGATCGTGTGAAAGGGGCCTAAGGTGTACTAACCACCAAACAAGTGAAAATTATTTATTTTTTGTATCCTAAAGTATAAGCAGCCTGCTAACTCCCCCATGCTTCCTTGCACTCAGTAGGGTTCCAAGGCTACCAGAAGAAAAAACAAAACAAAAACAAAATAAGTAAAATGATAAAGCAACCTGTAATGTTGAGACTTGGTCCTCCCTCTTCTTAAACTGCTGTCTAGGCACTGGTTATTAAGGTCCTGGTTTTGTCACAAAGGTTGGTTGAGTATAAATATGATGCGCTGGAAGCTTGTTGAATGCAGAGAATAACTTAACTTGCATGGAGGTTTGCAGAACATGTCTTCGCCTCATGGTAACAGGCACTGAACACACTGAGAAAAAAACACTTCCTCCCATATACAATAGAGTTACAATACAATAGAGATTTAAATGCACATTACACTATAAAACTACAGCGCCACCTGCTGCATAGATATTATATAATGCATACAGTATATAGTCACAGTATATAAGCAACTTCCTGTTGTACTTCCAACAACCCTTCTCAACAGCATGTACCTGGTCAAATTACATTCAGCTTCTTCTGGATATAACTATGCCGTTCCTTTGACAAAGGCTTGGTGAGTGCATCAGCAGTCATCTCCTCTGATTGGCAGTATTGAATGTCAATAACACCTTGCTCTTGATTATCCTCAGTAGGTGATACTTGATGTTGATGTGTTTGGTCCTGGGATTGACCCTTTCTGATTGCGTAAGCTTTATACATCCCTGGTTGTCTTCAAAAATGGGAATTGGTTTTGACATGTCTACCCCAATGTCCACAGAAAGTTGATGAATCCATATCGCTTCTTGACATGCATGTGCTGCTGCAATGTACTCTGCTTCAGTTGAAGATAGAGCGACAGTTAACTGCTTTCGACTAGACCAACTTATGGTTCCTTCCCCATACTGGAAGATGAATCCGCTTGTGGATTTGTGGTCTGTGCAGTCCCCGGCCCAATCAGCATCCACATGCCCGACCAGTTTTGGATTTGATGCTGCTGGTAACCATAACTTCATCTGAATTTTTCCTTTGAGGTACTGTATAACTCTTTTTACTGCGTTCCAGTAATGCTGACAGTGAGCAGAGACTTTCCTGCATAGTATGCACACTGCTGCTGTCTGGTCTTGTCACAGTGGCAACATATAGCAGTTTACTGATTGCTCTGTGATACATGTCCTTGTTGGGTAGCAAGTTTTCTGCTTCCTTGCTCATTTGATAGCCTGGTTCCACATGAGTTTTCACTTCCTTTGCATCTTCTGTATGGAATTGTTCCAAGATTTCAGAGATTTTCTGAGATTGGTTGAGAAGATAACTTGCATCTTCTTCTCTCTCTATTTGTATTCCCAGATAGTAGCTAATGTTCCCAAGCTCTTTGATTTCAAAATTCTTTCAGCTTGTGAACTATCTGGTTATAATCCCCTTCTTGTTCAAAACAGGTTATATTGTCATCAACATAGATAAGGAGTAGAGGCAGGTGTCTGCTTTACTTCTAGAGAATCCCTCTCTAGTAAGTGCTTCATTCACTTTCTCATTCCACATCCTTGCATATTGCTTAAGACCGTAGATGCTCTTCTGAAGTTTACATACAAGGTTATCTCCTTGCTCAAACCCTGGTGGTTGCTCCATGTAGAGGTCTTCCTTAATTTCTCCATATAGGAAAGCAGTTTTAACGTTTAGGTGTTTCACTTGCATGCCCTTTCCGGCTGCAATGCTAGAGAAGTGCTCTGATGGTGGAGTGTTTTACGTTGTGTTTAATGTTTAATCGTAATCTTCACCGTATTTCTGGGAGTAACCCCTGGCGACTAGTCTGGCTTTGTATTTGTGGATATCCCCTTCTGTGTCTGGCTTTACTTTGAAAGTGCACTTTTTTCCTATACTTTTGCGGTTAGGGGGGAGCTCTGTGAGTGTCCAGGTTTTATTTTTCTGAAGTGACTTTAATTATTTTTCTGCTACCTTTCTCCATTTATTGGCTTTACGTTTTGGCAGTTTTTCTATGTCTTCCCAGGATGTTGGTTCAAGTATACTGCGTATTTTGACAGTGTATGACAGCTTGCAGTTTTTGTAATGATGTCCACATATCTTTGCCTGTTTTCTCTGTTCTTATATGGATAAGCTGGTCATCTTCCACTAGCAAGCTTATAGTTGCTCTTGCTTGCCTGTTCTTCCTGATCCATTCCTCCATATCTCCATTTGTGGGTCTGTCTGTATTCAGCACTTGCCACAAGTCGTCCTTTCTGAGAAGCATTTCTAGCTTGAACTTCCACAGCTTGTATTGATCATCTTTGCTATTGCAAACTTCACATCTGAACTGCTTGCCATCTTTCAGCAGCTGATGCGCTGGAAGCTTGTTGAATGCAGAGAATAACTTTACTTGCATGGAGGAATGCAGAATATGTCTTCACATCATGGGAACAGGAACTGAACACCCTAAGAAAATCACTTCCTCTCATATACAATAGAGTTACAATACAATAGAGATTTACATGCACATTACACTATAATACTACAACGCCACCTGCTGCATAGATAGGTATAATGCATACAGTATATAGTCACAATATATAAGCAACTTGCTGTTGTACTTCCAACAAACTGTTGGTGCCCCATACAGGTGTGCAGCATAAATTCCTTTTCAGTTAGCTGTGAAAAAAAATAATTTTCAGTTAGCTTAAAATATTGCAAATATACAGTCACTTGAAAATCATTAGCAATGATTAAAGTCTCAATCATTTGTGTGTACACAGTACATCTGTAAATACAGACTATAGCTCTATATGCATAATAATATCAGTGCAAGCTTTGTGCACATATAAAATTGGTAACAGTAATTAGACCTGAAAGCATTAAAGAAAATCACTTCTTATTATCAAACCATCAATTTGCTGGATTACACTCCATAGCAAAATCATCATATGTACGCTGCACCTTGTGCATGTATCTGTGAACAGCATAGGTGCATAGTAAATACTGAGAGAGTATGCTTTGGTTGTGCACACATAATCTATCCACAACTGTACTCACATGAGCTTTAATAAATCAGGTCTTATGTGTGATGGGAGTTTAATTTTACATACAATTGGCACTGTGAACACGTTTATGACATGTCCATACCATTGCTTTATCAAACGAGGCTGCTGTCATCACAGGACCTGGGTATTTGTCTGTATGAATACCAAAATGAACCTTAAAGTGGATGTAAACCCGAAAATCTTTTTTTTTTTTTTTTTTGTCTGACACAATATAGAGTATGGGATTTCAGATCATCTCTGTCCAGTCTTGCCACAAAGATTTAATCCAGCTATGAGCAATCCTCATATCTTTTTTCAGTGAAATAAAACGGACAAACTGAGAAAACTTTGTCTGTTCTTACCCCTTGCTGTGATTGACAGATGATTTACATATCTTGTGCACCAGCCTAAGACATGCATTATTTTTTAATTCCCACCCCCACTCCTTTCTTCAGCAGCTCTGCAAGGATTGGCTGTTCCACACCAAGTTCCAAGTCATGTAGTTACTTTCCTGTCTTTTCACTGGATGTTAGAGATCATAGCAGAAGTTCAGTGTAAGAAATACACAGGAGATATGCATATTGACAAGGGGAGTGTAGAGGTGGGCAGGGAGTCTACTGACATCACGACTCCACCCACCGAGCTCCAGACAACAGACCCACCCACAGAATCTGCAGATTTTAAGGGTCTCATAATAGACAGAGGGGAGACATTTGATAGGTAAAGATACATGCAGGAGGCATGTATATCCTTATAGATAACCCCTATGACAGTAGTTTAGAAAGGATGACATTGGGTTTACATCCACTTTTATTATAACATTGGTTTAATAAATAATCTATGTATATCTACCCTACTTCTGCAAAGAGTTTAAACATATAAGTGGGGAGGCATTGTGCAACAGGAACACATGTTTTTCATTTTGATTAATACATTTATATCTGTATAACTTAGGTATTTTTTTGTACACTATATGGTTCTTTGGAGTATGTTGGTATTACTGTAGGTTGATGTGAGTTTAGTATTTCAATTTCCCCCCAGCATAAAGCGTACTAATAGAAAATATGGACACCCACCTACAAGCAGTTTCTTGGACTATATTAATGTTACATTTGGCAGAACTGTTGGGAGTTGAGACATCTGTTCTTCCTCTCTCATTACGCTGTGTCTCTTGAACTTTTTTGAAAATCTTCCAGTAGCAAATTCCTGTTAAGTATTTCAAGACCTATACGCAAATTCCAAGCCTTTAAATTCCATTAGAAAAAAAGTAATGGTTTCTGGGTCTTTCAGACTCCCTTCGTATGGATGGTACATTATAGGGTCATTTAGGCAAGTTACTGTACTGCTCAAGAAGAGAGATATGCAATAACAAATTTGGTCAAATGTAGAACCTTGCTATTACTCTGCATGGAACAGTTCATTATGTGCAGTCTGACTTATTTTCCCTTGCTAGCATATAACCATCTGGTGTGAAAGCACCATAATGAGAGATTGAATTAACAGGTTAACAAATACTGCTGAAAGAGGAGGGAAACTGTGCCAGGCTTAATGATGCTATGCCATGATATTCTGATCTACCAATAAAGGAACTAATGAGAGGTGCCTCATGCAGTGTCCTCTGATAAGAGTGCAGAAAATTAACTATCTGTGAAAACAGCCTGTGTACCTAATGGCTTAAATTAAATAAATTGTACATGAATGTCTTAGAATGGCAAGAGATCAAGACATTTGAGCTCCAGGGCCAAGTTTTACAGATTTAGATAATGTTTAAATACTGCATGTTCATCACAAAACATGTGATTAGGAATCTTAGGTAATTTTTTATTTGCATGTTTGGAAATAGGGATAAGCAAATCTGCTTGGGGGGTGGGGACATCAAATCCTGTTTGCAGTCTGCCAAACCCAAACTTAAAATCAAACACCATTGAAGTACATGGGGGGCGAATCAGGATACTACATTCTGGTCAGACTAAGCAGTAACCCCCTAGTATTACTACTAGATAATATATTAACCAAAGAAGGCATGTGTAGCTGGGCACTGCCATGGAAGGCAATTAACAAAGCAAAAAAGAAAAAGCACCATGAGGAGAAACACAAATCTAAAGTTACTAAACAGTATGATTTACAAAAACTGCATTATATATATATGGGCATCACATATTTTGGATGTATAATTGATTGTTTAACTTTTACATTTAGCTTGGCTTAAATACAGCAGCAGCATCACAATCTGATTCATTACACCTTGGGGAAAAAAGTTATTGTTTGTTAGTTTTGGTTGCGACACCTGCTATTTTACAGCAATGTCAAAGGAAAAGGTAGATAAGCCGCACATCATTGAAGCAGATCCATGTGCATGAAGTGAGATGAATTGCAGCCTTAGCCCGGACTCTAGCCAGGCCACACCTCAACGTGTTTTGCACTGCCACTTGGAGCTTAATCATGGTCAAGCTCCAAGGGGTAGGGTAAAACACATTGGGGATTTGGCCCGAATGGAGTCCGGGCTGAGGCTGCCATTCATCTCACTTCCTTCACATGGGTCTGCTTCATGATGTGCAGCTTATGGACCTTTTCCTTTGACATTGCTGCAGCTTGGAGCTAGGATGAGCTCCCTGTCCCTAGTAAAACAGATGCCCGCGTGGTTCCGGGACCAATATATGGAATACTTTGTGGGTAGGGGGGCCATTGCTCTGCCCCTGACGATGTGTGAGAGGCATTTTTTAATAAATCTGATATTTTAACCAACCTCTGATTTCTTGTCATTTCAGTCTTCTTTTTAGCTTATTTTTACTTTGTTTTTTTTCCCTTTGCCTTCGACAGTGGTAATGCACTTTCTGGGCAAAAGGAGGTAACAGTCTCTTCTTCCAAAAAGATTTTTCTCATGTGTGTGTTTTGCTACCTAATCTTTGGTCTAGAGAAGGTTTCTCCTGCATAACTGACACCCAAAATACGCCTTTTCAGCACCAGGTCTGACATGTGTGTATTCTCCAAAATGCTGTGCTCCGTGTTTTCGTACAAAGCACTGTGGGTGTCATTTACATAAGTCAAATCCGCTATGCTCTACAAGTGCATTGAAAAAGTTCCCTGGGAAAGGAAATTGCAGTGCAAAGTGGATTTGCCTTTAGTAAATAACACCCATTGCCCCCCATATCCTTTACATTTTACATACATAATGCATTGTTTTATTTAAATAAGGAAGCCACACATTTGGAAAAATAAAAAAGTTTACTTGGAAAACATTCACAAGTGCGTTTACAATCTTCACGCCAAAACTGACAACATCTATGGTTATTTACAACATTATTTACAAAGATTACGCAATTTGTAAAACAGGCATGGAGCTAAGCAGAACCTATGAAGTAGGAAAGTTCAACTTTGTAAAGTGAAGACAAGATCAGACATGACTATATGTTCAAAGTGTGTTTGATCTTGCCTTCATCACATGGGGGGGTCACCCCCGAAAAGTGGAATTTGGAACATGCACACAATTTGGTTATGAAAATGGTCATTAGATGGTAAAACACATGCCTAGAAGCTTCAAAAGTGCAATTTTTCCATCATGGGGGATGAATGGACGTTTTTGGGGGTGCAACCCCCTTCACCACAACCACTTTCGTAGTTCGTAAAGTGTTTGCACCCCCAAAAAAAACGTTGCCATTCACCCACCATGATGGGAGCTAGCACATGTGGACACAATGTGTGCATGTTCCAATTTCAGACAGTTTTTAAGTTGCAAATGTGTTCAGAAGCTGGCACAAATGTGTGTAAATTACTTGGTGCGTTTTCATATTTTTCCTAAAACATCAATGATGTTCTTCAATTTTTGTTGAACATCATTGATGTTTTGCTTTATGTAATCTAGATCTCTATTGCAGACCATTTATCTCTCCGATGAGTACGTGGGCACTCTCTGTGGTAAAGTGCGATTTTTCTTCCACAACATCCACGTCACCTAAAAACCACAAACAAACAAAAATGGGGTGTTGGAAATGAGGCAGCCAGAATGTCCAAAAGGAAGATTTAGCAACACAAGCTATTGAGGGCAGAAATAGGAAATGACAAACATTGCTTGAAAGTGACGGACACTATTTTAGTTTGGCCAGTTACAAATGTCAACTACATGAATGAAGTCACTTGTAAAGGTGCTAAACTGACTAGCTTTTTGGTAGAAGTTTGTGTGATGGAGACCCCCCCTAGTATCCACTGGAGCACATGTGTGGAAAAGCATAATAAAAAAAGGGGGTTTGGGTGTCCCAGCACTAGTGCTCTAGAGTCCAGATGGGTAAACAGCTACTGAGTGACCTCTCCTTTACATTGAATAAATTGGCTTTACATTCTTGATGACATTCTAGTGGATGAGCTCCCTGTCCCTGCCTGCACACAACTTGGTAAAAATCACAGTGGTTTTGTTGGACTTTTTTTTTTTTGTGTAGATTGCTGTATTTTGATTAAATCAATTTTTGAGGGAGGTGCTCAAAGGAAACCGTCACATCAAAAGGTTAAAAAATTTCCCCAGCAAAGTTTATCTGTTATACTTCAACTAGGCCTAAACTCTGACAGGTGGTAAGTACAGCTTGTACATTTTTAGAGGTGGCTTAATTTTGTCTCGGTGTCTGTGTTTTGAAGGATCTAAAACCTGCTTCTTCAGGAGACACATGAAAGAAATACAGTAAGCAGAGTATGTCTGTTTATAGTAAAACAGACAATGAATATGGCATATTATCACAAAAATAAGTATACAACATACTGTGTAATTATATGCCATATTCATTGTCTGTTTTATTATGAATTGTCTGTTTTAATATGATGATTTAATATGATTTTACGAGACAATAGCCACAAATAAGCATGAGATTTGGGTTTGGGTCTAAGATGGGTTAGAGGCGAAATTGTATGTCATAGCAACTAACTAATCATACTGTACTTTCTGGCCTTTGAACCTAGGTCAGGTGGCTTAGAAGGGCTAATAAGGGAACACTTTGGTAAGCCAGCCCTTTCACTATAAGAGGATGGATTCCTAGCAGTCAAATTAACACATTTTAGGAAGTCCTGCTGCTAAAGTGCTTAAGGGCAGATTAGTGTAGGGCTTTTAGGCACTGGCTGGTCTCTTAAAGTAGATATAAACCCTTACTGAATGTAACATAGGTATCAAAATGCGTGTGTATCTGGGGGAATTTGTGATGCTGGAGGGATGGGATTTTACATGTTAAAGCTTAAGATAAAAAGCCTTCTGCGTGTGGCAGCCTCCCCCAGCACCCCCTAATACTTACCCAAGCCCCCTCTCTATCCAGGGATGTCATCGAGTCCCTCGGCCATCCATGACTCTCCTCCTGATTGGTCGAGACACAGGAACGCCACCATTGGCTCCCGCAGCTGTCAATCAGGAGTGAGAAGGGGCAGGGCCAAATGGCAGCTCCGTGTCTGAATGGACACATGGAGCTGCAGCTCGGCTCGGGTGCCCCCATAGCAAGCTGCTTGGTGGTGGCACTTAACAGGAGGGAGTGGCTAGGAGCAGCGAAGAGGCACCCAAGAACAGGAAGATCTGGGCTGTATAAGGTAAGTATAACATGTTTGTTATTTAAAAAAAAAAAAAACAAGACTTTACAATCACTTTGAATGTATTTTTTGTATGCAAGCACTGTAAGTATCTCCATTTGACTTGGGATCAGCATGCTGAAGCACGTGTCCGAGAGAGAGGAGTTCACCACTGTGCTGCTTCTCCTTCAAGTTTGGTCACAAGCTAGGGGGGAAGTCCAGAATGACTTGGGCTCACAGCAAGTGGGTTGAATGATACTGGCCATCCGACTAAGGACATCTGGTGGCAGAAAAAAAGTACTGTGTTTTTTTTTTTTTTTTATTAGACTGGCTGTATTTCTGCTTTAATGCTGCTGCAGCTTTGTTTCAGCCTACTCCTGACTAATGCACTAGAGTGATGACAGGCTTTCTGTGTTTTTTCACAGAGCATGTTGCTAGCTGCAAATAATTTTTTTCACAGCCTTTCCTTGTACACATGCACTACCCTGATAACACACTGCATCCATTTTTTTTTACATGGCATATTTGCTTATTGTTGTGGCCTGCAGTTTCCCCCCTGCATAGCTTCATTACAGCTTATCCATTTTTCACTTATGTCTATGATTTGGAGTATTTTCTTTTGTTTCTTTTCTTTTTGCATCATTGGAAAGAAAAAAAAGTGCAAGAACAGCGTGCACCTAAACCACCACTGATTATATCACTCACATTCATAGCACTCTACCATTCTCCATATATACAATTAGGTTTAGGCATACACCAGTTAGGCCTATTATCCCCGATTAAGGCTAGCCACTTTTACACTATAGTATGTTAAATGTTGTAGGAAAAGTCCTAGCCTGTGCTCTTTGTCTCTAGTAAATTGGGCTTAGCCTTGCTATTTAAAGTTGACCCGCTACTGCCCTATTTTACACACTGCTGTGTCATCTGTAGTCTCTTATTAAATATTTAAAAAAACTAACAAAAATAGTGAAGGTAGGTGAGAAAGTGTCTGGACCAACATTTGGTTCTCAGTACTATCCTATCAAAGGTCAGGTTTCTACTTTGTCTATCTTCTTACAAAGACTGTGGGCTTATCACTCCTTCATTTAGACTTAATCTGGTTCTGTGTGTGCTTCAGAAATCTCCTTCCTAACACATTGGAGACATTCCTTTATCTTCTTTCACCTGTAAGGTAGTATTCCTAGTAGCCATCATCTTTGCCATTTTTGCATGAGGACAAGCTGGTTTTGAGACCTAAGACTTTCTTCTTGCCTAAGGTAGTATATCATGTTTTTTTTGCAATTCCTACCTTTGTTTGCAAGACCTGGACATTGTGACTTTCCAAAAAATAAAATAAACAAACAAAAATGACACATATAAAAAAAGTAAACCTGTAAATAATGTAAAACAAAAAATAAATAAATAAATCCACTGTCTCCATGCACAGAACATTTGCCTCTTACTTAAAGCCTGTCTGAAGTTTTGTAGGGGCCGCTGGCAACCGACTCTCCTATTCCTGCAGGCAACATGCATTTTTCCACTTGCAGCCAGACACAAGAAGTCAGTCCCATAACTTGTTTTTGTTGGTTTTATTAGGGGATAACAACTTCGATAGGTTGATGGGATTTATGTGAAGCCCAGCAGATGATGAACACAGCATAACTTGAACTGCTTCCTTTTGTACAAACTCACAGTCCTTTTGTAGGTTAACAGCAAAAGTCCATTACAGACTAGGGGCCCTATGCCCTTCTGGAAAGTAGCACAACCTTGAGGTAACTGCTTGAAGGAGTGTATTCCCTCCCTCTGGGGATCTGGTCCCAGCTACACTACTCAGTATATCCTACCAGCCCTCCTGGCTGCTCTGGAGATCTATCAGGGTAAGGATGAAGGGATGAAGCACACCACTGTCTCTTCATATGGCAGACTTCCCCCTTGTAGTATCCCTGAGTGTGCTGTCCTTGCTCCCAGGTGGTGGTCCCAATTACACTGCACTGCAGACAGGATCCTTTCAGAGCCAGCCTGAGCCTCCGGCCTGTGAGGCCCCCTAGACCTAGAGAGCTCCTATGCCACTGACAGACTCCTCAGCACTCTATCTCCATTTTCCATCCGGCTCCCCCTGCCAGCATGACTCATCCCTACTAAGGGCTGGCTCAACTACCTTGCCAGGCCCACATGCCTGGGGATTGGCCAAGCTACCTTGAGTATGCAGAATGACACTCCTGGCCTCTGTCCACTAACCTATAGAAGTTTCTCCCAACTTCCAGACCCAGAGGGAGGCACCTTTAGACTTGCCTGCATGAGTCTAAACACAAATAAACTCTGACCCAGATTCCATGAGCCAAACTATATTTTGCCTACTCTCACACTAATAGCACATTAGAGGTTGCTACATAAATAAAGGGCATTGCCTAATGTTAATGGCAGCTATGACATTTGGGGAGATGCATCTGTGGTGCTTTAGTGCACACTATGTTACTACACAAGTATGTGGTCATGTGCTGCAAACAAATGGTAGATTTTCCTTTGTCAGCAATAAGTGTATACTTTGCAGCCCAAAAATATTATGGTCCATGGAAAAATACATTTTAAAAAATACCCCCCCCCCCCCCCCAAAAAAAAACCGTAATCTGCAAAGGGGCCAGCAGCCAATGAGAATAGGATATTTCAATTAATTTTTGCTGTGGCCTACCCTTAGTCCTGGCTGTAGAATTTCTCCCCACTATTTGCAGATGCTTGCCCTTCCCCCTGTGTTGCAGAAGGGTGGGCAGCCTATCATCATTGGTTTTCCCCTGCATATGGCTCCAGTGCCCTGACTAAAAATAAATATATTATAATCTAAAGCCATCCACATTTTCTAAGGGGATGAAAACACATTAGTAGCACTTGCTGGCAAGTGGTTGCTCTGGTCCTGGGAGGAGTAAGAAGAGAAAAGCCTTTGTCAGCAGCTACTTCACTACTGCATGATTCACCACTGGCAAGGTGGGAAAAAAATCCAGTCTCAAAAATGCATAGCAGCAACTTGCCTGAAAGCTCTACTAATGTGCCCTTTTCCTCCTTCTTTACTCCCCCCAGGGTCCAGAGCAGGATTTTCCTCCTCCCTTTGCTTCTCTTCAGTTAGTCCCACCATAGCCATACCAAATGTCTATGAGAATTTGGCAAATTTTTTTTTGCCTTTGACACCCCCAGGGTCAGTCCAACAGAGCTCTGTATTTTTTTTAGGGTCTTCTTTTTTTAACATACTGTATAGTCTGCTGGAATGGAATTATATGCACTGTGGACAGAGCACCACTGCCACGGTGGAAGGAATCCTTTTTGTCCTATTTACTTCCTTAATGAAATACTCAAATATATGACAGAAGCAGTCTGGAAAGGCCTACAAGTACTGCTAATATGTTTTTTTCCTCCTTGTCTTCCTCTACTTCCCAAGGGGCACAGAGAAGGCACTTGCCTGCAAGTACGGTACTTATAATGCACCCTTTTCCTCCCTCTTTTGCTAATCCTGCCATCGCCCCACCAGCTGGCTATCAGGTGTCAGCACAATTATTTGTACAATTCTATTTTCAGGGCCAGTGAACAGAGTTCTGCAATTTATTTATTTTTTTAATAACTAGCAACAATGTATTTTAACGCTAATTGCAAATCTATATTTCGAAGCAAATTCTATTATTATTATTATTTTTGCAATGTCATGGTGTAGACAGAGTTTACTGGTGATAGCTTTAACTTTGTTCACACTGTAAAGAGATCTGGAGGAGATTTTGCCAATCACAGGCTTTGTCATCCCCCTCCAGACTGTGTCTACGGTGTGTATATGCTTGGACTAACAGAGTGATTGCTCAATCAATCACCATCTTTAATCCCACCTCCTCCCTAGAGGAGGAGGATGGAGGGAGGGAAGTGCTGTTTACCACCGTGTATAAACCCACATGTGTGACTTCATAGTCATGTTGGCTGCTCATATAAGAAAAAGGAGGAAATGAACAGCTTATGATGGAACCTGAAACTGGAGCATGCTCAGTAGATGTGGCAGCAGCTGGTCTACACAATCCCAGGCTGCAACAGGGACACAGACAATAGGAGAGGGACAGTGAACAGTAGGATCAACCAGGATTCTTGCAATCTACAGAAAACAAATGCTGAAGTGATGTAGCATGTTTTGACAGTTTTTAATGATTTGGGTTTAATGGTACCTTAAATCACCCCTATGCCTGGCATCTTAATGAAAACTCTTTAGCAAAACACCCCATTCCTGTGGGTTTGTGTCCCTTGTATCAGGGAGGTTTCATCTGATACATGGGTAAAATCTAGGATTTACTGTCATTATCTCAGAGGAAGACCAGAATGCCACATTTTGAGGAGGTAATGCTTGATTGTGGCAGAATTCCCCTTGATGACCAACCAGCCCTGGATTTATTTAAACCACGGTGTTGAAGCCCAGCTGCAGACAAGCACTCTCAGGCAGCTCCCTCAAAACGCATGATTGCTGAGTTCATTGGAATATGGGAAGGGGGAAAAGGGTTGGGGTGATGGTGATGAGCAGGAGATGATATAATGATATAATTTTATTATGGTCATGGTACTGGAGTATAGTTGCAGGGGGAAACCGTACACCCATGTGCTTTCCCTGTTTCCACAACATAGGGGGAAGGGAGGGAGGCAGCAAATGGAGGGGAGAACCCCACAACCAAAAGAAGGGGCAGACACAAGTAAAGCTGCCCTTCACAGCATGTCACTGAACATGTGTCCAGTAAATTTGTTTTCCCCAATTATTGAAATAGCTGCCATTATATTTAGGCAGCCTCCTTTATTAAAGAAAATATCAGGCAGAGTCAGAGGCACTTGGAGGTAGTATTTTATGTTTTTTTTTTTCCCTTTTTGTTAATTATTTACAGTTTTTACACATTTTTTTAAATATTGAGACAGCCCTGCACCAAGACGTTCCCAAAGATGACATAATCAAAGCTCTGGAGGAGCTTAAGTTGGCGGATTTCGTGGGAGAAGCTGCAATTGACACAATCCGGTGTTCAGCCAATTCAATGCTGCAACTCTGTTATGGCAAAGCGGGCCTTATGGCTAAAGCCTTGGACAGCCGATCTAGCATCAAAGCAGAATTGATGCAAGATTTCCCTTGAGACTTCAGGCAGTCTCGCCCCTTTAGGGACAACAAGAAATCGTGGAGAGGCACCCAGACTTCTTTTCTGGGAGCCAGAAAGTACAAGTCCCTCACTGCTCCCCAGGAGGGGACAAAGTCCTTTTGACGTCAGCGGGGAGGAAACGCCCCCAGTGGGAGCCCGGTTAAAAAAAACGTTTTCCCCATCTGTGCCTCCAAATGTCAAGACCCATGGGTCCTAGCAACGATCCGGTACGGTCACTTCTGGACTTTCTCTCAGCAGCCTCCTCACACGTCCTTCAAAGAGACAGTTACCAGCCTCCCCACAGAAGGCACTGGCCTTAAACCAATTTTTTTTTTTGGAGTCCCTGCAGCGTCAAGGGGCAGCAATACCTGTCCCCCCCATCATGATCGATTTTACAGGTTTTTCTTCCACCCTTTTCCTGGTGCAGAAAAAAACAGGTGACTGGAGACCTGTAATAGATCTGAAAAAGCTAAATCAATACATCCATCTCGAAAGCTTCAAGATGGAGTCACTCCAAACGATCATACAAACCATACAACCAGGAGATTGATTAATCTCGATAGACCTGCAGGATGCGTACCTCCACATCCCTATTCTACCATCCTTCCAAAAATACTTAAGGTTCGCAGTGGGTCATGTCCACCTGCAATTTCAAGCTCTGCCCTTAGAGTCAGGGTATTAGTTTCAACACAGCAGATGGTTTACTTCCCACTCATTTCGAGGTTTCTCCTCAGACTCCTGAACGAACCAGTTAAAGTGCTAGCAGTGCTACCCTATTGGTCGAAGAGACCGTGGTTTCCACTAGCCATGCACCTCAGTGTGGATCATCCGATCAGAATTCCTCCCTTTCTGCAGTTGTTGACCCAGGGCAGGCTGGACCATCCAGACCCACAGAAGCTGGATCTTTGTGTAGTGGAAAGTGGAAAGGTTCGGCTGTTCCCCAAGAGGTTTGAATCGAATTTTAGGCTGTTCTCTTTCCAAGAGGTCAAATATGGGGCCACCCTGTTAAAAGCAACTAACACCTAGAAAGTTACGTTCCTACAACCAACTTTCCAATCTCTAATATGCGTTTGTAACTTGACTTTAAAAACAATTTGTTGGACAATTTTGGAAATTCCACTTCTTCACCTTATCCCTTTTTCCAGATAGGGTAGAATCGCCCCAGGTTTATCACACCCAAGGTCAAAGGATTTGATCCTATCTCTCTCTTTCCACTGCTACTTGGAAGGCCACAGATGTTCTGCTCAGGTGAATTTTCTGCAAATCTGGGTCTCAATTAGGCTTGGCTCAGCCAGAGTTCCCTCACAGCGTACAAGCGCTTTCCGCAACTTCTGCAGCACATGTACTAACACCAGGGGGTCAGAAGACCCTCTACCATGTTACGTTCCTCAGGGGAGTATTGAAGATGTGTAGGTCAGGGTAGAGAGAAAAATGTCTCTAATGATTTAAAAAGGCCTGTTCTGAAGCACAGAGAACCAAATTAGATCTTAATCAAGGAGAGAGAGGTCATCCGTCTCTGAAACAAGATAGAAAGGGCAAGAACCTAGCTTATAAAAATGCTAAGGGCAGGTCCAGGATCAGACATTTTTCCACCTGCCATCGCTATTTTTAAATGCTTTTTAAACCTTATTTAGATATTAACATGTTTTATCATTTTTATTTTTTAGCATTTAAACTTATTTTTTTCTCAGAAGTCTATTCCTGCCCTGGTCACAGAAACCTAGACAAGGACGGCAAGGCTGTAACCAAATAGTTTACCAGTAAACATATATATGAATTACTGGGTGCCAAGGATGTAACAGTCACTGAGAGTGGTCCAATATGCAACAGGGGTACTTGTCTGTCCTACTGCATGTGTCATGACAGAGAGGGCTTTCAGGGCAGTAGGGGGGAATTATAACTGAGAAGCTGATCTCATAACCTGGGGTGAAGTTGTGCAGTGTCTTGGGTGTACAGTGCTATAAAAAAAGGCAGCTCTTGAATAGACTGTTAGCAACAACTGCCTGATGCACTCTTATCACCCCAAATTAAAATGTCTAGTGGCAAGGCACTCCTAACCAGGGAGAACAGGCTGAAATTCATTAGAAAAAAAGGACATAGGAAGGTGTTTTAAGAATTAAGAGACCACAGATGACACAGTAGTAAAACTGGCCAGCAGCAGGACAGTGTTAAATAGCAAGGCCCAATTTACTGGAGACAAAGGCTGGGACTTTAGTAGAAGAATTTATAATATATTTATAATACTGAAGAGGATACAGCAGTGTAAACGTGGACATCAGCAGGGCAGTTTTAAACAGGGACAATAGGCCTAACTTGCATATGTCTAACTTTTACTTTATCTATGGAGATGTGGGATGCAATGAATGTGAGTAATACAATATGATATGAGGTGGTTTACTTGCACACTGTTCTTGCGACTATTTTATTTTCAGATGAAGCATTAATAAACTAATAAAAATATTTTTTTAAGATGTTGACAATTGAAGAGCAAGCTATCAATTGGTTGTTGTGGACACATATTGGTCCTTAACAGAATTTTTGAGTCTATGGATCTGTGTATAAAGGCAGGACACATAGGAAAATGCACCCCAACACTGCAGTTCAGAGAACTTAAGCATGGTTTCTTAAACTAAAATGTCATAAAAGTTTTAACAAGGGAAAGCTGCAGACCTGCAGCAGGAACCATCTGCACATATGTGAATCAGGCATTGCTGCTTTTGTTTATTTTAAAAAGAAATCTTCCACTTTTATCTAAACTCTGCAAATTTCATAGAGATCATAGTTCATAGAGATTTTCTACACATTTAGATATTGTCACCTGATTTTTGGTGGTCCAAGATCTTTATTCATGAAAACGTCTAAAATTAACTGGTGTTAATTTAAATTAGGACCATGTAATAATTCTTGTTTCTATGGAATAAACCAGTGCATTCAGAGTATTAATGAACAGCTTCTAAATATAATTTTTTAAATTTATTTTGGGTACTTTGGCCATGTTCCCTGACACAAAGGGCCACTGTTTTACAAGTGGGTACTCATGTGCACATATCTAGGAGCTGGATATTTTTTTATGAAAACCTATGCATTGCTCATGCAGCGGAAAAAAAGCATCAGGTGCACATTTATGCCTCCCTCCTCAGGAGCATATACTCTCCTTCTGCTCCATTCATCTGCTGAGAGCGAAGAAAGACACCTTGTGTATGTTTAAAGTTTTGCTAGTGAGATAGTTTTTCTGCCTCACATAACATCTATGCTCCAATCACCATGTATTAGCACTGTCACATAAAAGAAAGAGGAACAAGCCTTCATAATTTGAAGTACTGTGTATTTTCTTTGTAGACCTGTTGGTTTGGCCTGCACTGCTACCCACACTTTACACTCACACTCCTAGTCCTTCACCTCCTCAATGTAACTACTCCACAAAGTATTAAACCTCAACCTCCAGCTTCTATTTTTATGAATAAGAATAATGTTGAGACGAAGTAACAAAAACAGAAGTTGTGCATCTTTAAAGCACACATACAATGCTGTGAAAAAGCATTTGCCCCCTTTCTGATTTATTTAATTTTTTTCATATTTGTCACACTTAAATGACTCAGATCATCAAAACATTGTATTATTACACAAAGATAACCAGAGTAAATACAAAATGCAGTTTTTAAATGATGGTTTAATTTATTAAGGCAAAAAAGCTGTCCAAGCCTGCCTGGCTTCATGTGAAAAAGTAATTGCCCCCTAAACCTAATAACTGGTTGTGCCGCCATCAAGCATTTGCGATGACTGGCAATGAGTCTTTCACATTACTGTGGAGCAATTTTGGCCCACTCTTCTTTGCATAATTGTTTTAATTCAACCACATTGGAGGGTTTTACAGCATGAACAGCCTGTGTAAGGCCATGATACAGCAATTGGATTTAAATCCGGGCTTTGACTAGGCCACTCCAAAACCTAAATTTTGCTTTGTGAACCTTTTGGAGGTAGACTTGCTGTTGTGTTTCGGATCATTGTCCTGCTGCATAACCCAAGTGCACTTGAGCTTGAGGTCACGAACTGATGGCCGGACATTCTCCTTTAAGATTTTCTGGTAGAGTTTAGAATTCATGGTTCCATCAATTATGGTAAGTCGTCCAGGTCCTGAAGCTGCAAAGCAGCCCAGACCATCACACTACCACCACCATGTCTGACTGTTGGTATGATGTTCTTGCTATGAAATGCTGTATTAGTTTTATGCCAGATGTAACGGGACACACACCTTCCAAAAAGTAAAATTTTTGTCTCATCAGTCCACAGAATATTTGCCTAAAAGTCTTGGGGATAATTACGATGTTTTTGGCAAATATGAGATGAGCCTTTGCGTTCTATTTGGTCAGCAGTAGCTTTGACTTTGGAACTCTCCCATGGATGCCATTTTTGCCCAGTCTCTTTCTTATTGGTAAATCATGAACACTGATCTTACCTGAGGCAAGGGAAGCCTGCAGTTGTTTAGATGTTGTTCTGGGTTCTTTTATGACCTCCTGGATTAGTCGTCGTCATGCTCTTGGAGTCATTTTTGTAGGCCGGCCACTCCTAGGAAGATTCACCACTGTTCCAAGTTATCTTCATTTGTGGATAATGTCTCTCCCCGTGGTTTACTGGAGTTCCAAAGCCTTAGAAATGGCTTTGAAACCCTTCTTAGACCGATACATGAACATTACTTTGTTTCTGTTCTTGAATTTTTTTTAGATTGTGGCATGATGTGTGACTTTTTGTGATCTGTCAGCGTGCTTCACTTTGTCAGACAGCTTCTATTTATGTGATTTCTTGATTCAACAGGTCTGGCAGTAATCAGGCCTGGGTGTGGCAAGTGAAATTTAACTCAGCTTTCCAAAAAATAGTGGTTAATCACAGTTCATTCCCGATTCAGCATGGGAGGGGGCAATTACTTTTTCACATAGGGCCAGGCAGGTTTGAACAGCTTTTTCCCTTAATAAATGGCCTTTACTGTAAACTTGAAAGACTTTAATAAAATCGCTTGGAAAATAAATAAATGAAATAATAATTAAAAAAACTGCATCTTGGATTTACTCAGGTTATCTTTGTGTAATATTAAAATTTATTTGATGATCATGCATGCACGGATCTGAACTGAGCCTCATATCACAGTCCCTCTCTTTACATTACAGTTCCCTCCCCTTCACATCAGAATCCCTTGTTCACATTACTGTCCTCAGTCCCCAAATAATTGTTCTGAGCCCCCCATTACTGCCCTCAGCTCCCCCTCTCTGTCCTCATCCCCATTACTGTTCACAGCCTCTCTTTAAATGTCCTCAGCCCCCCATAATTGTGTTCAGCAGCCCCATTACTGTCTCAAGCCCCCATTACTGTCTTCCGCCTCTTATTACTGTGTGAAGAAGCCTTTCTTCACATTGCCCACCCTCTCCTGTCTTACCTTACACAGACAGGGGGTAAGCGGGAGGCATAGAGGGTCCGGACAGAGAGCGAGTTTGCTTCCCAAACACCTGCCTGTAAACTCGGGAAGCAAACCCTCTGTGCAGAACTGCCCGGCTATGGGCTACGAGGATGACAGCTGTGACAGCTGAAGAGCACAACAGGCTTCTAAATGGCGGGACCACGATGGCCTGGACAGGACAATGAGTAAGATCGGATGCCCATATGGGTGGTGAAGAGTATAAAGGGAAGGAAAAGTGGTGGCCTGGTGACAGAGATCCTGTGGGTAGGGTGGTCTGGCACATGGGGCATCCCGATGAGCCATTGGGTTACTATTTTAGGGCCTGCTGCAAAATGGGAACATCCTAGGGATGTGGTCTGGTTCCACAGTGTGTGAGTCCTCAGCCACATTCTATATTTGTTCTGGGTATGGAGTGGGATGTTGACGTCCTACAACTGGAACACAAGGTAAGGCTTGAAGGCTACATACAGTTTATACAGCACACCCAGGGGGCACACCCATTCTTGGCCCAAACAAACTATTTAAAGTGACAGGAAAGCTTTAATGTTTAGTGAGTGGACTTACATACTGTATATACAAAGGGCAAAAATGAATTCACTGTGCTAAAGTAAGATTAGGTTAAGTGAATGCTGATTAGTTGCTATGGGTTACTGCACTGCAACAATCAGAATTTAAGAACTAGAATCTACTAAAACTGGTGCAGATGTGCATAGTAATCAGCTTCTAGCTTCAGTTAAGCTTTGAAAATGAAAGCTGATTTGTTGCCATGCACAGAACCAGATTCTGTCTGCTCCAGTATCACTAAATTCCCCTCAGTGTCTCCAGTATAGTTCCAGGGATGAAAATGTTATTAACTGCAAACTCAGAGCATACTAGGAGGCATATTTAAAATAGGTTTGAAGTTTTCTGTATGTTTGTGTGATTTATAAATAAATTAGTATTGCTTAATATAGCATTTGATCTTCTAGGATTTAATTTTTTTCCTTTAATGTAACCTTCCTAATGTAATAAACATTATCACTTTCTAACAACTTTGCATAGTCTTACATAGAAAATGATGCACGATGCTATAATAAACAAATAAGTCTCCGCTATATGCTTCTAATTTTCTAGATTTAGCCCCAGGTGTTATTTCTTCATGTTTGTTGTACCACCAATCCACAGAGGAAGAAGTACAGGATGCCAAATGAAACCAATGCAAAAAAAAAAGAAAAACATTTTTAGAAAAGTAGGTGTACATTAAACATGCCAGGTTGCTGTGCCAAAATTGCTTTCATGTCATAACTTCTTTCAGGGAGAATGTGAATTTCTCATGTATAAATAGCAAATTTTTCATTTATTTTGTTTATATTTGCTTCACTTACCAAAAGAAATAATCATATAATTCCTAGTGTGTTAAGGGCATAAAAAGTTGTAAATTCTAGATTATCACCTACAGTATTTGTGTCTGTAGCGCTACCCCCGCAGGAGCCCCTTTATTATTGTTGGTTCTTTACTCTGCCTTCTCAACCCCAAGAACAGGCTCAACCCCTCTGACACACCTGGCTTTAGTGTAGTGTAAATACCACAGTAAAAGACACAGGTTATAGTGCAATCATAAAGTAACTTTTACTGTGTGCTTGCTTAAGAGGACAAACAGTCACAGCAATATAAACAGTAATCAGGTGTGATGAGATATGACAAGAAAAAGGTTACAGGAAATCAATA
Source organism: Lithobates sylvaticus (assembly GCA_028564925.1). NCBI lineage: Eukaryota > Metazoa > Chordata > Amphibia > Anura > Ranidae > Lithobates > Lithobates sylvaticus. Next base: position 307,884,243 of record CM053028.1, on the reverse strand, counting down.
AGGTCAAATTCGTCTTCTCTTAGAGGACTCCTTTAAGTGAAATGGTCCCAAGAGCAGAGGTAAACACTTGAAAATAATTCAAGAAAATGTAGAATTAACTTCAATAAAGCATCTGACAACCCCAAACAAATTGGGCTGTATGAGTCCAGGCAAAAGGAGGGTAAAAGAATGACCTTATCTTTGTATGTCAATCCTCTCCCTTCTTCACCCTAGCATCACAGTCCCAGCAGGCCCGCTTAACTTCAATACCTGACCCAGTGCACCGAATCAACCCCCAATGTGGTTCCACCTGTAATTGACTAGTGTCTTGAACTCAGATAAGGCCCTTAAGATCTTGAGCTACTTTAGGGTGGTGCACTTGTTGATCTCAGGTGAACTCAGTACATTCAAAGGGCTTGGCAAGCAACCAGTATTGTAATCCTATATATATATTAGGATAACGGATATTATCCATTATAGGATTATAGGGGTAGTAAGCAAGTGTTTTCACTGCCAGGCAGAGTGTAACAGCATCACAGTTCAATGTAACTAAGGGAGGCAGGGTAACAAGGATAAATCAGAGTTCTGGTTTATGAAGTATTTGGGCGAAAGGCCGCTCACCAATTCCTGGGTCCAAAGGCCGCAGGTGAAATTACTGTTGTCCTGCTCCTTGCAAGTGTCCAATTGACACCTTTTCACAGGGGCATGGCACGCAGATCGTAATGCCTGGGGATGCATGCAGAGTCCTCTTTTGTTCCCAGATGTCTGCCGCCGAATTCCTGGCTGTGGCAGACGCGACACCCCAGGTCTAGATCCAGAGGTCTCCTGTCCACACGTCCAGACTTCCCTGCCTCATGGTAGCTCTGGATTTTCTCCCAGACACATTTTCTTTGGGGGCTCGTTGGGTAGGGGTACTCGGGAGTACATACGGAAAATGCCTCTCATGCAGCCGGCTTACTGCATTTGGATTGGGAAGGTGAGGTGGTGCACCGTCTGGAAACAGAAGGGCTCTGACGATCTCTTCCTGGAATTTAAGGAAGGATCCAGTCCATCCTGAAGCTCTGTATAGCACATGAGCGTTCAGCAAAGCCAATTGAAATAAGTTTACAGACACTTTCTTGTACCAGTGTCTGGCCTTACGGGCAATTGGGTATGGCGCCAACAACTTGTCGTTGAGGTCCACCCCCCATATTAAGGTTGTATTCGTGGACACAGAGGGGTTTCTCCACAACACCAGTCGCCGTAGGAATTTGGACCATTGTGTCTGCACGAAGGGAGGAAAGAACAAAAACAAACATTCTTATTATCCCTCTACTTCACATCGAGCAAATTATTACACTTGAAGCAGGCTCTCTCCCCCAGCCTAAGACGGGAATCTACAAGCCTCTGGGGAAAGCCTGAGCAATTAGGTTGCACATGCGCCAATCTGATGATCAAACAAGTGACTAAAAAGTGGCAATCTTGCCAGCGTTCCCTAAGTAGGCTCTTTAATGAGATCAGGTATGCGCCATGTCCCAGGGAGACATCGGGAGGTTAAAAAAAAACAGCCATCATTCACCCATTCTGTTGGATGTGCATGATGGAAAACCAACAGCCGACGACTCCCGATCAATGCGTTTAGCCAATGGCGGATAGCGATGATCAGAGTGTTCTGGCAGGGGAGCAGCCCCCCTGTCAGAACATAACAGCTCAGTGACGGAGATCGCTGCACTAACTTTGCATAATTCGTACAGTGGCTCCGACCTGGGCTGATGTTTTTTTTTGGTTCAACCCAGCGGCTTGAACCAAAAAAATAGTAGTGTGTACCAGACATAGGGAACAGTTAGTCTAGTTTTTACTGCTATTCAGAGCTTTGTTGAAGAGAATTGCCATCACTTCCTGTCCTGCTGACAACTTTTTTTCTAGACAGGAAGCAACCCGCTGGGTTGAACAAAAAAAAATGTATAGTGTGTACTAGGCTTTAGTCTCACATCATTTTAAGTGAGATTTGGTAATGCCCCCACTGCACTGTGCTACCTGCAGGGTCGGCAACTACCTATAGGCAAGGTAGGCACCAGCCTAGAGCATACATCAGTCAGGGGCGCCTGAGGTGCCCTCCATAGAAATCACATCCTCTGTGCCTCTAATGCCACCCGACACTTATGGAGTTAACCGGTTGAAGCTTCTCCTTGAGATCCAGCTTGGCGTTCGTGCCCCTCCAGCCGATCACTGCTTGTAGACCTGGAGCCAAGCTTGCTGTAATTAGACAGAAGAGGCGGATTTATGATTTCTCCAATCACACCTGGGGGGTGGAACTTGTTCTTCTCCAGACGTTTTCCGTTCCTCCATGTTCTGGCAGAAGCTGATCGCCAGACACCTGGCTCCCCATCACACGAGGGCAGCATGTCGGTGGCCCGGCTGAGGAAACAATTCCACAAAGCCAGCTAGGTGAGACGATGGCCGTGTGTGTCCCCTCCTCCCCCCCATCACACAATACACCCCCAACCAGGACACTGGCCTCCTCACTGTCTTCTCTTCATATAAGGGGGTGGGTCTATTGTATGATATGTGGGAACTGTATTGTATGATATGGGGGGGGGGTGTATTGTATGATATGGGGAGATGTAGTGTATGATATTGTGGAGCTGTATTGTATTGTATGGGGGGGCTGTATTGTATGATATGGGAAGCTTTATTGTTTGACATGGGGGGCTATATTGTAAGATATGGTGGGGCTGTTATGTATGATATGTAGGGCTGTATTGTATGATATTGGGGGGGGGGCTGGGTTGTGTGATATGGGGGTGTGGTGTGATATGTGGGGCTGTGTATGGCAGACAGTGTCCCCATCTTCCCAAATGCTGACCTCTAACCCCGCCTGACTGATGGTGATCTGTGATTGGCTGTCTCCATGGCCTCATTCATACGGATGGAGGAGAAGCTGCAGTTGGTGGGGGCTGTACACAGGTCACAGCAAAAATGACCCCCCCATCATAGCCCAGGTAGGTGAATGGGGCGGGACCGAAATGGGGTGTAATGTAGGTGGGTGTGGTTGAGGCTTTTCAGGGCTCTGGCAGGTGACAGGCAGCTGGGAGGAATCTGTCATCTCATCATCATCACCACCTGTTATCCCCCTGTGACACCGCACTATCACCCCATACATTACAGGGGAGCCTGGGGTCCCCATCTTGTCCCATGTTGTGTTTACCAGACACGATTACCACCAAATGTCACATTGCAGTGATTAGGATGGTACCCAGTGCCACAAAAATCTTCACCCATGCCACCTCCACCATATACATGGGCAGGACAAAGGGGGTGGAGCCAGGGGCAACAAATTAGGTTTTGTCTAGGGTGTCAAAAATCCTTGCACCAGCCGTGGCTCGCTGAGGACTTGCAGTACGATGATATCCCTGATTCTGCTTTGTTCACTATGAAGATATGTGCTATCTGCACATCTCCTGCTGCTTGCTGCTTCCTGACTCCACTATTCATCAGATTACTGGTCACTAGAGGCAGATCTAACATGCTGAAGCAAAGTCTTGTACCTTTACAAAGATACTACAGAGGTACAGTGAAGAACATAGTACTTCAGCATTCAAAGTCTGATCGCCATCTTAACTGACTCAACTTTGCCATGCGACATGTGCTCTGAGGATCTTGTAGGGGAACTCCACGCCAAAATAAAAACGGCATGGGTTCCGGTTTCCATCAAGCCCTGAGCGGTGACATCCTAAGGGGTAGGGTCTCCCGATGACATCACCCGGTGATCCCTTCCCATGGCAATATAAGTAGTGGCACACCGCAAACCCAGCATTAGCGTTGAGTCAACATCGGAAGAAGAACAGAGGGAGAAGACAGCGGAGAAGACCTGGCAAAAGAGCAAGAAGACAGCAGAGAAGACCCAGCAGAGGCAGAAGACAGCGGACAGAGGGAGAAGAACCGGAGAGGGCTAGAAGACATCAGCAGAGAGCGGAGAAAAACCGGCAGAGGCAGAAGACGTCAGCGGAGGAGGGAGAAGAGCTGGAGAGGGGAGAAGAGATCGGAAGAGACGTCTGAGCTGCCTTAATAAATTACTTTAAAAATATGTGTACTGTGTTTTATTTTTGATTTTTTTTAGGTGAATGGGTAGAGGTACAATGTACACATAGGGTGGGGGGCCGAGATATGGGGGCCCCCTTGTTAAAGGGGCTTCCAGATTCCGATAAGCCCCCTGCTCACAGACCCCGACAACCAACGGCCAGGGTTGTTGGGAAGAGGCCCTTGTCCTCATCCAAATGGGGACAAGGTGCTTTGGGTTGGGGGGCGCAGGGCCCCCCTGCCCCAAAGCACCCACCCCCCTATGTTGAGGGCATGCTACCTGGTACGGTTCAGGAGGGGGGGCGCTCACTCGTTCCCACCCACTTTCCTGACCTGCCAGGCTGTGTGCTCGGATAAGGGTCTGGTATGGATTCTGGGGGGACCCCAACACCGTTTTTTCTCTTGGAGGGGGGTATGCTTTTGGAGGGGGAACCCATGCCATTTTTTTTTTTTTACACTGTGCGTGGAGTTCCCCCTAAAGATTCATACCAGACACAGTGCCTGGTATTGTCGGGGATCAAAGTCGGATCCCTGTTTATTGAAGTCCAACACATGTCGAACTTCAAGTCGCAGGGCAAAGTCGGATCCAAAGTGGTACGACTGTTGTGTCGTTCCAGTATGAACCCAGCCTTAGGGAAAGTATTAGCTGCATAGAGCCCACAGGCAATACTGTGGACTAGCCCATTTGCCCTCTGCTTTCCTTTGTGGGGCACAGCTTTTACATACAGGTTCTCCAAAACACGACTTGAGAGTTACTCACTGAGATTAGCTTTCTGCAAGTTGTCCATAGCATATCAACAGTCTTTTAAAAGCTGAATTGTATTCTATTTATGGAGTTTACGTTCTGCAGCCAATTTGCTATTGAAACTGTGTCACAGTGACAGATTTATTACGCTGATTTTATTGAAATGTGAGAAAAAACTTTGATGGGTTGTATTTATGACCAAAAAATTAAGAAGGCAACAGATTTAAAAAAACAAACCTCATATATCACTTCAATCAGAAAATAGAGAATCAATTAGCTAAGCTCACATAGCTGTGACATTATGACCAAGGAAATAGCTCAGAGTTATTAAAAAGAGTCAGCACTATATAAATTCATGGGTCATCAGACCTACTTGGGGTTATTTCAGCTTTGAATTGCCTAAGGCACTTACTTCAGCTAGCCTGAGATTTTTCTTTTGGATAAATAAATTGCATTTTTTTTTTACTTTGTCATTGGGACAGAGAGAGTTTCAGCCTGGGGGGAAAAAAATAAAAGTCAGCAGCTACAAATAATGTTTGGCGTAACTAGAAATCACAGGGCCCCATAGCAAAATGTTGTATGGGCCCCCCTCCTGCAAAAATAGAAAAACAATGCAAAATAGATGACAGTCTCCCACTCCCTTCCTACCTCCTGTCCAGACTCCAGAGCCTCCTCATGTGCCAAAAACCATGTCCATTCACAGGCACGCTTGAGCGTTCTGCGTGTGTTGGGACAGGGCCGGACTCGCAGGGCCTGGGAGGCTTAACAGTAAACTTACATTCCTCATCCTCCCTTGGCCCCAGGGGCATACCTAGAGCATTTGGCACCCAGGGCCGATCCTATATCTGGCACGCCCCCAACTTTAAAATGTAAACACACCCCACTGTGCCCCCTGCATACCTCTGCATCCCCCAATATCTCTTTGTCACTACTTTGTACCCCCTCGCCACAACTGGACCCCTTTACATTACACAGCCCCCCGCACCTCTGGACCCCTTTACATTACACAACCCACTGCATCTCTGGACCCCTTTACATTAGACAACTCCCTGCACCACTGGACCCCTTTACATTACACAGCACCCTGCACCTCTGGACCCCTTTGCATTACACAAACCCCTGAACCACTGGACCCCTTTACATTACACAACCCCCTGCACCATTGGACCCCTTTACATTACACAACCACCTGCACCACTGGACCCCTTTACATTACACAGCCCCCTGCACCACTGGACTCTTTTACATTACACAGCACCCTGCACCTCTGGACCCCTTTACATTACACAACCCCTTGTGCACCTCTGGACCCCTTTACATTACACAACCCCCTGCACCACTGGACCCCTTTACATTACACAACCCCCTGCACCACTGGGCCCCTTTACATTACACAGCACCCTGCACCTCTAGACCCATTTACATTACACAACCCTGTGAACCACTGGGACCCTTTACATTACATAACCCCCTGCACCTCTGGACCCCTTTACATTACACAACCCCCTGTACCACTGGACCTCTTTACATTACACAGCACCCTGCCCCTCTGGACCCCTTTACATTACACAACCCCCTGCACCAATGGACCCCTTTACATTACACAATCCCCTGCACCACTGGGCCCCTTTACATTACACAGCACCCTGCACCTCTAGACCCATTTACATTACACAACCCCGTGAACCACTGGGCCCCTTTACATTACATAACCCCCTGCACCTCTGGACCCCTTTACATTACACAATCCCCTGTACCACTGGACCTCTTTACATTACACAGCACCTGCACCTCTGGACCCCTTTACATTACACAACCCCCTGCACCTCTGGACCCCTTTACATTACACAACCCCCTGTACCACTGTACCTCTTTACATTACACAGCACCCTGCACCTCTGGACCCCTTTACATTACACAACCCCCTGGACCACTGGATCCCTTTACATTACACATCACTCTGCACCTCTGGACCCCTTTACATTACACTGCACCCTGCACCACTAGACCCCTTTACATTACACAACCCACTGCACCACTGGACCCCATTACATTACACAGGACCCTGCACCTCTGGACCCCTTTACATTACACAACCCCCTGCACCACTGGGCCCCTGTACATTACACAACCCACTGGACCCCTTTACATTACACAGCACCCCGCACCTCTGGACCCCTTTACATTACACAACCCCCTGCACCACTGGACCCCATTAGATTACACAGCACTCCGCACCTCTGGACCCCTTTACATTGCACAACCCCCTGCACCACTGGACCCCTTTATATTGCACAACCCCCTGCACCACTGGACCCTTTTACATTACACAAACCCCTTCTCCTTTTGGACCCCTTTACATTACACAACCCCCTGCACCACTGGACCTCTTTACCCTACAGAACCCCCTGCACCTCTGGACCCCTTTACATTACACAATCCCCTGCACATCTGGACCCCTTTACATTACACAGCACCCTGCACCCTGAAGCCTTTGGGTTCACACTGGTGTCCTGGAGTTTTTCGCAGTGCTGGGGTATACACAGTTTTTATGCATTTTATCCCCATTTTTAGCTGCAGTCCCAAAGACTTCTATTAGGTTGTGTAATTTACTGTGTTTTCTGAAAGCACACCAAAGATGCCAGTTTAGAGGACATTTGGTGAGCTTTCAGAAAATGTTTCAAAAATGTGTAACCTAATAGAAGTCTGTGGGACTGTAGTGAAAATGGAGTTAAATGCAAGGGTCCTGCACCATTTTGGAGCGAATGCAATGCAATTTCAGCCATACAATTTGTATGGCTGAACTTGCATTGCACAGACATCACATGTGATTTGCACAGCAATGTGGTGCGAATCACATGCAATGTCTGTGATCGCACTAGTGAAAACCCTGGCTAAAGGAACATGATATGGCCAACTATTAGCATGGGCTGGTTAAAAGAAAATGCTTTGGATAGAGTTAATGAAACAGAGGAACAGAGGACAACAGAGGAAAGAGGGGGAGAGAAAGAGATTTGGGAGAGAGAGAGAGGGCAGAGTCTGGACACAGGGACAGTGCTGCTAACTTACCTGGATGTTCCCAGGATGCTCACACTAGCTTCTGTAGCTGTTGGCTACTTGTTTAAACGTTCCCGCCCCCACACTCTTTTTAGACACAGCACACGGGCTGCACGGAGCATGGACGGACGCAGGAACAGAGGGGAGGGAGGGGGCAGAGCCGATGCAGCCTCTTCCATTTCTGTGGAGAGGGGAGGAGTTGTACTCGCTGGGCTGTTAGAACGTAATGTAGAATGCACAGCATTGTGTCAAGTACAGACGACATTCCTATATTTATGCCGATGGGTCAGTCCACCCGAGCTGGGATCTCCCTGCGCACATCGCCACTGCCGCTACCAAGCCTGTCCATTGTCACGGTTGCCCCAGCGCGTGCCACCCGGTGCGGACCACCCCCACCCCCCAGTTAGTACGCCGCTGCCGGGCCCCACTCGGCTGCGGGCCCCATAGCTGCTAAACTTTAATATAAGGACACTTACCTGTCCAGGGAGCACACAAAGCCGATCCGTCCATCGGCTTTGGGTGCAGGCACCGGCATTGCTAGTAAGCCCCTTCTGAATGGTCCTGTCAACTTCTGGGACACACACAGGTCCCAGAAGGCAGCAGGGGGAGGAGGAGGGAGCGATCGGTATTGCAGAACAGGAAGAAAAAAAGATCGCCCCATAAAAACGAGGTGAATCAAGCTATAAAAATAAAATAAAATGGCCAATGATGTTTTATTTTGCTTTTCTGAAGCGGATAGTGTAAAGATGTAAATATGGGTGGAACTCCACTTTAATAGAGTGGGGGGGGTTGAATTTTCTGCCAGGCTTCATTATTGTCTGTGTCTATGCGGGGAGATTACCACTTATTTCTTGCCAGGGTGTCACCTTAGGTGTCAAGGTGCATTAGCAGAAGAAAGAATCAGAGGAATTTCACCACAGTGACCACAGCAATACAGACCTCACAAAGATTCCACTCTATTCAAAAGTAAAATAAATGGCTGGGGATCTTATTGTGTTTAGTAGGAAATTGTTTGAATATATAGGTAGGATGAAGATCAATGCACGCTGTGTGGTGAACATTGACTTAAACCCATGTATGTTACTATTTGCAGTCCTTATATACTTACGGTGATCTGGACTATGTCTTACTTCTGCTCAATAAAAAACTTTTTTTGAGAAAAATAAAAATAAATGGCTAGGGTTGGGCATTGGAACCACTTCCAGGCAATTAAAAACACTAATTTCATTACTTAAAAATAAGTAGCGCTATTTCTAAATATGTTTCTTCAAAGCAGTAATAAATATAGGTATGTATTAATTAAAAATGATTAAACTGTATTTTACATAGAGCTAGCATCGATACCTGGATCTGTCCCCATATCAACTTTCTGTAACCCTTACATACTGGGAGAAGGATGGCCAGAATTCTGAGTCAGTCAGAGCTGGCTTTAGAGTGGTTTTAAGCTAACCATACATACAGTGCATCCAGAACGTATTCACAGTGCTTCACTTTTTCCACATTTTGTTATGTTACAGCCATATCCCAAAATAGATAAAATTCATTATTTTCCTCAAAATTTTATAATCAATACCCTATAATGACAATGTGAAAGAAGTTTGCTTAAAATCCTTGCAAATGTATTAAAAATAAAAAATGCAAAAAAATTACATGTACATAAGTATTCACAGCCTTTGCTCAATAATTTGTTAAAGCACATTGGCACCAATTACAGCCTCCAAGTCTTTTTGAGTATAATTCTACAAGCTTGGCACACCTATTTTTGGGCAGTTTCTCTCATTCTTCTTTTCAGGACTTCTCATAAGGTTGAATGGGGAACGTTGGTCCACAGCCATTTTCAGATCTCTACAGATATGTTCAGTTGGGTTCAAGTCTGGGCTCTGGCTGGGCCACTCAAGGTTGTCCCATAGCCACACCTTTTTGTTATCTTGGCTGTGTGCTTAGGGTGGTTGTCCTGTTGGATGATGAACCTTCGCCACAGTCTGAGGTCCAGAGCGTTTTCGTCAAGGATGTCACTGTACATTGCTGCATTCATCTTCCCCTCGATCCTGACTAGTCTCCCAGTTCCTGCCACTGAAAAACATCCCCACAGCATGATGCTGCCACCACCATACTTCACTGTAGGGATTGTATTGGCCAGGTGATAAGCGGTGCCTGGTTTCCTCCAGACATGACGCTTGCCATTCAGGCCAATATTTGTTTAATTAGACCAGAGAATTTTGTTTCTCACAGTCAGAGAGTCCTTCAGGTGCCTTTTGGCAAACTACAGGCAGGCAGTCATATGCCTTTTGTGTCTTCCATCTGGCCACTCTACCATACAGGTCTGTTTGGTGGAGTGCTGCAGAGATGGCTGTTCTTCTGGAAGGTTTGCCTCCCTCCACAGAAAAATGCTGGAGCTCTGTCAGAGTGACTATCGGGTTCTTGGTCACCTCCCTGACTAAGGCCTTTCTCCCCTGATCGCTCAGTTTGGCCGGGCAGCCCACTCTAGGAAGAGTCCCGGTGGTTCCAAACTTCTTCCATTTACGGATGATGGAGGACACTGTGCTCATTGGGACCTTCAATGCTGCAGAAATTTTTCTGTACCCTTCCTCAGATATGTGCCTCAATAAAATCCTGTCTCTGAGGTCTACAGACAATTCCTTCATGGCTTGGTTTGTATTCTGACATGCACTGTTAACTGTTGGACCTTATATAGACAGGTGTGTGCCTTTCCAAATCATGTCCAGTCAACTTAATTTACCACGGTTGGACTCCAATCAAGTTGTAGAAACATCTCAAGGATATCAGTGGAAACAGGATGTTCAATTTTGAGTGTCATAGCAAAGGCTGTGAATACTTATGTACATGCAATTTTTTTTCGTTTTTTATTTTTAATACATTTGGAAAGATTTCAAACAAACTTCTTTCACATTGTCATTATGGGGTATTGTTTGTAGAATTTTGAGGAAAATAATGAATTTAATCTATTTTGGAATAAGGCTGTTACAAAATATGAATATTTTCTGGATGCACTGTATTGCCATCTCCTTTGGCTATATCAGCAGCTATGTAGTGGAAGGGCCTGCCTGACTGAATTCAGGTTGAAAGAGTTTGTTTAGGCAGACCTAGCATGGCAAGATTGGTAAATCAAAAAGTGATTGTTTAGTGATACAGCGTGTATAATCAGATCAAAATGAGCATGGTCAACATTTAGGTATTAACCGTTTATCTAAACTCAAAAACAAAAATATAATATATTGCAGCTTACCAATCCCTAGATATGGTGGCTGCATTCTTTTTTTCTCAGGATTATTTATCTTTATTTCCATCTGGGACAGGAAGTAACCCACTTCCTAGGTTGACAATGCTTACTCACTGTACTGTATCTATGGAGGAACAGCAAACCTAGGTTGCTCTCTTGATTTGGACTAGAAAATGTTATCCCCTCCTCATCTTAATTACATAGAAGGGCATTACTTTGAGTTCACAAAAAATAGCTGAAATAGTTGATAACTTTGTTTTGAGATTTCAGTTCAGTCTACCAGAAACAATTATTATTTTTAATATGGGTACTTATATAGCCCCGTGAATTTTACACAGCGCTTTACATATACAGTATATTGTACATTCACATCAGTCCCTGCCCTCAAGGAGCTTACAATCTAAGGTCCCTAACTCACATTTATATGCCGCGCACACACGATCGGACATTCTGAGAACAAAATGCTGGATTTATTTCCGACGGATGTTGGCTCAAACTTGTCTTGCATACACACGGTCACACAAATGTTGTTGGAAATTCCGAACGTCAAGAACGCAGTGGCGTACAACACGTATGACGAGCCGAGAAAGAGGAAGTTCAATAGCCAGTGTGGCTCTTCTGCTTGATTCCGAGCATGCGTGGAATTTTTTGCGTCGGAATTGTGTACACACGATCGGAATTTCCGACAACGGATTTTGTTGTCGGAAAATTTGAGAATCAGCTCTCAAACTTTTGTTGTCGGACATTCCAACAAAAAATGTCCGATGGAGCCTACACACGGTCGACAACAAGCTCCCATCGAACATTTGTTGTCGGAAATTCCGATCGTGTGTACGCGGCATTACTAGGGCCAATTTAGACAGAAGCCAATTAACCTACCAGCATGTCTTTGGAGTGTGGGAGGAAACCCATGCAGGCACAAGGAGAACATGCAAATGCCAGGTAGGAAGTGTCATGGTTGGGATTCGGAGTGGTGACCCTTGTGCTTCTAGATGGAAGTGCCAACCATTTAGCCACTGTGCGGGCCATTATGAGGACACAAGTTTCCTGACAAGGTCAACATGTATGTTTCTGTACTTGCTGGAAATCTTCTTAGCCTTAAAGTGTTACTAAACTCACAAAATTAAAATCAGTATGTATATGCAGTAAAGCATGCTTGTTATACTCACTATGAAACCTAAGGGGTTACTCCTCTTCATTGTGTAAAAAGGCTGTTTCATTTTATCTTCTCTGATCCTCCTCTTCTCCCATTCCCTCCAATCCATCTCCTCATAAGACAGAGCCTTTGGAGTCACTCTGCACATACTCAGTTTGGTGTGTATTGTTAGATCGGTTTTCTTTTTCCTGGGAGGGTGAATGTGATCAGCACAGGGCCAATCAGCATTGTCCAGACAGAGGGTCAGGAGTCCTGCAGCCTCATAGGACAGTCAGAGGAGAATGAAAACTCCTCATACAAGCTTTAATTAGACACCGATAGAAGTCACAAGACTGCTATATACTGCTGATGAGAAAAGGTATTTAGCATTTAGTTTATTTTTACAAAAGTATTTGCATTTTCATGTTCTGTGTACTGTGTGAGACCAGATATAGTGAATGCAGGGTCCCGGGTTTAGTAGCACTTAAAAAAAAAAATGAATGCAGCCAACATAACTAAGGACCTGTAAGCTTGGTCTTGCTGCCTGGCAGGGGTACCTGGATACAAATGTGATTGATTGAACACAGATACAAATCGTTTGTTACATAAAACTGTTCACATATACCTGTATGTATTTCAACTGTATATTAGTTATTTGTCTTAAATTCAACTTTAGGTAATACTGTACATTCATTATAGTCAGTGTGTGAAGATATTTTAACTAATACATAAATGTCCTTGCCTTCCATATTCAGTCTTTAGTTTCACAGCCTATAAAGCAGACACAATTTATCAAGCAAAATATTTATCTATGAAAGTACAGAATCAGGACATACAGTACTTTTCCTCTGGAGTGTTTTTGATAAATCACCTCCATACTTAGAATGCATGTGAAAGTACCTGCAATCTGTCTCCTGAAAATCCACACAAGAGCACAGCATGAAGTCTTCTGCAGCTGACTAAACTGCTCTCTACTAGCTTATCTTATATTAGAAGCATTGGATGTTCAGACTCTATATTTCCTGTATGCACTGGTAAGAAGCTGAAATTTCAAAGGAGATACTATCCACAGCCAGTATATTTCCACATCCCTTACCAAGAAGATTGCTGTACACCCAATATACTAAAAAATACCTAAGCAACATTCTCAAGAGTAGAGTCAACATGCTTTATGTCAATATTGTAACATGTACTTAATGCACTAGGTATCATTACACTTCCCCTCCTCCCCTCCACCATCAAAATTTCAAATGGCAAAAACAAAGAGTATCTCCCATGAGATTTTGTTGCAGCAATTAAAATTTAAACCAATTATGTTTTTTGTATAAAAATAGAAAAAGTTCAATTGTACAATCGGATAAAAATGTGTTTATTCTGGTCTATACAGTCCAATTCCTAGTCTAATATACAATAAAGTCTCATACAGCAAGCAGAGAAAACCACCAATAATTTTCCAATGGTTTTCGACTAAATGTATTCTTCTTCAGGGGTCAATAAGGTGGGAACAGACGTAACTGACCTGATACAAAACCAAGAGAAGTGGCTGTAGTGCGTCTCGAGTGTCCCAGTGTGGAGGTTCAACTCAAACACTCACAGAGGATCGAAGGTAATCAAATGGAGGCAATCACAACAAATTCCACCATGTATGTAACCGGTTGTTGGTAGGTGAACATATGCAAAGATATGCTAGTCCAGGATGGGTAAGCATGTAGAGATGAATATATTGTATTTAAAGATAAATATGCCCCAAAAGGTCCTCCAGAGAAACCATCCTGGCAAATGACCCTGACCGCATTTTTTTTTTTTTTTTTTGCCTTTTTGAAAAACTTTTTTTAGTTGGCCTTGCCCCCAGTCGCTATTTTTCCCTGAGCGAAAATAATGTCTTTCTCTCTGCAGCCTCCTGGGATATACAGGAGGTGGCACCGTGCTCAGGGCTGTGGCATCTGAGCAGCAGATTGCAGCAGGACAATGCTAAATTTGCTGGACAGGTGAGTATGTGAAGCAAAGTCAACGCTGCTGGACGTGTAAGAGGGGAAACAAAAGTAGGGAGGAGTGAAGTTCCTCTTTAACCACTTAAGCCCCCCGGACCATTTGGCTGGCCAAAGACCAGAGCACTTTTTGCGATTCGGCACTGCGTCGTTTTAACTGACAATTGCGTGGTCGTGCGACGTGGCTCCCAAACAAAATACGTCCTTTTTTCCCCACAAATAGAGCTTTCTTTTGGTGGTATTTGATCACCTCTGCGGTTTAAATTTTTTGTGGTATAAACAAAAAAATGCGACAATTTTGAAAAAAAAAGCAATATTTTTTACTTTTTGCTATAATAAATATCCCCAAAAAATATATAAAAAAAACATTTTTTTCCTCAGTCTAGGCCGATATGTATTCTTCTACATATTTTTGGTAAAAAAAAAATTGCAATAAGCGTTTATTGATTGTTTTGCACAAAAGCTTGGACATGTACAAAATAGGGGATAGTTTTATGGCATTTTTATTAATAATTTTTTTTTTTACTAGTAATGGCGGCGATTAGCGATTTTTATCGTGACTGCGACATTATGGCAGACAGATCAGACACTTTTGGCGCTATTTTGGGACCATTCACATTTATACAGTGATCAGTGCGATTAAAAATGCATTGATTACTGTGTAAATGTGACTGGCAGTGAAGGGGTTAACCAGGAGGGGGCGCTGCAGGGGTTAAGTGTGTCCTAGGGATGTGTTCTAACTGTGGGGGGGATGGGCTACATGTGACACGACACTGATCACCGCTCCCAATCACAGGGAGCTGTGATCAGTGTCCTTGTCACTACGCAGAATGGGGAGATGCTTGTTTACATTAGCATTTCCCCGTTCTTCCTCTCTGTGAGACGTTTGCGGGTATCCCCGCGCACATCGAGTCCGCGGGACCCGCGATCACACTCACGGAGCTCGCGGCAGGGTCGCACGCACACCACTGGCGGCGCGCACAGGATCTCACAACGGCAAATTTAAAGGGATATACCTGTACTCCCATTTGCCTGTCCGTGCCATTCTGTCAACGTATATGTACATGTATCGGTCGGCAAGTGGTTAATATTTATCTAAATGATGAAAACTTCATAGATCTGTAAAAAGTGTGTGTAGATATATATTTACATGGCGATACAAGTAATTTTAATGGCCAAATTTCCTGAAACTAGATGTGCTCTGCATATTTAGATATTTATTATCCAGGTCAATAAAATATAATGACGTCATTAAAATATAAAACAAATAGACAATGCAGATGCAAACAAAATACTGTAATGGATGTGATTTTGGTATGAGAAGGATTATGATAAAATGCTAAAATGCCTATTTCGAATATATGATAAGTTACTGCTGCTGCTTAAATCATCCTTAACTTTACTTAGAGATGACTGCTTATTGCAAAGCTGAACTGCAAAGAGTTAAGAAGAATTGTGTGCCTTTTCCGAGAATTACAACCGAGACAGACATGGCATCAGCATCATCCTATATATACATTTGTTACAGTAATATGCCACAATAATATGTTTTGCATATGTCTCGCCTTGTTTGTTTGAAAGTCCACCCATTGTTATATAAACTTCAAAAAGAGGAAATAAAAACAGAAAGTAATTTCACACTGGACTTAGTGTGTCAGAGTGGTTACTTCAGCGTGTGCACGCATTATATGCAATAATTTGATCAGGGGCAGATATAAAAATACCAGACCTTGGTTCTGGTTCTTATTCAATCCATAACAGCTGGCGCCCAACGTGGGGCCCGAACCCACGACCCTGAGATTAAGAGTCTCATGCTCTACCGACTGAGCTAGCCGGGCATTTTAGCATTTTATCATAATCCTTCTCACACCAAAATCACATCCATTACAATACAAATAAAGGAAATTATTATTTAAAGGGGTTGTAAACCCTTGTGTTTTTTCACCTTAATGCATCCTATGCTGTAGGCTGTAATAGGCTTAAAAAAAGGTGGAAATGGAAGAAGAGACGCATGGGAACCATGGAGGATGCAGGAGCCATCACCTGACCCGCTGCATGTCCCACAGCTCACCGCCTTTACCGCTGCCTGACCCGCCACCAGGGTGGGGTAAGTGCCAGTCAGATGTCGGGTGGGTGGGGGGATCACAGTGGCTGCATATAATCAGCAACGAACCCTCCCCCTCGGAGAACCACCAGGTTCGAGGGGAAAACGTCTATGAAAAGCACAGAGGAGGACAGGGGCAAGTATGTCTGAGGATGAGACCCAGGAGCCTTTCTCTTGACCATACCCTTTCCAATGAACCAGGTACTGTATGAACGAAACCTACGGGAGTCAACAATGGACCGTACTTCATACTCCTCGTGGTTCTCAACCTGTACCGGGTGAGGGTGTGGCACTGAGGTGGTAAAGTGGTTGCAGACCAAAGGTTTTAATAAGGAGGTATGGAATACATTTGAGATACGCATATTATAAGGAAGGTCTAAAGCGTAAGCCACTGGGTTAATCCTACAGAGAATACGGAAAGGCCCAATAAACCGAGGTGCCAACTTCTGTGAGGGAACACGGAGTCGGAGGTTGCAAGATGACAGCCAGACCCTGTCCCCAACCTGGTAGGAAGGCGCAGGCAGGCATCTGCAGTCAGCATGGAGTCTGTACCTATCATTGGCATGTCGCAAGGCCTCCTGGACTCGTACCCAAGTGGAACGAAGACCACGGAGATGCTCCTCTAACGCAGGAATGCTCTGAGAAACAAATGAGTCAGGCAACACGGATGGTTGGAAACCATAGTTCACCATAAAAGGGGACAATCGGGAAGCAGAATTCATGACACTATTGTGAGCTAACTCCGCCCAAGGTAAGAGGTCTGACCAGTTGTTATGATGGTCAGAAATATAGCAACGTAGAAACTGCTCCAAAGGACTGGTTGGCTCGTTCCGCTGCGCCATTAGACTGTGGGTGATACACAGAGGAGAAAGAAAGCTGAATTCCCAACTGCACAAAAGGCTCTCCAGAACCGGGACAGAATCTGACTACCCCTCTCCGAGATGATCACCTTGGGTAGCCCATGTAAGCGAAAAGATCCCCCGAGCAAAAATGGAAGCCAGTTCCTTAGACGTGGGTAACTTCTTAAGTGGTATACAATGAGACATTTTCGAGAACTGGTCAACCATCATAAGGATGACGGTGTTGCCCTGACAGTTGGGTAACTCCACAATGAAATAAATGGACAGGTGTGTCCAAGGCCTCTATCCATTGGGTATGGGTTGTAGGAGGCCCACTGGAAGGTGTTGTGGTGTCTTACTCTCAGCACACATGGAACAAGCAGCTACGAAGGCGGCTATATCAGCGCGTAGACTAGGCCACCAGAATTGTTGGGAAATGGTAAGTCTGGAGCACGTCAGTACGGAGACTCTCCGGGACAAAGCAGCGATCACAATTTTTCTCAGGAGGAGCATGGATCTGAGCGGCAAGAATTTTGTCAACCATAGCAATCAGGAGGAATCACAGGAACAGGAACCAATTCCATCTTAGAAGTGGAGGAAAACTTTTGTGACAAAGCATCAGCCCTTACATTCTTAATAAGAATGAGACGACTTAGTTGAAACTTGACAAGAAAAAAGCCCATCGCGCCCTTCTGGGAGAGAGGCGTTTAGCCTCAGACAAGAATGTGAGATTCTTATGGTCAGTCAGAATGAGAACCAGCACAGTGGTACCTTCGAGGAGATGCCTCCATTCCTTAAGGGCTAAAATGATCGCTAACAACTCTCTGTCCCCAATCTCGTAATTGCATTCCGCAGGTGACAATTTCTTGGAAAAGTAGCAACAAGGATGCATCGCGCCCCCCGAGGTATGACGTTGAGACAGATGGGTGCCAACTCCAGCTTCAGAATCATTAACCCTTAAGTATAAAGGGTAACGTAGGATCAGGATGTGCCAACACAGGAGCAGAAACAAAGGCAGCCTTGAGACTCTTAAAGGCCTTAATGGACTCCGGAGACCAACTCTGTGGGTTACCGTGCTTTCTTGTCATATCAGTCAGGGACTGAACCAGAGACGAGAAGTTACGAATAAACTTCCAATAATAATTGACAAAGCCAATAAAACATTGCAGAGGGCTTAACCCTATGGTTTGGGGCCACTGTAGGACTGGGTCCATTGAAAAACCAGCAGTGGAAATGACCTAACCCAGGAATTTAACCTGTTCAAGATTGAACTCACACTTCTTCAATTTACAATCCAGATTTTCTCTGAAGCATACGACAGACATCTGTGTGATGGCTCTCTAGGGACTTGACGAGCAGGATACCATCACCAGGTGAGCCACTGTGGAAAGATTAAGCTGGCAATTAACCAACAGCTGAGCGGGCTGCTCTGAGAAGGAAGGGCTGAGCACAGTGGCTGCATATGATGGGCACAGAGGCTGCATATGATGGGCACAGAGGCTGCATATGATGGGCACAGTGGCTGCATATGACGGGCACAGTGGCCGCATTTGATGGGCACAGTGGCTGCATTTTATGGGGCACATTAGCTGCATATGATGTGCACAGTGGCTGCAATTGATGGCACAGTGAGGCTGCATTTGATGTTTTTTTTCAGTATTTTAGCCGCCACTGACTAAGGCTTGATTCACATCTATGCATGTTGCTTTTGCGCATTTTTGCAGTGCTTTTTGCGGTGCTTGCCGCATTTTTGGACACACGTTTTTACCGCGATTTTGCCACGTTTTGATTGTTTTTTTTTACACTGTGGTTGCTTAGCAACCAGCTATATACAGTGTAAAAAAAAAAAACGCAAATCAATGTAAAATTGCGGTAAAAACGTGGTACTTGCGTTTTGGATGCAGGTCCATTGACTTCTATTACATCCAAACGCTGCATTTTGCATGAAAAAAAGTACCCGACCCTTTCCAAAAACGCAGAGGCACAAAAATGCATTGATGTGAACATGTTCCATAGGAACCCATGTTAAAAAATGTCCCTGCATTTCTGCAAAGTGCAAAATGCATCAAAAAACGCATTAATGTGAATCAAGCCTAACAGTCTGACGTTAGTACAGTGATCTCCCCTGCATCCCCGCCAGAACACTCCAGTCAGCACTCTCAGCCATTGACTGAGAGCGCTGATCAGGAGCCAATCAGCTGCTGGTTTTCCAGCATGCTCATCTGACAGAAGCCGGTGAAACAGCTGGCTTCTGTCAGACCAGCTGACATACACACGGATTAAGTGTTGGCCAGTTTTTATTGAACCGCCCGATGTCTCCCGCCATTCGGCCGTGTGTACTAGGCATTAGAGCTGGGAAAAGCTGTCAGAAGTGACTCTCTCTGAACCGGGGCAGCAGAGAGAAAACACACTCAGTGCTTTGGATAGAGACAAGTGCACAGTATAGAAGGATGTGCTTTATTCATATTTCATATCAGAGGTTTACAACCACTTTAAAGTTTGTAAACAAAGATAAACTTTAAACAAAAGAACAAAAAAGTTATATATTGCAGTTTATAAGTATTTAGACGTGATAGGTACTAACCATACTTTTTGATCTTGCCAAAATGCAGTGATGATGTCACTTCCTGTGAGCTGAAAAGAAAGGACAAATAATATTATGTATCTACTGTAAACTACTAATCTATACACCCCTATGTAATAGTGATAAAGAGAGGATGACATGCTTATTGTCCACTCTACGTGAAAACCAGGGCTTCCCCATAGATACAGTGATGTGAGTTAGCATAGTCAACCTAGGACAGGAGTGTGTTATTGACAGGATGACCCGGTGAAATTAAAGAAAAAAAAAAAATCAGAAAAAGGAAAATGCAGCCACCACATCTAAAAATGGGTAAGCTGGAATATGCAGTGTTACATTTTAGTTTTTTGGTTTATATATGCTTAATTTTGTGGTCTTAAACAAAACAAAGCTAAACATTTTCATTATTCTAATGCTGCTTTCCCCATTAAGAAAAACAGACTTGAATTATATAAATACAAAAATCAAAGCACTAAAGAAGAACTCTCCCTTGTGTTTTTTTTATTTATTTGACAGTTTTCTGTTATTCCATTCCGGATATATTTCATTAATGAAAAAAATCCTGGCTACCATGGTATGAGATAACCCTTTTAACTTAAAATTGGAAACAACATTTAGTTGCAAAATGCAAAATAAAAATAATATACTGTGTGATTTTAAAAAATATAAAAATCCTAATCTCAGGTTATCTTTGACCTTGTTAGAAAAATAATAATGTATAGTTACTAAACCACACATGACATTGTATCCAAGACACTGCATTCGTTAAAACATTAATTAGAAATAATTATACTATTTTGCCTCTTCTTTTACAGTCCATTAGCAAAGTAACTTGAGAAAAGAGCTTAAACACCGAGCCTAGAGCATTAAAAGGTAATTTTAGGTCAGGTATTATCATTATGTACTGCACAGCAAGGATATGTAATACAATAATATTGTAAGGCTGATTTACTGAAGAAGTGAAGAATTTTCATCCAAAGTATTCAATCATGTGTAGATGAAATAAATAATCAAGAATTTGCTTTTGACATGATTGGATAATTGAGGTGAATTTTCACTCACTTTTGTGTGAACATTCTCAACTTTTTTGGTAAATCACCTACAATATAGCATTATGATAATAGGAGGAAGAATCTGTTGACATTTAGAAGGATTCTATAAAACTGTGTTTGAATCAAAATCTTAAAGTGGAGCTCCGCCCAAAAGGGGAAGCATCACTTATTAGCACCCTTAGCACATTTGCCATTTTTTGTGGGGGGCGGGGGCCATTAAGCGGAAACCTGCTTTTGACAGGTACCCGCTCCTACTTCTGGGTAAGATCACCATTGGCAATCTACGACATTTCCGGCCCTTCCTCCTTCCCCCTCCTCCTTCTGAGACACACACAGGTCCCATGAGACGGCGGTACCATTCAGAAAGCGCAGCGCGACTCGTAAATTCGCAGTAGGAAAACGGTTTCCCTTACTTACAATGCCGTCATCTGCACCCGAAGCTGATTGACAAGTCGGCTCGGGGTGCCGACATCATGGGATCCCTGGACAGTAAGTGTCCTTGTATTAAAAGTCGGCAGCTACAGTATTTGTAGCTGCTGACTTTTAATTGTTTTATTACAGACTGGAGCTCCTCTTTAAGTGCAGGTCGTATAGCAACCAAGCTTGATCAATCTTTTTCTGGTTTGTCCTCAGTAAATTGATGTATTTTTTATTTTAGTAGGTTACTGTACCATTTATTGAATAAGCCTGTTAATATTTAACAAACTGCTACTACAAAGTATTTACTGTTCCATTTAGGACAAAGTGACAGTCTCTTGCTACCCCATTCATTAACCATATTATACTTGGTTGGCAGCACTCCCCTGGTGCTCTTTTGCTTTGTTGAGTATGGGGTGCATGGGGACTCCTTCAATGATGTAGTGGTTTGGCATTAGCCAATCGCCAGGACCGAACTCTGTCATGTGACGAAGAGGACAGCATCATCAACCCAGAATAAGTTAAGATACCTTCGGACATGAAGCTTAAAGCATCAAGGTAAACATTAGTGGGTTACAGTGAGGGCTAGTTAGAGACCTCCAGTTTTCTGGGAATCGAAAAAGTGACTTATTCTCTTTAAAACCAGTATGTTGAAAAGGTGTGAATGTTTTTATTGGCATAGCACTTCTAATATGTTCAAAGGTTGATAGGGCAGCTATTACAATTGTCTGAGATAGACTAGTGTAGGCTCATGCTGGCATGGGATTTTGTAGGCTTGTGTTTTTGTGAATAACCTACTATATTCATCTTCTTTGAACTAGCTCACGGCTGTGGAAGATTGTGAACTCAGGCTTTTAACAATATCAGTGGAAGCATGGTTGCAGAATGGAGAAGGGGAGGTACAGGGATGCATTGCAAGGAGGGCTGCAGAATTGAGAAGAAGCTGTGGTTTCTGTGCTACCTGTATCTCTCCCATAGCAATGCACTTTACATGGGCATCTGCCTAGGGTAGAGCTACAGTCAGCACTGATAGAGTTAAAAATATATTTTTATTTTCAAATCACTGCACTGATTTTATAGTGGACAAGCACTATATGCACAGGGCCTTATGGGGATGTAATAAGCCTTAATTTAACTTCTGGTGAGAGTTCTTCTTTAAGGCAGAACTAAACTCCACTGTCTGTGGGGTTGTCGTTTGCCATAATGTGCAAGCACACTGTGCCTGTTACAGGGTGCCCACCCCTAGTGGTAACAATTCAAGGCTGTGATCACTGCTGCATCTGATGCTGCCACCATCTCCCCTGCTGTTTCTTTAGGATCCACAGCAATCCTCCTTTCCCACCGGACATCTTTAGTTTTCAATCATGTAACTTCTGTGCATACATTTTTGGCCTACTAAGAATGAGCATCTGCCATGTAGTGTACTTTATTAACCGCTTCAGCCCGGAAGATTTTACCCCCTTCCTGACCAGAGCACTTTTTTGTGATTCGGCACTGCGTCGCTTTAACTGATAATTGCGCGGTCGTGCAACGTTGCACCTAAACAAAATTGACATCCTTTTTTCCCACAAATAGTGCTTTCTTTTGGTGGTATTTGATCACCTCTGCGGTTTTTAATTTTTTGCGGTATAAACCAAAAAAAGAGCAACAATTTTTTTTACTAGTAATGGCGGCAATCTGCGATTTTTATCGGGACTGCAACATTATGGCCATTGGCATTTTTTACAGCGATCAGTGCTATAAAAATGCATTGATTACTGTAAAAATGTCACTGGCAGGGAAGGGGTTAACACTAGGGGGCCATGAAGGGGTTAATTGTGTTCCCTGGGAGGTGATTCTAACTGAAGGGGGAGGGGACTGTGTAGGGCAGATGACAGATCGCTGTTCATACTCTGTATGAACAGACGATCTGTCTCTTCTCCCCTCAGAGAACTGGAAACTGTGTGTTTACACACACAGGTCCCAGTTCTCCGTGTGTCAGCCGCGATCGTGGGAGCCCAGCGGTGATCGTGACCGTCACTTGCATCGGCTTCGGGGGCGAGCAGCGGATGTTACATAGTTGCTTCGCCCAGCCGTGCTATTCTGCCACAGTACAACTGTGGCGGCTGGTCAGCAAGTGGTTAAAGAAAAATAGGTAGGAGTGTGAGGAGTTTTTAGAAGGAAATTTTGCATGTCTCTTCTACTAAGGAAAAAAAACCTACCTCTATATTTTGCAAAACGGGATGGAATACTGAGACTCGCATTCTATGTTGGAGACAGTACCTGCTTGACTAATGGAAGCAGGGATAGTTCAATGCCAAGTATGTGACTATGCATGTTGCACCAGATGAGTGTCTGGACCTATACACACTATAAAACTTTTGTTGTCTGATTTACCAAAACCATGTAGTGCAGGGGCCTGTCTGATTGTATATAAATTGAAACTTTTAAGGTTTCACCTCATATTATATGGTTTTGGTAAATGTGAAGGAAAAAATCTACAGAAAATTGTATAGTGTGTATCCAGCTTTACGAGTCAGCTACCGTATTTATTGGCGTATAACACGCACTTTTTCCCCCTTAAAATCGGGGGAAAGTCGTGGGTGCGTGTTATACGCCGATACCCCCCAAAAAAATGACAAAAATCGGTTGCGGCCCGAAAAATGGCGACCGCGGCCGAAAAAGGCCGAACCGCGGCCGAAAAAGGCCGGAAAAAGCCGAAGCGCGGCCGAAAAAGACCGAAGCCGGCTGTTCAGCTCCGCTCGTAGTCCCGCCTCCCTGCGCTCGCTCCCGAAACGCACTTCGGCCTTTTTCGGCCGCGGTTCGGTCTTTTTCGGCCACGCATGCGCGGTTTGTCACGTGGCGGGAAATTTAAACGCGGGCAAACTGCAAATGACACTAGCAAGCTGCAAATGACGCTGGGCAAGCTACAAATGACGCTGGGCAAGCTACAAATGACGCTGGGCAGGTTGCAAATGACGCTGGGAAAGGCTGCAAATGACGCTGGGAAAGGCTGCAAATGACGCTGGAAAGGCTGCAAATGACGCTGGGAAAGGCTGCAAATGACGCTGGGAAAGCTGCAAATGACGCTGGGAAAGCTGCAAATGACACTGGGCAAGCTGCAAATGACGCTTAAATGTAAGTTTTTTTTTTTTCCCTAAACTTCTCTCCTAAAACTTTTTTTCCTTAAAATTCCCTCCTAAACTTGGGGTGCGTGTTATACGCCGGTGCGTGTTATACGCCGATAAATACGGTAATTACTATCACCTAAACATGATTTGAGCTTTGACTGCCAGGAATACATTGCATTCTGACTTGAAGTTCTTTTATTATCTTGTAAATCGTTATGTCTGACAACGCATCCAGAAATTCAAAAGCTCTACATTTTACTGTTAACCAAGCAAAAAATTAAAAAAGGATTTTTTTCAGAAACCTCAAGGCAAATTGTACTGTACATAAGTTAAACATAATAAATGTCAATTTAATTTACTCTGTAGGGCTTTCAACAAATTGGAAGGGGCTCAGTGAAGCCGTTTAATCAACCAATTATTCCCCTGCAACTGAGTGGGTAATTGAAGTGAGCATTATACACCTTTAGTAATTTAAAATTAAAGTGTATTAAAAAAACAGAATGAAGAATACAGCACTGTTAACAATGGTGAATGAGGTATGCCCAAATGTTCATCTAGTACATATTTTACACTTTATATTTTCCAGCTTGTTATATTCAGCAAATAACCCTACATTAAAAAAAAAAAAAATACAGAAACATATCATGTTTAGGGTTGTTCCCTGCAGGTGGTGATATCTCACTATATAGAGGAAATGAACTAATATGCTACCCCTAGAGCAGGTATATGCAATTAGCGGACCTCCAGCTGTTGCAGAACTACAAGTCCCATGAGGCATAGTAAGACTCTGGCAGCCACAAGCATGACACCCAGAGGCAGAGGCATGATGGGATTTGTAGTTTTGCAACAGCTGGAGATCTGCTAATTGCATATCCCTGCCCTAGAGGATCTGCTGAATTGTTTTGCCATTTATCTGCACACCTGAAGATAACACACCTTGCTCACCCAGCACTTACTGACACACCTTGAGGTATTTCAAAGAATTTATTAGACCAAGCAAATGTACTTACACAAACAATTAATAAGACAATAACATTACTCTGAGAGATATGATTAAACACCTGCAGTATTCTGGCACCCAATTCTGAGTCCAGTCCAAGGATAAAGGAATATACAGGGGGTCCCCGGGTTACAAACAAGATAGGGACTGTAGGTTTGTTCTTAAGTTGAATCTGTTTGTAAGTCGGAACAGGTACATTTTTTAAGTGTAGCTCCAGCCAAAAAAATCTATGTTTAAGCTTTTTGGAGAACATAGGGAAGGGTTATCACCCCTGTAACATTTGTTTTGCTGTCTGTGCCCCTGTTCAGAACATTTCACCTCACCTTCTGTCCCAATGACAATTGGATTTTGAGGTTGTTAGGGAAACATGGACTGGTGATAAAGCATCAGTGGAGACACCTTTTTTCCCATATTAACTCTTACAGGAATGAATTTCCCTTTCTAGGGGTGGATTTCCTCTCACTTCCTGTTGTCTCCCTCCGTTTGTAAGTAGGAGTCGTTTGTAAGTTGGATGTTTGTAAGTAGGGGACCCCCTGTACTAGACATGTGCATTCGTTTTCGTCCGAATGCATTTTCGTCCGAATTTCAGGTATTTTCGTTATCGTATTAACAAACGATAACGAAAGTGCAGAATCCGAAAAACAAAAGATCCGACATAAACAAATGCTTTATTTTCTTTTTCGTTGCGACAACAGTTCGATATAGATAGGAGATTCAACACTGACAATAACAATCTGTGTTTATCGAACCTGTGGTCGAATGTGCCTAACCTCAACTCTATTAGTCCAAGATTATTCTACATAGAGAGAAAAGGTTTGACGCAGAGAGAAAAGATTCGACGTAGAGAGAAAAGATTCGACAGAGAGAGAAATGATCGCTGCTGGAATTGGGTGGGGAAAGTAAAATAAAAAAATGATGATGATGAATGTTATTGGCTGATTGTAACCAAAGAGGAGGAGCAGTAAAATAGCTAAGAACTAAGTACATACGTACAGCCAACTTACTTTCACTTACAATTGCTAGCAGAGAGAGACACACACACTGAATCATTTCAGAAGACAGTCAATCTTAGCTGGTCCATTTGTCAGAGTACCTGAATTATTTAGCAATTAAGCATAAGCAGAGCAGCAGAACAATAGTGAAGCAAGCTACAGTTCAACCTAACTATTTCATAATAATCTGCTGCTATTGTGTTAGTGTTGTGAACTTGATAGTGTTGCTAGTGTTGCGATAGCCTCAGAGGCTGCCCGTGTTGTGGGGGGGGGGGGGGGATTTATTATTATAGATTCTATATTATAGATTGAGATTCTATATACCCTATTTTGTTACCTGTCTGATCAGTGATCACTATCAACAGTCCATTTTCAGTTTGAACTATATACATTTAACATGAACGACAAGATTCGACAAAGCATCGAAAAACATACAAACATTGAATCTTTGGCTTAAGGTGTCTGTCGAGAGTTCTAAGAAGATTCAACGGAGCAGCTAAACTATACAGAGTCATACAGTTTAGCTGCTCCATCGAATCTTCTTAGAACATTCGACAGACACCATAAGCCTTCAATGACAGATTCGACCCTAATTTATTTGGATTTTGGGACGAATGCAATTTATAACGAAAAACAAAATAAATAAAAACGAATTTCAGGAGTAACTAAATAAATTTATTTTTCGGGCGAAAACGAAATTCCGAAACAAAATATTTCAGTGTGCACATGTCTAGAATATACCAGTAAAAGGAAGTAGACCGCCAAGCACCCAGAATCCAATGCAAAGACAGGATATAGGCAGCCAAAACATAACACACCATGAATCAAGAGCTGTGAGCCAGTGTTGCTTCTCAGTATCCTCATGGAAAAAAACACCCCATCTGCTTCCACTATTTATCCCCAGGGGCCAATCGCCAGTCCCTCCCAACACTATGTGTGGGCAATCAAGGAGGGGGGAGCTTTCAATATACTTTTGAATAAATATTAAAATCAGAATAGGCAATAAACAAAAATAAAGTGCAGCACTAGCTGCAATCTAGCAGTAATTTGAGGAAACACATGATTTGTTTGTAAAAAGTACAAAACACTCCACCTAGTGGTATGAAAAAAGAAAGAAAAGAAAGAAAATAAAAAAGCACCCAAGTTTGAGTACAGTCCAAAGATAAAGGAATATACCAGTGAAAGGAAGTAGACCACCAAGCACCCAAAGCCAAATGCAGAGACAGGATATAGGCAGCCAGAACATAACCCACTATGAAGCAAGAGCTGAGCCAAAGTGTTGCTTCTCAGTATCCTCATGGAAAAAGCAAAGCAAAAAAAAGCCCACCCCATCTACTTCCACTTTGCTTCCACTATTTATCCCCAGGGGTCCAGCGCCAGTCCCTCCCAACACCATGTGTGTGCAGTCAAAGAGGGGAGGTGCTCAACAACAAGTCAGTGCCCACTGCCACACGGGCAACATAGTGCTGTGAGCGCAATACCCCTCCAGGCTGCAACAAGGTGGAACAGGGCGCACCGGTGTGATGACACCACACCGCACTGACATCACATGGGTTCAAACATGAAACATCAGACAAATATTGTAGCTGCTGATTTTTACTATTAGAGCACTTACCTGTCCAGGGATCCCGTGATGTCCTCACCCAGGCAGATTCTTGAATTAGGGTGTGGGGTTGTTTCTCAGGGCTTCTGCATGGCCCCTTAGTTTCAGTGAAGGGAAATCTTCAGGTGTCAGCATACCAAGACATTTTGTACAATTTCATGCTCCCAACTTTGTGGGAACAGTTTGGGGATGGGCCCTTCCTGTTCCAACATGACTGCGCCCCAAAACAAGGTCCATAAAGACATAGAGGAATGAGTGGGGTGGAGGCACTAAACAGGCCTGCACAGAGTCCTGACCTTAACCCAATAGAACACCTTTGGGATGAATTAAAAAGGAGACTGCGAGGCAGGCCTTCTCGTCCACATGAGTGCCTAACCTCACAAATGCGTTTCTGAAAGAATGGTCAAACACTCCCATAGACACACTCCTAAACCTTGTGGACAGCCTTCCCAGAAGACATAAAGTTGAAGCTGTTATACTGAGAACTAAAAATAAGGATCCCTCAGGGTGCAAATCCCTGCTAATGCCAGGTATGAATACATCTATAAATATATAAATTAACTATACGCTTGAAACTGCAAAAAGGAGGAGGAGAGAGGGGGAAAAGGATTGGATTCGGAGCTCTCTGTATCATATCATCAAAAACTCATAATAAAAACCCTGCTTGGGCTCAACCGACTCCAATGACATAAAAGGGGATAAGGAAAAGAGGAAAGGAAATACACAGCCCACTGTGCAAGTACAAAAAGTCAAAATGTATTATATCAAAAACACATAAATGGAATAGCCAATGATAAAAACTGAATCATTCACAACATGTCAATCATACTGTGATAAAAACTCAATGTCCACCATTCTTGCCCCTATCCAGTGACCGTAATATATATGTAGCGAGGAATGTGAAAATACAATATCTTCAATCCTGAGCAACAATAATAAATTGAAACATGGAAATTGCATGCATGTGAATAGGATGTGGAGCTAAGTTGGATCCCAACGGGAAATGGATCCTAGGAAGATCAGACCTGGCTCCTGGGAAAGAGGCACACTGGCATATTGTGATGGGTGTTGTCAATTCCTTGATGTATCCTTGACGGGCCTCATTGGCAATGGCACTGAAGATCTGTCCCTTCTCCTTTAATATCATTTCACCCTTTTGGATTCATCAATGAGTTAACAAAACCTACCACAATATGCCAGCGTGCCTTATTCCTAGGATCCATTTCCCATTGGGAGCCAACTTAGCTTCACATCCTATTCACATGCATGCAATTTCCACGGTTCAATTTTTTACTGCTGCTCAGGATTGAAGATATTGAATTTTCACATTCCTCGCTACATATATACAGTGGTGTGAAAAAGTGTTTGCCCCCTTCCTCATTTCCTGTTCCTTTGCATGTTTGTCACACTTAAGTGTTTCGGAACATCAAACCAATTTAAACAATAGTCAAGGACAACACAAGTAAACACAAAATGCAATTTGTAAATGAAGGTGTTTATTATTAAAGGTGAAAAAAAATCCAAACCATCATGGCCCTGTGTGAAAAAGTGATTGCCCCCCTTGTTAAAACATACTATAACTGTGGTTGTCCACACCTGAGTTCAATTTCTCTAGCCACACCCAGGCCTGATTATTGCCACACCTGTTCACAATCAAGGCATCACTTAAATAGGAGCTGCTTGACACAGTAAGGTCCACCAGAAGATCCTTAAAAGCTACACATCATGCCGAGACCAAAGAAATTCAGGAACAATTGAGAAAGAAAGTAATTGAGATCTATCAGTCTGGAAAGGGTTATGAAGCCATTCTCAAAGCTTTGGGAATCCAGCGAACCACAGTGAGAGCCATTATCCACAAATGGCGAAGACATGGAACAGTGGTGAACCTTCCCAGGAGTGGCGGGCCGCCCAAAATTACCCCAAGAGCGCAGCGACGACTCATCCAAGAGGTCACAAAAGACCCCACAACAACGTCCAAGGAACTGCAGGCCTCACTTGCCTGAGTTAAGGTCAGCGTTCATGCCTCCACAATCAGGAAAAGACTGGGCAAAAATGGCCTGCATGGCAGAGTTCCAAGGAGAAAACCACTGCTGAGCAAAAAGAACATCAAAGCTCGTCTCAATTTCTCCACAACACATCTTGATGATCCCCAAGACTTTTGGGACAACATTCTGTGGACCGATGAGACAAAAGTGGAACTCTTTGGAAGGTGTGTGTCCAAGTATATCTGGCGTAGAAGGAACACTGCATTTCAGAAAAAGAACATTATACCAACAGTAAAATATGGTGGTGGTAGTGTGATGGTCTGGGCTGTTTTGCTGCTTCAGGACCTGGAAGACTTGCCGTGATAAAAGGAACTATGAATTCTGCTGTCTACCAAGAGATCCTGAAGGAGAATGTCCGACCATCTGTTCGTGTACTCAAGCTGAAACGAACTTGGGTTCTGCAGCAGGACAATGATCCTAAACACACCAGCAAGTCCACCACCGAATGGCTGAAGAAAAACAAAATGAAGACTTTGGAGTGGCCTAGCCAAAGTCCTGACCTGAATCCTATTGAGATGTTGTGGTATGACCTTAAAAAGGCCGTTCATGCTCGAAAACCCTCTAATGTAACTGAATTAGGACAATTCTGCAAAGATGAGTGGGCCAAAATCCCTCCAGGACGCTGTAAAAGCCTCATTGCACGTTATCGCAAACGCTTGGTTGCAGTTGTTGCTGCTAAGGGTGGCCCAACCAGTTATTAGGTTTAGGGGGCAATCACTTTTTCACACAGGGCCATGATGGTTTGGATTTTTTTTCACCTTTAATAATAAACACCTTCATTTACAAATTGCATTTTGTGTTTACTTGTGTTGTCCTTGACTATTGTTTAAATTGGTTTGATGTTCCGAAACACTTAAGTGTGACAAACATGCAAAGGAACAGGAAATGAGGAAGGGGGCAAACACTTTTTCACACCACTGTATTATCGTCACTGGATAGGGGCAAGAATGGTGGACATTTTTATCACAGTATTATTGACATGTTGTGAATGATTCAGTTTTTATCATGGGCTATTCCATTTATGTGTTTTTGATATAATAAATTTAGAGTTTTTGTACTTTTTGCACATTGGGCTGTATTTCCTTTCCTCTTTTCCTTATCCTCTTTTATGTCATTGGAGTCGGTTGAGTTGAAGCTGTTACAGCTGCAAAGAGTGAGCCAACTCAATATTGAACCCTACAGACTAATGCCCCATACACACGGTCGGATTTTCCGACTGAAAATGTCCTATCGGACCATGTTGTCGGAAATTCCGACCGTGTGTGGGCTCCATCAGACTTTTTCCGTCGGAATTTCCAATGGAAAAAGTTTGAGATCCTGCTCTCAAATTTTCTGACAAAAAAGTCCTATCGGACTTTTTCGGATTGTGTGTAGCGAATTCCAACGGACAAAGTGCCACGCATGCTCAGATCACATTACAAGACCAAAGCTATTGGCTACTAGCCTCTACGTAGTCCCGTCGTACGCAACTAACGTCACCACGTTCAGAATGATCGGATTTTCCGACAACTTTGTCCGACTGTGTGTATGCAACACCAGTGTCGGACAAAATCTGTCGGAAATAATCCGACGGATTTCGTGGTTGGAATTTCCGACCGTGTGTACAGGGCATTAGACTGGGATGCCATTAACCACTTGCCTACAGGGCCCCTTCCTGCCCAAGCCATTTTTCAGCTCTCAGCGCTGTCGCAGTTTGAATGACAATTGTGCGGTCGTGCTACACTGTACCCAAACACAATGATAAAACATTTCTTCACACAAATAGAGCTTTCTTTTTTGGTGGTATTTAATCACTGCTGGGTTTTCTATTTAAAAAAAAAAAAAGACCAGAAATTTACAAAAAATATAGTTTTTTTGCTTTTTTTTCTGTCAGTAAATGTTGTAACTAAGTAATTTTTTGCCTTCACTGATGTGCGCTGATGAGGCGGCACTGATAGGCTGAACTGGTGGGCAGTGATGAGGCAGCACTTATGGGCACTGATGAGGAGGCACTAATATGCCGCACTTATGGGCACTGATAGGTGGCACTGATGAGCACTGATAGGCGACACTGATGGGCACTGTTAGGTGGCACTGATGGGCACTGGTGAGCACTGATAGGTGGCACTGATGGGCGACACAGATGGGCATTGATCGACAGCAGTGATGGGCAGCACTGATAGGCGGCACTGACTGGCATCGCTAATTGGCACTGATTGGTGGCACGATTGGTGGCACTTGTGGGCAGTGGTGGGCACCGATTGCTGGCATTGGTTGGCAATGGTGGGCACTGATTGGTTACACTATATTGCTATATTGTAATCAGGGCACTGATTTTCAGTGCCCTGATTACATTCCTAGATGTCCCTCTGCATGGAGATGCCGCTGATTGGTTCTCCTCGCCACACACTCTGTCAGTGTGAGGCGAGGAGAGCCGATTACCGGCATCTCCGTTTTTACATATGACCGGCTGTGATCTCTTTACAGAGATGGGGGTCGCGCCTTGTCCTAGCAAACGCGGCGAGGCCGCAATTGCCGTGCTGCGGGCTTCCCATCATATGACGGCATCCCAGAACAAGACCCTGCTGTCATTTGATGGTGGGCGGGTGGCAACTAGTTAAAGTTAATGTGCGTGTAAAGGCAGGCGTTGTTATCAAACAACCTTAATTGGTAAAATACACAATTTGCACAATGAAATACAGTGGGGGCCTTTCATCAAAACTGGAGCAGTCAGAATCTAGAACAGAAGTGCATGGCAACCAACCTTTTATCTTCAGCTTGTTCAATTAATCTTTGACAATGAAAGATACAAGCTGATTGGTCGTTGTGCACAACTGCTCCAGATTTCAGCTGCTCATAGTCCATGGCATAACTTTTTAGCATATCACAAAGCTGAAGGTTGAGGAAAATGGTTACAAATTAAACTTATAATATTGAAAACTGACCATGCTTCAATAATATTAGAACATTGGACATACCTAAATTGCGATACAATCCTTGCCAGGTTTGTTGAAGCTCTAAAAAGCAAAGTTTTGCCAGATGTATTAATATAAAGGCCCGTACACATGATCAGCCCTTTTGACAACAAACATGCAAATTAGCTGTTTTGGACCAACATCCGACCGTGTGTACGCTCCATCGGACCAACTTTTTCAGTTTTCATCGGACTTTTGTTGGCTGTGCGAACGTACCAACTTTCTGCCAACAAAAGTCAGATGGAGCAAAGTCCGACCGTGTGTACACAAAACCATCGTACTTTTGTACAAAGTACAAACACGCATGCTCAGAACCAATGCAAAAGATCAGACAACAATACAGAAGTTGAGCAAAGGTGGCGCTGGAGTATTCGAACGTCCTCTTTTGAAGTGTCGACGTTCATGTTTGTTGCCTAAAAAGTCAGATCGTGTGTATGCAATACCAACTTGGGGCCAACGCCCTTTGTACAAAAATCCACGGGAAAGTTGGTACAAGGTCTGATCGTGTGTATGAGGCTTTAGTGAATTTTGCATTAGGGAATCGCTTCTTGGGTCCATTCTTTTTCCTATCAGCAGAAAGACAATGATACAGTATCTACTGAGAATAAAATTTTGCTTTTTTTTCTCATCGTGTTTTCAATGGAATTACTAGAACTTTAAAGCATGAATAAGAAAGTTTTGCAATGGATTGATAATCACTTGATTGGTTTCTTTAAACATTTGCCCTATTTAATTAGGAGAATTGAGTAAACATTGTTTTCAAATGACTTACTAAACATAAGGGTTGGACCCTATGCTACAGACTAGGTAAAAGACTTGGTTCAATGTATTTTCGTTTGATGACTGGATTATTTTTTTATTTTTTTACATTAGAGGGGAGATGCTGCTCATGGTGTTTGATGGGTTTTAAGCAATGGTCCTAAATGCAAGGATTACATTCAAGAATGTTGGAAGCATTGGCTCTGGTGTTTACAAAGAATTGTAAAATGCTATGATCTTTATATATATAATAGAAAACTATTTTATCTCACTTCTCCTCAAACATAATCCGTAATTTTAATTATCCTATCTCATATGACGTGGTACATTTAATCAGTTCCAGAAGCATATCAATCGTGGATTCTACAGGTAATAAAATAAACCTTTGCCTGTGAGAGAAGATGTAATACCAGCATATTTGGAAAAAAATTATTATGCTGATTAATTTATATAATCTGTCAGTTAAACATAAACAGTTAAAGTATTTAAAAAAAAAATAAAAACATATACTGTACATATTTTCTGAACTCCCAGTCTTTATTATGGGTGGTTTTAATTACATTTTGGATCCAGCATTAAAAAGACTCAGGCCAGGTTCCTATGATACTCTATCTCTATTAAGCTGACCATAAACAATAAAATGATTGGATACAAAATGATTGACTTGTTTAGATCTGTCCTCATATTACAATGTTTGGTAAATTTAAAGGAGATTGTACACTTAGCTTGTAATGTGCATGACCAGTTTTAGATTGGTATAATGGTTGGTTCAAATATTTGGAACACTGCACTGAAATGTTAAAATCCAAATGTAAAGTTTTATTCCATATGATGGCAGTTAAAGCAACCTTACATTTTAAAAAAAATATTTTTTTAAATATTTTTTTTTCCTATTATTAACCCTTAGCTAACTATAATCAGCCCCAATTAACTACTTCTGCTTGTATGGGGGGCAGGTTTAATGGTATTGGTAGCGGTAAACCATGCACAAGACAGGGACACTAGCTTTTAGAGCTTTTACAGGCATCAAGCTATTGGGTTTTTATTAATTTCAATGGCCAGAAAAAATCTATTATTCTGGTCATTGAAATTAATGAATGCTCAATCACTAGCTTTAGGCGCTTTTAGCAGCTTCTACGAAAAGAACCCTTTTAGTAGGTTCAAGCATTTTTTCTTCCCAAACTCTGCAGTGGACGCACTGGCAGTGGAGTTTTTCCTGCCTCTAAGGCCCTTTTCACACTGGGGCGGTGCGGGCGTCGGCGGTAAAGCAGCGATATATTTAGCGCTGCTTTACCGTTGTTTTAGCCACGGTATTCGGCCACTAGCGGGGCGGTTTTAACGCCCGCTAGCGGCCGAAAAAGGGTTAAAACCCCCGCAAAGCGCAGTATTGCCGTGGTATCCCATTGATTTCAATGAGTAGGAGCAGTGAATACACCGCTTCTTCACCGCTCCAAAGATGCTGCTAGTATGACTTTTTTTACCGTCCTGCTAGCGCACCGCTCCAGTGTGAAAGCCCTCCGGCTTTCACACTGGAGTTAAAGGACCCGCTTTTTTCAGGCGCTATACAGGCGCTATTTTTAGCGCTGTAGCGCCTGAAAAACGCTTAGGTGTGAAAGGGGTCTAAAAGTCTCTAAAAGCTTCTGCCACTAAACACTGCTAAAAGCCTATGTGTGCATTGACACATATACTAACATGGAGGGGCCTTTAGAGGCAGGTAAAAAAAAGCATCAGATGTCCCTAGAAGCAGCTGTAAAAACATCCAGTGTGCATGAGGCCTAAGCAGGTTTGTCTTCTGTATAAAAATCAATCAGTGCAAATAAATCCCTATATACACATAAAGCAACTGAACACTCAGGGTCAAATTATTAAATCCCAGTATTAAACCTAAATATAATAGTGCAGCGCTAAACAAACAACTAAATACACACATAGAAATGAATAACAGTTCATGAGGAGCAGGACACACAAAGTCCAAAAGAATGTCCAGATGTGCTTCTAAAAATTCTTAAAAGTGAATCAGTGCAGAGCCTCCACCACAGATACCGCTAGCAGCTCACCTCATTGAGTGGACCCCTGAATCAACAGATGGGTCATATGCGCTTTCCCATATAAGGTATATCATGCAGTATCACTGGATGTCCTTTCCAAAAGGATCAATATACCTTGAAGCAATCATAAGGCAGCATAGGCAGGCATGGATCTAGCGATCTGTACACTCCTCAGTTTAAATAAACTGAAACTCTGGTTCACAAGGTACTTAGAATAAAAAAAGAGTATATAGTGCTCTCTGCATTGAACTAATTTTATAAAAAATAATGAATGAAACTTACAAACACGGCACTGTAACCCAGTGCCTAGTATTAGAGCATTCTTTGACATAGAGCAATGATGGTCATGGGTGACGTCACGTGATTCCCTTACGTTCCATACGCAATACGTCCCACTGTGCATTATGTCCCAAGGCGCCCCTTGGGACTTAACGCGTACGGAATGGAATCACGTGATGTCATCCGTGGGCATCATTGATCTATGTCAAAGAACGCTTGTATACTAGGCACTGGGTTACAATGCCATGTTTGTAATTTTTTTTCCTTATTTTTAATAAAATTAGTTCTTTGCAGAGAGCATTATATATTCTATAGTCTATGTACCCTGTGAACCGGAGTTCTGGCCCACAGACCCTCAAAACCACTGGCCAGGGTTGTGGGGAAGAGGCCAGCAATTCTTTATACATTCAGCTGTCAGCGGGGAACCCGGCAGATAGCTGATGACTCATCGGTTGTTAAGGACGCTGCAGCCTCCTACTCTTTCACAAACATGTTGTTTACTGGTTGTTAAAGTGTTACTAAACCCAGGACCCTGCATTCGCTAGATCTGGTCTCCCACAGTACACAGAACATGGTAATGCAATTATTTTAGTAAATATAATCTGCTAAATACCTTTTCTCATCGGCAGTACATAGCAGTCTTGTGATTTCTATCAGTGTCTGGTTAAATCTTGTAAGGGGAGTTTTCATTCTGCTCTAACTGTCCTATGAGGCTTCATGACCCCTGACTCTCTGTCTGGACAGTGCTGATTGGCCCTGTGCTGATCACATGCACCTCCCAAGAAAATAAAAAAACTCTCTGCAATGCACACCGAATTGAGCATGTGCAGAGTTCCCCTAAGGCTCTGTACTATCAGGAGATGGTTTGGGGACAGTGGATAAAGGGGAGGATCAAAGGATCAGAGGATCCAATAGCCTTTGTACACGATGCAGAGGCTTAACCTCTTAGGTTCCACAGTGAATATAACAAGCATGCTTTACTGCATATACAGACTGATTTTACTGTTGTGTGTTTGGTACCACTTTAAGGATGCCAGTGCCCACTGGTTCTTTAACTATTGCATGCGGGGACCACTACTTCACATGCATTTATTTATTTCTGTGAATTGAGTTTAACACCTCTTCGTGTGATATTTACTGAGTGTTTTCAGCGTTTTGTGTTAAATACCACAAAACCTTATAGTCAATTGACAGTTTCAAGATCACATGAGATATTTAGGCAAAATGTGTCCATACACCTACATATACCCCATGCGATCTGGTTCTGTGAATGGAGCTTAGTATCCTCAAAAGAAAGCAGTTGTGTCCTGTAGTCAAGAGGCAAAGTAATTACAGAGTGATTTGTTAACAGGTTCAGGCATTAATAAAACAGGTGCAGACTTTTGAGTATATTATAACAGGAAAAGTAAATGCAACTAACTTGTACATAGTAAAGAAAGTATTATATATGTAACAAGTGTAAGTAGTGACATCTATGGCAAAACTGGTGCACACAGAATCTATTGCAGCTGTGCATGGTAACTAATCAGCTTCGAACTTCAGCTTGTTCAATTAACCAATTGCCGACCAGCCAATACCGTTTTTTTAGAGCCGGGGGTCAGCTTTCTTGTAAAAGCAATCCTAGTGTCTAACTAGCTGCTGGATAGCTTTTACAAGCAGTGGGATGGGACATCCCCCTCCTCCCACAGCTTTCTCAGGAACTCTCATCTCACCGGGTGTGCCGATCGACCAGCTGAACAAAGACCGAATCGGCTTTGTTTGGCTCTCGGCTATGGTAACCCAGAAGGGATGACCTGACATCACTTCCAGTTTACCCAGATGGTAAGGAGAACACATGCATCAGTCCCGCACGCACGCAAACAGCGATCGTCCCACACATGTAAGGTATCACCGCAAATGTCAGATCATGATCAGTAATTCTAGCACGAGACCAGTGTTATCAACTGGGCGTTAATTTAACCGTACAGGCCATTCATTTCGACCCATTGCCTGTTATGGGCAGTGGCGCCCATAAAAAATATGGCTGCAGGTCGACAGTAAAACTGCGCATGCTCTGTTTCGAAGAAAAGGAAAGCATGTACACCATTTTTTAGCTGGGTGGGTACATGTGCAGTGAGTCATTGATGTAATGGCGCCACTAGACGGCACATGAGCAGGCATGAGATGGGACCTCGGCCCGGAGCACTATGACTGGAGAAGCCAGTGCGGACTACCACCACCACCATGGCACAGAACCCCTGCATCATCCATCATTGGCTGCTGGAGACTCCCACCACCAGACCCATGCAACATCCATCCATCCATAGCTTGGATGCTATCTGATGTCCACACTTGAGGACTGAGGAGGCACAGGCAGCAGTTACCAGACAAGAACGGCAGTGGGGAGATTTTACAGAATCACAGATGTTTGCAATCTCTTGCTATCTCCTGTACCATGTCTGCATCCTCTAACCGTCTCCTGTACCATGTTTGCATCCTTTAACCATCTCCTGTACCATGTCTGTATCCTCTAACCATCTCCTGTACCATGTCCGCAGTCTTTGACCACCTCCTTTATCCTGTTTGCATTCTTTAACCAAGTACCATGTACGCATCCTCTAATGATCTCTTGTATCATGTGTACAGTCTATGACCATCTCTTGTCTTGTATCATGTCTGCAGTCTCTGAGGGGGAAGCTGGAGAGGAATCAAGAATGAGAGCGCCGCTGGATGGGGGTCACGGGAGGAGTCCGACGTATTTAGACTGTGGAGAGAAGACTATAGGACAAAACCAGAGCTGCCAAGCTGGAGCCATCTAAAATCAGTCTGTATTTGCAGTAAAGCATGCTAGTTATACTGTAGATATTTACAAAAAAATTACTGCGCTAATGTTGAAAAATGTGGACAGCTGCTAGCACTACAACCTGACAGAACATTGTGTAGCTTTTAAGTATAACAATAAGTGCTGCGCTATGTGTGTGTGATAAAAAAATAATAATAATATTATAAACAACTGTTTATATGCAAAATGGATGCATATACCTACAAAGTGCAATTATCACATGGTTACATATAAAAAATATATAAAGTGCCAAGTTCAAATAAATGAATATGTGCAAAGAAAGTCCAAATAGGTATGTGCAAAGAGTTCAAATGAAAAGAGCCACAGATGTTCAGTTCCAATAGTTGTCCACTAAAAGAGTCACCACGGCACATGCATCCACCACCTAGAGGAGAGATTTAACATGCTTACTGGAGTTAATGGACTCAAATGCCAGCAGCACTGAGTCAGACAGGCATAGAAAGCAGGATATGATTGTTATACTCACTGTGGAATCTAAGGGGTTAATCCTCTGCAATGTGTCAAAAAGGCCATTTGGTCCTGTCTTCTCTTAACTTTCCCTTCTTTTACTGTCCCCAATCCATCTGCTAATAGAACAGAGCCCTAGGATGCAATTTGCACATGTTTTTTCTTTCTTTTCTTTTCTTGGGAGGGTGCATGTGATCGGCTTTAAAAAAAATAAAAAAATAGATAATGTTTGGGGGTTCTAACAAATTTTTAGCAAAATATACAGATTTTTAAATGTCAACAAATGTGTCAGAAAAAGGGCAAGTGGTTAAGCTTTACCAATAAAAC
Source organism: Lithobates sylvaticus (assembly GCA_028564925.1). NCBI lineage: Eukaryota > Metazoa > Chordata > Amphibia > Anura > Ranidae > Lithobates > Lithobates sylvaticus. The sequence goes on along the minus strand of CM053028.1, from coordinate 307,844,640 downwards.
CTAGAAGCTGATTTGTTGCTATGCACCACTGCACCAGATGCTGTGTGCACCAGTTTTAATTCTCTTCCCTTGTAAGCCTTTTTGCCTTGAAAAAAAATAAATTGGTACAGTATTACTTAGTTGCCTTAGGTAATGAGAAGATGTATGCAAAATAAATATGCCCCTTGTAAAAATAAAAAAATGACCCTGGTCTGTAAAGGGTATGCGAGAGTTAAAGGGGTTTTTAATAATACCTGGTCACTCAAAGCCCCATTATGGACTAATGATGATTCCTCTCATGTTGAAATCAATATATTGGACAGATAAATAACACCAAAAGGAAGTGGAGTTGCTTGAAAATGTTTTGTGAACCCTAGTTTTCAGTATAGGAGTCTTTGCAAATACAGTCAAATTATTATTAAATATTTTATTTATAATAAAATTATTAGAATAATAAAAACATGCAAAAAAGTTTTGTAGTGACAAATTGTTATGGAACAATCACCAGGCTTATATCTGCCTTAAAAGTTTGATACATTATCTAAAAAGCAGAGAGAAATACATACTCATACATATGTATATATAGGCATCAGTAATTATGTTACAAGTATAGATGATCAGTGCACATCTCAACAGCTTGTATATACATTTTTGTTGAGCAAACATAATGTTTCCTTCTTTGCACGGTATAATATTGGGTAATGCACAAAACTTATGTTACAAGTAATAGATGATCCGTGCGTATGTTAAGAGCTTATTTTAACTAAATTTAAAGAGGAAGTAAACCCATCCATAAAACACGTGCCGAAAATGTAACACTACCGTTGGTTGTGCTCTTAACCAAGCTGTCAAGCCTGGGTGGCTTGACAGCTTGGTTAAGAGCACAACCAATGGTAGTGTTACATTTCCGGCGCGTGCCAGAAATGAAACACTGGGTATGGATATGGCTGGTGTCTAAACTGATAACATGTGCAACATCATGGCAGTTGTAGATTAAACAGAGGCAAAGATGGCAGCTTCCTTGGCTGAAAATGATAGGAGGGTTTACTTACACTTTAAGCATCATGCTGAACACTCTGATCATTTTTTTAAATGATAACCATTTTATGCAAAAGTGATGCATAAGCCAGTGAAGAAATGTTAACATTTCATTGTATTTAATAATGGTTCTAGTGGAATAAACATATCGTACTGAAAATCTGTTTTTACTGCCTTCACAGAACTATATGCCAAACATGTCAGCATTCTTATCACAGCTCAGACATGAAAATCTATATTTATGTATGGCACCAAAGTTAATACTTACAAATTAGATGCAGGAAGTGGATTTGAACACCTGTCCTTTTGTGTTTTTTTTCAGGTGTAGAATGTGACTGTATTTAACTTAATTTGAATCCATGCTTAGCTATAAATATATTAAGTCAGTACCCTAAGCAAAATCTTAACAGCTATAGACAAGAATCATGTGGCTGATAAACAGCTGATGGCTGTTACTTGTATAAACGCATGGGTTTTTTGATTAATACAAAGATCAAAGTTCAGGAACATGCAACAAACCAAAATTCATCCTTCACTGACCTGGCTATAGTAAACATTAAAGTGATTGTAACCTTTTTTTTTTTTTTTTTTAATAACGAATGTCATATTTTCCTGCTCTCTGCAATGGTTTTGCACAGAGCAGCCCTGATCCTCTTCTTCTGGGGTCAGCACTCCTGACCCCAGAAGGTGTCTGTCAGCACTCCTGCAAAAAGGATATCATATATACCTTGACAACTCCTATACCAGCCTGCCCCTTTGCAAACACTTATACTGTACATCGCAAAAACCCTGGCCTGCGGAACCTCCAGAAAAAATAGGAAGGGCTTCCCACAATCCATAGTAAACAAAAACAAAAAGCTGTGAAGGGGGGAAAGAGCAACACTGAGATGCAATGAAGTGCTGGCCTTGAGGTGGAAGGTTAACAGGAACATGCACATGATGTCCACCATTCACAATGACACTACAGTTGTAGTTCAGCCAAGACGAGGTCTCATTGAAAAGCTGACATGTGTCCAAGATTATAATCTCTACATGGGGGGGGGGGGGGGGGGTGGATTTCAATGATCAAATGATTCAGCCCTATTTGTCAATAAGGAGGTCCCGATTTTGGTACAAGAAGGTAGGTTTATTCCCTACCCAAAAAATCCCCCCCTCATCTTTCCCCCTTCCCCTCCCATTCAACCCCCCCAAAAAAAAAACTCCCCCTCCCTCCGTTTACTCCCAATAGCCCCTTTAAGGTGCAATTACCTCACCACGTTACCCCATCACAAAAACCATTACATTAGATACCACTATTAGTGCATATAAATTCTATTATCGCATACATTTATAATAAAAAATCATTGCTTTGCAAAAAGTATCTAGGTACTACTGGCCTCTGTGTGATATACACACAGAGTGTAAACATATTCTTTTAATTAATTTACAATTTATTTACATGCATACATAGTAGTCATAATTTCATGTATCTTGCCATATACATTTTCTTTTCCTCCCCCCCACCCCCAACGCATACTATTCATTTCGTAATAATAAATCCATTTAATCCAAAGAAATTAATACACTAGTGTTATTTAGATTGATTTTATGCTTAAATCTTTTTTATATTTTTTATTGCTTATTCTTATTTGGAATTACCTCAATAACTGAAGTTGATATGTAATGTCATGTTAGTTCTGTAGGCGGTTAACAGTTGATATCTATATTATTTTAGCCCTGGGTATTTCATGTTGGAAAGTATGTCACATCCTTTCCACTAGATGGCAGTGTTCCAAGGCATATATAAGGCTGTATGTCCCATCTACCAGTGCGCATGCTTCGAAACGCCGTTGCAACCCACCAGTGACTTCATCACACCCGGCGCCACGTTCCAGCCCTCACCACCGGCCTGATCCTAGCCTCAGGCCGGTGGTCCCAGAGATCCTGCTGGCTAGGATTTCTTCCCCACAGGCAGAACAATCAGCTGTTTTGAACGCTAACTCTGCAGTGAACGCCACACCAGTGTGGATGGACTCGTGCCTTACTTTCTTAACCTCCATGTAAGTGGATAATGCACCTGTATCTCATTAAAATGTTTACAGTTCTAACCTAGAGGCACCTGTGTTTTTTTTCACATTTGAAGTTGTTAAGCATGGTGGTAGGAGTGTCATAGTCTGGGGCTGCATGAGTGCTGCCGGCACTTGGAAGCTACAGTTCATTGAGGGAACCGTGAATGCCAACATGTACTGTGACATACTGAAGCAGAGCATGATCCCCTCCCTTTGGAGTCTGGGCCACAGGGCAGTATTCCAACATGATAAAGACCCCAAACACATCTCTAAGATGACCACTGCCTTTCTAAAGAAGCTGAGGGTAAAGGTGATGGACTGGCCAAGCATGTCTCCAGACCTAAACCCTATTGAGCATCTGTGAGACATTCTTAAATGGAAGGTGGAGGAGCTCTGTGATGTCGTTAACGGAGGAGTGGAAAAGGACTCCAGTGGCAACCTTTGAAGCTCTGGTGAATTCCATGCCCAATAGGGTTAAGGTAGTACTGGAAAATAATGGTGGCCACACAAAATATTGACACTTTGTGCCCAATTTGGACATTTTCACTTAGGGGTGTACTCACTTTTATTACCAGCGGTTTAGACATTAATGGCTCTGTGTTGAGTTATTTTGAGGAGACAGCAAATTTCCACTGTTATACAAGCTGTACACGCACTACTTTACATTGTAGCAAAGTGTCATTTCTTCAGTGTTGTCACATGAAAAGATATAATAAAATATTTACAAAAATGAGGGGTGTACTCACTTTTGTGAGATACTGTATGATATGTCTATGACTTATTTGTGTTTGTGAGTAATGTATTGGATGTTTAATAAATGTTAGCATTTTTATGGTAATACACAATGCAAGTTCCCTTTTCTACAAAAATGTGAGGGGTGCACTCACTTTTGTGAGATACTGTACATCAAAAACATGTAGACTTTTATAATAATGACATAGTAATTACATTTGTAATTTGAAGGCGTGCAGTGACGTCATCGCGTTCAACGTCTCTGGAAGGAGGAAGGGTTCGTTTCTAGTATATGCCGGCCGGCGTTCTGTGTCTACTCCATGTGGAGTTTTTTATGCGCTTTTTATTCTGTGCAAATGTATTTTTTACTAATAAATTACTCATTTCATGTTTTAAAAACGTTATTATGCTATGGTCTGCCTTCTGTTTCTCCCGATCATATTTGGATGCACCGCTGAGTGCTAATCTTTGGATCTGATTATCCATTGGGTCTGGTCTGAGGTCTTGTGTCCGGTGTGAGTGGCAGACGCTGGGAGTCCGTTTGATTTTGAAGTCCGTCCTCTCCCTTTTGGAAGTCAGGATCTCTGTATGGGCTCACTTTGAATGGCTTAATTTGGTGTGGAGCACAGCGGTGTGATAGGAAATCTAATCCGATGTACCTGGTCCATAAGATTAAGAAAACAAATCCTAGGACGGCATTCACCCCTTGAACTGTTTACATTCCTATACAGGTCCATGCATACATGGTCCATTGTTTGATTACAATCTAGGACTTTCTCGTCACATGTTGCTACTGCCAACCACCTTATCATCTATTACCATCATTTCCAAATATTATTGTTATATTTGTGTGTTTCCAATCTTTATTATTTTACCCACCAGTCATGTATTAACAGTCTTCAAACTGATTGTTTTGATTAGGGTATAGATATTTTAGCTAATTTACCTGGCACAGTTTTTCTTTTCCATATTGCACTGTGTTTATCCCACTATCCTGCAGCCGGGTTAGATATTATTTATATTTTTGTTACCCTAATTTACTTTGCTCCTCTCCCCAATTCTTCCCTCCCCCCCCCCCCTCCCCCCTCCTACTCTATTTTGGTTAGCGCGGTTTTTCCTGTTAACAATTACATTTGTTACAATAACAAACTTTTGAGGTTTTACCTACAGTATAACATTCAAAATTCGTGGTACTAATTAGTTTTTTCTAGAGGGATTGTGTTTATGTTTCAGTTTTTAGAACTGTCACACTTTAAATGACAATTACTCAGGCATGCAACACTGTGCCCAAATTCAATTTTTGTAATTTTTAGACAGATACTGTAGAGCTTTTTTTGGTCATATTTAATAACCACTTGTTTTTTGTTTGTTTTTTTTGCTATATAAATAAAAAGAGACCAAACATGTTGAAAAAAATGTTATTATTAGTTTCTGTTATAAAATTTTGCAAATAAATCATCTATTTTTCATAAATGTTGGCCAGAATGTATTCTGCTACATTTCTTTGGTAAAAAAAAAAAAAACAACAACCCAAATCAGTGTACATTTTTTAATCTGTAAAGTTATAGAGTCTACAAACTGTGGTATATACAGTATCTCACAAAAGTGAGTACACCCCTCACATTTTTGTGAAAATTTTATTATATCTTTTCATGTGACAGCACTGAACAAATGACACTTTGCTACAATGTAAAGTAGTGAGTGTACAGCTTGTATAAAATTGTACATTTGCTGTCACCTCAAAATAACTCAACACACAGCCATTAATGTCTAAACCAATGGCAACAAAAGTGAGTACACCCCTAAGTGAAAATGTCCAAATTGGGCCCAGTTAGCCACTTTCCCTTCCCAGTGTTTATGTGACTCGTTAGTGTTACAAGGTCTCTGGTGTGAATGGGGAGCATGTGTGTAAATTTGGTGTTATCGCTCTCACTCTCTCATACTGGTCACTGGAAGTTCAACATGGTACCTCATGACAAAGAACCTCTCTGGGGATCTGAAAAAAAGAATTGTTGCTCTACATAAAGATGGATCAAGCGATAAGAAGATTGTCAAGACCCTAAAACTGAGCTGCAGCACAGTGGCCAAGACCATACAGCGGTTTAACAGGACAGGTTCCACTCAGAACAGGCCTTGCCATGGTCGACCAAAGAAGTTGAGTACACATGCTCAGTGTCATATCCAGAGGTTGTCTTTAGGAAATAGACGTATGAGTGCTACCAGCATTGTTGCAGAGGTTGAAGGGGAGGGGGGTCAACCTGTCAGTGCTCAGACCATATGCATAAAATTGGTCTGCATGGCTGTCGCCCCAGAAGGAAGCCTCTTCTAAAGATGATGCATAAGAAAGCCTGCAAACAGTTTGCTGAAGACAAGCAGACTAAGGACATGGGTTACTGGAACCATGTCCTGTGGTCTGATTTGACCAAGATAAACTTATTTGGTTCAGATGGTGTCAAGCGTGTGTGGCAGCAACCAGGTGAGGAGTACAGAGACAGTCAAGCATGGTGGTGGGATTGTCATGGTCTGGGGCTGCATGAGTGCTGCCGGCACTGCGGAGCTACAGTTCATTGAGGGAACCATGAATGCCAACATGTACTGTGACATACTGAAGCAGAGCATGATCCCCCTCCCTTTGGAGACTGGGGCGCAGGGCAGTATTCCAACATCATAACAACCCCAAACATACCTCTAAGACAACCACTGCCTTGCTAAAGAAGCTGAGGGTAAAGGTGATGGACTGGCCAAGCATGTCTCCAGACCTAAACCCTATTGAGAATCTGTGGGGCATCCTCAAACGGAAGGGGGAGGATCGCAAGGTCTCTAACATCCACCATCTTTGTGATGTCGTCATGGAGGAGTGGAAGAGGACTTCAGTGGCGACCTTTGAAGCTCTGGTGAACTCCATTGCCCAGGAGGGTTGAGGCAGTGCTGGAAAATAATGATGGCCACACAAAATATTGACACTTTGGGTCCAATTTGGGCATTTCACTTAGGGGTGTACTCACTTTTGTTGCCAGCGGTTTAGACATTAATGGCTGTGTGTTGAGTTATTTTGAGGGGACAGCAAATTTACACTGTTATACAAGCTATACACTCACTACTTTACATTGTAGCAAAGTGTAATTTCTTCAGTGTTGTCACATGAATGGATATAATAAAATATTTACAAAAAATGTGAGGGGTATACTCACTTTTGTGAGATGTACTGACTGTATGCCTAGGTTCACACTGACAGCAGGAATTAAATGGTGTGAGTTCAGCTGAACTCACACCATTTCATTCCCACATGTCAGTCCCAAATTCTGGGACGATTTCAGAGACATCTATGTGGGTTTCTGCACAGATGTCTATAGAAATCGCACCCGAAGTTGCCAAAAGTAGTACAGAAACTACTTTTGAGAATCGGTGCTGCACCGTAAATGCGGCACCGCACCAATTCAGGCGGTGCCATTTCCGGCAAAGGCCGCAGATTTGGTATGTGATTTGACATGTCAAATCGCATGCTATATCGCTGCAATGTGAACCAGGGCTTTATGTCATTTCTTGAGGCCCACAAATGCCAGGACAGTACAAATACCCACAATTTACCCCTTATTGTAAAGTAGACAGTGCAGGGTATTTAGTAAGAGGCATGATGAATTTTTGAAGCTGTGATTTTTTTGGTCACAATTTTTTGGAAATTTTTTTTTTTTTCACATAGTTGTCATTTTACCAAGTTATTTTACACACACAGCATAAGAATATTTATAATTACACCCCAAAACACATTCTGCTACTACTTTTGAGTATGGGGATACCATATGTGTGAGACTTTTACAGTCTACCTGCATAAAGGGGCTAAAAATCCAAGGGGAAACTTCAGGCATTCTAGGTGCACAAATAACACATTCATTTTCCAGACTACCTATCTAATTTTTGGAGGCCTCAGAGCACTGGGACAGTGGAAAGATCCACAAAATTACCCAATTTACACTCATTACAGGCATTTTCTGAAAGGCACAGAGTCTTTTTTTACCGTGGGGAGCTAAATATGTACAGGAGAGGATAGGAGAAGTAGGTGGTGGCTGTGTGTGTGGAAGGGGGGGGGGCTGTTGGGGAGCCCTGTTAGGTAGGCTGTACAAGGCCTCATCATTTCTAATGGTCGCCCTAATTAGACCACGGGCACCGTAGACCAAGTTCACTGGATGAGATTTGAAAGCAAAATTTTGAGTATAGATTTTTGACTAATTGGATTAGAGCGGTAGCAGAAAGAGCAGCGCTGGATGCCCAGAGGGAAGAAATCAGACACAAAGAAGTACCCAGACCCATGAAAAGTTTCACCAGGGCTACAAGGGGAGAACCAAGGATAAAGACCTGCTCTGGGAACCAGACCCTGCAGAATCTCAATGATAAGATGATAAGTGGCTGATACAGTGCAGTCTATGATAAAGTGACCTGACTGCCTATGTATAGCAAGGGTTTCTGCAATGATAAATTGGTTATTAGTTAAAAATAGCACTGAACATTTCCCATAGGTACTGTGAATCAGTGGCTGATTCAGAGTCAGTGTCATAACATACTTCCCTAGCTAAATGTACACTGTGCATTTTGCATCACCTTGAGATACTCCTGGCTTGTTGTAGTAATTGTGTCTTGAAGCTGCAAGCTGGCAAAGCTCACTCAGATAGGATGCTTCCCACAAAGCCTGATATAAGGAAGAGGGGGTGCTTCCATGTGGTGAACGGTGCCCCTTTATAACATGTGTGCTATACCTTTCCATTTTGCCTCTGACTGGTCCAGTGCTATTCACAGCTTCAGCTTTATTATACCTTGGCTGTTTTTTTTTACTTTTGATACCTTAGGCCTCAAATCTAATCTTAGATCTATTCTTCTGCCAGAATTCCAATGAATAAGCTATATATTGTGTATTCTATTCCACCCATTATACACTAGATGGTGATTTGTTGCCCAATGTTGTTTCGCCCATTATGTTGTTTCCTGGAGAAAGAAACAGACATATATTCTACAAGGTGCATGAATATGCACTTTTGAAGTAAACATAATTAACTCTTGAAAAGACGTTTTCATGACAGGATAGTTTGCTGACATCTGACCATGTAAAGAAACTTTGTAGCCTCTGGAAAACTAATAATTATAATATGGCTGGCTGTCAGGAAGACACACTTTTCTGACCTGTCAGCTCATAATATATGCTGTTTAATTAGTCAGGGACTACTAATTAGTCAGTGACTAAACTGGTAATTTTGGCTGACCAAATCATTGAGTAAATAAGTACTTTTAATTGGCCTGAAGCAGATAAATAACACGCTAATGGAAGCCTAGCATTTATTCAATAAATGTTATTAATGGAACAAGTTTGAGGCAACTAAACATTTCCCAATTAATAAACTAATATAAGAAAATACACTGACTATATTCAGAAAACTCTTTTAGTCCAGCATAACCTTTCAGCAGGTGTAAAAGTGTCAGTCCAAATAAAAACTACTATGTACTTTATTCGTAGTTACTGGTGGTGTTAATCACTTGCAGGTTCTATACATCTCTTGCAAACCCCAACAGAGCCATCTTTCCCTGGAGATTACTGCACTACCCACCCCCTTCCACCCCAACTTGCTATAGAAACTCATTTTTCATATTGTAGCAAAGAGGTTTCAGTGCACCTGCTGGATTTTCTTCATTGCTATTAACACAGTTGCTGGGGAAAAGGGCATTGAACTGTGATCATACACATGGATGTAGCACTGTGCATGCTGTGTACTGTGCTTGCAAATATTGCAGCTTTATCATAAGGTAGGACATAAATGTGAGACATAATTAGGATCCTGGGGTTATGATTTTTGCCTGGAGTTCTGCTTCTAATACTCTGGACATCAGTTTCTTTTCTTTTTTAAATACATTTTATTGGATTTTACAACACAAAAAAGCTAACACAAATTTAGAGTTTGCCTTAGACACGATCAAAAGAAATCTGGAATTTGCTGCAACACTTCACCTTTATTGATCCTTCATGCAAAATAAACCACAGACAGTGTGGGGTACAGTAATAGTCGACGTTTTTGGCGCTCTGGCTACCACTTAAGCCCCATACACACGGTCGGACAATCCGCGGACCAGGTCGGTCGGATCATGTCCGTCATACTTTGTCTGATGTTGGTTTTGCGTACACACGGTCGGACAAAGTTGTCGGAAAATCCGATCATTCTGAACGTGGTGACGTTTGTTGCCTACGACGGGACTACGTAGAGGCTAGTAGCCAATAGCTTTGGTCTTGTAATGTGATCTGAGCATGCGTAGCACTTTGTCCGGTCGGACAACCGTACACACGATCGGATTTGGTGTGATCGGACCGTGTTGTCGGCAAATCTTTCCAGCAGGAGATAAGACTTTGTCCGTCGGACAATCCGACGTACACTGTCCGATGGTGCATACACACGGTCTGATTTTTCAACATTGTCCGATCGGACAGAATACATGAAAAAGTCCGACCGTGTGTATGGGGCTTTAGTCGTAACCTCATACCTCAAACTAGAGTTTGCCTTGCACATAGCCCAAACAGTATCCTAATGTTATTCTCGTACAAAATATAGAGAGGTGATCACATTTAAGCCTGAAATAACAAGATACAACCAATGACATAAATAACAAAAATGCACCAGCACTGAAAATTCACAGTGGGTTGAAAGTCTAAGCCCCCGTATACACGGTCGGAAATTTCCGATGGAAATCACCTCACGGACGAAATTTCCGATGGAAACAGTCCGATGGGAGCTTTTCATCAGATTTCCCAATCGTGTGTATGCCCATCAGTCTTTTTCTGTCGGCATTTCCGACGGACTTTAGATTGAGAGCCTGTTCTTAATTTTTCAGACGGAAAACCTTTCTATAGGATTTTCCGATCTCGTGTATGCAACTCCGACACGCAAAATTTCGACGCATGCTCGGAAACAATTTGACCCATGCTCGGAAGCATTAAACTTCCCTTTTATAGTGCCGTTAAACGTGTTGTATGTCGCAGTGTTATTGACCGTCGGAATTTGGTGTGACCGTGTGTAGGCAAGACAGTTTGAGCGAAATTCCGTCGGAATTCCGACGGGAAAACCATCAGAGCTTTTTCCGACGACAATTCCGTTCGTGTGTACGTGGCATGAGTAATTAATTTAGGGTGGTGTTTAATTTAAACATTGCAGATGATTCAAGTAGACAAATAAAAATATTAGTGATCAATATCATTATTTAAGTAATTACTAGTTAATACATATACATAATGGTACTTTGTAAGTTGTGCTTCAAATAGTTCAAAATGTTTTCAAGACTGTACTAATGATTGTAATTAATGCAAGCCTTGGCTTCCAGGCTTACAATCAATCATATTTTTTTCTAGGAAAATGGACTTTGGAGGCCATGTGTAACTAAGCTCTTGGGTTCTTTACCAAACAGGCAACACGTCTATATTTGGCAGCCATAACAAGCTCCTTTAATCTCCAAGGGATTTGGGGACAAAGTAGATTAATCAGCCAGTTTTACAGATGTCACCAAACAGGCATCCATAATTCATAGCATATTGGTATGAATTGGTACCCATCCCCCTCGGAGGATCACCAGGCCTGAGGGGAAAACCTATATGGAAATCACGGAGGAGAACTGGGGCATGTACGTCCGGGGATGAGACCCAAGAGCGTTCCTCCAGATCGTACCCTTTCCAATGCACCAGGTACTGTATGTACCCACAGAACCTACGGGAGTCAACAATGGACTGTACTTCATACTACCACTGGTTCTCAACCTGTACAGGGTGAGAACGAGGCACTGAGGTGGTAGAGCGGTTGCAGACTAAAGGTTTTAATAAGGAGACATGAAATACATTAGAGATACGCATATTAGAAGGACGGTCTAATGCATAAGCCACTGGGTTAATCCTGCAAAGAATATGGAAAGGCCCAATAAACTGAGGTGCGCATTTCAGAGAGGGAACACAAAGTCGGAGGTTGCAAGATGACAGCCAGACCATGTCCCCAACCTGGTAGGAAGGCGCAGACAGACGTCTGCAGTCAGCATGGAGTCTGTACCTATCATTAGGATGTGTCAAAGCCTCCTGGACTTGTGCCCAAGTGGAACGAAGACCACGGAGATGCTCCTCTAATGCAGGAATACTCTGCAGAGCTAATGAGTCAGGCAACATGTAAGGTTGGAAACCATAGTTCACCATAAACTGAGACAATCGGGAAGCAGAATTCAAGGCACTATTGTGAGCAAACTCCGCCCATGATAAGTGGTCTGACCAGTTGTTATGATGGTCAGAAATATAGCAACCTAGGAATTGCTCCAGGGACTGATTGGCTCATTCTGCGGCCCCATTAGCCTGCGGGTTATACGCAGAGTAGAAAGCAAGCTGAACTCCCAACTGTGCACAAAAGGCTCGCCAGAACCGGGACACAAACTGACTACCCCTGTCCAAAACAATCACCTTGGGTAACCCATGTAAGCGAAAGATCTCCCAAGCAAAAATGGAAGCCAGTTCCTTAGAAGTGGGAAACTTAAGTGCAATACAATGAGACATTTTTGAGAACCGGTCAACCACCATAAGGATAACTGTGTTGTCCTGGGAGTTGGGTAACTCTACAATGAAATCCATAGAAAGGTGGGTCCAGGACCTCTCTCCATTGGGTATAGGTTGTAGGAGGCCCACATCAAGGTGTCCTGGAGTCTTACTCTGAGCACACACCAAACAGGCAGCTACGAAGGCAGTTACATCAGCAAGTAGACTAGGCCACCAGAATTGTTAGGAAATGGCCCAAAAGAGTTGATTCTTCCCAGGGTGGCCAGCAGCCTTGGGAGAATGGTAAGTCTGGAGCACGGCAGTACGGAGACTCTCTGGGACAAAGCAGTGGTCACAAGGTTTCTCGGAAGGAGCATGGACCTGAGCAGCAAGAATTTTGTCACCCACAGGAGAAGTGAGACTGGTGTGAACTGTAGCCAGAATACGATCAGGAGGAATCACAGTTACCGGAACCGACTCCATCTTGGAAGTGGAGGAAAATTGTCCTGACAAAGCATCAGCCTTACATTCTTGATGAGACAATATAATTAAAATTAGACAAGAGCCCATCGCGCCCTTTTGGGAGAGAGGCGTTTAGCCTCAGACAAGAATGTGAGATTCTTATGGTCAGTAAGAATGAGACGCCGCACTGGCCAGGGGAATGTCTTTTATTTGAGGTATGCACACCCTGCACTCAGCTGATTAATTGATTTAATTTTATTAATTTATTTATGCCTGAATGTCTATGCTTGATCTCAGCTGATTTCAATAGACTATCAATTATTCCTGTGTTTTCCTGGCTTAAATAAACTCTCAGTGCATCAGTTTTCTACTGCACAGCCAGGATTCAGTCATACATTCAGTATGCTAAACCAGGTGAGAAATTGATCCATAGATAGAGTTTGTCTGTCCATCTGTATGGTGATTCTGCTATATTTGCCCTATATACTGAAGGTTTTTCCTATACTTTCCCATATGGAAAGGTTTGAGAGATTTCCAATTTGTTATCTCTTTATGTTATTGTCTTACTTAAGATATCCTTCATGCTTTACTCTGGGCATATTTGGCTGACTTACCATTGATAATGGATAGATATATACATACATAGACCATTCGTGTATTCTTACTCCAGTTTTTATTCTATATATTTTTTCTATTGTTTCATGGTAGATTGGCTTTTTTCTCGACTCTATGGACATTCCTTGCAAGGTTTTGATTTGCTGCCTGATGGTTTTTTAAAACAGCAGAGACCACAGTATACCATTAAAGCCTAGCTGGGAATCCCCCAGTCTAGTGCTTTGTTTTTCCTTCCATCTACTTGATGATTAAATCACTGAAATTACTGAATCCATTCCCCATTGATCCATTATTGCTTATGTGATAAAGTTGGAGACTCGAGGCTCCGTCGCTCTTCAATCTGGCCTGTGCACTAATGTAATCAGGATAATACAAATGTGAGTATCATGCTTTTCTCATGTTCCTGATAGCTTCCGCTATTCTTATGCAACAGTTTTTCCATTAAGCGAATATGTATTTTTCATTATTCATCATATTTACACAATCTTTTTTCTTTTTCTTGGAAAAGTAGCCACAAGGATGCATAGCGTTCTCAGAGGTAGGACGTTGAGACAGAAGGGCGCCAACTCCAGTCTAGTAGGATCAAGATATGCCTACACAGGAGCAGAAACAAAAGGCAGCCTTGAGACTCTCAAAGGCCTTAATTGACTCCGGAGACCAACTCTGTGGGTTACCGACCTTTCTGGTCATATCAGTCAGGGGCTTGACCAGAGACGAGAAGTTACGAATAAATTTCCAATAACAGTTGGTAAAGCCAAGAAAACGCTGCAGACTATGGGTCGGGCCACTGTAGGACTGCTGAAAGTTTCTCTGGGTCCATCGAAAAATCAGCAGTGGAAATGACATAAGCCAGAAAATGTACCTGTTCACGATGGAATTCACAGTTCTCCTATTTCCAATAGAGATTGTTCTCTCTTAGTTTCTGAAGCGCACGACAGACATTGTGTGGTGGCTCTCCAGGGACTCAGAAAATATGAGGATATCGTCAAGATAAACCACCACACATAACTGCAAAAAATCTCGGAGGACGTCGTTAATAAATTCCTGGAAAACTGCTGGGGCGTTACAAAGGCCAAAAGGTACTCATAATGGCCTGTTCTGGTATTAAACACAGTTTTCCACTCATCGCCCTCCTTAATCCTCTGAGATTATATGCCCCTCTCAAATCAAGCTTCGTAAAAACCATTGCTACCTTGAGGCGGTCAAATAACTCCGTAATCAATGGAATCGGATAGGCATTCTTAAATCGTGAAACGATTGAGACCCCTATAATCAATACAAGGTTCACCACTCTTCTTCTTCACAAAGAAGAAACCAGCACCAGCAGGAGACAAGGATTTGCGGATGAAACCTTGAGAAAGTGCATCTGTAACATACTCCTCCATGGCCTTATCCTCCAAGAACAAAAAAAGGGTAAACCCAGCCATGAGGGGGTATGGCACCAGGTTGAATGTCAATTGCACAATCATACGACCGGTGTGGAGGCCAACTACCGGCTTGACCTTTGTCAAAGACATCGATAAAATCGCGGTACTCCTCCGGTAGGGAGGAGAGAGAAGAGGTGCACAGGACCTTGGCTACCTTCTGGAAGCATGTCTTACTGCATTGTGGCAACCAGGGGAGAACCTCAGCATGGAGCCAATCAAAAGAGGGGTTGTGCCTCTGTAACCAAGGATAACCAATAACCAGCAGAAACTTAGGTGAGGAAATAACTTGGAATTGGATTATGTCATGGTGAAGAGCCCCTACAGCCATGGACAATGAAACAGTCTCATGAGTCACATGGGCAGGCTGTAGAGGTCTCCCGTCAAGAGCCTCAATGACAAGTGGAGTGTCACACAGCTGCAGCAGAATAGAGTGCTTTGATACAAAGGCAGCATCATTGAACAGGCCTGCAGCCCCAAAGTCAAATCCAGCCTGTATCTCGATGGAGGATCCAGCCCAAGAAAGGGTAACTGAAACCAGGGGCTTATCATTCTGGATAACTGGGGACGAAACAACGCCACCTAAGGTCTGTGTGACAGGACCTCAAGGCTCTGGCGTTCCCGGGTAGGACAAGACTTCAAAAGTGACCTGCCTGGCCACAATAAAGGTACAATCTCTCCCTCCTCCTAAGGGTTCTCCCATCTGCAGAGAGACGTGTAAAGCCCAAGTGCATGAGTTCATCTTAACTGACGGACTCGGTACCAGGAGGCATGAGAGGTGAGGGAGGCAAGGGTAGGGCTGCAAAGCTCAGAGAAAAATGTACAGGAGGCTTCCACAAGCGCTCCTTAAAATAGAGTCTTTCTCTGAGTCTAGAGTCAGTGAGGATGGCAAACGTAATGAACTTCTCCAGCTCAGTGGGTATATCTCGGGCTGCTATCTCATCCTTGATGGTATCCGAGAGACCATGAGAAAAAGCAGCCACGAGGGCCTCATTGTTCCAAGCAACCTCTGCTGTCAGAGTACGGAATTCAATGGCGTAATCGGCAACAGTGCTCGTACTCTGTTTGATGAACATGAGGCACTTGGCAGCAGAAGTGGAGTGTGCGTGAACGTCAAATACCCTATCAAAAGAAGCCATAAACTCAGGGTAACTCAAGACAACAAGTTTTTGTGTCTCCCATAGAGGGTTTGCCCAGGCCAAGGCTCTCTCAAAAAGCAAAGATATCACAAAACCTACTTTGCTTCTGTCCGTGGGAAACGCCTGGGGCAGCATCTCAAAGTACATCTCAACCTGGTTGAGAAACCCTCTACATTGGACTGGATCGCCCCCAAATCACTGGGGAAGCGGAGCGGAACCAGACATACAGTGGTGTGAAAAAGTGTTTGCCCCATTCCTCATTTCCTGTTCCTTTGCATGTTTGTCACACTTTAGTGTTTCGGAACATCAAACCAATTTAAACAATAGTCAAGGACAACACAAGTAAACACAAAATGCAATTTGTAAATTAAGGTGTTTATTATTAAAGGTGAAAAAAAATCCAAACCATCATGGCCCTGTGTGAAAAAGTGATTGCCCCCTAAACCTAATAACTGGTTGGGCCACCCTTAGCAGCAACAACTGCAACCAAGCGTTTGCGATAACGTGCAATGAGGCTTTTACAGCGTCCTGGAGGAATTTTGGCCCACTCATCTTTGCAGAATTGTCCTAATTCAGTTACATTAGAGGGTTTTCGAGCATGAACGGCCTTTTTAAGGTCATACCACAACATCTCAATAGGATTCAGGTCAGGACTTTGGCTAGGCCACACCAAAGTCTTCATTTTGTTTTTCTTCAGCCATTCGGTGGTGGACTTGCTGGTGTGTTTAGGATCATTGTCCTGCTGCAGAACCCAAGTTCGTTTCAGCTTGAGTACACGAACAGATGGTCGGACATTCTCCTTCAGGATCTCTTGGTAGACAGCAGAATTCATAGTTCCTTTTATCACGGCAAGTCTTCCAGGTCCTGAAGCAGCAAAACAGCCCCAGACCATCACACTACCACCACCATATTTTACTGTTGGTATAATGTTCTTTTTCTGAAATGCAGTGTTCCTTCTACGCCAGATATACTTGGACACACACCATCCAAAGAGTTCCACTTTTGTCTCATCGGTCCACAGAATGTTGTCCCAAAAGTCTTGGGGATCATCAAGATGTGTTGTGGAGAAATTGAGACGAGCTTTAATGTTCTTTTTGCTCAGCAGTGGTTTTCTCCTTGGAACTCTGCCATGCAGGCCATTTTTGCCCAGTCTTTTCCTGATGGTGGAGGCATGAACGCTGACCTTAACTGAGGCAAGTGAGGCCTGCAGTTCCTTGGACGTTGTTGTGGGGTCTTTTGTGACCTCTTGGATGAGTCGTCGCTGCGCTCTTGGGGTAATTTTGGGCGGCCGGCCACTCCTGGGAAGGTTCACCACTGTTCCATGTCTTCGCCATTTGTGGATAATGGCTCTCACTGTGGTTCGCTGGATTCCCAAAGCTTTGGAAATGGCTTTATAACCCTTTCCAGACTGATAGATCTCAATTACTTTCTTTCTCAATTGTTCCTGAATTTCTTTGGGTCTCGGCATGATGTGTAGCTTTTAAGGATCTTCTGGTGGACCTTACTGTGTCAAGCAGCTCCTATTTAAGTGATGCCTTGATTGTGAACAGGTGTGGCAATAATCAGGCCTGGGTGTGGCTAGAGAAATTGAACTCAGGTGTGGACAACCACAGTTATAGTATGTTTTAACAAGGGGGGCAATCACTTTTTCACACAGGGCCATGATGGTTTGGATTTTTTTTCACCTTTAATAATAAACACCTTAATTTACAAATTGCATTTTGTGTTTACTTGTGTTGTCCTTGACTATTGTTTAAATTGGTTTGGTGTTCCGAAACACTTAAGTGTGACAAACATGCAAAGGAACAGGAAATGAGGAAGGGGGCAAACACTTTTTCACACCACTGTACCTCTTATAGAGGTAATACTCTAGGCGGGTGCCTGCACAGAGACTGGAGCAGCAGCAGGGACAGCCTGCAACACAGGTTTTACCGGAGCAGCCACAGTGGGAGATTCCAGGTGAGCCATGTGACTTAGGAGCATTTGTAACGCCATGGAAACGCCATGGAAACGATCCTGCTCATCCAATCTGAAAAAAATATTACCAACAAGTGGAATGACTGAATCTTTTGAATTCATCGTCTTCACCTACTGTCAGAAACCATGAATCAGACCGAGACAGAAGTACAGTTAAATCACACTTGTTTATTAATAAAAGTATATGGAACAAAGTGGTCAAAACATAGCCAAAGTTCTGTAACCGGAACTGATAGTCAGACAAGCCAGAAAGTCAGGAAGCCAGAGAACAGTGTAGTGGAACAGCAAGCAGGATCTGGAGCCAGAAGGAATGTCAGCCAAGCAAGTCTTTAACAGGAACGCAGGAGATAGTCTCTGTGATGTTGACCAAGGCGAAGGCAGAGATCATCTGGGCTGGACGGTTTAAGTAGGCAGGACTGACAAGCAGGATATCATCAACAAGTGAGTCACTGTGGAGAGATAGGAGCTGGCAATTAGCTGACAGCTAAGCGGCCAGCTCAGAGAAGGAAGGGCTGAGCCCAGCCCTGACATATTTTTGTACTTTTGTTACCCTACAATGTTCTATTGTTACTTAAAATCTTAATAAATAGTATTGAAACAGAACATGTTTACCTTGATATTAGTATTATGTCAGCCCTTGCACAGAAGCTTTCAAACTGGAAAAGCATGGGCCAGCATTAGGAACTCGTTTTTTTAAAGATACATGCTGACATGAGGTTACAGTATTGTGAGCAGAGGGGTAACCTCATCATTTTGTTGGTGCTGCCTCATTGTCCATTCACCAAGCTGGGGTTGTGTTTTTAACTAAGCTGTGGTGCTGCAGTTGATAGGGTTGTCTGGCGGGAGTACCTGGA
The DNA here is from genome assembly GCA_028564925.1 of Lithobates sylvaticus. Lineage (NCBI taxonomy): Eukaryota > Metazoa > Chordata > Amphibia > Anura > Ranidae > Lithobates > Lithobates sylvaticus. Next base: position 307,825,836 of record CM053028.1, on the reverse strand, counting down.
CAGCAAAACTCGCTGGACAGAATTAAAATCCCTTGGCACTTAAAACAATTATCTATATTATTCAGCTGTTTTTTTTTTGTTTTTTTTTTAGCTGTTTGCAGCTTTAAAGTCACTGTATTTTTTATATTGCAAGCAGAGACCAATGGTAAAAAATGTGAAATCCTTTCCCTTAATATAGATTTTTGCATAAATGACTTTAGTGGTGTGTTTTGCAAACAAAAATAAAACGGAACAGCATTTATAGCTACTGATATGAATGCAGGTTTTAAGCAGAGCTATTAATATCTCCATTGGTGGAGCATATGTGATATAACGGAATAAATAGAGCATTCAGTGGTTACCAAGTTCACCTTACTCTTGCAGCATCCTTGAACAGTAGGATGAAACATACGAGAAATGGCAATACATTCCATCAAGAAGCTGTTAATGGCATAGCAACGGGGTAATTGTGCCAGCAACTGATACAAGTCCATGAAACTGAAGGGATCTGACTCTGGCTCTGGTAGAGAAATTAACAATGAAATTATAATCATTTTAAGCATTCAAACGCTACACTGTTTATTATTGTGTCAGTGGTATGTATTTTGTATAGCAATAATTTTTGTTGACTTTTTTTTGGTTGAACCTTCTGTGTGTAGCAGCCTCCCCAGCACCCCGCAATTACTTACCTGACCTTCTTTCTCCAGCAATGTCCATGATCCCCTCAGCCATCCAGGACACTCCTCCTGATTGGCAGAGGCATAGCAGTGGGACTATTGGCTCCCATGGCTGTCAATCAACGTCAGCCAGCCAATCAGATGAGAGAGGGGGTGGGGCCAGGCCCTGTCTGAATGGACACACGGAGATCTGACTTGGCATTGGTGACAACCTGTAACAAGCTGCTGGCTGAGGGGCACTCAAAAGAGGGAGGGGCTAGAAGCAGCAAAGAGGGACCCGAGAAGAGGAGGATCCAGGCTGCTCTGTGCAAAACCAACTGCACAGAGGAGGTAAGTTTAACATGTTTGTTATTTAAAAAAAAAAAAAAAAGCGAGCCTTTACAATCACTTTAAGGGACCTAGATGTTAATATTTTTGTCACCAGAGGCCACTGATGCCTAGATGCTCAGACCAAATTTAGTGCCAACAGTATGTGTCAGTTAATACTATAACTAATTTACCTACCTAAATATGTTTACACTTTTGTTACATACCTAATGGTATTCATGTGTGTTGTTTTATACCTTCTTTTAGGTTATATTTAAACTTTACAAGTTTTAATATCAAATTTATATACTAAATAAGAAAAGGCAAAAGCTAAAATACTTCAAAGGATACACATAAAAAAGCCTATAAGTGACCAAAAATGATAAGATAATGATTCAAATATTGAGAAAATAGGAATATTAATGACATCAATTGGGAAGAAGTATTAAAGAACAGTGAAACGAAAAGCAGAGAAGAAAATTAAGAAATTAAGGGAAAAGGAGAAAGAGTATATGTGGAGGGATGGGAAATACTAGTTACATATCCCAAATTGGCAAATATTTTTTAAGGTACACATCAGTAAAATATATATATTCTTTATAATTACCAATTTTTTACCCAGGTTTTGCTATAGTGTATTATTGTACCTGATTTAGAGATCTAATGATGCAGAAGTTACATTCTGAAACACAATCACCACAGGCTCCTTGATATCTTTCACAAATCCTGATGTTAAGGATCTATATTAAGAAGTTTCTCTAAGCTATCATCCATCAGGATCTGCTGGTTAGTAACAATGGTGGGCTATGAATAACCGCCAGAATAGGGCTTGAAATGTGTTAGCTTTTTTATCCTGTTTTTCCATTTTGGATACGTGACTGCTTTTGGATTTTATTGACCAATAAAGATGCTATTTTTCTGATGTGCGGCCATCCAGGAACTTCCTTTCGTCTTTAACAATGGTGGGAGGTAGAGTCCAAAGAAAGTTGATGCGTTTCAAGGGGTGTCCCCTCTTCTTCAGAGCTGAGTTTGGAATGCAGGTCTTTATAAGATGACTAAGATCAAAAAAATGGCCCATGTGATTTAGGACCCTCCCTCCCATGGGAGGGCTACTGCAGTTGGTTATATACAAACATACATCATACCCCATTAGGGACATATATCACCAGACATAATATGCATGTATTTAGACTTTTCACATGCAAATATATCCTTGTGTGTAAATTTACAAAAAGAAACATCCAGTGTCAAGTTCATATACAAAATAAAATGTACTGCTCTAAATCTCTAAGCACCGCGCACTGTGTATCTGATCACAAGTGGGGGGGGGGGGGGGTGAAATATTGGTATTCACTCACTCTCGCTCTGTGGTGGTAGGATAGATGTGAATATAAAATATATAATATATATGATGCCACAGTGCAGGGCGATGCCAATAGTGGCCAGATGTCGGATGGAGAAATTCTGACATGTACCATACCATTGATTCCTCTGGCCACCAGCCAAATTCCTGGAAGAATGGCCACACTGTGCTTTCCAAACACCGGCCTTGTGTGGACACGTGGACTGGGTCATATCTGGCAATCTACAAAAGAAAACCGGAAACTGAACCACCGGTTAATGAAAAACTCGCTGAAAGATTTTAATTATATACAGTATCTCACAAAAGTGAGTACACCCCTCACATTTTTGTTAATGTAAATTTTATTATATCTTTTCATGTGAGGATTTTTTTCGGTTCTGCGAGCCCACCCCCCCAGTGTGAAAGCACTCAGCCTGTCACACTGGAGAGGCATGAGAGGCATTTTTCAGGTACTTTACAGGCACTATTTTTAGCCCTAAAGCGCCTGAAAAAGGGGTCTTAAAGTTATTCATAAGCAAGAAATTATTTATTTCATCTTCTGTCTAAATGTTCTTGCCTAATGGATTGATGAGCATTTGGAAGCTTAAAGGAGTTGTATAGGCAGAAGGTTTTTTCTTAAAGCATTCTATGCATTAAGATAAAGAACGTTCTGTGTGTAGCAGCCCCCCCAGCACCCCCCATTAACCTATTTGAGCTTCTTCTCTCTCCAGCGATGTTCACGATCCCCTCAGCCATCCAGTACACTCCTCCTGATTGGCTGAGACAGAGCAGCAGCGCTATTGCCTCCTGCGGTTGTCCATTCAGCCAATCAGGAGAGCGAGGGGGGCGGGGACAGGTTGGGGCTCCATGGCTGAATGGATACACGGAGCTCTGACTCAGCTTGAGTGACCCCTGTAGCAAGCTGCTGGCTGAGGGGCCCTCAAAAAAGGGAGGGACTAGGAGCAGCAAAGAGGGACCTGAGAAGAGTAGGATCCAGGATGCTCTGTGCAAAACCAACTGCACAGAGGAGTTAAGTATAACATGTTTGTTATTTAAAAAAAAACAAGCCTTTACAATCACTTGCATTCTCTCTGGCTATCAGGAGATTTATTTAAAACCGGCAGAATTTATTTTGGACTAGTAATATACTATATAAGTTGATGTTGTCATGCATTGGGACTCTTTATTGCGTTGACTCACAGGGCCCCCCTAATGAAACATTTAAACTCCCCACATTTATCCAACTATATACACTGTGCTTTACATATTGTACATTCGGTGTCTGCATGTTTGTAGATAAAAAAAAATATTTTCTAATATAATTATTAATCCTTATGTATATGCATAACTTTCCTTTATTTGGAAAAGGTATTACTCTATTGCATATATTGTACATTGATTATATGATAATTGGCTACAGGCTGTCAAGCAATGTAAACCGGCACAGGGGCTGCGCATTTGCAATTTCCCTTTTAAAATGAGCATGTCTGTATTTGACACTTGACTATAAGTACTATGTTCCCCAGTGACCAGGTACGCTTCCTGAAGACGTAATCACGAAACGTACGCTATTCCACGTCATTTCCGGCCCCTTTGGCTGTCTCTTTCGGCTGGTGGAACACACGCCGACCACGGAGGTGGAAGCAAGGCATCACTATAAACTTCCAGCACAGACAAGCTAGCAGCCCCAATGCCGGGTCTAGGCACTTGTAAATGTAAGCAGCCTTTTGGCTTTTTTTTTTTATACCTTTTTTAATAAATAGAATTACGCTATGGATTTCCATTGTTTTTTCCATATATCCCATATATTCCATATATCCCATGCATAACCCCGGGGAGGAAGGCTCTTTACATATCCAGTCCATCTATGCGAGCAGGCATTATCCTGCCAAAGCTTTCTTTTTAAGTAAAGAAGTAAAATATCTCTGGTAAGCAGATCTCATACTCAGCACACGTTGGGTGTTGTTCATTGCGTCTTGGTGAAGGATTTCTCACTACTTCTTTGGAAGATTGTTTACACAGAAGAATTTGTTGTTCTTCTTAGACCTCTATGAACTTTTCATTTGGGGCTTTTATATATTACTTTTTTATCACTTATAATTGATTTGAGCTTTTCCAATTGATCTTTTGCAGTGTTCATATATGCACGATTATTTTATTTTTTATATTGTGTTTAAATGTAATTCGCTATTACACAGCGCCCTCTACACACCACACAATTGTACATTCACATCGGTACCTACCCTCAAGGAGCTTACAGGCTAAGGTCTAAGGTCCCTACTTTACATACATACAAACATACTTACATACATATACACACTAAGGCCAAATTAGGCAGGAGCTAATTAACTGCTAATAATCTTTGATTCAGAGATGACAATGGAGGCACAAATAGGATCCGTAATCAGCGGATCCCACCATCTCCTTCGCATGCTACGCAGACTCATCCCCTTCATCCCGGAAAAGGAAAAATCGGTAGTAGTAGGAACGATCATCAATTCGCGTCTCGACTATGCAAACTCCCTCTACATAGGATTACCGGATTACCAGATTGCGCGCCTTCAAATTGTCCAAAACACAGCAGCAAGATTAGTCACCGGAAAGAAACCCTGGGAATCCATCTCCCCATCCCTAAGGATGCTCCATTGGCTCAAGGTAAAAGAGAGGATCACATTCAAGACCCTCTGCCTCACCCACAAATGTACACAAGGAAATGCGCCTCAATACCTTTGTGAGAAAATAGAAAAATACATACCAAATCGCAGCCTTCGATCAACAAACCAAAATCGCCTTCTCATCCCAAAAGCCCGCTACAAATCGAAGGGAGAACGAAGATTCGCAGTACAGGGACCACGGCTATGGAATGCTCTACCAAACAACATCCGCATGGAAGAAAACCATCAGGCCTTCAGGAAAAAACTCAAGACCCACCTCTTCTAAACATGGCATCCCAACAAGAGCAGTCAAGCGCCTCGAGGCGATTCAGTTCTTTTTTTTAGCTTTTTTTTGATAGCTTATGGTATTTGTAGTTCTCTTTCAGTATATAGTATACTCCTACTGCCACTCCATCTATATATAAATACAATGTCTGGAATTTTGGCTATTTTAAAAATAATATTTTTTATGTCTTTATGCCTATAATGACAGTTTTTATTATAATACATTTCACTCCGTAGTATATATTTTAATAATTTGTTATATTCATTTGTGACACCTCAAACAGGTAGTTGGTCCTGTTCTAGCAAAGCACCAGGCACTCTGTGTCGCTTATTAATCTCCCTTATTTATCATCCTTTATGTATGGGTACATGCATTTGTTGTATATATAATTACATTATACAATTATATATATATATGTGTATATATATATATATATATATATATATGTCACACACAGTATATCTTTTCATGTGACAACACTGAAGAAATTACACTTTGCTACAATGGAAAGTAGTGAGTGTACAACTTATATAACAGTGTAAATTTGCTGTTGCCTCAAAATAACTCAACGCACAGCCATTAATGTCTAAATTACTGGCAACAAAAGTGAGTACAACCCTAAGTGAAAATGTCCAAATTGGGCCCAATTAGCCATTTTCCCTCCCCGGTGTCATGTGACTTGTTAGTGTTACAAGGTCTCAGGTGTGAATGGGGAGCAGGTGTGTTAAATTTGGCGTTATCGCTCTCACTCTCTCATACTGATCACTGGAAGTTCAACATGGCACCTCATGGCAAAGAACTCTCTGAGGATCTTAAAAAAAAATAATTATTGCTCTACATAAAGATGGCCTAGGCTATAAAAAGATTGCCAAGACCCTGAAACTGAGCTGCAGGACAGTGGCCAAGGACACGGCCCCTACCATTGAAATTGCAGGCGCTTTTAACCCTTTCCTTGGTGAAAAGCACCACAAAAACTACCACTGCAGCCGTGCTAGCAGTGTGAAAGGGGTCTAAGATCCAATAAATTGATATCTGTACTATAGCATTTCTGTCATTGTAAACTCATAAAACTATTTACTTTAATTAGACTTTTATATTTATCTGTTCATGTAAAGGTTGAGGGTTTTGTTTTAGCTTTCTTTTATTAAAATTGAGTTGTTCATACCAAACCAAAAGTGGATAATTGATACCAAAATCAGGCAATTAAAGTATTCTTTCATAAGGCTCTTAGGAGCAAGTAGTAAAAAAGAATTCAAATTTCTCTCATAGTATTCCAAACAACCGCTGTGCTCTCCTGGGAATCCACCTGTTCTCAGTTTATCTCCGTAGCATCCCCAAGACTGACAAATCTACTTCAAAATCCTGTCTACAACTTTGTCTACTATTGGGAATGTTCTGCTGACTTCAGCTCATTTCTGATTTTTCAGTCAGAACATAAGATTAGGGCTTCTCCTGACAAGGATCCTAAGCAAATTTCAACCAGTTTTAGAAGACCCCAGAAGGATGCAGGTGGCCATCAATAACAGTGACAGCTCTTAACTGATCTGCACAGAAATGAAGAGCTAATGCCAGGCAGCAGAAGTAGAGGAGATGATCAGAGAAGAAACAACTTTTGTTTTTAGCCTTTCCTACCACCTTTTCCAGCAAGCAGGCAGGCAGATGGGAAGCAATAATTAGGCAAGCAAACACAGGCAGTTTAACTGGTCGGTTTAACAGCACAGGGAAAAATAATGTAGCATGGCAGCAACATACATCAAAGCCAGAATCGCTCTCCAGAGGACACACTGGTCAACTTCCCCATAGATGTTTTTAATAATGAAGATGTGTCTTGTTCACATTTTGTATTGGAGCCCACAGGAGTACAGCTAAGCTCCTGAGTTCATTTAGTAATTGCTGTCAGGTTGGATTATATGCTCTGTAACTTTAATCATTTTAAGAATTTTTGGAACAGTTTAAATAGGAGTTACATTTCACCAATGTAAAGGCTATGCTTACATAATGGTAGAATATTTGGCAAATAAATTGAAATGTTCCAGGGTCACACTAATAAGTAAGTGATGAATGGATCATTTTTAGTTTGATTGGGTCTAAAATATTTAATTGCTGGTCTGGATTGGAATATGAGTTTTTTTTTAATGGCAACTAAAAAGGATTTACATGGCCCATACCACCTGGCAACTGATGAGTGGTCCTATGTCCAATTACATACCTTGCTTCTGAACAACTTGCAAACTCCTGCACACAAGCAGTTGAGAAGGGCACATATTGTATACACTATACAGAATCATAATTAAAGAATAAATAGGATATTAAAGTGAAGTGTTAGCTGTTTAAAATGTTTAAAACTAAAGTCCTTGCCTAAGAACAGACAACATAATGTTTTTGTTGGAGAGAATACCCTCCTTATGTTTTGCTCTGACTTTGCTTCAATTTGTTACTACTAGTGATCTGACTTCCTTGCATTCTAAGCTAAACTTTTTTGTTTTGATAGTAATTGCTGGAGGTGCTAATTTACAAAAGGAATTATGAAAATACACATTATAAAAGGAGTAAATATTAATTTTATTTACACGGTCGTGTGAAAAAAAAATTTCTGTTCACATGTCTAAGGGTCCTTTCACACGAGGCGGATCAGTGCTGATCCACCCCGTGGATAGCCGCTTGCTCAGCAGGGATCGCCGGAGCGATCTCCGCTGAGCAGGAAGATGACAGGTCCGTCTCTGCACTCCGTGCAGGGACGGACCTGTCAGAGCGCCGCTCTCCCCTATGGGAGATCGGGTGATGACGGACCGTACAGTCCGTCGTCATCCGATCTGCTCTGCAGACGGATGAAAAATGGGGTTTTCCTCCGTCTGCAGAAACGGAGCATAGCGGGCACGGACGAGAGCGGGTGTCAGCGGATGCTCATCCGCTGACACTCGCTATCCCATAGGGATACATGTATGTCCGTTTTTCATCCTAAAACAGAAGGATGAAAAACGGACATACGGTCCGTCAGTGTGAAAGAGCCCTTAGTGGTATCTGCACATGACTGAGTATTCAAAGTGAACAGGAATTTGCTTTTCACATAATTGGACAATTGAAGTGTCTATTCACTTAATTTATGAGTGAAGATCCTCAGCTGCCAAAGTGATTACCCTTTCAGTATAAAATAGAAATAAAAGGCAAAACATTTGTGTATAGATTTAAAAATACATTATAAATATCCATTTTTCTCTTTTTTATAATTGATCACATTCCCTCTGTTCTCAGCTGCATAAGAGCTGGGGGAAGAAACAACATTACACTGATCTTCCCAGTGAAAGGCTGTGTATGGGGGGTGTCAGGACAAGTCTGATCATTGGATGAGAGTACACTGAGTTCCCAGCGCAGCTAGAGAACTGACCAGTGTGTTCTCCTGATTAGTGTGGTTAGTTTTTAATAGGAAAGCAGAGGGACTGGGAGGAACACCAGGGATTACACACAAAAGGAAGCAATACAAAGAGAACAGGATACTTACCTGTACCTGGTACAGCAGGCACATATTGTGAATATGAAATGTTGGGGTATCAAACACTTAAAACGTAAATTAGCCTCAATCTGTGCACTCTCCAACAGTTGTCCAGTTAAGCTTTTTTTAAAAACAATAACAATTTTTACTATTGCTACAATTGTTTCTATTATTGTCTGACTATGGTGCAGTTTCTTTGAAGAAGTTGATTCAGTAAATAGTTATTTTTCTGCTTGGATCTGAGTAAACTGCACATTCTATAAGGACAGTGGGTGTCAGTTATCTACTTAATCAATGATGTCTAAATGTAGCAGCACAGTCCATTAGATTTGTCACATACAGTGCTGGACTTTCTAATTGCTAGTAAAATCTAGAAGGATTAGAAGGCTCATTGCACAGAAAAACTATTAGTAAAATAAATGTTATGCCAATATATTCTCAGAACTTGTTACTTAGAATAGTCTTTTCTTTTGTGCTAGACTGAAAAACTAACTTAGGAGCACAGAGATAAAACTATATAATTTAATTGCATATTTTTATACATTTTCAAAATGTGAAGTGATCGAACAGAAGAAAAATCAAATCAACATTTGGTATGACCACCATTTGGCTTCAAATCAGCATCAATTCTGACACTTGCACAGAGTCAGGGATTTTGTAGGAAACTCAGGTGTATGATTAACCAATTACACCAAGAAGGTGCTAATAATCATCAATTTCATATGTAGGTTGAAACATAGTCTGAAATAGAAACAGCTGTGCAGGAGGAACATCCAAGGAAAGAAAAAGGAACATCCAAAAGGAACATCCAAACTCTGCTACTAACTTGATACACAGCCATTAACTAAAACAGAAACAGCTGTGTAGGAGGCTTAAAATTGGGCGAGGAATAGCCAGACTCTGCTACTAAGGTTAGGTTTTGGAAGACAATTTCAGGTCACAGGTCATACATACACCATGGCAAGAATAAGCACAGTGACAAGACACAAGGTAGTTATACTGCATCAGCAAAGTCTCTCAGAGGCAAAGATTTAAAAGCAGACTGGGGTTTTAAGATGGGCTGTTCAAGCTCTTTTGAAGAAGCACAAAGAAAGGCAATGTTGAAGGCCGTACACATAGTGGTCAGCTAAGGAAACTTAATGAAGCAGAAGAAAGACAGCAGATGAAAGAGACATCATGCTTACTTCCCTTTGACATCGGAAGATGTCAAGCACTGCCATCAGCACAGAACTGGCGGAAACCAATGGGAACCAGGTACACCAATCTACTGTCCATAGAAGTCTGGCCAGAAGTGGTCTTCATGGAAGAATTGCAGCCAAAAAGCCATACCTCCAATGTGGAAACAAGGCTAAGCGAACCAACTATGCATGAAAACATAGGATGCAGAAAAATTGCAGCAGGTGCTCTAGAATGATGAAATTGAAATATTTGTCTGTAGCAAAAGGCAGTTTGTTTGCCGAAGGGCTGCTGAGTGGTACATTAACCCTTCCGCTGCCAGGCCGTGTGCTCCATTTTTACACTCAGGTGGCCAGACAATGTTTGCAATTTTTCCTTTGCTTTTTTATTTTTCACTTATAGATTTCTGTAAAAGACCTCCCAAACCATATATTTTCTGAAAGCACACGACCAGTAGAATAAAAATAAGGTGCTACTGATTTTGAAGGTTCCACGATATTTGCGCAAATGTTTATCAAAACAATATTTTTGCTAAAAATCCACTAAAATCATGATCAGCAGATAACTACACAGCAATTTTTACAAAATTCCTACTAACTATAAAAGCTTAACGTGTATTAAGTTAATAAGTAACAAATACTTGTAATTTTTACATTGCCCCTTTTTGCAAAATTGTGAAAATCGAACGTACGCAAAAATGTAGCTATCCAAAGGTTTAATTTTTCCTTTACAGCTTTCAGAATTAGTGAAGACCCACAAAATCATATATTTTCTGAAAGCATATGACCTCTAAAATAAAAAGAAAGTGCTACAGATTTTTTAGACCTTGCAGTATTTGCGCAAATGTTTATCAAACTTATCTATTTGCAAAAAATACACTAAAACCATTATTAGCAGATAAAAACACAGCTAATTTAAAAAAAAAACTGCTAAATCCCTACTAAATATAAAAGCGTAACCTGTCTAGAGTTAATAAACAACAAAAAATAATAATTTTTACATTGCACCTTTTTTCAAAATGGTGAAAATCGAACGTACGTAAAAACTTAAATATCAAAATTTCTCAAAAAATAGGAAGGTTTTAATTTTTCCCATACAGCTTTCAGAATTTGTGAAAGAGACCCAAGACCATATATTTTCTGAAAGCATATGACCTTTAGAATAAAAAAGAAGGTACTACAGATTTTTTAGATCCTGCGGTATTTGCGCAAATGTTTATCAAACCAATATATTCCCAAAAAATACACTAAAACCCTTATTAGCAGATAAAAACACAGCTGACTTTACGAAATTCCTGCTAAATACCTACTAAATATAAAAGCTTAACCTGTATAAAGTTAATAAATATTTGTAAATTTTAAATTGCGCCTTTTTAAAGTATGCTACCTAATTATTAATTACTTACCTTACATCGAAGCCCCCGCAGTGGTCCCCGTACCCCCTCCATCCGGCGACATCACTCCCGGGGGTTACTTTCGGGTATCACGGCTCTGGCGCTGTGATTGGCCAGAGCATGCGCGCGGGAGCCACCGGTAACGGCACACTCACTGAAGCAACGGCACATATGTACCATTGCTTCAGTTTGCTTCAGTTTGCATGTGCCGATGACATTAGCACATGCAGGGGATGGGATATCTCCTAAACCGTGCAGGTTTAGGAGATATCCGGGGTAGCTACAGGTAAGCCTTATTATAGGCTTACCTGTAGCGAAAAGTGGTCTGTAAGGGTATACAACCACTTTAATACAACTGCTGCTAATTGGCATGTGTATTCATTGTTATGTGATGTGTTAGTGTACATGTAACACACACACGCATACACAATTAGTCATATTATACTTATAGTATTTTACCATTGTGTTTTTTTGTTAATTGTTCCTATTCATCAATGGTCATGTACCTCCTGTGTATACAAAGATTTTTTTTTTTCATGGCGACGTTTTAATAATGCAAATTTTATTAAGGTGTGTGTGATAATGCGGTTTCTTATTTAAGCAGCGTTCCGACCCCCAGTAAAAAAATGAAAAGTCAGCAGCTACACATACTGCAGCTGCTGACTTTTAATATTAGGACACTTACCTGTCCTGGAATCCAGTGATGTCGGCACCCTCGGGTGCTGCCGTCGCCATTGCAGGTATGGGATCCCGACAGTGTAGCCTTGCAGCTTCATGGCCAGCTCCCTACTGCACTTTCTGTATTGGCCCAGTGGTGGGGGGGGGGGGAGAAGGGGCCGGCCATGGTTATGCACATCGCTGCGACTGAGTCCGCCAGAAGTGGGGACAGGGTACCTGTCAGAAACAGGAGGGGGGAAGAATTAGATAAGCAGAAGTTACACTTTTGGGTGTAGCTCCACTTTAGTTATTTTAGTTGATTGCTAGTTGCTGGTTGGTAGTGCAGCTACATTTATCAATAACGCATTTAATAAAACAAATGGTATTCATTTATGTTGAGTGTTCCATAAGAACAACATGTATTTTTATTTTCCAGATTCAATTTTCTTATCTAACTCAAAAATGGACATCTGTTCATTTTATTCAGTGGTAAATGTTAAGGCCCAGAAGGCTGATATTTCAAAAGAGCAGCAACAACAAAAAAAGTCAGCCTGGTCCGTCTTCTTCCATTGAGGAGTGTGAAGATCTTGAGAAGGATGGCGTTGAATATGACACTGTTGAATTAATATCAGATAATGATGAACCGTCATTGCAGGTTGAAGACGCAAGCACCTCCTCACAAAGCAATATTCAACACAGTGCTTATGAAGAGCAATTCAGTGAAGCTGAACAGCCACAGTGTGCACACACATCTGCTAGCATTGAAAAAACAAAGGTACAAGGACCAGATGATATCAGCCAGTGTGCTAGTGTAGGGCCAAGACAGTCTGTATTTAAAAAATACCCGCAGAAACAAATGGGAGCACGCAGTGGTTTGGATCGTTTGAATTGTTGGAATATTCTGTGTCCCGGGATGCTGCATACTGTTTCCCGTGACGATTTTTTTTTACATCAAAATATCTCCATGGGCATGTTAAAAAAGTACCGTTTGTCAACATAGGGTACAAAAACTGGAAAAATGCCCTCGAAAATGATAAAGGAATACTACAGCATGAGAAGTCTGCTTCACAGAAGGATTGCCATGTCAGATAGGAGGATTTCAGAGTGTAAGCCAGGATACATAAATCATGAAAGATCTAACTAAAGCTCACACACGAGAGGTCAATGAAAATAGACATTACATAAAAACAATTGCCCAAGTTTTGTTGCTAACAGCCAAGACTAAAATTTCCCAGCGAGGGCATTGGTAAAGCTCAGATTATGTCAACCATGGAAATGTATGTGAAATTCTCTATTTAATTGCAGAAAAAGACAGGGTTGTAAGAAACAAAATTACAGGACTTAGGAATGCAAGATATTTACATCCATCTATCCAAAATGAACTTCTGTCAATATGGCTGCTCTTGTTAGAGAAGGCATCGCACAGAGCATTAAAGGAAGTCCCTTTTCCATCATTGCAGATAAAACAAAGGATCTAAGTAAATCAGAACAACTGCCTGTCGTAGACCGATTTGTTCACGATCAGGTGGTCCATGAACAGTTCTTACAATTCTACTGAGCAGATAGCCTTGATGCTGAATTTCTAACAGGATACATATTCCAGGTCCTAGCATCTCTAGGCATTGATAAAAATGATTGTGTTGGACAAGGCTATAATGGAGCCTCTGTAATGAGCGTACAAGCACACATTAAAAAGGAGGTGCCTTGTGCACATTCATTGCATGAATCACCACCTCAACCTGGTCATCGTGGACACTGTGAAGAATGTACAGGCAGCAAATTCATTTTTTGTAAAACTTGAAAAGCTGTATGTGTTTTGCAGTATTTCTGTTGTTCACTGGAAGGTGTACGGTCTCTGAATCCTCGATCAGATAAATTTCTTAATTTTGAAAAATTGCTACCAATGGACAAATTCTACTCCTGCAACATAGAAAACTTGGAGATTGAGCTAAAGCAGGCAATGCTAACCCTACACAGAAAAAAAATCAGATGCCATTAAGGTGGACACAATTCTTGAGTTCACTAACTTTCTGGAGCCTTACTCTATTCCATTCCTTGAGCTTCATCGGCTATGTAAAATAGCTTGTGTTTTGCCAGTCAGTAGTGCCTCATGTGAAAGAAGCTTTTCTGCACTAAAGTTAATAAAATCATTCCTATGCACAACAATGACTGAGGAAAGGCTTTCAGATCTTGCCACATTGTCAATTGAGGCCAGACTCGCATCCCAAATAAATATGGAACTTGTAGTTAGCAGGTTTGCATCAATCCATAATAATTCACTTTTAAGCCTAGCATGAACGACAAAATTTAAGTTACATTTTTTTTTTATTGCGGTACACTGTAAAAGGATAACACTGCATATTTGTTGTGACGTTGCACTTCATTTTATGTGCACTTGTTTCCTTATTTAATAATTTATATATTTATACTATAATGTCTGTTTATCTGGTAATATTTGAAAGTTAGATATTTATAGTTAAAGGGACACTAGAGGGTCAGGAATACCAACAGGTTCATTTCATTCTCCTCTGGCTGTCCTATAAGCCTGCAGGACCCCTGACCCTCTGTCTGAACAGTGCTGTTTGGCTCTGTGTTGATCACATACACCCTCCCAAGAAAAAAAAAAATAACCTCTCTAGCAATACACACCAAACTGAGCATGTACAGCTTGCCCCAAGTCTGTACTATCAGGAGATGAATTGGGGACTGTGGAAGAAGGGGAGAATCAGAGAAGACAGGATCAAACAGCCTTTTTACACAATGCAGAGGTTTAATCCCTTAGGTTCCAAAGTGAGTATAACAAGCATGCTTTACAGACTGATTTTACTATTGTGGGTTTAGTAACACTTTAAGCTCAAGTTGTTCTGGTGACTGTAGTGTCCCTTTAACAAAAATAGTTACAATTATTGTTGTTCATTTAGTAAGTGTAAGCTGCAGTAACAAGCAAAAGCTGGGGCTATTATCTTGTTTTCTTTTATTGTGGCACTTTAACCACTTCAGCCCCGGACCAATTTGCAGCCAAAGGACCAGGCCCCTTTTTGCAATTCGGCACTGCGCCGCTTTAACTGACAATTGCGCGGTCGTGCGACATGGCTCCCAAACAAAATTGGCGTCCTTTTTTTCCCACAAATAGAGCTTTCTTTTGGTGGTATTTGATTGCCCCTGCGGTTTTTATTTTTTTTGCGCTATAAACAAAAATAGAGCGACAATTTTGAAAAAAATTCAATATTTTTTACTTTTTGCTGTAATAAATATCCCCAAAAAATATATAAAAAAAACATTTTTTTTCCTCAGTTCAGTTTTTCCTCAGTTTAGGCCGATACGTATTCTTCTACATATTTTTGGTTAAAAAAAAATCGCAATTAGCGATTATTGATTGGTTTGCGCAAAAGTTATAGCGTTTACAAAATAGGGGATAGTTTTATAGCATTTTTATTAATATTTTTTTTTTACTAGTAATGGCGGCGATCATCGATTTTTATTGTGACTGCGACATTATGGCGGACACATCGGACATTTTTGGGACCATTGTCATTTATACAGAAATATGTGCTATTTAAATGCACTGATTCATATGTAAATGACAGTGGCAGTGAAGGAGTTAACCACTAGGTGGCGGGGAGGAGATAGTGTGACGTGTGTGTGTTTCTTCAGTGTTCTTCAGCTCTGTGACCCGATTGTGGGCCACCAGCGGCAATCGGGTCCGCTGGTCCCGCATCCACGGTCACGGAGCCCCCGACCGGGTCGCAAGCGCGCCGCCGGCGGCGCGCGCGACCCCGCGGCTAGGCAATTAAAGGGGACTTACCTGTACGTGCTTTTGCCTAGCCGTGCCATTCTGCCGACGTAAATGTGCAGGAGGTGGTCAGGAAGCGGTTAATAGTTGCAATAAGATATGTTACTTACAGTTAGGTCCATATATCTTTAGACACAGGCACAATTTTCATACTTTTGACTCTGTATGCCACCAGAATAAAATTAAAACGAAACAATCGAAATGAATATGATGTGCAGACTTTCAACTTTAATTCAAGGAGTTCAACATAAACATCAAGTACAAATTTTAGGAACGGCTACCATTTTTATACAAAGTCCCTTCATTTTCAGGGGCTCAAATATAATTGGACAAATGAATATAATCATAAATAAAATGTTCATTTGTAATATTTTGTTGCAATTCCTTTACTGGCAATGATTGCCTGAAATCTGGAACCCATGGTCATTACAAAAGACTGTTTCCTCCTTTCTGATGCTTTGCCAGGTTCCAACTGCAGCTGTCTTCCGTTGTTCTTTGTGGCTCTTTAGTTTTGCCTTCAGCAAGTGAAATGCTCAATTGGGTTGAGATCAGGTGATATACTCAGCCATTGCAGAATATTTCACTTATTTTCCTTCAAAAGCCCCTGGGTTGCTTTTGCAGTGTGTTTTGGATCATTGTCCAGCTATTCTGTGAAGTGCCGTCCAATCAACTTTGCTGCATTTGGCTGCATCTGGGCTGACAGTATAACTCTAAACACTGCAGAATTCATCCGGCTACTTCTGTCTTCTGTCACATCATCAATAAACACCAATGACCCAGTGCCACTGGAAGCCATGCATGCCCATGTCATCACACTGCAAGCTCCACCATGTGAACACAGATGACGTTGTGTGCTTTGGATCATGAGCTCTTCCAAGCCTTCTCCACACTTTTGTCTTCCCGCCATTCTGGTACAGATTAATCTTAGTTTCATCCGTCCTTCACTTGTCTGGATGTTATGACCATAGAGAGGATCCTGCCATCATCCAACAATGTTGTCTTCCATGGACGTCCAGGCCTTTTTATGTTGCTTAGCTCACCAGTGTGTTCTTCCCACAGAATGTACCAAATTGTTGATTTGACCACTCCTAACGTTGCTGTTATCTCTCTGATGGATTTGTTTAGTTTTTGAAGCCTTAAAATGGCCTGTTTCATTTGCATGAATAGCTTCTTTGAATACACGATGTAGGTTCACAGCAATAGATTCCAAATGCAAATACCACACTTAGAATAAACTCCAAACCTTTTACCTGCTTAATTGATGAAGAAATAACGAAGGAGTAGCCCACACCTGGCCATGAAACAACATTTGATTCAATTGTCCAATTACTTTTGGTCCCTTAAAATCAACTCCAGACCTTTTACCTGCTTAATTGATCAAGAAATAACGAAGAGCTATAATTCCTAAACCCTTTCTTCTATTGGGATGTACATACCCTCAAATTAAACCTGAGAGTGTGCACTTTCGGCCCATATCCATTATATAACTATAGCTTGAATATGTTTTGGTACATACCTGGAAAAATTATTATTAGTGCTTATGCTTCAAAATAGGTATTGCACTGCATTTTGCAATGTTTACCATTATGCGGTTTAATTGTGTTTTTTTGTAGAGGATTTTAAATTATTACGTACATTTCAACTATGGACTTAAATTAGCATTATGAAGGGCCAACCCTTCTTAGTAGTTTTTCATGGAAGTAGGGCCAAATCCGCTTTTCTTACAGGACAAGCTAGCTCATTATAGTTAGCTCTTCATAATGCAAATTTTGGTCTATGGCTATGGGTCATGTTAAAGGGACTCCCCAGCTTCCTTCTAGGAAGTACACCTAGGGACTTACATCTTGATAAAAGTCCGCGCAGTTGGACTGAAACGTTGACGCTCAAGTGTATTGTATATTGCACAAATAAAACAAAGGTGAATTTGTAACAAGACCTCTGGAGTGCATTCTATTCTTGAATTTACTTTTTAATAAAAATGTGTGTGTGTGTGTATATATATATATATATATATATATATATATATAATTTGCGTTTTATGGTTGGCCCCCCTACTTTTGTCCTTGTGTCCCTTCCTAAATATGAAAGCTTGAGACGCAACTGGGTGGAAACGGACCACAGCTCCATGTCTGAATGGACACACACAGCTGTGACTTGGCTTGGGTGCCCCCATAGGAAGCTGCTTGCTGTGGGGGCACTCAAAAGGAGGAGGGGCAGTAGGACCAAAGAGGCACCCGAGAAGAGGAGGATCCAGGCTGCTCTGTGCAAATCCACTGCAACAGAGCAGGTAAGTATGAAATGTTTGTTATTTTTGTAGAAAAAAAACTAGACTTTATAATCACTTTAAATGGTGCTTTATATTGTGGAAATGGAATGATCACAAAAATAAGGTAGTGTACAGAAATATAACATACTTCTTCAAGCAGAAAATGAATATCTGTTAACAAGGCACATTTTCAATTGCAATATAATATGAGCTTACAAAACACAGAATGCCTGAAGAGCACTTTCCATAGAGGAGGTATCCAGATTACTGGGTCACGCTGAGATCTCCAAAGTTCATACAGTTTATCTGGCTGATGGTGGGAAACAGTTGAAAGAAGAACATACCCTATAGGGGGAAACCTCTTTTCTTCCTCATCAGTTTCTTATCCCTAACATTGCTCCTACTCTCTCCTTAAAAGTGTTTGTTACCCCAACATTTCATATTCCTGATATGTGCCTGCTATACCATGTACTTATATGAAAATTATCCTGTTCTCTTTGTATTGCTTTCTTTGTGTGAAATCCCTGGTGTTCCAGACAGTCCCTTCACTTTACTACCAAAAACTAACCACACTAAGCAGGAGAACACATTCCCCCAGCTCTTATTTAGCTGAGAACAGAGGGAATGTGATAACGTATAAAAAAAAGGGGAAAAAAAAGCAATTTAAATGTTTTGTTTATATCTAGACACAAATGTTTTGCCTTTCCTTTCTATTTCAAACTGAATGGGTTGTTTTAGAAGGTGATCGTTTACAGTTATTTTAACAAGTGGCGTTCTATCCTTAACCTTCTCCCACAATGTAGGCATGCTGAATGATGCAGAATCGTCTATTTGGCACTTATGTGCTGTGTCATCTCACAGGATTTTGACATTCAATTGGAGATGCCAGCTTAGACCCATAATAGGGAACAAATTGGTCCCCAGTGGTTTCCTGCCAGCCTGAAGAAAGGGCACAGTGCCACCTTCAGGCTGGGGGACAAACTGAAGCCCAACACCAGCCTACAAATATAACGGGAAGCAGCAACTCAATTTTGCTGCAACAAAATCTAAAATATGGGTTAAACTCCAGAGAAAGTTTTATCTCCAGGATGACTGCGATGTTCCCTACATAGCATAATTAGTTTACTGGCTGATTTACATTTTTATGGAGTTGTCCTCCAAGTTTGGGAATCTTTTCAAAAAATAGATGATTGATGTTGGCAAGATAAACACAATCTGCTATGAAAGAAAATATTTATCTAAAAGAAATAATGAAGCAACTCAGCAATTTATTAAGGTACAAAAACATTAAAGGAGTCCAGATCAGTGCTCTATAATAAAACTATACATTAAACTATGCACTTCCTTATATATACTCTGTACATACTGTATATATGTTATGTGTCTTCCATTTTTATAAATAAATATCCAGAAATATTGGCCATGGTCCATGTGAGATCTCACCGGGTATAACAATGAAAGAAAATACTGTACTTTATGTCAAATTGTACCAGTTTTATTTTAACAATAATAAATGTGTAAGATTGTAAAGACATTTGCTGTTGCACAGTTTTAGGCCTATAAATTGCCTGAAATCCTTCTCTGTCATATACTTATCCAGTGTAATCCAATCCATGTATTATTTGCATGACTATATTCCTTACACAAATGCATTTTTTTGTTATTAATCTGTGGTGTAGCTTATCTGTCTTCTACAGTATAATGACAGTTTAAATGCTAAATCCCCAGCAAACAGTAGACATCCTTCCCTAGGCTTTACATCATTTCAGCAGAAAAAAACTGAGGGACACTGTTTCAAAATTTTACGATTTCAGTAAAACTGATGGTCAATTATTACACCACTGGCTTTGTTTTTTTCACATTACATAGTTACATAGCAGACAAGGTTGAAAAAAGACACACGTCCGTCAAGACCAACCTATGTGTGTGATTATATGTCAGTATTACAATGTATATCCCTGTATGTTGTGGTCGTTCAGGTGCCTCTCTAATATTTTTTTTTAAATCATCGATGCTCCTCGCTGAGTGGAAGAGAATTCCACATGCTAACTGCTCTTACAGTAAAGAACCCTCTATACGCAGTTTAAGTTTAAACCGCTTTTCTTCTCATTTTAGTGAATGGCCGCGTGTCTTATTAAATTACCTTTCGCAGAAAAGCTTTATTCCTATTGTGGGGTCACCAGTTTGGTATTTGAAAATTGAAATCATATCCCCTCTCAGGCGTCTCCTCTCCAGCGAGAACAAGTTCAGTGCTCGTAGCCTTTCCTCATAACTAAGGAACATTCATTTAAAGGAATAATTTAAAGTAGAATTCCAGATTTCATGTCACTTTAAATAGTTTGTTTGGGCCAAGCTGGTCTAAACAAACTACAGTATTTACATTACTAAATGATGTGGCCTCTGTGTTGCTGTAATATACTATAATAGCATCAGCTACATATGTACGCGGTGATGTGTTTTGGCAGCAGTACAGGCAATTTCCCAGCAGCTACCTGATGTGATTTGGTACCTGCAAATGCCCTACGTTTGCAATCTGCGTTTGAGGTGGCATAAAATACACGGGCACCTGCATGCAGATAGCAAGGTAAGCGCATTAACCTGTGGTGCAGTAAATACACAAAGGACGCAGCTTTCCCATACTGCATTCTGATGTGAATTAGCCCTAAGATAGCCAAGCAAACTATTTAAAATGAAATAAAACCTGCAAATGTCAACTCCGGGATATTAGCAACCCCCATATCCAATTGTCTATTTTATGATGTCATGAGCCTTCTCTCTTCTTCCTGGGATCTGTCTTCTGCATCCACATCGCCGCCTGCACTGCTCTCCTATTGATGGAGCTGATACTTGCAGCTGCCAGGTCCTCTTTCCAGAGGCAAGAGAACTTACGTGGGTGGGAAGGGTACCAGTGCTCGAGAAGATAACAGGAATAATGCACTGCATTACATTGCAGGGTGGCTTAGGAAGAGATGTTTCTAATCAAGACTGAAGAGTCTGTAATCAATGCACATTGCATTTAAATGTAAATTTTGCTGTTGGGCCTTAATAATTTACATTATTAAAAGGTATCCAGCACAAGTGATAGGGGTAGGGACATACATACATACCACTGCCAGTGGTGCCATCAATGATTACCTTTATTACCATGTTTTAATAGAAAATGACATGCTACATTACTGCAACTGCTCGAGCATCCCTGGAAGTGTTAAAGCGTATCCTGTCGCTGCAATTTTTTTTTCTTATATGTAATAGTTAAGAACAATATAATTAATAAGTATGTGGAATAAAAAAATAAATTAAACACTTACATCACCTAAACAATTTTTTTTTTAGAGTAGGAAAGGTTTTAATCCCTTTAATTTTATTTTTGCTATCTGTGTCCCATTGGAGAGACTTCCCTTCATTTGGGTTTCGGAAACACAACAATAAGCGAGTGATAATATATACAAATTGAGGGTAATTCCTATCCTAGACAGTTGTTACTGGAACAGATGACTCTGTCAAAAGATTTCCCCTAAGTTCTTTTTTTGGTGACAGGGATTAAAAACTTGACAGGGGTTCTAATCCTCCCTACAAAAATAGCAACATACTCCTGCGCATGAGTGAACTAGCCCTATAGTGGCTGCATTGCCTTGGACAATGTGGATACTTCTTTAAAAACCTTGCTGCCCTCTAGGACTGGGGTTGTCCTGACTATACTGTAGAGAATACAAGAAAAAAGGGCGCACAGGCCTAGTGCATTATCCAACATAAATTTATTGTAACGTTAAAATGTCTACTCACAAACATGAATGTACAATTCGCTCAACAGACCACATACGTGGCTGATCTCTCCAAGATGGGGTAAGGGGGCCCAAATCCAGGTCGATGCTGGCTGACGTGTTTTGATCAAACCATTTGTAGCTAGGCTCTGAAGAAGAAGGTTTGTCCTTCGAAACGTATCAGCCATCAGGGACCTGGATTTGTGTCCCCCTACCCTGGCTTGGTGTTCCAGGCGTTCTGGGAGAGATCAGCCATGCATGTGATCTGTTGAGCGAATTGTACATTCATGTTTGTGAGTAGACATTTTAACCATTTATTGTTACAATAAATTAATGTTGGAATAATACATTAGGCCAGTGCACCCTCTTTTCTTTCCTTGTGTTTCAATTCTCCCTAATCTATCCAAAACAAAAAAAATGCCTATACCTTACATTTTTTGGCAAGCTAATTGTTTGACCACCCAACCTTGGTCAGACATTTTCTGCTAACTTAGGCCCAGTTAGTGAGACTTACCTTGACATCCTTTCCTGCTGACATGATTTTAGTAAATAGGAATTAAGGAGAACTTTTCTACAGCAACATAGACAGAAGTGTAGTACTACCCCCATTATAGCTGCTGATTAGGATGGGTCCTCTGTTATTTGCCTCAACCTTTTCCAAAAAAAAACTCAGCCTCTCTAATACACCAGGTTAGGTGTACATACATACAATATGACAGGAAATCACTGAAGATAATACATACCGTATATACTCGAGTATAAGCCGACCCGAATATAAGCCGAGGCACCTAATTTTACCACAAACAAATGGGAAAAGTTATTGACTTGAGTATAAGCCTATGGTGAGAAATGCGCAGCTACTGTAACTGGAAAAGAGGGTCAACCAGCCCATTTGCAGCCTCACTGTGCCCATTTGCAGCCATAGGTCCCTCAAACTTTAAACTTGGTAGTTAAGTGTTCCTAAATGCCCCCTAGCTGCAGCTGGGTCCCGAAATGACATTGCTGCAGATGGACACAGTTGACCGACTTTGGGGCCCTGTATCTCGGGGTTACTTAGTGTTAGGAACCCCATCTTTGGATATGTTGTAGTGCTACATTGGGTTTGAATATCAAAATTGGGGTTCCTATCACTAAGTGTTTCTGAGATATATCAGAAAATGTCAAGCACTTCTGCAGCAGAGAATGACATTTTCCAAACCGATTTTGGGGCCCCGTATCTCTGGGCCACTTAGTGCTAGGAACCCCATCCGAATATATGTTGTAGGGCCAGGTCCACTGGTTGGCACACCAAATTTGGGGTTCCTAGCACCAAGTGGCCCCGAGATACGGGGCCCCAAATTCGGGTCGGAATTTTTTTTTTTTTGCTGCAGAAAAGTGCTTGATTAGTATAAGCCGAGGGGGGCACTTTCAGCGCACTGAAAAACTCGGCTTATACTCGAGTATATACGGTAGTACCCAGTAGTAGCGATATATCAAAGAAAACAGGCACTAAACTGGGTAGTAAAGGCAAACTTAATATATTGTCTCCCAATACGGTTGGTAACTAGCCAAGCCTAAAATGGATTAACAATTGTAATAACACAAGTTAGTATACAAAGTGATTAACAGTGAGGACTAGGCATAAGATGACATTTGGCATTTAGATCAGCATAAACAGTAGCAAGACCACCTTAAGTGCAGCAGTGAGCAGTGGTAAAGATTATTTCTACCAAATGCTAGAACTATACTGCCAGAGCGCATTTATGGTAGCAATGCCAGTCCTAGACCAACTGCCTTCCTCTGGATCAACTGTTGGTGTGGAATGGGGTATATGGGATTGTATGATATGGTTTTTTTTTTGTGGTTGAACTGGATGGACTTGTGTCTTTTTTCAACCTATGTAACTATGTAACTATTTAACTATGTAACTGTGCAAAAGAAAAAGAGGATGTTAGCAGAGGGGGCAGGAAAACAAAGTCCTTAGAGATGTTCTTTTGTTGGCTATGGTTGGGGCACTTTAAGAGTGTCAGTGCACTTTACGACAGCCCCAATTAACCTGCATGCAGTATAGGTGTGGTATAGTCTTGGCACAATTGCAAGGTAGATGTAGTTTAGATGCTGTAAAGGTTCAGTATAATGCAGTACAGGGTTTGCATAGTTGCGGTCTAGGTTTGGAATGTGTGTGGTATAGGGTGCAGTATGGTTTGGGTACATTTCATGCCCTGCTCTCAGTGGCTCAGTCCCTGCTAACAGGATTAACAATGAATGAAAAGCCCTCTCACCAGTCTCCAGGATGCTGCAGTGACTTCTGGCTGTAGAAGGGGGGGCCCCCTCAGTCTCTCCCCAAAAGCCTCCGGTGATCAGCAGTGGGAAGCAGAGGGTAAATGGATGCTCCAGTCTACCCACTGGCTGCAGTGCAGGTGCTGTGATGTGGGCAGTGCTGCACTACCCCCGAATGTCCTCTTTTCCCGTTTCTACCTCGGATCTTCGCTGGTATGGTATCCAGCTAGCAGGCAAATATTCAGACAGAGGTGTTCTCTATCTCCCTCAGTGCCAAGAGGAAGAACTTTCCCAGGAAGTTTATTAAAAAACCTCTCTCCGATCCTCCTACTGCACAGTGCATATTTGAATCTATAGTGTAACCATTATAGTTTAGCTATTCTATAGCTGCCATCTCAAACTATAAATCCTAGGATTCTTAGTGCTCTGCATAGAAGTCTATGGGCTTACTTGGCTTTAGCTCTCCCCCTGCTGGCTGGAAAAGGATTGTGCAGCATAACATCCATATCTCAATAGAGGGAGAGAAGAATAAAGGGCAATGTCTCCATATTGCTGTAGCCCAGCACCTGGCTACAAAAATAAAAATGTTTTTGTTTAGTAGAATAGGGAAGACTAGAACCCCTGTCAAACTATTATTTCTGTATGCCTAACCGTTGCAGATTTTCCCTTGCTTCCTGTCTAGGAAAAATGTTGTCAGCAGGACAAGTGATGGCAATTCTCTTAAACGAAGCTCTGAATAGCAGTAAAAAACAGATAAGAATTCTAACTGTTCCTTATGCCTAGTACACATTGCTATTTTTTTTCATTCAACCCAATGGGTTGAACGAACAAAAATAACAGCTCCGGTCGGAGCTGCTGTACTAACCATCCGACGTTAGTGCAACGATCTCCCCCGCTGAGAGCTGTTGAGTTCTGACAGGGGTTCTGACAGCCCCCCCTCCAGAACACTCTGATCAGAGTTCTCGGCCATTGGCTAAGAGCGCTGGTCAGCTGCTGGTTTTCCACCATGCTCGGCCGGCTTTTGTTTGACCTGGTGCCTTACACGGGCTGAATATCAGACGGTTTTTATTAATCCGGCCGATGTCTCCCGACATTCCGCCTGAGTGTATGTCCAGCAATAGAAAAAAATTTATTACTTTACACTGTAAATGAAATAAACTGAATAGAGTTGTATGCTCTAACTAAGTCATCAGACAGTAATAGTGGTCCTGTCAAGAAATGACACTTTGCTACAATGTAAAGTAGTGAGTGTACAGCTTGTATAACAGTGTAAATTTGCTGTCCCCTCAAAATAACTCAACACACAGCCATTAACCACTTAAGGACCAAGCCTATTTTTTCAAACTTGGTGTTTACAAGTTAAAATATTTTTTGATTGCTAGAAAATTACTTAGGACCCCCAATAATTATATTTATTGTTTTCAGACACCCTAGAGAATAAAATGGCGGTCGTTGCAATACTTTATGTCACACCGTATTGGCGCAGCAGTCTAACAAGCGAAATTTTTAGGGGAAAAATACACTTTTTTAAATTAAAAAATAAGACAGTAAAGTTAGCCCAATTTTTTTTATATTGTGAAAGATAATGTTACACCAAGTAAATACCAAGTATCGACGTATAATGATGGTGGGTGGTCCGCAAGTTAATGTCTCAACTGCTGGCAACAAAAGTCAGTACACCCATAAGTGAAAATATCCAAATTGGTCCCAAAGTGTCAATAATTTGTGTGGCCACCATTATTATCCAGCACTGTCTTAACTCTCTTGGGCATGGAGTTCACCAGAGCTTCACAGGTTGCCACTGGAGTCCTCTTCCACTCCTCCATGACGACATTCACTCCTCCACCTTCCGTTTGAGGAAGCCCCACAGCTGCTCAATAGGGTTTAGGTCTGGAAACATGCTTGGCCGGTCCATCACCTTTACCCTCAGCGTCTTTAGCAAGGCAGTGGTCATCTTGGAGTATGTTGGAATACATGTTGCCATTCAAGGTTCCCTCAATGAACTGACACTCCCACACCTGCTCCCCATTCAAACCTGAGACCTTGTAATTCGAATGAGTCACATGACACCGGGGAGGGAAAATGGCTAATTGGGCCCAATTTGGACATTTTCACTTAGGGGTGTACTCACATTTGTTGCCAGCAGTTTAGACATTAATGGCTGTGTGTTGAGTTATTTTGAGGGGACAGTAAATTGACACTGTTATACAAGCTGTACACTCACTACTTTACATTGTAGCAAAGTGTAATTTCTTCAGTGTTGTCACATGAAAAGATATAATAAAATATTTACAAAAATGTGAGGGGGGTGTACTCACTTTTGTGAGATGCTGTGTATGTATGCATATATATATATATATATATATATATATATATATACACAGTGGGGAAAATAAGTATTTGATCGCCTGTAGATTTTGTAAGTTTGCCCACTTACATGGAAATTAAAGTTCTATAATTTTTATCATAGGTGTATTTTAAATGATAGAGACAGAACAGAATATCAACCAAAAATCCAGAAAAAAACACATGATACAAATGTTATGAATTGAGTTGCAGTTCAATGAGTAAAATAAGTATTTGATCCCCAAGTAAAGCATGATTTAGTACTTGGTGGAGAAACCATTGTTGGCAAGCACAGAGGTAAGTCATTTCTTGTAGTTAGTGACTAGGTTTACACACATCTCAGGAGGGATTTTGGTCCACTCTTTGTTACAGAAATTCCCTAAATCCTTAAGGTTTCTTGGCTGTCACTTGACCACTCGAAGTTTCAGCTCCCTCCATAAATTTTCTATAGGACTAAGGTCTGGAGACTGGCTAGGCCACTCCATGACCTTAATGTGCTTCTTCTTGAGCCACTAATTTGTCACCTTGGCAGAACGTTTTGGGTCATTCTCATGCTGAAAACCCATCCATGACCCATCTTCAGTGTTCTGGCTAAGGGAAGAAGGTTCTCATTCAAGATTTTACAATACATGGCCCCATTCATTGGCCCCTCAATGCAGCAAAGTCGGTCTGTACCTTTAGCTGAGTAACAGCCCCAAAGTATAATGTATCCACCTCCGTGCTTGAGTGTAAAGATGGTTTTCTAATGCCGCGTACACACGGTCGGAATTCTCGTCGGAAAAAGCTCTGATGGTTTTCCCGTCGGAATTCCGACGGAATTTCGCTCAAACTGTCTTGCCTACACACGGTCACACCAAGTTCTGACGGTCAATAACATCACACCTTAAAAAACTTTTGACTGCACTATAAAAGGGAAGTTTAATGCTTCTGAGCATGCATCGAATTGTTTCCGAGCATGCGTCGGAATTTTGCGTGTCGGAATTGCATACACACGATCGGAAAATCCGATAGAAAGGTTTTCCGTCGGAAAAATTAAGAACAGGTTCTCAATCCAAAGTCCGTCGGAAATTCCAACAGAAAAAGACCGATGGGCATACACATGGTCGGAAAATCAGATAAAAAGCTCCCATCGGACTGTTTCCATCGGAAATTCCGACCGTGTGTACGCGGCATTGGGTCAGAGTCAGCATTTTTTTTTCTCCAAACACGGCGAGTCACCCTCCTCAAGAAGGCACATGTACAGTCATGCCAATGAACATCTAAATGATTCAGAGAAGGATTGAGAGAAAGTGCTGTGGTCAGATGAGACCAAAATTGAGCTCTTTGGCAATAACTCGACACACCGTGTTTGGAGGAAGAAAATGGCTAATTATGACTCTAAGAACACCATCCCTACAGTTAAGAAGAAGCACACTGAGGTTATGGAGTGTCCAGGGCTCAAGTCCTGCGGGAACGCATGGGAACGGAGTTCCTGTACTTTTTCCACAACAGGAACTCGGTTCCTGTAAGCAACCGCGTCCTGCAAGACTTTGAAGTATGAGAGCTGTGTGGCAGGTGCTACACCAGAAGCCACTGGCACAGCTCGCAATAGTAAGTGCCGCACATCAGGGGTGGACTGACCATTCAGGCATTGCCAGTAGGGGGCCCCATGTCAGCTTCCTCTTCGATCTACCTGTCAATCACAGCTAGCTGATGGGTAGATCAGTTCCCTGCTGCTAAGCAATTGTATTTAGTCAGACCTCTCGTGATGCGCTCCTCCCTGCCGGCTCCTCCTGATTTTCTGTCTCCTCCCCCCCCCCCCCCCAGTATCCTGCATACTTGCTCTGTGTGTCCCGCTGAATCCCCCCCCTCCTCTATCTTCAGTGCCATATGATGAGAGAACCCAGAGGAGGAGCACAGCTATTCTGCTCACAGGACATGCAGGGAGAGAGGTGAGCTAAGGGAGGAGCATCAGTTTGGGGTGGTAAGCTGAGCACAATACTTGGCAAAGTTTAATGTCAGGAAGGGAAGTTTAATTTTAATGTCAGGAAGTTTAAGTTTAATGTCAGGAGGGAAGTTTATGTGGAAATATGTGAAGGGTTGGAATAGCAGCGAGTGTGTGTTGGAGCCCTGCAGAGTTTGCAGCCCCCCAAGCTAACATACATCTCCTAAGCAGGAACACATCACCATCTCCCCAAGCATTCTGTCCAGATAATGTGCAGTTAATTTATGACCTTTCCATTTAACCCTGTGTTATCCAAGCTCTGTTCAATGAAAAGTGTAAACTCACCACATAAACACTCTATATACAAAATAAAATTCCCCAATAAAGATCAGAACATGATGTTCACATTTGCATGGAAGCACAATTGAAGTAATGCTGATTATTTCGAGAATTACCGTATTTGTTTATTGAGGAATGATTTTTTTTTTTTTTTATTTACTAACAGTTAAGCTTCATACACACAATACGAAAATTGATGAAAAATACCACTTTTGAAGCGTTCGTGCATATGAGCGTATCATTTTTTTTTTTTTTTTTTGGTGGGGTAGTGGATCTTGGGTGGGAGTTCCCACACTTTTTTCACCAGGACTTGATCCCTGGGAGTGGCCTAGTCAGTCTCCAGACCTTAATCCTATAGAAAATGTATGGAGGGAGCTGAAACTTTGAGTTGCCAAGAGACAGCAAAGAAACCTTAAGGATTTAGAGAAGCTCTGTTAAGAAGAAAGGACCAAAATCTCTCCTAAGATGTGTGCAAACCTGGTAACTAACTACAAGAAACATCTCACCTCTGTGCTTGCCAACAAGGATTTCTCCACCAAGTACTAAGTAATGTTTTGCTCAGGGATCAAATACTTATTTTACTCACCAAACTGCAACCTAATTTATAGCATTTGTTTTATGTGTTACCAGCTGCAGTGTACATGAGACCTTAAAATACACATATGATAAAAAATGATAGACCCTTCATTTCCTTGTAAGTGGGCATACTTACAAAATCTGCAGGGCATCAAATAATTATTTTCCCCATTATATATATATATATATATATATATATATATATATATATATATACATAGATAGATACACCGTACCTCAACTACACCCCTCAAATTTTTGTAAACATGTTAGTATACCTTTTCCCATGACAACACTGAAGAAATTACATTTGCTACAATGTAAAGTAGCTAACGTACAGCTTGTACAATGTTGCGTACACACGATTGGAAATTCCGCCAGCAAAAGTCCGATGAGAGCTTTTGGTCGGAAAATGCAACCGTGTGTATGCTCCATCGGACTTTTGCTGGCGGAATTCCAGCCAGCAAAAGATTGAGAGCAGGTTCTCAATTTTTCGGTCGGAAAAAGTTTTGAGCGTAAATTCCGATCGTCTGTACTAATTCCGACACACAAAATTCCTACGCATGCTCGGAAACAATTCAACACATGCTCGGAAACATTGAACTTCATTTTCTCGGCTCGTCGTATTGTTGAACGTCACCGCGCTCTTGACGGTCGAAAGTTCAGCAAACTTTTGTGTGACCGTGTGTATGCAAGCCAAGCTTGAGCGGAATTCCGTCGGAAAAAAAAACATCCAAGATTTTTCCAACAGAAAATCCGCTCGTGTGTATGCGGCATAACAGTGTAAATTTTCTGTCCCCTCAAAATAACTCAACACACAGCCATTAATGTCTAAACCACTTGCAACAAAAGTGAGTACACCCCTAAGAGAAAATGTCCAAATTGGGCCCAATTAGCCATTTTCTCTCCCTGGTGTCATGTGACTCGTTAGTGTTACAAGGTCTCAGGTGTGAATGGGGAGCAGGTGTGTTAAATTTGGTGTTATCACTGTCACTCTCATACTGGTCACTGGAAGTTCAACATGGCACCTCATGGCAAAGAACTCTCTGAGGATCTGAAAAAAAGAAATGTTGCTCTACATAAAGATGGCCTAGTCTATAAGAAGACTGCCAAGACCCTGAAACTGAGATGCAGCGCGGTGGTCAGGACCACACAGCGGTTTAAACAGGCCTAGCCATGATCGCCCAAAAAGTTTAGTGCACGTGCTTAGCGTCATATTCAGAGGTTGTCTTTGGGAAATAGACGTATGAGTGCTGCCAGCATTTCTGCAGAGGTTTAAGGGGTGGGGGTCAGCCTGTCAGTGCTCAGACCATACGCCACACCCTGCATCAAATTGGTCTGCATTGCTGTCATCCCAGAAGGAAGTCTCTTCTAAAGAAGATGCACAAGAAAGCCCACAAACAGTTTGCTGAAGACAAGCAGACTAAGGACATGGATTAATGGAACCATGTCCTGTGGTCTGATGAGACCAAGATAAACTTATTCGGTTCAGATGGTGTCAAGCGTGTGTGATGGCAACCAGGTGAGGAGTACAAAGACAAGTGTGTCTTGCCTACAGTCAAGCATGGTAGTGGGAGTGTCATGGTCTGGGGATGCATGAGTGCTGTCGGCACTGGGGAGCTACAGTTCACTGAGGGAACCATGAATGCCAACATGTACTGTGACATACTGAAGCAGAGCATGATCCCCTCCCTTCGGAGACTGGGCCACAGGGCAGTATTACAACATGATACTGACCCCAGACACACCTCCAAGATGACCAATGCCTTGCTAAAGAAGCTGAGGGTAAAGGTGATGTACTGGCCAAGCATGTCTGCAGACCTAAACCCTATTGAGCATCTGTGGGGCATCCTCAAACGGAAGGTGGAGGAGCGCAAGGTCTGTAACATCCACCACCTCCATGATGTCATCATGGAGGAGTGGAAGAGGACTCCAGTGGCAACCTGTGAAGCTCTGGTGAACTCAATGCCCAAGAGGGTTAAGGCAGTGCTGGAAAATAATGGTGGCCACACAAAATATTGACACTTTGGGCATTTTCACTTAGGGGTGTTCTCACTTTTGTTGCCAGCAGTTTAGACATTAATGGCTGTGTGTTGAGTTATTTTGAGGGGACAGCAAATTTACACTAAAATATTTACAACACTTTTTGGGGTGTACTCGCTTTTGTGAGATATATATATATATATATATATAAACATTTTCCCACAATGTAAATGTTCTTGTTAAAAATAAAAAAAATTATCATACTGGAAATATAAAGTTGCAGTGCAAGATAAGATTGGTTACTTGGTTGTTTCAATTATTTTACTCCACTTCTATAAATGTCTGTTATACTGCATGCTAAGCATATATGGATAAAACATTTTTACCTGTCTTTCCCTAGGGACTGGAGATCAGAATTCTGTTAAGTGTAAATTGGCCTCATTAGCAACTTTTCTTGTTATACAATACAGTGCTTAATCTCCTGTGTGTGAACCACAGCAGTCAGCTAAGTTACAGCTGTAATTAGAAAGCTATAATCCTGTACAGTATATTGACATTGTGTCTTGTAATTAATAACCAGCATTTGGAACTGGTTGCTTCACCAAGAATCTCTTTAAGCCCATTTGGTCAGTAAGAATGCAGCCACTTAGTTTTGTATTCTTTCTTCTGAAAATTATGTTCAGGGTACATGATATCACATTTACATAATAATTTTATGTAAACAGATGTGTTTTTTTTTTTTAATCAGTCTGTGTAAAGTCCGTCATTCTCGGGGCGTGGTCAAGCTGGCGACCTGAGCGGACGTGCGCCGTGAGAGCTCCGCTCCAGCCTGGACTATTAATCCTAAAAAACACCGGTGCTATCACCAATTTACACCCTGCTACCCGGCGGAGACCTCGGGTATGAGAAGGAACAAAACTAGCGCCAAACGGAAGACCCCTCTGGTGCCCGTACCTTCTCCCACACAGCAGACGCGCAGGACACCTCTTCCCGCCGGTGCGCACATGGTCACGGAGACTCCAGCCCCGGACCCATCAAAGCTGGAGGAAGACAGATTCCAAGCCCTAATGCAGGCTATCTCGGGATGCGAGACAGCCCTCACGGCCAAAATAGACGTCCTACAATCAGACGTGGGACTAATCCGCAGAGACATGGATAAGATCCGGGAGAGATTGGGGGAAGCGGAACGCCGCGTGGGGAACACGGAGGACGCCATTAGAGATCACCGGGCCTCCCTCCACACACTGCAGGTGAGGGTCAAAGCGCTGGAAACCCGCGCGGAGGACAGCGAAAATAGGAGCAGGAGGAACAACCTCCGTGTGGTGGGCCTGCCTGAGGGGGCCGAGGGGCAGGACACCGTGGCGTTTACCGAACACATGTTCCGCACTCTCCTGCCAACCGCAGCCTTCTCCCAGCATTTCGCGGTGGAGAGGGCCCACAGGATGCCCCCGGTACGGGGCCCGCCTGGGGCGCCCCCCCGCACATTCATCCTCCGCCTATTGAACTTCCGAGACCGGGACTTGATACTCCGGGAGGACAGGAAGGTACCGGAGCTTAGATTTAACAACGCGAGGCTCATGGTGTTTCCGGACTATTCAGTGGAGACCCAGAGACAGAGGAGGACATTCGACCATGTGAAGGCCCAACTGCGCACAAGGAACATCAAGTACAGCATGTTGTTCCCGGCCCGCCTTCGTGTGATAGATGGTGAAACCACCCGATACTTTACGGCACCCGAGGACGTATCCCAATGGATGGACACCCTGCCTGGACCACGGTAACTGTATGGTATGCTCCAGTCCCACTTTATACACTTGCTTATTTTTTGGTTTTGCTCTGTGTCTCCACGCCTGCCCGGGCCTGTCCCCCTGTCCCCTCTCCCCGCCAAATAGACCTGTTGATGCCATATGACTGACTGCAAGCAGCATCAGGCACTTGACATTTCAAACCTTGACAAAGCAATGGATGCACCTTTCCCCCATCCCCCCCCCCCCCGATGTGCTACCTCCTATTGCAATGAAAGACAGGGGAAGGATGGCCTTTATGCTGACCAGACTATGGTGCCACCTGAATCCAAGCGAGCCCTCCTCTACTCACCCCTGGCCCCCCTTGGGCCCCTCCAAAATTTAACTTTTCCTTTTTACCCGTCCCGTGGGGAGGAGGAACGCTACCCCCCGGAGAGCTAGAAGGACAGGGAGCAGGACGATGTCCCCAGACAGGATCCCTTGGAGTCACTTCTGGCCAGATGAAGCTGCTTGCCAGATCGCTCGAGATGCTACACAGAACTGTAATGTATGGTCCTATAAGACTGTGCCCTTAGCGGCTGCTAAGTGTTCCTAACTAACCTTCACTTTTATTAGTTAAATCTTGTATATCCAAATGTTTTTGCAACCGGTTATGCTAAAATGTTATTCCAGGTTGGGGTCGGATGCTAGAGGCGATTTTAGATACTCGCCTCCAGCGCCACCCGGGTACCTTTCAGGCATTCTCTGCGCCCCCGCAGGAGATCCACCTGATTTGCTCCAGTTGAGCTGATTTTTTTGGTTTAGGGAATGGGCACTCCGAGTTCCCCAACGGCTGTGCAGGGTGGGGGGAGGGGGGGAGGGGAAAGAGGGAAGGGGTTATTTTTATTCAAATTTTTCTTTTTCTTTAACACATGGTCACGGTATATGATTGTAGCAACAAATGATGGTATCTTACAGAGGGGTATGATTTATCAACAGCCTGCTAAGCTACAGAGAAACACCAGATATAAGGGGGTGGCTGGGGATAGAAGGTGGGAGGGATCTCTCACGGGACCTAGATTCTACTACTCCCCTGTTGGTCGCACACTTCAGACGCCACCATGGCCCAGCTGAAAATCATGTCATGGAATGTTAGGGGACTAAATGACAAGCTCAAGAGATCCCTGGTCCTTACCTATGTTAAAAAATATAGCCCCCACATATGCATTCTACAGGAGACCCACCTAACAGGAAGCAGAGTGATGGGCCTTAAAAAACCCTGGATCGGACACTGTCATCACGCCACATACTCTAACTATGCGCGAGGTGTCAGTGTGCTAATCCACAAATCCCTGTCACATGAGCTGCTAGATGTAAAATTAGATCCAGGGGGCAGATACGTAATACTACACACGGTTATAGACACAATAGAACTAGTAATAGTTGGGTTGTATATGCCGCCTCCAGCTTCTATGACGCTCCTACAAAAGTTGGTCCCTATCCTCTCCAGTTACCCCACAGACAACCTGCTCATTGCTGGGGACTTTAACATGGTGCTTAACCCCTCACTGGACAGATTGTCACAGAACGCGTGTGTGGACTCCCCCCTGTCCAAGTGGGTATCATTATACGGCATGACGGACGTATGGCGATGGAAGTACCCAAACGACCGCGCCTACACCTGCCATTCTGCCTCCCATAGGGCTATGTCCAGAATCGATCTCATATTGGCCAGCGGTGGAATGCTCTCTCGGATAAAAACGATCGACATGCTACCACGAGGAATATCAGATCATGCCCCCATGCTGTGCACTGTCCAGACCCGCACTCCGCCCTCGGAAAGGATCTGGAGATTATCTCGCTACTGGATTGCAGATCCGAGGGTGGAAGAAGAAATCGACGACCAGATCCAAACCTTCTGGATGGCAAACGCAAACTCTGCGTCAGTGCACAGTCTCTGGGACGCTTTCAAGGCCTACATGCGAGGCTCCTACATAGCAACTATATCTAAGGTTAGGCGGGATTCCACTATTACACTCCAGGAGGCTGAGGCCACCGCCCATGAACTAGAAAACAGGTATGCCACCACCCATAACCCCGTTACCTACATCGACATGCAGAATGCGCTTAGAGAGGTAATGCTGATAAGAATCTCCCAAGCCAACAAGCAGCAATTAGCGCAGACCCAACGCATTTTTGAGCAGGGGGGCAAGACTGGGCGCCTATTAGCCTGGCTGGCCAAGGAACAGCAACCTCTCACATCCATAGCTCGTGTTCGAGCTCCCGATGGGATGGTACTCATGGATCCCCTGCTCATAAATGCTCGATTTGCCTCCTACTACGAGGAGCTCTACTCCTCCAAAGCGAACTACACCACTCCTGAACTACACTCTTTTCTTGATAAAATAACCTTCCCTTCGTTAACTAGTGAGGCCCGAGAAAAACTTGACAGCGTAATAACTGAAAAGGAGGTTCAGCAGGCCCTGGGGGAGTTGCAGGCAGGTAAAACGCCAGGCACTGACGGTATCCCGCCGGAATTCTATAAGCAATACGCAGAACAATTATTACCGAAATTACACCACACTATAGTTAAATCCCTAGAAGAAAGGGACCCTACCAGCATCCATGGCAGAGGCAATAATAGTAGTGATTGCTAAACCAGGCAAGGACCCCGAGTTATGCTCCTCTTACCTAACCCCGCGGCTAAGCTGGAGGCGGCACTGTTAGGATCACACTCGGCACTACAGAATTTAATTTACAGGGGCACTAAATCAACTCCCAATGTGACCCCCTCAATGCGGGTAACGCTGCGAGTATGGGACACAGTTAGAGGGAAGATAGTGAAACCACATACCTGGCCCCCGAACACCCCACTATGGGATAACCCAAAACTCCCTCACTTTGGCACCGTTCCTGACCCGACACTATGGGCACGGAAAGGGATCACCACCCTGGCCGATATCGTCGCCGGTAGTGCAATACTTCCCTTCAACGACCTAAAGAGGAAACATGAACTACCCAACTACATGTTTTTTAGATATATCCAACTTAGACACGCATACTGTGCGCAGTCCCCCCGGCCTATCATTCTGGAAACCAACCCCCTAGAAGGCCTCCTCTCCAGGGACAGGGGTGAAAAACCACTGTCGGCACTCTATACTGAACTAATAGGCCTGGACACCTCTGCGGTGTCCAGACTGTTTGACAAATGGAAGGCAGTTATCCCGGATCTTGCGGACGACGACTGGGAGGAGGGTATACAACAGTACCTCCCTCTCATGATCTCGTCCCGGGACCCCTACACACAGCTCAGATTTATACATCAGGCGTACTACTCCCCGAAAAGACTGGCGGACATATACCCCAACAGGAGCGACTTATGCCCAAAATGTACAATAGCCACGGGGACCTTCATGCATGTAGTTTGGTCATGTGAGCACCTACAGACATACTGGAGGGCTGTCACGGCTGAAATCAATGCGATAGGGCAGCTGCATGTCCCATGTAGTCCACTACCCCTCTTATTGGGGATAGTCGACACCCTGCAGACAACTCAAGCAAAAAAGCATTTCGTTTTCTACACAGCCTTCTACGCCAGGAAGGCAATCCTCCTTAAATGGAACGACCCACGCCCACCCACAATACCCCAGTGGAAGGCTCTAGTGGACGCAGCACTCCCAATGTATAAACTAACCTATCTGGGACGTAATTGCCCTAAAAAGTTCGAAAAAATATGGGCGTCCTGGGTACAGGAGCGACAGCTGGACCTTCCATAGCACTCCCCACTAATGCTCCTCCAGAGACAACAATGGCCGTAGAGACACAGGCTAAGACTTGATGGTCCTCTGCTCCAAATGGCGGAAAACAGGGCTCCCGCACTACCTAGCTGTTGGGGGAAAAAGGGCTCTATTCAGCGGCCCGTGGGATGGAATAATAGGAAGCACTGTGACTCTCCTGACTCTTGATTGCATGGTTTATACGATAAGGATTTTGCTGACAACTGTATACACCTGTGTAACATCAATGACTATTAATACTCTATGCCATCTAGATGCTAGCTGTTAGATGAACAACTGCTTATCTAGTTTATAGCTTCTCTCCTGAAAGATACCTCTTGTAATGTTTTGAATGTGTACCAATGCCATAACCTGTCATGTACGAAATTTGAATAAAGTTTATTGTTAAAAAAAAAAGTCCGTCATTCTCCAGATCTCCATCAATGGAATTACAGAACCCTATACCACTTCTCACAGTCGTTCCAGTGTTTGGTCATGGTCATTTTTGGTACTCGGTCACTAATATCTTGTACGACTATATTTCAAGCATTTCTTTCTTTTAATTTTGATGATTATGGCTTACAGCTAGTGAAAACCCAAAATTCAGTATCTCAGAAAATTTGAATATTACATAAGACCAATAAATAAAGGATTTTTTTACAGAAATGTTGGCTTACTGAAAAGTATGTCCATGTACAGTATAGTATGCACTCAATACTTGGTCCGGGCTGCTTTTGCATGAATTACTGCATCAATGCGGCGTGGCATGTAGGCAATCAGCCTGTGGCCCTGCTGAGGTGTTATGGAAGCCCAGGTTGCTTTGTTAGCAGCCTTCAGCTCATCTGCATTGTTGGGTCTGGTGTCTCTCATCTTCCTCTTGACAATACCTCACAAGTTCTCTATAGGGTTTACGTCAGGCGAGTTTGCTGGCCAATCAAGCACAGTGATACCATGATCATTAAACCAGACATTGGTACTTTTAATAGTGTGGGCAGGTGCCAAGTCCTGCTGGAGGGAAGCATGAAGTGCTCTAGAATTTCCTGCTAGAGGGCTGCGCTGACTTTGGACTTGATAGAAAATTAAAATTATGCACATTTGGAAATCAAGGTTCCAGAGTTTGGAGAAAGAGTGGAGAGGCACAGAATCCAAGTTGAATTAGGTCCAGTGTGACGTTTCTACAGTCAGTGATGATTTAGGGGAGCCATGTCAAGAATATATATCGGCCTAAACCGATGAATACATTTTTTTTATTTTTGGATATGTATTATAGCAGAAAGTAAAAAAATATATATATTTTTTTAAATTTTTGGAATTTTTTGTTTATGGTGCAAAAAATAAAAACCGCAGAGGTGATCAAATACCTCCAAAAGAAAGCAGTTTGTGGGTTAAAAAGGACGTCAATTTTGTTTGGGTACAGCGTCACACGACCGCGTAATTTTCAGTTAAAGCGACGCAGTGCCGTATAGCAAAAAAGGGCCCGGTCATTAATGGGGCTGCCTTTAAGATAAAAGAAGGTCCTAGGCCGCAACACAAAATTAACAATGGGTTCCTTGCTACATAAGGCCAGCAGTTTATACACTCGCCTTGCAGAGGTGATGATAGCTACAAGTACTTTTCTTGGAGTTATCTGCACATGGTTCTCTGATATAAAACAGATTTACAATTTAGCCTCTAGGTTCTTCTGACAGTGTAGAGAGTATTGATAACATAATGGAAAAGATAGACACTAATGTTTCAAAGGAGTTGGAGATCTCACTCACGGTACACAATGAAAAAGAGTATGGGATAGGAATAGGAAGAGTTTAAAAGCAGATCAATAACCCCATGGCGCAGACATTGTTTCTGGAAGACAGCCCTATTTATCAAGACGAAAATGCTCTGATTCACACACCTCAATATCATGATCAATTTTGGAGAACAAGGTTCAGGCTTGTTTTTCTTATATTATATCAATTACAGTATCTCACAAAAGTGAGTACACCCCTCACATTTTTGTAAATATTTTATTATATCTTTTCATGTGACAACACTGAAGAAATGACACTTTGCTACAATGTAAAATAGTGAGTGTACAGCTTGTATAACAGTAAAAAAAAATATCACCATTGGGCCCATCAGCCAGGTGCTTTCACAGACCCAAGGGCAGTGTGGACAAGGGTCACAACGAGAAGTGCACCAAGGGCCACCATGCCCGGACGCAAAATGACTGGAAGTGATTCTGTCCCTTATGGACGTGGCCCGACAAAAAAATATTTCTGGTGAATCTTTAATGTATTTTGAAACTATATGGTCATTGGCTAGTAAATACCAGTGTTTAGACAATGCTGAGACAAAATCCCATGTAAAAAAAAAAAAAAAATACAAGGGAGACTTGGAGACTTGGTAGATTGGGACAGAGCTACTCTCTCCTGGCTAGGAAGAGTTAATATTTTAAAGATGGGGGTGCTCCCCAAAGCCCTATTTATCATGCACACGATCCCTATTCAACTCCCAAAGTCATTTTTTTGTGAATGTAAGGTGGATTTTTACTGATTTTGTTTGGCGAAAGACTAAACCAAGACTGACAAATAATATTCT
The DNA here is from genome assembly GCA_028564925.1 of Lithobates sylvaticus. Lineage (NCBI taxonomy): Eukaryota > Metazoa > Chordata > Amphibia > Anura > Ranidae > Lithobates > Lithobates sylvaticus. The sequence continues at coordinate 307,786,552 of CM053028.1, read as the reverse complement.
TATGAGGTCTAAATTGGATGGGGGGTTAGGTCTACCTAATTTGAGGAATTACTATGGAGCAATTGCTTTAACTAGTATTCTTAGTTGGAGACATACCACCCAAAAGGTCTGGATGATATTAGAAAAGAAAGTTATGAAGACTAAATCTGTCACACACCCAAAGTGAAATGAAAGAATGCCTTGAGAATATACATTACATAGATATATGTACAATAACAAATATGTGTCATCCCAGCAGGGGGGTGGGGGGGGGGCACATGGCGCCGTCCCTTCCAGGAGAACACAATGATTATTGCTAATGACTATAGTCGCTGGCAATAATCACATGCTAAAAATCCGACATGCTGTTTGTACCCAAGTTGATCGATAGACTTGGTTACAACCAGCCTGCCCATGCATGGATGAAATCTCAATCTGTTCCTGCTGAACCATCTATGGCTGGCTAAACAACATAGGGATTAGAACTACGCTAATAGGGATGGGCCGAACGGACCCCTGTTCGTTTCGCACCAGAACTTTCGAACTCCGCAAAAGTTCGGACCCAAATAACGAACCCCGTTAAAGTCAATGGGACCCTAACATCAAAAGTGCCCATTTTGAAGGCTTATATGCAAGTAATTGGGCATACAATGGTTATATGGGTCCGGGTCCTGCCCTGGGGGACATGTCTCAATAAAAAAAAGTTTGTAAAAAACGTCATTTTTAAATGAGCAGTGATTTTTTTATTTTTAAAGTGAAAGCATAAAAATGAAAAATTCCTTCCAATATAGTGTCTGGGGGTCTCCTTAGTCTACCTGTAAAGTGGCAGATCTGTACCATGTCTAGAATCTGCTGCAGCAAAAATATTGCATTTATAAAGCCAAAAAAAATGAAATTTTCCCTGCAAGCTGCCTTTATTTTGCTCAGCAACAGTTTGTTTAGCCAGTCATATAAAAGCCAGTGTGTATGATGAGTAGTGCACTGGGAACAAGATTAGAGATTTTTTGGATATAGTCTGGTGTCACTTTGACTTTGGATAGAAGTAAAATTGGTCTTTGGATGTCGGTGGTGCCATAAAGTGATCTTGCGCAGTAAAAATATCATTAAAACATAAAATATGATAGTCTAAGAGATAAAAAAGTGCCAGTATATTATTAATAAATATGTGTATAAATGCAAAAAATAAGTGCAAATATATAAAGTGCAATAATAGATATCTCCACACAATAATGCAAAAGATATATAAAAAAATTACAAAATTCAGCCTCCTGGCATCAAACGAATGATAGAGGGCGAGTAACAGTGAATAAATGATATAACCACTAAGTGTAGTCCTTCAAAAAAATGATAAATAAACGTGTTAAAGAACACTCCAAATATAAGGATCAGTGAGTCTGATTCATTAATAACCAGATGGGCAGATATATGCATTAAATTGTCCATATTCCACTCTACAAGTTATCTCTTCAAACAGTGGTCTCACAGAACGCTCACCTTCAGCCAATGGAGTATAGCAAATTAATAGATTATTTGGATTCTCCACATCCTCCTATTGAACCCTTGTATAGTAAACATACATGGCTGGTATTACCCTGGGAGCTTCTCCACTTGTATATACATCCACCACCAAAACGTCCTAATTTACTCCGATATTGTCACGGTGAAAACGGGGGGGGGGGGGGATACCTCCACTGGTGTAGTATGTTTAAAACTATAATTGCATTTATTAATGTACTATATAGATGGACTCTTACATAAATATAAAAAAAGCAAGCATGTAAATAGTAACATTGGCGTTCTCAGCGCCTTCTCACGTCACTTCTGGTGTATTTCCAGCAGTGCCGTCCAATCCCTGCGCGTTACGACAAGTCACGTGTCCTCATCTGGGGAACCGGATTGGATGTACAGGTCGAGTTTAAGTTACGTGAAACCGGAAATAGTGAAGCAGACATTTTTGAGTAGGTCGCTCTATGTGTGTGTCGCGGCCATTTTGTTGGTTATCTATATGGCTCATATAGCACCCAGTGGGGCCGTATCAGTATAAAGATGATGAGATGATATATGATATGATAGCAACGGAATGACTAGTGTATTACTGCAATCAATAAATGCTAAATATATTGCTCTCTCAATGTAATATACTGAGCATTTAATCAGCAAGAATAGAAAATTGGCTAAAAATAAAGATGTAAAAAAAAAAATATTAATAAATATGTATAAAATCTGTATATAAAGTACTGGATTAAAATATTAGTAAAAATGAAAAAAAAAAGTAAAAATGGAAATAGAAATAAAAATAAAGATAAAATTATATATAAAAATATATTTAAAATTTGAAACAATCAGAGTGGATACCTACTAAAGATGTAGAGTATGCTAAAAATTACTCAAAATACAATTGTGGTCGAACTCTACGTTCATACCTCCCAGTGTGAGTGTATGCATAGTGTGTATCCATTTGGACTCTTTTTGACTAATAGTCCTGATTTTGTGACTACCCCTCCATGACCCATTATACTTTTCTATACCCCAAAATTGGAGTTGTGAGGGATCCTTATTATGTGCTAATGCAAAATGTCTTGATACATTATGCTTAGGGAATCCATTTTTAATATGGAGGAACATGTGCTCGTATACTTACTTTGAGGGCTCTCTTAGTTCTACCTACATATTGTAGGTTACAACTACATTGTAGTACATATACACTCCCTCAGTATGGCAACCTATAACATCTCTAATAGTGAATGATTGTCCTGTATTAGTGGCTACAAATTCTGTTATTTTTTTTCTGGAATTTTTGGGAGGCGGTTCAACTACCGATTTTACAATCAAGTCTCTAATAGTAGGGGCTCTTTTGTAAATAATATTGGGTCGATCTGGTAAGATTTTCTTGAGGTCTTTGTCGTTTTTTTAAGATGTGCCAGTGACATTGGACTCTTTGGGTGTCGGGGGCACCTTCCAACCGTAACCCTATAGAGGTAATCTTGATGAAAGCAAGGATTGGCTTTGCTGTAAAAAATTGCAATAATATGCACCTGTCAAACAGGTGCTGAAAAATTGCTCTTTTCGTGTTAATTACATAGTTACATAGTTAGCTAGGCCGAAAAAAGACACAAGTCCATCCAGTTCAACCATAAAAAAAAAAAAGAAATAATAAATAAAAATAAAAAATATCGTACAACGATCCAGAGGAAGGCAAAAAAAAAAAAAACCCCAAAAGAGCATGCTCCAATCTGCTACAGCAGGGGAAAAAATCACTTCCTGATCCCCCTAGAGGCAATCGGATTTCCCTGGATCAACTTTACCTATAAATGTCAGTACCAGTTATATTATGTACATTTAGGAAAGTATCCAGGCCTTTCTTAAAGCAATCTACTGAGTTAGCCAGAACCACCTCTGGAGGGAGTCTATTCCACATTTTCACATCTCTTACTGTGAAGAAACCTTTCCGTATTTGGAGATGAAATCTCTTTTCCTCTAGACGTAAAGAGTGCCCCCTTGTCCTCTGTGTTGACCGTAAAGTGAATAACAACACCAAGTTCACTATATGGACCCCTTATATATTTGTACATGTTGATCATATCCCCCTTATTCTCCTCTTCTCAAGAGTGAATAAATTCAGTTCCTCTAATCTTTCCTCATAGCTGAGCTCCTCCATGCCTTTTATCAGTTTGGTTGCCCTTCTCTGCACTTTCTCTAGTTCCCCGATATGGTTTTTGAGAACTGGTGCCCAAAACTGAACTGCATATTCCAGATGAGGTCTTACTAATGATTTGAACAGGGGCCAAATTATATCTCTCTCTCTGGAGTCCATACCTCTCTTAATACAAGAAAGAACTTTGCTCGCTTTGGAAACCGCAGCTTGACATTGCATGCTATTATTGAGCTTATGATCTATCAAAACCCCCAGATCCTTCTCCACTACAGATTCCCCCAGTTGTACTCCCCCTAGCATGTATGATGCATGCATATTCTTAGCCCCCAAGTGCATAACTTTACATTTATCAACATTAAACCTCATCTGCCACATAGTCGCCCAATTAGACAGAGCATTGATGTTGGCTTGTAAATTGGAGACCTCCTGTAAGGATGTTATTCCACTGCATAGCTTGGTGTCATCTGCAAAGACAGAAATGTTTTGATCCCAGACCCAATATCACTTATAAATATATTAAAAAGTAAAGGATCCCAGCACTGAACCTTGGGGTACACCACTGATAACCTTAGACCATTCAGAGTAAGAATCATTAACCACTACTCTCTGAATTCTGTCTTTTAGCCAGTTTTCTATCCATTTACAAACCGATATTTCCAAGCCTGTAGACCTTACCTTACACATGAGCCTTGTGTGGGGAACTGTATCGAACGCTTTTGCAAAATCCAAGTATACCACGTCCACAGCCACGCCTCTGTCCAAGGTTTTACTTACCTCTTCATAAAAAGAAATTGTGTCCATGAAACCTATACCAAAAACATTCTTCCAGATGAAATGATTGAACACCCTCAAAGCTAGGCAGCCTCGAAGTCCTGCAGAGATTCCAAAGCCCAAAAAGACTTAATAAGTGGCATCGGCATTAGGGGCTTCATAGCTGGTAATCCAGGACTGATTCATTTTTATAAAAGTCAAACGGTCCACAGAGTCTGTGGACAGATCCGTTTTATGATCAGTAATGAAACCTCCTGCAGCAGTGAATGCTCGTTCTGAAAGCACGCTGGATGCAGGGCAGCCCAACAACTCAATAGCATACTGGCCAATTTCTGGCCAGTGGTCTATTCTCATGACCCAGTAAGTCAGTGGATCATCAGCTGAAAAGCTCTCCATCTCTGTTTCGGCCCCGAGGTAATCGTCCACCATGTAATGCAGACGCTGCCGATGGGATGTGAAAGCTGACAGCCCTGGGTGGTGAGGACCAAAACAATTCTGAAATGCCTTTCTTAGGCGGTCGCCTTCTCCAACGCTCCTCTCTTGACCAACAGAAGACTCAAAACTACGTTTTTCACTACACTGTAACCTACTGAGTCAGGAAAAACGTTCAATAAAATCCTCTTTAACTTGCCCTCAAGAGATTTTATCTTCTGCACTCTCTGTGGGGACGGGATGAGTTCTGAGACCTTCCCTTTATAACGGTGGTCAAGGATGGTTGCCAACCAGTAATCATCCTCCTCCTTTATGCCATGTATTCTTGGGTCCTTTCGCAGGCTTTGAAGCATGAGGTTGCACATACGCCTCAAATTTGCCGAGGCTTGATTCCTCGGGGTCACTCAGAATGACAGCATCTAGAACTTCCTCCTCCCAGCCACGTACTACTCCCAAGAATTCTGGGGTTGGAAAGCCATCGCTTACATATTGATGCATGTTTTCCTCTTCTTCGAAGCCTATAAAAGTGCCAGAATCCTCCCCCTCATCCTACCCCCCTCTCTCCTCCTGTGTGTTCTGTGACATAGGAATGATGGTGTCTGGATAAAGTGGGCCTTGAGAGGAAAGGAAGTCCTCCTCTTCCTCCTGCTGCTCTGCCTCCAGTGCCCTGTCCATAATGCCACGCTGAGTCTGCTCTGGCAGGAACACAACAGGGATTGTGTCACTGATGCATGCACTGTCACTGCTCACCATCCTTGTGACCTCCTCAAATGGTGACAATACAGTGCATGCATCCTTAATGATAAGCCATTGGCATGGGGAAAAAAGCAGAGGTGGCCTGAGCCTGTCATCGGCTGTATTAGCACAGGTACTCGTTGACGGCCCTCTGCTGCATGAATAGCGGCTGCAGTTTTCCCAAAGTTGAGTTCCACCTGGTAGGCATGTCACAAAAATGGCTGTGTATTACCGTCTGAAATGGCTACAGACTCTTCTGGCCTGCTTTAGTACATCTTGCAGCCCTGGGTACATACTTAGGAAACGCTGCGCCACCAAATTGAGGACATGTGCCAGGAATGGCACATGTGTCAACTTTCCCTGTCTAAGGGTGGACAGGAGGTTTAAGCCATTATTAGACACCACCATTCCTGGCTCCAGCTGGTGTGGTGTGAGCCACCTCTGGACCTGTCCCTGCAGAGCTGCAAGAATCTCTGCTCCGGTGTGGTTCCTGTCCCCTAAACACACAACTGAAGCACTGCATGGCACCTTTTAGCCTGACTCTGGGAATAGCCCTTTGAATGCTTAGGTGGTACCCGCTGTTCATAGGACAATTCTGCAGAGGAGGGCATGGAGGTGGCAGAGGAGGAGGGGGTATAGCTCACAGGTCTGGCATCATCACCACCAGCTGTATGGAGATGTGGGGGCACAACAAGCTGCAGCACGAGCCCTGTCCTGCATCCTTTTGAGTTACCCCGTGTGTTTTGAATGAAATATATCACGCCTGCCCATGCTTGCTGGACCACTTGTCAGCAGTAAGGTGGATTTTACAGCTGACTGCCTTGCCCAACGATGCCAGAACATTCCCTTCCACGTGATGGTGGAGAGATGTAACGGCCTTACCTGAAAAGTAGTAGCGACTGGGAACCTACCATTGTGGTACAGCACATTGTGCAAATTCACGGAAGGGGGCAGAATCACCAGGCTGAAAGGCAGAAGTTGGAGAGCCAACAGCTTTGACAAACTTGCATTCTGACGCTGGGCATGTGGGTGGCAGGGACTGTATTTTTTTTTCCCGCTGCAGCAGATGGGGCAGATAAATTTGACGCTACAATCTACAGCTGTTGGTGTGCTGCTGGCAGATTCGCTGATAGGACCTGGGACACCATGTGCTATACCATCATCCCTCTCAGTGTAGGCTGCTGAAAAGTAATGACTTGGTATCGCAGGGGCAGATTGAAGTAGGTAAGGTATGTGGTACCCAAATGGTTGGTGTTTTTGCCACGTTTGATGTGCCTGAGACAGCTAAGCTTTGGGGAGTGGGCCGGGAGATAACAGCTGCAGAATGTGATGGAATAGGGTGACTGCTCTCTACTCTTTCTTGATGTCAGCCTCCTTGGGGTTGTGCCGCCTCACCTTCAGTTTCCTCCTCTGCTCTATCTGGCACCCAAGTCACATCAGTGACCTCAGTACCATCATCACCTCCATCTCCTCCATCTTCATCCACTAGAGACAACTTGGCAATACGCAGCGGCTTGGGGAACATGAATGCCAATTTGTCTACCAGTGCTCCTCTCTCTCTCTAGGCTCATGTTCCTGTCATCCTCAACCTCAGAACCAACATCTGAATCCAGTAATGGCTGGGCATCATCCAGGAACAAGTGGCTGATGCTGTGGTCAAATAACTCAGCTGACTCCTCAATGGCTGATGTTGGGGCTATGGCAGGAATAGATGTGGACAAGGAGGCAGGTTTATCTATTCTGCAACTGCAGGGGACTGCACATTTGTCTCTGCTTGTGTGACAGAGGATGAGGAGGATGAGGAAGGTTTAGTAATCCAGTCCACCACCTCCTCTGCATGCTGTGGCTGGATAGCACGGGCAAACTCACTAAACATAGGAAATTATGCCCTGCTGAGGACTGACCACCACGTCCACCTTTGCCTGTTGATACATTTGTTGCTGGCCCCCTTACAGTGCCAAGTGAACATCTGGCTCTCCTTGTTGTCCTCCCAGACATTATTGGGAGGGGGGCGGTGCTTATAAGAAAATGTAAAGAACAAGTTGAAATTTGTACATAGATGCACTTTAATCAATGTAAAGAGGTGTTTGGTGCACTTTAATTTGAGTACTCACACTACACAGACACACTCCACAGATACACTATAATATACTGCAATATAATGCGGCAAACGTACAGTGACCCACAGAACTATATGGCGTTAAACTGGTAGTAACGCACACAAAACGATATGGCTTTAAACTGGCAGAAATGCACGCAAAACGATATGGTGTTAAACTGGCAGTAACGCACACAAAACTATATGGCATTAAACTGGCAGTAACGCACACAAAACTATATGGCGTTAAACTGGTAGTAATACACCAAACTATATGGCGTTAAACTGACAGTAACGCACACACTACACTGACGTTATCAGAACTGTCCCTACTGTAGCTATACTCTAGCTACACTAATGTCAAGATTACTGACACGGCCTCACTACACTACACTGAAACTATATGAGCTGTCCCTACTCTACACTAATGTATGTATGAATCAGACGGTCTCACTACACTACAGTGAAACTATCTGAGCTGTCCCTACTCTAGCTGCACACTATGCAAATCTGAATGATGCTCCTCCTCACTACACTCACACTATCCCTAGACTGACACTAAACTAATATTCTACACTGACAATTGAAGCAAAATAGCAAAGTATAGAACACTAACTAACTAATATCACTGAACTGAGCCCTGTTCTATCTCTCTCCACACCAAAATCACACTGAAATTGGCTGCTATTGAAAGCATACTTGTATACTGTGGGGCGGGAATGAGCCTTGATTGGATAAAGTCATGATGACAGTGTCCAATCATGACACTCAAAGTGCTCTGATTGGCTGAAGCTTTCACTGCTTCAGCCAATCAGGGCTTGCAATGCACTGTTCAGCGCTGCAATACATTGTGGTCGGTTCGGGGGGGGGGGGGGCGAACAAACGGTCGAACGACCGAACATCGAAAGTTCGGCCCAAACTTATGCTCGGGCTGAACCGTTCGCCCATCACTATACACTAATACGTAGTTAAGGCAACAAAAAAATGTGAAAGTGTACTATGCCTTTAAAAAAAGTAAACTGGGCAAACAGTACTTAGGCTAAAGAACAATACTGAAATGGATGAATACTTTATCAGAGTATTGAGGCACATTGCAAAATAATTGTATTTGTGTGTTGGTGGGAACGGGGGACCCTTCCTCTACAATTGCTATCATAAAGACAGGCTCACAATCCAACTGGTTGCTGCCCACAAGGCATGAACTAAAAGTACACCATGCATGACAATCTGACAAAGTCATTGGAAGTGTATGTAACTTGTTTTTATCCCTATTATTCCCCAAATGCTTTTGCACATGGGTAGATCATTATAAAGCCAAACTGTATTACCCTCCTACTATCCAGCTGACCCCCCTTTTCCTGCCACATCTTTTATGCATTGTTCTCATAAGAAAAAAAGTGAGGAATTTAGTAGTGTGTTTAACTTTTTCCTTCAACTATTCAAGAAATAGCTACTGAAGTCTGCAGGTTGTTTTATTCACTAATAATTATCCTTTCTAAACTCTAAACGTTAGATGTTAAGTGCAGCAGATGTAAAAGAAACACATAATTAAATCCATTACAGCACTCCACAGTGAAATCTCCATAATGACACAACTCTACTGACAGCATGAACTAGTCTAGTAACAGTATATGTAAATAAAATAATCATGACTGCTACATCACTAGACTTTGACAATCTTTGTGTGTTTTGCTGCCCCTCTGTTTTATATAAATTAGAAACCCCTAAACTTTAGGTAAGTATAATAAAAAGGTAGCAGAGCAGATTGGTGGAGCAGAGAGAGGAGCCCATATTTTGCAAATCAGCATGTGAAAGACCTGGAAAACTTCTGAGAGCTGTCAGGTTACAATTACCACTCTGTAGTTATTTCCCTAGACCCAAATAGCCCTATACCTACAAGTTCTCTCTGTTAAGCACTACAAAAAACAAAGCATAAGTGCAAAATATAGCAAAAAATCCTGCGCTATGGGAATAAACTAAACACAATAAATAAACAAATCCTGATGTAAAAAAATGTGTTCTTTTTAAACCACACAAAATGTTGCCACCTCCAAACAAAATGTAATGATCTCAGATATGTTTTAATGTGCAAATACTTCAAACGGTAGCATTGTGCTATATATATATATATATATATATATATATATATATATATTTATATATATATAGTCCACCACAGAGTAATAAAAAGAGTGTCCAAATCTTCAAATATGTTATTGAATTTCGTCACACAACTCTTCACAGTGATTCCACTCCCCAACACAGTACAGACTCACCAAAAACAATTGCCTTCCACTCTCATTGTTGGCATGACTAGCATAAACTGATGTCTTGTTGTTAAACTCAGGGGATGTTCATATATGGCTCCATGTTAATGCATGATGCAAATGGCGTATGAAAAGAAAACAAAGATAGACTCCAATGGTACAGTAACCCCAAATGATCCACAATGTTATTAAATATCCTGACTCCAAGCTACTCACATGATACAAAAAAATATAAAAATGAGCATACACTGTAAAATCGCTCTGGGGCATCAGGTGTATGGTAATGGGTTGTATGTCTCACCACCTTAAGGAGTGAAAGACTGTGCTCGCACGTCTCCGTGTTTGCATCCATCCTCCTTCCTTACTTCCGGATGCCTTCAGCTGTTGCTGTGTAACCATGCACCGACGCATTTCATCACTTCCAACTTCATCACAGGGGGTGGTTACTGGTTACACGTATCCTCCTTTCAATTCCAGCTAACACTCACTGCCAATCAAGTGTCAACACATCTCTCTACATACATTCTGAATCTGCAGGATTATTCACTGCTCAGATGTCCGCCTGTGCAATTAACCACTATAATGCCAGTGCCTCAGATCGTGAATCACTCACTGCATCATGAGGCATCCTAATTATAATACCATTATCTAACTGATATAGATTTGAAAGAAGAAGGAGGATACACATAGTTTTTTTAAGATTGTAAATTCTTTGTAAACTCTATCAATATAAAATGTAGAACAATCTAAAAATATATATATAATTACATATATAATGACTATAAAATAGTCTATCACTCATGGTTCTTGTACATCAGGGGTAGGCAACCTCGGCTATCCAGCTGTTTTAAAACTACAAGTTCCATGAGATGTTGCAAGACCCTGACAATCACAGTCATGACTCCTATAGGCATAGGCATGATGGGATTTGTAGTTTCACCACAGCTGGAGGGCCTCGATTGCCTACCCCTGCTGTACATGATCAAAATATCCTAAATAAACTATTAGTCACTCAACCCATATATAAACCTATCCGTAGTCACAATGTATCTTACAAATCACTAATGAAACAATTGATATCTAATTCTTTATTCATACCATCCGGTCTGAGTGTATTTAAAGTGTGAATCCACTTTGTTTCCCTCTTGGAGATGTCCCTGACCCTATTGGAACCCCTCCAAGAGGGGTACACACGGTCAACTCCCCAAATTGGACTACGGTGGGATCCCTAGCATGACATTTTGCAAAATGATATGAAACACTATAGTACTTATACCCTTTGCTAATGTCCTTCACATGTTCACCTATTCTAACTTTTAAAGCCTGTTTAGTTTGTCCTAGATATAATATTGCATGGGCACTGCAAAACATATACCACGTGTGTGGTGTCACATGTGATGAATTCAGGAATATCATAATCCTGCCCTGTTACTTCAGATGTAAAAGTGCTACGCTTTTTCACATTATTTCTGGCTATTTTACACGCCTTGCATTTCTTGCATGCTACAAAACATTTTCTCCCTGGAAACATAGATGTACTTACAGGTGGGTCTAATATTTTTTTCACTGTAATTGCGTGCTCGCCTATATATAAACCTTGGTGTTTTTGGCGGTACGGGGCCCAAAGTCCTATCCATCAGCAAAATATGCCAATGTTTTCTAAATATGTTCTCCACTTCTTCATACTGACAGTGATAATTAAAAATAAAGTTGCACTGCTATTCATTGTTATCCCTACATTTAATTTTATCCTGAAAGCAGAGAATCCTTGTTTGCTCTTGGGTTTCTTGAATAATATCATCTCTTTTGTCTGCTGATTATCCTTTTTGTGTGAATCTATTTTTTATTACCTGGGATTGTGAGATAAAATCCTCCTCAAATGTAGTTTCTCCTAATCCACATGATATGGCCACGCGGTATATTGCATAGCCAGTCTGGGTGGTGGCAACTTGTGATGGATAAGTAGCTGTTTCTATCCCTTGGTTTGAAAAATACTTTGGTCGCGAGTCTATCACAGTGTTTAAAAACTGTAACATCCAATAAATGAATACTTTCTCCATTCCATTGATATTCCAATCTAATAGGGATGAGCCGAACACCCCCGGGTTCGGTTCGCACCAGAACCTTCGAACGGACCGAAAGTTCGCGCGAATTTTCGAACCCTATACGTTATAATGGACGCGAACGTTCGAAATCAAAAGTGCTAATTACAACATCCAATATGCATGTTAATGTCATAAAACAGGTTTGGGGACCCGGGTCCTGCCCCAGGGGACATATATCAATGCAAAAAGAACTTTTAAAAACTAACGTTTTTTCGGGAGCAGTCATTTTAATGATGCATAAAGTGAAAAAAAAAAAGTGAAATTTTCCTTTAAATATGGTCCCTGGGGGTGTCTAAAGTATGCCTGTGAAGTGGCATGTGTTACCCGTGTTTAGAACTGTCCTTGCACAAAATGACATTTGTAAAGGAAAAAAAGAAGCCATTTAAAACCACTTGCGGCTTTAGGTTTGTTCTTAAGTAGAATCTGAACAGGTACATTATGAAGTGTAGCTCCATCCCCAAAAAATCTATTTTTAAGCTTTTTGGAGAACATAGGGAGGGGTTATCACCCCTGTAACATTTGCTGTCTTTGCACATCTGTTCAGAACATGTCACCTCACTTTCCGTCCCAATGACAAATGTTTTTGGAAAAAGTGGGGTTTTAATTGAAACAAGGATTGGTGATAAAGTATCAGTAGAGAGGAGATACCTTTTTCCCAAATTAAATCTAACAGGATAGAATTTCCCTTCCTAGGGGTAGATTTCCTCTCACTTCCTGTTTTCTCTTTCCATTTGCAAGTAGGAGTCGTTTGTAAGTTGGATGTTTGAAAGTAGGGGCCTGGCGTATATACTCTGCAGAAATTTGCCCTATTAGATGTTGGTGTAGCCACAAGACTGGTGGGCACAGGAATGGGCCCTGCTGTGAGTTAATAGATCAAGATTTGTAATTGCATGCACCTGTTGAACAGGGCAGAAAAATTGGGGGTGGTGGTGGTGGACGGTGTTGCCACAAGACTGTAAGCTCTCACAGTTACTCTTGGTGGGCGCAGGAATGGGCCCTGCTGTGAGTTATTAGATCAAGATTTGTAATTGCAAGCACCTGATGAACAGGGCAGAAAATTTGGGCCTTTGGCGGTGGTGGTGGACGGTGTTGCCACAAGACTATAAGCTCTCACAGTTACTCTTGGTGGGCGCAGGAATGGGCCCTGCTGTGAGTTATTAGATCAAGATTTGTAATTGCAAGCACCTGATGAACAGGGCAGAAAAAATTGGGCCTTTGGCGGTGGTGGTGGACGGTGTTGCCACAAGACTGTAGGCCCTCATAGTTACTCTTGGTGGGCGCAGGAATGGGCCCTGCTGTGAGTTATTAGATCAAGATTTGTAATTGCAAGCACCTGATGAACAGGGCAGAAAAATTGGGCCTTTGGCGGTGGTGGTGGACGGTGTTGCCACTAGACTGTAGGCCCTCATAGTTACTCTTGGTGGGCGCAGGAATGGGCCCTGCTGTGAACTATTAGATCAAGATTTGTAATTACCCGCCCCTGTTAAACAGGGGCTGAAAAATTGTGCCTTAGGCACTGGTGCTGGTGCCACAACACTGCAACCCCTCACAGATACTGTACTTGGAGCACAGCAGTCACACGTGTTGCGAAGCATTTTTTTAAAAAATTGTAAGTACACGCCCCTGTTAAACAGGGGCTGAAAAATTGTGCCTTAGGTACTGGTGCTGGTGCCACAACACTGCAACCCCTCACAGATACTGTACTTGGAGCACAGCAGTCACACGTGTTGCGAAGCATTTTTTTTTAAAATTGTAAGTACACGCCCCTGTTAAACAGGGGCTGAAAAATTGTGCCTTAGGCACTGGTGCTGGTGCCACAACACTGCAACCCCTCACAGATACTGTACTTGGAGCACAGCAGTCACACGTGTTGCGAAGCATTTTTTTATAAAAATTGTATGTACACGCCCCTGTTATACAGGGGCTGAAAAATTGTGCCTTAGGCACTGGTGCTGGTGCCACAACACTGCAACCCCTCACAGATACTGTACTTGGAGCACAGCAGTCACACGTGTTGCGAAGCATTTTTTTTAAAAAATTGTAAGTACACGCCCCTGTTAAACAGGGGCTGAAAAATTGTGCCTTAGGCACTGGTGCTGGTGCCACAACACTGCAACCCCTCACAGATACTGTACTTGGAGCACAGCAGTCACACGTGTTGCGAAGCATTTTTTTTAAAAAATTGTAAGTACACGCCCCTGTTAAACAGGGGCTGAAAAATTGTGCCTTAGGCACTGGTGCTGGTGCCACAACACTGCAACCCCTCACAGATACTGTACTTGGAGCACAGCAGTCACACGTGTTGCGAAGCATTTTTTTATAAAAATTGTATGTACACGCCCCTGTTAAACAGGGGCTGAAAAATTGTGCCTTAGGCACTGGTGCTGGTGCCACAACACTGCAACCCCTCACAGATACTGTACTTGGAGCACAGCAGTCACACGTGTTGCGAAGCATTTTTTTATAAAAATTGTATGTACACGCCCCTGTTAAACAGGGGCTGAAAAATTGTGCCTTAGGCACTGGTGTGGTGGCATGGATCATTGAGGAGGAGGAAGAGGATAGTCAGTGAACATAAGAGGACAGTCACTCAGCATCAGCATAGGCAGTCTTGAAGGGATGTGACATTAAAAATTATTCGCTTATATCCGCCTCAGGTGCCTGGTAGCTGGTGGTGATCCAAGACTGATTCATTTTGATGAAGGTCAGTCGATCAACCGAGGCGGTGGACAGGCGCACCCTATGATCGGTGACAAATCCTCCAGCAGCACTGAATGTGCGTTCGGAAAGAACGCTGGAGGCAGGACAGGCCAGTAGCTCAATTGCATACTGTGCAAGCTCTGGCCAGTGATCCATCCTCAGGACCCAGTAAGCCAGAGGATTTTCGGTGGGAAAGGTGTCCAAGTCTGACCTTGCCCCAAGGTATTGCACCATGTATATCAGACGCTGGCGATGGTTGCTGGAACCGATCATACCTTGGGGCTGCGGACTAAAAAATTGTCTGAACGCATCGGTCAGACGTCCACCTTCCCCACCGCTCCTTCTGCTACTGACCGAAGCCTCAGCAACTCGTCGCCCAGGACCAGGAGTTTGTAACCTCCCAGTTTCTGGGAACGCGTTGCACAGACCTTTCTGCAAGGCCTCCCTGAGATGTCTCATCCTCTGCTCCCTCTGCGACGGCAAGATAAGGTCCGCAACCTTACCCTTGTACCGCGGATCAAGGAGAGTGGCCAGCCAGTAATGGTCCCTCTCCTTGATCCGAAGAACACGAGGATCCTTCCGCAGGCTTTGCAGGATCAGGGAGGCCATGCAGCGTAGGTTAGCTGAGGCATTCGGTCCGGAGTCTTCTGGGTCACTGAGGATGACATGATCGCCAGCCACCTCCTCCCAGCCACGTACAAGTCCACTGGTTTGTTGGGACTGTACATCATCCCTAAAAGACTGCTGCTGCTGATGCTGAGTGCCAGGCTCCACCTCCATGCTCACACAATCCTCCTCCTCCTCCTCCTCCTCCTCCTCATCCTCTTCCTGTGTGATGGGTGGGACAGAAGGAATACTGTCCGGATAAAGGGGGCCTTGAGAGGCAAGGAAGTCCTCCTCTTCCTGCCTCTGTTCTGCCTCAAGTGCCCTGTCCATTATCCCACGCAGCGTATGCTCCAACAGGTGGACAAGAGGGACAGTGTCACTGATGCATGCACTGTCACTGCTCACCATCCTCGTGGCCTCCTCAAATGGTGAGAGGACAGTGCATGCATCCCTGATCATGCTCCACTGACGTGGGGAAAAAAAACCAAGCTCCCCTGACCCTGTCCTGGTGCCGTAGTCGCAAAGGTACTCATTGATGGCCCTCTGCTGCATGTGCAGTCGCTGCAGCATGGCCAACGTTGAGTTCCACCTGGTGGGCATGTCACATATTAGGCGGTTCTTGGGCAGGTTCAGCTCCTTTTGCAGCTCAGTCAGCCGAGCACTGGCATTATAAGATCGGCGGAAATGCACACAGACTTTCCTGGCCTGCCTCAGGACATCCTGTAAGCCTGGGAACCTGCCCAAGAACCGCTGCACCACCAGGTTGAGGACGTGAGCCATGCAGGGCACATGGGTGAGCTGCCCCTGTCGCAGGGCGGAGAGGAGGTCGGTGCCATTGTCAGAAACGACCATTCCTGGCTTAAGCTGACGTGGCGTCAACCACCTCTCGGCCTGCCCCTGCAGAGCTGCCAGAACCTCTGGCCCAGTGTGGCTCCTGTCCCCCAAACACACCAGCGCAAGCACGGCATGGCATCTTTTTGCCTGCGTACTTGCGTAGCCCCTTGTACGCCTACGGAGCACCGCTGGTTCCAAGGACAGAGCACTGGAGGAAGAAGAAGAGGAGGGGGTGGAGGAGAGAGGTGTGTCACAACCAGTAGCAGTAGTAGCGTTTTGGAGGCGTGGTGGCGGAACAACCTCCAACACTACTGCACCTTGTCCTGCATCCCTCCCAGCTGCCAATAGAGTGACCCAATGGGCCGTGAAAGAAAGGTACCGTCCCTGTCCATGCCTGCTGGACCATGAGTCAGCGGTAATATGCACCTTACCGCTGACCGCCCTGTCCAGCGAGGCATGGACATTGCCTTCCACATGCCGGTAGAGAGACGGAATCGCCTTCCGTGAGAAAAAGTGGCGTTTGGGAACCTGCCACTGAGGAACCGCACATTGAACAAACTCACGGAAGGGGGCCGAGTCTACCAACTGAAAAGGCAGCAGTTGAAGTGCTAGCAATTTAGCCAAGCTAGCATTCAACCGCTGGGCATGTGGATGGCTGGGAGTGTACTTCTTTCTACGGTTCAGCAGCTGGGGCAGGGAAATTTGCCTGCTGCAATCGGACGTCGGTGTACTGCAAGTACTTGGTTGTGACACACCTAATTCTACACCTTTAGTCCTCTCAGAGCAGCTTTCAGAGAGGACTGAAGGTGTAGTGGGGATGGAGATCCCAGCTGATGAGGAGCAAGGAGAGGTCCGCTTAGTTCTTTGGTGTGGGTCTTTTATGTGTGCCTGCCAACGAGCTGCATGGCAGGTCGACATATGTCTGGTCATGCTTGTGGTGCCCAAGCGGCTGATGTTTTGGCCACGCGAGATTCGCTTGAGACAAATATTGCAAATAGCAGTGGTGCGATCTGATGCACTCGTCTCAAAAAAGGCCCACACCAAAGAACTTTTCTGATAACGTGCAGAGGCAGCGCCCTGCACAGGCAGAGCTCTGCGGTGTTGTACAGTTGCTGTGCTGGCCTCTACCTGGCCTCCAGGGGGCATCCTGCCTCGTTGGACATGTGACGCCGCATCCTCCTCCTCCTCGTCCTCCTCCTCATCCTCTCTCCCTTCAGGCACCCACGTGGAGTCAGTGACCTCATCATCCCCTCCCTCTTCACCACTAGAGCAAACCTGGCAGTAAGCTGCAGCTGGTGGAACAGTACTGCCAGATTCCTCAAGCTGGGTATCATCATCCGAGCCTTCGAATCGTTGGGCATCCTCCTGGAGCATGTACCCAACACTGTGCTCAAAGAGTTCGGGGGACTCCTTAGGAGGACATGGTGGGTCTAGGGAAGGGGTGGCTGATGATGCCATTGAGTACGCGTTGGCAGCTGCTCTGCCAGTACCCTGAGCCTGGGTGAGAGAGGATGAGGAGGATGAGGAGGGCTTGGTCATCCATTCTACCAAGCCTTCAGCATGATGCGGCTCCACATGTCCAGCTGCCGAAAACAAAGACGCGCGTGTCACATGGCCACGTGCTGATGACGATGCACGACCACGTCCACGGCCACGGCCACGTCCACTAGAAACAGAGCCTGCCTGCCCTGTGTTCTTGGCTCTGCACGCTCTGCCTCCCCTTGGCGGTCTTCCAGCCATTGTAGTCGGTAGTCCTGTGGGTGCTGCTGAGAAGAAAATATAGGAGCTCTGTGTGATGCCACTAACACACTAGAAGTCCTATGGGTGCTTCTGCAAAGAAAATAGAGGAGCTCTGTGTGATGCCACTAACACACTAGAAGTCCTGTGGGTGCTGCTGAGAAGACAATATAGGAGCTCTGTGTGATGCCACTAACACACTAGAAGTCCTATGGGTGCTTCTGCAAAGAAAATAGAGGAGCTCTGTGTGATGCCACTAACACACTAGAAGTCCTGTGGGTGCTGCTGAGAAGAAAATATAGGAGCTCTGTGTGATGCCACTAACACACTAGAAGTCCTATGGGTGCTTCTGCAAAGAAAATAGAGGAGCTCTGTGTGATGCCACTAACACACTAGAAGTCCTGTGGGTGCTGCTGAGAAGAAAATATAGGAGCTCTGTGTGATGCCACTAACACACTAGAAGTCCTATGGGTGCTTCTGCAAAGAAAATAGAGGAGCTCTGTGTGATGCCACTAACACACTAGAAGTCCTGTGGGTGCTGCTGAGAAGAAAATATAGGAGCTCTGTGTGATGCCACTAACACACTAGAAGTCCTATGGGTGCTTCTGCAAAGAAAATAGAGGAGCTCTGTGTGATGCCACTAACACACTAGAAGTCCTGTGGGTGCTGCTGAGAAGAAAATATAGGAGCTCTGTGTGATGCCACTAACACACTAGAAGTCCTATGGGTGCTTCTGCAAAGAAAATAGAGGATCTCTGTGTGATGGGACTAACACACTTCAAGTCCTATAGGTGCTTCTGGGAAGAAAATATAGGTCTGTGTGATGGGACTAACACACTTCAAGTCCTATAGGTGCTTCTGGGAACAAATATATATGATCTCTGTGTGATGGGACTAACACACTTCAAGTCCTATAGGTGCTTCTGGGAAGAAAATGTAGGTCTGTGTGATGGGACTAACACACTTCAAGTCCTATAGGTGCTTCTGGGAACAAAAATATATGATCTCTGTGTGATGGGACTAACACACTTCAAGTCCTATAAGTGCTTCTGGGAAGAAAATGTAGGTCTGTGTGATGGGACTAACACACTTCAAGTCCTATAGGTGCTTCTGGGAAGAAAATGTAGGTCTGTGTGATGGGACTAACACACTTCAAGTCCTATAGGTGCTTCTGGGAAGAAAATATAGGTCTGTGTGATGGGACTAACACACTTCAAGTCCTATAGGTGCTTCTGGGAAGAAAATGTAGGTCTGTGTGATGGGACTAACACACTTCAAGTCCTATAGGTGCTTCTGGGAACAAAATATATGATCTCTGTGTGATGGGACTAACACACTTCAAGTCCTATAGGTGCTTCTGGGAAGAAAATATAGGTCTGTGTGTGATGGGACTAACACACTTCAAGTCCTATAGGTGCCTCTGGGAACAAAAATATAGGATCTCTGTGTGATGGGACTAACACACTTCAAGTCCTATGGGTGCTTCTGGGAAGAAAATATAGGTCTGTGTGATGGGACTAACACACTTCAAGTCCTATAGGTGCTTCTGGGAACAAAATATATGATCTCTGTGTGATGGGACTAACACACTTCAAGTCCTATAGGTGCTTCTGGGAAGAAAATATAGGTCTGTGTGATGGGACTAACACACTTCAAGTCCTATAGGTGCCTCTGGGAACAAAATATATGATCTCTGTGTGATGGGACTAACACACTTCAAGTCCTATAGGTGCTTCTGGGAAGAAAATGTAGGTCTGTGTGATGGGACTAACACACTTCAAGTCCTATGGGTGCTTCTGGGAACAAAATATATGATCTCTGTGTGATGGGACTAACACACTTCAAGTCCTATAGGTGCTTCTGGGAAGAAAATGTAGGTCTGTGTGATGGGACTAACACACTTCAAGTCCTATAGGTGCTTCTGGGAAGAAAATGTAGGTCTGTGTGATGGGACTAACACACTTCAAGTCCTATAGGTGCTTCTGGGAAGAAAATGTAGGTATGTGTGATGGGACTAACACACTTCAAGTCCTATAGGTGCTTCTGGGAACAAAATATATGATCTCTGTGTGATGGGACTAACACACTTCAAGTCCTATAGGTGCTTCTGGGAAGAAAATATAGGTCTGTGTGATGGGACTAACACACTTCAAGTCCTATAGGTGCCTCTGGGAACAAAATATAGGATCTCTGTGTGATGGGACTAACACACTTCAAGTCCTATGGGTGCTTCTGGGAAGAAAATATAGGTCTGTGTGATGGGACTAACACACTTCAAGTCCTATAGGTGCCTCTGGGAACAAAATATATGATCTCTGTGTGATGGGACTAACACACTTCAAGTCCTATAGGTGCTTCTGGGAAGAAAATATAGGTCTGTGTGATGGGACTAACACACTTCAAGTCCTATAGGTGCTTCTGGGAACAAAATATATGATCTCTGTGTGATGGGACTAACACACTTCAAGTCCTATAGGTGCTTCTGGGAAGAAAATATAGGTCTGTGTGATGGGACTAACACACTTCAAGTCCTATGGGTGCTTCTGGGAAGAAAATATAGGTCTGTGTGATGGGACTAACACACTTCAAGTCCTATAGGTGCTTCTGGGAACAAAATATAGGATCTCTGTGTGATGGGACTAACACACTTCAAGTCCTATAGGTGCTTCTGGGAAGAAAATGTAAGTCTGTGTGATGGGACTAACACACTTCAAGTCCTATAGGTGCTTCTGGGAACAAAATATATGATCTCTGTGTGATGGGACTAACACACTTCAAGTCCTATAGGTGCTTCTGGGAAGAAAATATAGGTCTGTGTGATGGGACTAACACACTTCAAGTCCTATAGGTGCCTCTGGGAACAAAATATAGGATCTCTGTGTGATGGGACTAACACACTTCAAGTCCTATAGGTGCTTCTGGGAAGAAAATGTAGGTCTGTGTGATGGGACTAACACACTTCAAGTCCTATAGGTGCTTCTGGGAACAAAATATAGGATCTCTGTGTGATGGGACTAACACACTTCAAGTCCTATGGGTGCTTCTGGGAAGAAAATATAGGTCTGTGTGATGGGACTAACACACTTCAAGTCCTATAGGTGCTTCTGGGAAGAAAATATAGGTCTGTGTGATGGGACTAACACACTTCAAGTCCTATAGGTGCTTCTGGGAACAAAATATATGATCTCTGTGTGATGGGACTAACACACTTCAAGTCCTATGGGTGCTTCTGGGAAGAAAATATAGGTCTGTGTGATGGGACTAACACACTTCAAGTCCTATAGGTGCTTCTGGGAACAAAATATATGATCTCTGTGTGATGGGACTAACACACTTCAAGTCCTATAGGTGCTTCTGGGAAGAAAATGTAGGTCTGTGTGATGGGACTAACACACTTCAAGTCCTATAGGTGCTTCTGGGAACAAAATATATGATCTCTGTGTGATGGGACTAACACACTTCAAGTCCTATAGGTGCTTCTGGGAAGAAAATATAGGTCTGTGTGATGGGACTAACACACTTCAAGTCCTATAGGTGCCTCTGGGAACAAAATATATGATCTCTGTGTGATGGGACTAACACACTTCAAGTCCTATAGGTGCTTCTGGGAAGAAAATGTAGGTCTGTGTGATGGGACTAACACACTTCAAGTCCTATAGGTGCTTCTGGGAACAAAATATATGATCTCTGTGTGATGGGACTAACACACTTCAAGTCCTATGGGTGCTTCTGGGAAGAAAATATAGGTCTGTGTGATGGGACTAACACACTTCAAGTCCTATAGGTGCTTCTGGGAACAAAATATATGATCTCTGTGTGGTGGGACTAACACACTTCAAGTCCTATAGGTGCTTCTGGGAAGAAAATGTAGGTCTGTGTGATGGGACTAACACACTTCAAGTCCTATAGGTGCTTCTGGGAAGAAAATGTAGGTCTGTGTGATGGGACTAACACACTTCAAGTCCTATAGGTGCTTCTGGGAAGAAAATATAGGTCTGTGTGATGGGACTAACACACTTCAAGTCCTATAGGTGCTTCTGGGAACAAAATATATGATCTCTGTGTGATGGGACTAACACACTTCAAGTCCTATAGGTGCTTCTGGGAAGAAAATATAGGTCTGTGTGATGGGACTAACACACTTCAAGTCCTATAGGTGCTTCTGGGAACAAAATATAGGAGCTCTGCCTGCCACGAACACACTACAAGTCCTATAGGTGCTTCTGGGAACAAAATATAGGAGCTCTGCCTGCCTGCCACGAACACACTACAAGTCCTATAGGTGCTTCTGGGAACAAAATATAGGAGCTCTGCCTGCCTGCCACGAACACACTACAAGTCCTATAGGTGCTTCTGGGAACAAAATATAGGAGCTCTGCCTGCCTGCCACGAACACACTACAAGTCCTATAGGTGCTTCTGGGAACAAAATATAGGAGCTCTGCCTGCCTGCCACGAACACACTACAAGTCCTATAGGTGCTTCTGGGAACAAAATACAGGAGCTCTGTTTGCTGCCAGTGCCTGCCTGCCTGCCACGAACACACTACAAGCCCCTCTTTCTAAATCAATCTTTCTAAATGAATCTATCTAACTCAATCTCTCTAAGTAAATCTCTCTAACTAACTAAATCCAGCAGAGTGACACAGAACGATCCTGCTCTATCTACGCCGGAACAGCATGTGACCGGCGCAGACGGCATGGCGGCCTTTTATAAGAGGGGGCGTGTACTAAAGCCCCTGAGCTGTAATTGGCTACAGGCGTCCTGCCTGTAGCCAATTATGGCTCTTCGAGTTTCCGGCGCTGTGATTGGCCAAGCATGCGGGGTCACAGTGCATGCTTGGCCAATCATCAGCCAGCAATGCACTGCGCCGGCCGCGCCGGCCGCAATGCATTGCGGGGCCGCTCGCATCACACGAATGTGATGCTAACGGCCCAAATAGTTCTGGGCTCGCCGATCGAGCGAACGCCCGGTGCTCGATGCGAACATGGGTTCGCATCGAGCACCGGGCCCATCCCTACAATCTAATATTGTTATTGTTATTGAGAGCTATCATAAACTGGTGTAAACTTGCTTCAAAACCTCCCCAGATGAGGTCATCAATAAACCTTCTATAAAACAAAATTTCTTTTCTGTGGGTATTAAAAATAAATATATCCTTCCACTCACTCATGAAGAGATTTGCCAAGGTGGGAGCAAATTTAGCACCCATCGCAACCCCACTTTTTTGTTGAAAAAAAGCCTGAATACCAAAAATAATTAAGCATAAGGCAAAAATCCAAAATCCTACCCAGAAACACTTTCTGGCCATGTGGAAGGGCATCATCGTGATTAATTATAGTGTACAGGGATGCCACATCTGCTGTCACTAAAAAGACTTCCCTATTGTCCGGTAATTGGATTCCCTGAATGCGTTGTAAAAAGTCTTTAGTGTCTTTTAACCACTTACCTACATGGCACTTTCACCCCCTTCCTGCCCTAACCAATTTTCAGCTTTCAGCGCTCTCACACTTTGAATGACAATTACTCAGTCATGCAACATTGTACCCAAATTAAATTTGTTTCCTTTTTTCACACAAATAGAGCTTTCTTTTGGTGGTATTTAATCACTAGTGGGTTTTAAATTTTTTGTGCTATAAATAAAAAAAGGCTGAAAATTTGGTGAAAAAAATGCCTTTTTCTTTGTTTCTGTCATAAAATTTAGCAAATTAGTAATATTTCTTCATAAATTTTGGCCACAATTTATACGGCTACATCAGGGCTCAATAATTGTACTCGACTGCTCGCATTTGGCAAGTTAAATTATCAGCAGTGCGAGTAGGGCTGTGCTACATTGGGTATGTATCCTCCTTCCGCCGTCAGTTAACTGCAGCTGCCTGGGACCATACATCTTTGCCCCGCACAGGCTCGCAGCGCGAGCTTTGCAAATACAAATTGTACCAGCCAGCGCCGCCCCTCTCCACCCCCGATACATCCCCACTGCACAGGCTACTTGCAGGAGTCAGCGCCGCCCCTCTCCACCCCCAAAACAATCCCCACTGCACAAGCTAGTATTGCGGGAGCCAGCGCCGCCCCTCCCCACCGTCCACACATTACCGCCCCTCTACACCTCCCACACACATCTCTGTCCTGGCTAGCAGAAAAGCAGAGCTTTGCAAAGAAGTGTGCCAACTAGCGTCGCCCCTCTCCACCGTCCACACATCGCGCCGCCCCTCTCGTCCCGCACAGGCTAGCAGCAGAATTTGAAAATAAATTCATCATTCTGGCGCCGCTTAGGACCGCCCCTCTCTGCCTCCCAAACATCGGAGGAATGCACTGATGCCTGACCCCCTGGCTGCAGGACAATGGTATGTTAAAAATGTGACACTCTGTGAATGCTGGATTGGGGGGGGGGGGTTAATTGGAGGCATAGGTCTGAATCATCCCCTCCCCCAATCCATTATACCTATGCCTTCAATTTTGCCCCCCCTCCCCCCATTCTATCATACCTATGCCTCCAATTCTGCCCCCCCTCCCCCCATTCTATCATACCCGTGCCTCCAATTCTGCCCCCCTCCCCCCATTCTATCATACCTATGCCTCCAATTCTGCCCCCCCCCCCCATTCTATTATACCTATGCCTCCAATTCTGCCCCCCCTCCCCCCATTCTTTCATACCTGTGCCTCCAATTCTGCCCCCCTCCCCCCCATTCTATCATACCTATGCCTCCAATTCTGCCCCCCTCCCCCCATTCTATCATACCTATGCCTCCAATTCCGCCCCCTCCCCCCCACCCTGTCATACAATATGATAGAATGGGGGGAGGCGGGAATTGGAGTCATAGGTATGATAGAATGGGGGGAGGGGGGCTGAATTGAAGTCATAGGTATGATAGAATGGGGGGGGGGAGGAATTGGAGTCATAGGTATGATAGAATGGGAGGGGGGGGATTTGAGGTACATATGTATGATAGAATGGGGGAGGGCAGGAATTGGAGTCATAGGTATGATAGAATGGGGAGTTTGCTGGGGGGGCATTGGAGGCAGAGACATACTAAGAAGAGAGATTGTAGGTATAGAGATGTGCTAGGGGAGAAGGGATTGGAGACATAGGTGTGATGGAGAGGGGAGGCATTGGAGGAGGCGTTGAAGGTAGAGGTGTACTGTGATGCAGGTAGAGCTGTACTGCGGGAGGCGTTGGAGGTAGAGGTGTACTGCGGGAGGCGTTGGAGGTAGAGGTGTACTGCGGGAGGCGTTGGAGGTAGAGGTGTACTGCGGGAGGCGTTGGAGGTAGAGGTGTACTGCGGGAGGCGTTGGAGGTAGAGGTGTACTGCGGGAGGTGTTGGAGGTAGAGGTGTACTGTGATGGAGGTAGAGGTGTTCTGCGGGAGGCTTTGGAGCTAGAGGTGTACTGCAGGAAGCGTTGAAGGTAGAGGTGTACTGTGATGGAGGTAGAGGTGTACTGTAGGAGGCGTTGGAGGTAGAGGTGTACTGCGGGAGGCGTTGGAGCTAGAAGTGTACTGCGGGAAGCGTTGAAGGTAGAGGTGTACTGTGATGGAGGTAGAGGTGTACTGCAGGAGGCGTTGGAGGTAGAGGTGTACTGCGGGAGGCGTTGGAGCTAGAGGTGTACTGCGGGAGGCGTTGGAGCCAGAGGTGTACTGCGGGAGGCGTTGGAGCTAGAGGTGTACTGCGGGAGGCGTTGGAGCTAGAGGTGTACTGTGATGGAGGTAGAGGTGTACTGCAGGAGGCGTTGGAGCTAGAGGTGTACTGCGGGAGGCGTTGGAGCTAGAGGTGTACTGTGATGGAGGTAGAGGTGTACTGCAGGAGGCGTTGGAGCTAGAGGTGTACTGCGGGAGGCGTTGGAGCTAGAGGTGTACTGCGGGAGGCGTTGGAGCTAAAGGTGTACTGTGATGGAGGTAGAGGTGTACTGTAGGAGGCGTTGGAGGTAGAGGTGTACTGCGGGAGGTGTTGGAGCTAGAGGTGTACTGCGGGAGGCGTTGGAGCTAGAGGTGTACTGCGGGAGGCATTGAAGGTAGAGGTGTACTGCGGGAGGCATTAAAGGTAGGAGTTGTTGAGCATGAAATTTCTCTGTTTTTTTTTTACATGTGTTGCCCTTCCCTGTGCTCCTTGCTGCAAAGGCCAGTTATAGGTGAGAGGTGAGGGCAGTGGCCATTTGCTTGGCCTGTGAAAATATTAGTGAGGCGACGCACTGGACACCTTTGCTGCCATGTGCTGGGTGTCCAGTGTGCCCCTGTGCCATTAAGGAGGGGTGGACTCTCTCTAGGCTCACTTGCCCTCTGCCTATCCATTACAATGCATGTGCTTCAATTGTGGAGGCTTATAAAAGCTAGAACTACAGAAAATACTGGGGTACCTTGACGGGGCTCTAGCTTACGCATGTATTTGCAAATGTGTGCAGACTAAACCCCCGTTTTTAACACATACTGTTAGACAGGACAATTTATAGCAGGCTGGTCGGTAAGTTGAGCTGGGAATTTCTTTTTTTTTTGTTTGTTTTTTTTTTTGCACGTGTTGCCCTTCCATGTGCTCCTTGCGGAAAAGGCCAGTTATAGGTGAGGGCAGTGGCCATTTGTTTGTAATGTTAAAATATTGGTGAGGGGACATACAGGACACCTTTGCTACCATTGTGTTATGTGCTGGGTGTCCAGTGCGCCTCTGTGCCTTTAAGGAGAGGTGGTCTCCCTCCAGGTGCACTTGCCCTCTGCCTATCCATTATAATGCATGTGCTTCCACTGTGGAGGCTCTTGAAATTTAGAGTTAGGACTACAGAAAATACTGGGGTGCCTTGACGGGGCTCTGTAGCTTACGCATGTATTTGCAAATATGTGCAGACTAATCCCCTGTTTTTACCGCATACTGTTAGACAGGAAAATTCAGTTGGTTAGCAGGCCGGTCGGTAAGTTGAGCAAGGAATTTCCCTGGTTTTCTTTTGCATGTGTTGCCCTTCTATGTGCTCCTTGTTGCAAAGGCCAGTTATAGGTGAGGACAGTGGCCTTTTGTTTGTACTGGGGGAGACGTTGGAGGTAGAGGTGTATTAGGGAGGCGTTGGAGGTAGAGGTGTACTAAGGAGGCGTTGGCGGTAGATGTGTACTGTGATGTAAAAGGGGGATTGTGATATGCAGGGGGGACAGAGGACACCAAAGAAGAACATTGTTGCACCCCACGACCACTACCACCACCAGGAGAGGAAAAGGGCACCTGAATCAGATGAACTGCGCAATTTGTTAATGTTCTTTGTACTTTGTGATTTGTACTCCTCTATAGCTGGTGGTATTTTGCACTGCTGTATTATATACTGCTGGGATTTGTAGTCCTCTATAGCTGATGCTATTCTGTATTGATGGGATATGTAGTCCGGGCGCTATTCTGTATTGCTTTTTTCTTGTTCTCCGCAGAGATGTGACACCTCATCTTAGTCAACAAATTCAACTGGCTTTTCTCTTCAGTTTTGAAGCCTTTACAGGTTTTTGAAAGCCATAAAAGAAACATGAAACAGAGCAAATTAAACTTTTTCGTTAAAGAAAAAGCTCAACCTACTACTGTGGAGTCACAACCAAATCCTATGGAAAAAGACAATGAATCAAGAACAAATCCAGCTGCTAGTTGTAGTTTGCCTCACAACCCAACTACCATAACACCTAAGAGGAAAAATTATGGTTATACTGACAAGACCTCTAAAAAACGCCCTTTTAATATGCATTGGCTGGAACAATTTTCATGGCTTATTTTCTCAGAGGATACAGATACAGTTACGTGTAAAGTTTGCAGTCGGTTCCCCCAAAGTGCTGATGGCAAAATGTAAAGATGGGATAAAGGCTCCCTTTAAAAGGGAAACCTTTGTATGGCACGAGAAAAGTAATAAGCACAAGGAGAATGTTGATAAAGTAAAGGCTAAAGACAACCCTGAAGAGAGACATTTAGCTGTGTGTGTCAGAAGAATGGACGCTGCAGTGTTTCAGCACATGACGCACATGTTTAACATCGCTTATTATGTAGCTAAATATGAAAAGCCATTTCGAGATTTCCCTGATTTATTAATGTTAGCTACTAAACTTGATGTACCAGTTCTGCAGAAGTATGGAAATGATGTGCAATGCAAACAATTCATTAATTTCATTGCAAAAACAATCAGAGAAAGTCTTGTGGCAAACATTAAAAAGTCAACTTTTATTGGCATCATGATTGACGGATCTACTGATCGAACCTTCACTGAACATGCAAACATTTATGTCCGTTATGTTTCAGAAGGAGAAATAAAAGAAGATTTTTTGGGTACTTTTGCTCTAGAAAGAGCTCCAGCTCAAGGTTATTTCAAAGAATTGACTGCCCTTTTGGATAGTCTTCATCTTAATTACAAAGGCACTTCTTGGGTTGCAGGTTTGGGAACGGATGGGGCTGCAAGCATGCTTGGCCACAAGTCTAGTTTGGCAGTCCAGATGAAAGACATCTGCCCACAGATGATCAGTATACATTGTGTGGCTCCTCGCTTGCAGCTTGCTGTCTTGGATGTTTGCAAGGAAGTGCCATACCTACAAACATTTGATGATGTGGTGCAGCGTACTTTTAAATTTTATCATGGCTCTGCCAAACGCCTACAGCAACTGAAAGAAATGGCAAAATCTTTAAGTGAGGAAATCTTGAAACTGAAAGATATACACACAGTGCGCTGGTTATGCAGCAAAGTTGATGCTTTGCGTGCTTTTCGTCAAAACTGGAAAACAGTGGCGAGGCATTTTGAGCAGATATCAACGGAAGGATCAATTGATTCTGCTAAGGTTAAAGGTATCCTGAAAGACCTAAAACAGGTGAAGTTTGTGAAACTTTTGTTTTTCCTACTGGATTTTTATGGCAAGCTGAAACCATTATCAGAGGGTCTTCAAAACAAAGAACTTATGATCTGTCATGTAAAATCCAAACTAGAACATTCAGTTAAAATTCTCCAGGATCTTTGCAAAGGGAGAGGAAAAAATGAACTTGAATTTCTAGATAAGTTTACAGCTGATGGAACACTTCATGGGCTACAGCTGACCAACCTTGAAGCCGGTGAAAGAGAATTTCAATCTATACGCCAAACTGTATTGGATAAAGCTGAAAGGTATTTGATTTTGAGGCTTTCTTCAGTTTCTTCAAATATTGTGCAATCTTTTAATATATTTGACAGCCTGTCCTGGCCAGACAAAGCACACATCCTCAACTTTGGATTGACTGAGTTGCACAGTATTGCAAAGCATGTTTTGCATGAGTTTGAGGACAACGTTGACCTTTTAGAAGCAGAGTGGGCTGACATGAAACTCTCCATTCAAAATGGACTTTCTTTTAATGAGACTTTGAAAAGAATGAACCAGCAGAAAGAGAGATTCCCCACAATACTCCCTCTGGTCAACTTCTGTGCCGTATTGCCCCCAACCACAGCATCGTGTGAACGTGGCTTTAGCTATCAAAACAGAATAAACACTGTGTATCGTTCATCACTGGCGTTAGAGACTTTGGATGACCTTTTGATGATTGCTGTTAATGGACCACCACTTACGGATTACAATCCAAACACAGCCATTGATAAGTGGTATTTTTCATCAGAAAGGGGACGTTACACTGGGCTTGCTCCTTCTGTACAACGCCTACCATAGCAAATCTCTGAAATTGGCTTTCTATTGTTATGCCATATTGTTTGCCATGAAAGGAAGACCTGCTTTATTTGCCTTAATACCACACTTTCACTTAGGGAAAGCACTTCTTTTCCTTTTATGTTTACATTGTTTTATGTTAATATTGTTAAAGTTATGTTGTTGTTTGTTTTTGTAACCTAATTCTGAATAAAACATTTAACAGTGTTATTTCATGAGATCATTTACAAGGGCGTGTTTAGGGGCGGGGCAGGGTAGGGTTTGGGTGGGGCAACAGGTGGCGAGTAACTCTTAAGGCCTGGCTAGTAGCTCAGGACCTGACATTTTGAGGCCTGGGCTACATATCTGTGGTAAAAATAACCCTAATTAGTGTATATTATTTGTTTTTTGTGAAAGTTATAGAGTCTACAAGCTATGGTGCAAATCATTGAAAATTTATCACACCTGATGTACTGAAGACCTATCTCATTTCTTGAGACACTAACAAGCCAGGAAAGTACAAATACCCACAAAATGACCCCATTTTGTAAAGCAGACACCCCAACGTATAATCTATGAGACATAATGAGTCTATTGAATGGTTCATTTTTTTCCAGAAATTTTTGGAAAATGTGGAAAAAAAATGAAAA
Source organism: Lithobates sylvaticus (assembly GCA_028564925.1). NCBI lineage: Eukaryota > Metazoa > Chordata > Amphibia > Anura > Ranidae > Lithobates > Lithobates sylvaticus. The sequence continues at coordinate 307,756,382 of CM053028.1, read as the reverse complement.
CACTTTTTTTCCCCACAAAGTTGTTCATTTTTAAGATATTTCCAACACAAAGCATGTATATAGCACAAATGACACCCCAAAATACATTTTGCTACTCCTCCTGGGTATGGCGATACCACATGTGTGAGCATTTTACACAGCCTGGCCACATACAGAGGCCCGCGAGTGATGTAGCACCTTCTGGCGTTCTACAAGCATAAATTACACTTCTCATTTCTCAATCACCTATTACACTTTTGAATACCCTGGAGCACCAGGACAATGAAAACGCCAACAAAATGACCCTATTTTGGAAAGCAGACAGCCCAAAGTATAATCTCTGAGGCATAATGAGTCTATTGAACGGTTCATTTTTTTTCCAGAAGTTTTTGGAAAATGTGGGACAAAAATGAAAATGCATTTTTTTTCCACAAAGTTGTCCATTTTTAAAATATTTCCAACACATAGCATGTACATAGCAAAAATGACACCCAAAATACATTCTGCTACTCCTCCTGAGTATGGCGATACCACATGTGTGAGACTTTTACACAGCCTGACCACATACAGAGGCCCACCATTGAAGTAGAACCTTCAGGCATTCTACAAGCATAAATTATGCTTCTAATTTCCTGACAACCTATTATTTTTGAAAGCCCTTATATTTCTAACACATAACATTTACATACCAAAAATTACACTCCAAAATAAATTCTATTGAGGGAAGGGTAAAAAAAAAAGTATTACCTGTGGTTTTTGTGTCTCCAGAGGAGGGAATTGGTCCAGGCAGCAGGCAGCAGGCAGGGATGTGCTTAGCAACAATAGTAATTATACAGGCAGCAGGCAGGAATATTGTCTATAGTCAGCACAAGGATATTGTCAGCACAGCCAAAGCATTTGTCCATAGAAATTGTCCAGGCAGAGACAGCCAGCACAGTCATAATATTGGTCCTGGTACACCGTTACCTGCCTGCACTCATTGTACTGCTTTCCAGCCCTTCATAAACATACTGCCTCATGCTAAAGCTAATTATTTCCATAGTCCAGGTAGCAGGCAGAGGTGTGGTCAGTTTATGCTGCAGGCAGGGAGATAGCAGCAGTAAGTCAGCAGCAGGCTGAGGGGCGCAATCAGGTAAGACCTGTGCCCAGGGGCATAGGGGTAGAGGCTTCGATCCACCATCTCTTCATCTCTATGAAGCCTCCGGACCCCAGACCCTAATCTGGAAATTACGAAAGCCGTAGACAACGAAAAAATATTTTTCTCCATCTGGAAAAACATTTCTGGAGCCCCTTACATGTGAGACCCCTGTGTACTACAGTAGCAGGGCAACAGATCAGTCCAAGCGGTAGGCAAAAGCATAGTCCATAAAACAGGCCAGGGTCAGTTCATGAGTCCAAGCGGTAGGCAGAAGCGCAGTTGATAAAACAGGCCAGGGTCATTTCGCGTGGAAGCAGTCCAAACGGTTGGCAGAGGCATAGTCAAAAAACAGGCCACGGTCAGTTCACGTGGAAGGCAGGGGCATGGTTATTTGAGGAAGCATGGAAAATGGTCAGCACAGATGATGAAAATGGGGAAATGGTTAAGAATATGGGCTAATATTTTAGGGATGTGTGATATAGCTTGAAGCATTCACCAATGCAAAGGCTGGGTTCGGAGGGACACTGGGGACAATGGTAGCTGGTATCTCTTCTAAACCCATTTTTGCTCCATACTCGACATCTTTTTTGGCATCTTCGGCCTGCTTCAGATGGTGGAATGTGGTCCGGGAAGTGGTGTTCATGAAGTCGGCTAACAGCATCAGAGCAAAGGTTTTCTGGGGGGGGGGGGGGGGGGGGGCTTTGATGGTAGTTGAGGGAGGTGACAACTTCTTCTATGAATTTTAGGAAGTGGGTAGGGCTTTCTGTGGATTTGGTGTGAATTATGTAGGCATTATAAATGGCCAAATGAATTAAATAGAGTGCTACTTTCTTGTAACAAAAACGGGACCTCCTTATTGCTAAAAAGGGCTGAAGCATTTGGTCGTGGAAATCCACCCCCCGCCCATGTACAGATTGTAATCTTGTACACATGTTGGCTTTACAATGGGACCTCATCTTCTCTGAATTTCAACTGTAGTGTCATCATGGATGGTGGACATCATGTACACATTCTTGGTATCCTTCCACCTCAAGGCCAGCACTTCATTGCATCTCAAAGTTGCTCTTTCTCCCCTTCGCAGTTTCTTATTTACTATTGCTTGTGGGAAGCCCTTCCTATTCTTTCTGGAGGTTCCACAGGCCAGGGTTTCTGCAAGGTATAGGTGTTTGAAAAGGGGCAGGCTGATGTAGAAGTTATCCAGGTATATGTGGTAAAATTTCTTTAGCAGTGGGTATGCCAGGTCCCATACAATTTTACCAGTTGTGCCCATGTAGGCCGGGCACTCAGGGGACTGGAGCTGGGAATCTCTTCCTTCGTATATGCGGAATGCAGACATATATCATGTGACTCTCTCGCAAAGCTTATAAAATTTCACTCCGTATTTGGCCCTTTTACTAGGAATGTATTATTTTTTCCTAGCCGGCCTGAAAAGGGTACCAGGGACTCATCTACACATATGCTTATCGCGGACATATAGTTCTGCAAACCGTTGGGAAAAGAAATTAATGAGTGGGCGAATTTTATATAATTTGTCATAATTAGGATGATTGCGGGAGGGCACTGGGTGTTGTCACTGAAATAAAGAAAGCGCATTATCATCTCGTATCAGGACCTGGACATTACGGATGAATAAATGGGCATGTGATGGATGGGGTTCGTGGACCAATAGGCATGTCCTTCATTTTTTTTGTAAGCCCCATGTTTATGGTGAGGCCCATAAAAAATTTGAACTCCTCCAGAGTCAAACCTCTCCACTCAAATGGACGGGCATATGATGATTGGGGGTTGTTGGCAATATGCTGCTGGACATAAATTGGTCTGGTCCACGATGAGTTGCAGCAAAGTGTCGGGCAAAAATAGATAAACACAATCAATTGCAGAACATTTTTGGGTATTGGCCTGCACACCTGGCTGTGCGGTGAAAGGGGGATTCTTGCTGATCCTGAGTCGGAAGGCAGCCATGTTGGATTGGCAAGACCATCTGGGAGATATGTAGCGGCCCTGGCTCTTGGGGGACGTGGCACTCCAGTGCTGGTAGTTGAGGGATTTGAAGTTCCTGTGCTGGCATTTGGGCATGATGATGCGGCAGTGCTGTTACTGGGCCTGGGCATTTCTTGTGGCCTTTCACTGGCGGCAGCGCTGGTACTGGGCCTGGGAATTTGATCCTGGGGTATATTGCCGGTGGCTGCCTGGTTTCTAGAGCGCCATGCTCTTTTAGGAGGGATCCATTCTTCCTCTGATTCATTTGCCGATCCACTACTATCGAATTTGATTCACAATCAGAATTGGCATTTGAATCTGATGCGAACTCCCCGCTGCTCAGTCATGGAGAGGATCTGGAATGCCTCCTCACTTGTATAGAATCTTTTGGACATTTTTTCTGATGGGCTGTGCGACGGGTGACAAATGACGGTCACTGATGGGTGAAAGGTGATAGGTGACACGTGACGGTCACTGATGGGTGACAGGTGACGAATGACAGTCACTGATGGGTGACAGGTGACGATTGACAGTCACTGATGGGTGACAGGTGACGAATGACAGTCACTGGTGGGTGACAGGTGACGGTCACTGGTGGGTGACAGGTGATGGGTGACGGTCACTGGTGGGTAACGGGTGACAGTCACTGATGGCAGTCTCTGATTGTCACTGATGGGTCACTGATGATGGTCACTGATGGGTGACAGGTGCACCGCTGACGGCAGTCTCTGGCGGTGACAGGTGCACTTTGTGGGCACTGATATGTGACAGATGAGGGTCACCAATGATGGCAGTCTCTGATTGTCACGGATGGGTCACTGATGATGGTCACTGATGGGTGACAGGTGCACTGCTGACGGCAATCTTTGACGGTGACAGGTGCACTTTGTGGGCACTGATGGGTGACAGGTGCACTTTGTGGGCACTGATGGGTGACAGGTGCACTTTGTGGGCACTGATGGGTGACAGGTGCACTTTTTGGGCACTGATGAGTGACAGGTGCACTTTCATAAGCACTGATGTGGTGACTGTTGGGTGACAGCTGTAGTGGGGGGGGCGATGTGACAGGTTCTCTTTTTTTTTTGTGTTGTGCAGTACAGTACAATACATAGATCGGTAACTCACTGCACCTGGCTCTTCTCTCCTCACACTAGAAATGGTGTGCGAGGAGAGAAGAGCCGGTAACAGCTAGTAACCGGTCTTTGTTTACATTTAGTGATCACGTGGTAAACAGCCGCCAGCCATTGGCTGTTTAGCCTTGGTGATGAGCAGTGTTCCTGGGAACACTCCGCCACGACATGACATGACAGCGATGTGCGCTCCCGATCACGCACATGCGCGGTCTAAAGCGGAGAATACCCATTGTGATCAGCCGTGACGTAATCGCGGCTGATCACATGGTGAACAGCCATGCCCAATGGCTGTTCACCCCTGTCTGTGACGCGATGTGTCTCTGGGACACGCCGCCACCGACAGTGCAGGACTGCGCAGCCGCGATTGCGCGCATGTGAATGGGCCACCATCATATTACGGCGGCCCAGAGCAAGAGCCACACCGCTCTGCCGTCATATGACAGTGGGCGGGCGGCAACAGATTAAGTATGCTTAAGTATGCTTTAGTGTGTAAGACACTAGCTTGGAGGAATCTGTCAGAGTACTTTCCCAATCTAGCAGTGACCGACAATATCCCATTAACAATAGGTTAGCCTGGGGGGAGCCTAATCATCTTTGCTCATTTTTGGTAAAGTGTAAATAACCAGAATTCTACATACACTAGGGATTAGGTAACATTTTTCTTTTTATGGTTAGAATAATTGCTCTATACCCATAATCTACTAAAGATTTCAGATGCTCCTTGTGTATTGGGGTAGGGTCTTTACTCAACTGTCTATTGGTGTTCTGATCCTGCAACATGTTAGAAAGTTGATCATAGTAAAATTTCCTATCAAGAATGACCACCCCTCCCCCTTTATCTGCCAGTCCTATAATTATTTCCTTACGTTTTTCTAAAGTGTCAATGCCTTCACGCATATATGGGCAGGTTCACAATTTTTTTAGGGACAATAGAGTCTAAATCTTTAAGAATACAATCCCTAAAAACTACACATTGATTTTTAGTGGTAGCTGTGTTGAATGTGGACTTACTACGAAATAATAGGCGAGCATGCAATTACGGTGAAAATATAATGAAAAAAATATTAGACCCACCTATAAGTACATATATCTTTCCAAGGCGAAAAGGTTTTGTAGAATGCAAAAAAAGCAAGGTGTGTAAAATGTGACACCATGCATGTGGTATATGTTTTGCAGTGCCATGCAAAATGTAATATGTAAGACGAATTAAACGGGCTTTAAAAGTTAGAATAGGTGAACATGTGAAGAACATTAGCAAGGGGTATAAATACCATAGTGTTTCAGATCATTTTGCAAAATTTCATGCTAGGGGGGTTGACCTCTTGGAGGGGTTCCAATAGGGTCAGGGACATCTCCAAGAGGGAAACAAAGTGGATTCACACTTTACAGACACTCAGACCAGATGGTATGAATATAGAATTAGATATGAATTGTTTCATCAGTGATTTGTAAGGTACATTGTGACTATAGATAGGTTTATATATGCGTTGAATGACTCATAGTTTATTTAGGATATTTTGATCATGTACAGGAACCATGAGTGAAAGATTATTTTATATTAATTTATAGTCATTTTATGTATGTTTATGTAATTTTATATATGTTTTTAGATTGTTCTACATTTTATATTGATCGCATTTACAAAGAATTCACAATCTTAAAAAAACCTATGTGTATCCTCCCTCCTCCTTTAAATCTATATCAGTTAGATAATGGTATTATAGTTAGGATGCCTCATGATGCAGTGAGTGATTCACGATCTGAGACACTGGCATTATAGAGGTTAATTGCACAGGCGGACATCTGAGCAGTGAATAATCCTGCCACATCGCCCCCCCCCCCCCCCCCCACTACAGCTGTCACCCAACAGTCACCACATCAGTGCTTATGAAAGTGCACCTGTCACTCATCAGTGCCCAAAAAGTGCACCTGTCACCCATCAGTGCCCACAAAGTGCACCTGTCACCCATCAGTGCCCACAAAGTGCACCTGTCACCCATCAGTGCCCACAAAGTGCACCTGTCACCGTCATAGATTGCCGTCAGCAGTGCACCTGTCACCCATCAGTGACCATCATCGGTGACCTTCATCTGTCACATATCAGTGCCCACAAAGTGCACCTGTCACCGTCATAGACTGCCGTCAGCGGTGCACCTGTCACTCATCAGTGACCATCATCAGTGACCCATCCATGACAATCAGAGACTGCCATCAGTGACTGTCACCCGTTACCCACCAGTGACCGTCACCCATCACCTGTCACCCACCAGTGACCGTCACCTGTCACCCACCAGTGCCACATATTTGAACATCCCCTGAGTTAAACAACAGGACATCTGTTTATGCTAGTCGTGCCAACCACAAGAGTGGAAGGCAATTGTTTTTTGGTGAGTGTGTACTGTGTGGAGTGGAATCCCTAAACACACGTGAAGAGGTGTGTGATGTAATTCAATCACATATTTGAAGATTTGGACACTCTTTTTTATCACTCTGTGGTGGACTTTTGCATTGATATATATATATTATAATACAGTGCCTTGAAAAGGTATTCATACCCTTGAAATTTTCCACATTTTGTCATATTACAACCAAAATCGTAAATGTATTTTATTGGAATTGTATGTGATAGACCAACACAAAGTGGCACATAATTGTGAAGTGGAAGGAAAATGATAAATGGTTTTCAAATTTTTTTACAAATAAATATGGGAAAAGTGTGGCGTGCATTTGTATTCAGCCCCCCAAGTTAATACTTTGTAGAACCACCTTTCACTGCAATTACATCTGCAAGTCTTTATGGGTATGTCTCTACCAGCTTTGCACATCTAGAGAGTGAAATGTTTGCTCATTCTTTGCAAAATAGCTCAAGCTCTGTCAGATTGTATGGAGAGCGTCTGTGAACAGCCATTTTCAAGTCGTGCCACAGATTCTCAATTGGATTTATGTCTGGACTGGGCCATTCTAACAAATGAATATGCTATGATTTAAACCTGGCTGTATGTTTGGGGTCATTGTCCTGCTGGAAGGTGAACCTCTGCCACAGTCTCAATTATTTGCTGGCTCTAACAGGTTTTCTTCTAAGATTGCCCTGTATTTGGCTCCATCCATCTTCCCATCAACTCTGACCAGCTTCCCTGTCCCTGCTGAAGAAAAGCATCCCTGCATGCTGCAATCACCATGTTTCACGGTGGGGATGGTGTGTTCAGGGTGATGTGCGGTGTTTGTTTTTCGCCACACATAGCGTTTTGCTTTTAGGCCAAAAAGTTACATTTTGGTCTCATCTGACCAGAGCACCTTCTTCCACATGTTTGCTGTGTCCCCACATGGCTTCTCGCAAACTGCAAACGGGATTTCTTATGGCTTTCTTCAACAATGGCTTTCTTCTTGCCACTCTTCCATATAGGTCAGATTTGTGGAGTACAAGACTAAAGCCCCATACACACGGTCGGATTTTCACATGGATTCTGTCCGATCGGACAATGTTGTCGAAAAATCCGACCGTGTGTATGCACCATCGGACAGTGTACGTCGGATTGTCCGACGGACAAAGTCCTATCTCCTGCTGGATAGATTTGCCGACAACACGGTCCGATCACACCAAATCCGATCGTGTGTACAGTTGTCCGACGGACAAAGTGCTACGCATGCTCAGATCACATTACAAGACCAAAGCTATTGGCTACTAGCCTCTACGTAGTCCCGTCGTAGGCAACAAACGTCACCACGTTCAGAATGATCGGATTTTCCGACAACTTTGTCCGACCATGTGTACACAAAACCAACATCGGACAAAGTACGACGGACATGATCCGACGGACCTGGTCCTCGGATAATCCGACCGTGTGTATGGGGCTTAATTGTTATGTCTCCAGGATACCTTTCTCTCTTCTAAGGTTCAGAAAAGAGAATTACCTTGTCATTTAATTTGTATATTGTGTTGTTGCATTATTAAGCTATAAATTATGTTTGTTCTAGGTTAGCTGTTACGCTTGCGCCACCTACTGACCAAACATTAATATAGTTTATAAGAGATATTATCCAGCTACTTAGGAAGTGATGTAAAAATCTTCATATCCTCTTTAGTCAGGAAGTGAAACAGCCACAGGGATAAACATGTTCAATATCATGGCAGCAGCCTAGATGCTATCTCTCCCCATCCATGGCATCGGAGGTAAGCAACATTTATTTTCCTCCTCCACAAGTTTTCAGGGAAAGGAGTTAGTCATTTTAGTTATTATTTTATATGATGTTTACTATTGTATGGTAATGTTATATTATTCTTGTTGTTTTCAGTTTTACCGCATATCACATGTGTCATTCACGTGTATATTAAAATCTGCAACGTGCCAATGAAAGACACAGACAAGAAACAGCAGTCAATTATTGTGTGCGCAGAAAAAGGTTATCTGCCTGGATAGCTACCCATAGACTCCTGGAGTACGGGGGGCGAGGCCAGGACAGTAAAACTCCATCCAGGAACACTACGGATAGTGCAGAAGGGGAAGAGGTTTGGCCACACGGAAGAGCTACAGTCTGCAATCGACTATACAGCCACTTTCATACAGCCAAGCAGCATACAGAGACTGCAGCCCTATACGCTTACTGCTCCCACAGGCCGCTACTCAGCCATGTCACACAGTAACACATCCTCACTCAAAACCAGATCACGAGTTTACGGTTCCAGTAAGTCGGTGACAGCTAGTGTTGCAGCCGCCATTGCCCGTGGGAAAGCCGAAGCGGCAAAGACGCGAGCTACCTTTGCCGAACAAGAAATGCAGTTGAAGTTAGAAAAGGCCTCGCTAGAAGCCAAGCAAGTGCAAGATAGGGCCACAATAGAAGCCAAGCAAGCGCAAGATAAGGCCGCAATAGAAGCCTCTATAAAGTTTGAACAAACACGTCTAGATGTCGCACTGGATAAGCTTACTACAGAAAAGGAAGCTGCAATTGCCATAGCTGAAGCAGAAGCCCTGGAAGCAGCCGTGAGCCTCAGTGGTGAGCGCATCAATGTGCTTGGTTCCGAACAATTAGAGCCGAATCCCTCGCAACGCACTTCAGAGTACTTGCACCAACACTTCAAATAAACCTACGATACCTCTTCTCTACATGGAATAGACGATGTCCTAGGAGAAACAAACCAAACACTGCAGGTAACCGAGCATGAGAGCAACCAAATTCCTCAGAGCTGCAAGCAGCAGAACTCCTGCGAGCACATTACAGATCAAGCCTACGTCTCTGCACGCCACGACCCTCAACCTCCAAACCAGCATCAGAATAACCCTTCTACTACACAACGATACGAGACAAGAGAGCCTAAAGCAGAAACTTCTGACAGGTATGGTCGCACACCACACTCCCACTACAGTAGTGAATCGCCAACATGCTCTAACACCAACCAAGTTATAACAGACTTTGCCAAGTTCTTCGCCAGACGTGATTTAATTACAAAAGGACTTGTAAATTTTAACGATCGGCCAGAAAATTACAAAGCCTGGCGGTCGTCTTTTCAAAATACCATAAAAGGTCTAGACCTGTCTCACGCTAATGAAATAGACGTCCTAGTCCAATGGCTTGGGAAAGACTCTGCCGAACATGCCAGTAGAATCAGGAACATTAGCATAAAACAACCAGAGACTGGTCTTAAAAAGATTTAGAGCAGATTAGAAGAGTGCTATGGCTTGACAGAGACCTTAGAGCATGCACTTTTTAAAAGGATTGAGGACTTTCCCAGGATACCTAGCAAGGGTTATCACAAACTACAAGAATTATCCGACTTGCTAGAGGAACTACTTCTTGCTAAAGAGGCGGGAGACCTGCCGGGTCTCGCCTCCCTGGATGCGGCCAAAGGGATTAAACATTTAATTCTGAAGCTTCCCTACGACCTACAACAAAGGTTGGTCACATATGGTTCTAAACATAAGAAAAGGTTCCAGGTGCCATTTCCACCATTCAATGTTTTTGTAGACTTTGTTTCAGAGCAAGCTAAGTTCCTGAATGATCCCAGCTTTGACTTTATACTGCCATCAGCCATGCCCCCTAGCTTCAAACAGCACAGGATGCCAGTGACAGTGAACAAGTCTCATGTTTCTCCTACAGATTTTTCCTATAGGTCTTCCAACATCGTTCACCCAGAAGACAAAGTCGGAGATCTTAGCAAGTAGTGCCCTCTACACAGGAAGCTGCACCCTCTACCAAAATGCAGGACCTTCAGGGAAAAGTCTCTAGAAGATCGCAAAGCCTTCCTAAGAGAGAACCGCATATGCGCCAGGTGTTGTTCATCCACATCACACTTTGCCAAGGACTGCAAATTTAGTGTATCATGCACGGAGTGTAACAACACAGACCACAAGTCAGCACTACATCCAGGCCCTGCTCCTTGGACCGCCCAGCGAGCTAGCGATACCAACGAGCATGGCGGGGAGCAAGCAAACACTGGTTCAAACATCTCAGTGGTTACCTCACAGTGTACTGAGGTATGCAAAGATCCTGCAGGCGGTAGGTCTTGTTCAAAGATCTGTCTTATTAGAGCTTATCCAATGGGTCACAGAAACAAAGCTGTCAAGATGTATGCACTCTTAGATGACCAAAGCAACCACTTTATGGCTAAATCCACATTCTTTGACACCTTCGGTGTCAGGGGTTCAAGCTCCCCTTACTCCCTAAAGACTTGTGCGTGTACTGTTGAGACGGCGGGGAGAAGAGCCACCGCCTTTTGTATAGAGTCCATAGACGGTCGGACTCGCCTACCTTTACCCACCATACTCGAGTGCAACCAGATTCCAGACAACCGGTCAGAAATTCCTACACCAGATGCAGCAATTCACCAACCTCATCTAAAACGCATGGCCCATCTCCTACCAGAATATGACGAGCAAGCTCAGTTAATGCTGCTGCTGGGAAGAGACATTTTGCAGGTTCATAAAGTAAGGGAACAGATTAATGGTCCCCGCAATGCTACCTTTGCCCAAAGACTTGACCTGGGGTGGGTCATCGTAGGGGACATCTGCCTAAAGACTGTGCACAGACCCACCACGGTCAGTAGCATGTTCACTAATGTACTTGACAAAGGACGTTCTTCCTCCTTGCAACCATGTCACAACAGCTTCATCACAAAAGAACTTTCAGGTAGTACTCACATACCTTGTTCCTCTGTAGACCCAGACACAGATGACCATGCTTGTGACAGTGACCCACACCACCTAGGGTGTACAGTCTTTCATAGAACAAAGGAAGACCAGCAGGTAGCAATGTCCTTTGAAGATAGACTTTTCTTGCAAATAATGGAAAGGGAGACAGCCAAGGAAGAGTCAAACAATTGGGTCGCACCTCTCCCATTTAGACCCCCATAGACAGCGTCTACCTAACAACAAATGTAATTTCCAGAGGAAACCAGACACTGAGTTCTACACTGACAGTAAAGTAGTCCTGGGGTACATCTACAACCAAACCAGACGCTTCTACGTCTACGTCAGTAATAGAGTGTTGAGGATTAGGAGATCCGTACACCCAAAACAGTGGCACTTCGTTCCAACTAAACACAACCCTGCAGACCTAGTGACCAGAGCTGTCCCAGCCAACTGTCTTAAGGACACAACATGGTTTACAGGCCCTGCATTCCTGTATAGTTCAGAACACAACACTTCTGAATTGGAGACCTTTAGCTTGGTAGATGCAGTCAAGGATGCAGAAGTTCGGCCACAAGTGTCTGCATTAGTCACTGTGGCTTCGCAAAACCAACACAAATCTCATTGGTTCTCCAGGTTTTCCACATGGAAATCACTCATTAGAGCCATTACTTCCTTATCCCACATAGCCCCTTCCTTTGGGAAAAGGACTAACTGCAAAGGCTGGCACCGCTGTAAAAATACCTACTCAGTGACTGACCTAGAGCAATCAAAACATCTGATTATTTACACTGTGCAACAAGAGATCTTTGCTAGAGAGATTGACTGCATTAACAACAAAAAGCCAATCCCTAAAGACAGCGTCTTAAGGAAACTCGATCCATTCCTCGACAGCAGGAACCTGTTGAGAATAGGAGGACACCTTAAAGAAGCTATCTTGGAGTATGACGAGAAGCATCCTTTCATTCTCCCAGCTCAGCACCATGTCACTGCCCTGCTTGTACAACACTATCACAGTCAAGTTAAACACCAAGGCCGTCTATTCACTGAAGGAGCTTTGAGGGTTGCTGGACTGTGGATAATAGGAGCAAAAAGATGTGTGAGCAAGTGTATCTTTAATTGCGTTACCTGCCACAAACTCCGTGGACTCCTACAAACCCAAAATATGGCTGACCTTCCACCTGACAGACTTAACTTGGATCCTCCCTTTACAAGTGTGGGCCTTGACGTATTCGGTCCTTGGTTCGTTACCACTCGCCAAACCAGGGGATGCCAGCAGCAAACGCTGGGCAGTTATTTTTACTTGTATGACTGTTAGAGCTGTTCACATAGAGTTGATTGAGTCAATGGACACTTCCAGCTTTATCAACGCTCTCAGGCGCTTCATTGCCATTAGAGGTCCTGTTAAGCACATCCGCTCTGATAGGGGCACCAACTTTGTTGGAGTGGCCAAGGAACTTCAGATCCTTTCCAATCTAGACAACAACAGCGTGGAAAGGTATCTCAATCAACAGGGATGTACCTGGACATTTAACCCTCCTCATTCTTCCCATATGGGTGGTGTGTGGGAAAGAATGATAGGCGTAGCCCGCAAGATCTTGGATTATGTTTTCCTTCAAATGGGAAATGTCAGACTCACGCATGATTGTCTGTCCACTTTCATGGCTGAGGTCTCAGCCATCATAAATGCTAGACCTCTGACCCCAGCTACTAATGATCCAGAGGACCCCATGTTGCTGACACCTGCAACTCTACTCACTCAAAAAACCAACATGGTCAGTGCTCCAAATGGAGAGTTTACTGATAAAGACCTTTTCAGACGTCAATGGAGAAAGGTGCAATGCCTAGCCAACACTTTCTGGGACAGATGGAGGAGATATTACATCCAAACCCTACAACTCAGAAATAAGTGGCAAGTTAACAAACCAGACCTGAAGTCAGGAGATGTGGTGCTCGTTAAAGACTGCCAAGCACACAGGAATGACTGGCTGTTAGGACTTATCACACAGACATTCCCAAGCAAAGATGGGCATGTCAGGAAGGTCGAAGTTAAGATTTCCAAACAGGGTGAAGTAAAGTCATTTCTCAGACCCATATCGGACTTGATTTTACTTGTGTCCAATGAAGCGTTTAGTGGTGTTGGTTAACGCCAGACGGGGAGTGTTATGTCTCCAGGATACCTTTCTCTCTTCTGAGGTTCAGAAAAGAGAATTACCTTGTCATTTAATTTGTATATTGTGTTGTTGCATTATTAAGCTATAAATTATGTTTGTTCTAGGTTAGCTGTTACGCTTGCGCCACCTACTGACCAAACATTAATATAGTTTATAAGAGATATTATCCAGCTACTTAGGAAGTGATGTAAAAATCGTCATATCCTCTTTAGTCAGGAAGTGAAACAGCCACAGGGATAAACATGTTCAATATCATGGCAGCAGCCTAGATGATATCTCTCCCCATCCATGGCATCGGAGGTAAGCAACATTTATTTTCCTCCTCCACAAGCTATCAGGGAAAGGAGATAGTCATTTTAGTTATTATTTTATATGATGTTTACCATTGTATGGTAATGTTATATTATTCTTGTTGTTTTCAGTTTTACCGCATATCACATGTGTCATTCACGTGTATATTAAAATCTGCAAAGTGCCAATAAAAGACACAGACAAGAAACGGCAGTCAAATATTGTGTGCGCAGAAAAAGGTTATCTGCCTGGATAGCTACCCATAGACTCCGGAGTACGGGGGCGAGGCCAGGACACTAATAGTTGTCCTGTGGACAGATTCTCCCACCTGAGCTGTGGATCTCTGCAGCTCCTCCAGAGTCACTTGGCTGCTTCTCTAATTAATGCTCTCCTTGCCTGGCCTGTCAGTTTAGGTGGACAGCCATGTCTTCGGTGGTTTGCAGGTGTGCCATACTTTTCCACTATGGATTAAACAGTGCTCCGTAAGATGTTCAAAGCTTGGGATATTTTATTTGTAACCTAACCCTGGTTTAAACTCCTCCACAACTTTATCCCTGACCTGTCTGTTGTGTTCCTTCATGATGCTGTTTGTTCACTAAGCTTCTCCAACAAACTTCTGAGGGCTTCACGGAACAGCTGTATTTATACTGAATTTAAATTATACACAGGTGGACTCTATTTACTTCTGAAGGCAATTGATTCCACCAGATTTTAGTTAGGGGTATCAGAGTAAAGGGGGCTGAATAGAAATCCACACCACACTTCTTACATATTTGTTTGTAAAAAAAATTTGAAAACCATTTATCATTTTTGATCACGTGATGTAAACAAAAGCTCGGTAATCGTTTTTTATTTTTTTTCTCCTCACGCTGACAGCGTGAGTCTATCTGAGACGGAGGATAGTTACCCCCCCCCCCATAGTTCTGCAAATACATCCCATGTATGTGAGATGCCTTCAGGCCTCCCTGCGTACCCCCATAACAGTGTGGAAGAAGGGCAAGTTATATGTGATTGCTGTTACTAGTTTAATATTATTTTTACCTCGTGGATCCCAGGACCGGGAGGCGATCTGTGCGCTTACCACGTTTAAACCTCACATAGGGCCGATAGTGCAGCAATGAGCACTGTTATGTTATTTAGAATGTTTTCTCTATTAGTTCTTACGATTTATTTCATGATCGACTTCATGTTGCCACTCGGTGGCTTCACTCCGCTCTTTCCCGCCTGTTTTCAACGGTGGTTCCTATCGCTCAACCCTCTAACGAACTACATCTCTACGCTATGGGGATGGTTTCCACCCACCTTTCTTCTTCTTCTCTTACCCCCCTCTACCTCACTCTACCCCCCCCTCCCCTGTCCCCTCCTCCTCCCTCCCCTAACCCCCCCTACCGAGCAGGCCTTGGTGCACATACAGGTCAATGTTAAACAGGATCGGAAACCCGGGTACCCCTCTACTTCACCACCACGACTTCACTTGATCACATAACCTTAGCCTTCTTTAATTGAAGGGGCTTTAATACCCCAGAGAAAATTAGTCAGGTATTATATAACTTTCATAAAGCTAAATCTCAAATCCTACTCCTACAGTAGACACATTTTAAGAGTTCGGCTATTCCGACCCTAAATAGCCCTTACTACCACAGCACCAATCCACACGCTAAGTCTAAAGCCCCATACACACGCTCGGACAATCCGCGGACCAGGTCGGTCGGACTTTGTCCGACGTACTTTGTCCGATGTTGGTGTTGCGTACACACGGTCGGACTACGTTGTCGGAATATCCGGTCCGGAAGAACGTCGTGACGTAAGTCGTCGTCCACGAGATTACAAAAGGGAAGTTCAGCACCACGTCAGGCACCCGTTGGGCTCCTTCTGCTGATCCCGTGTTTATCGAGAGTTAGTGGAAGTTTGGTGACTTAAGATTCGCGCTTCTCAGTTTTCTGACTCAGATCGTTACTGCTCTTCAGTTTGTGCTTGTCGTGCGTATCTGTTTATTAGTGCGTGTAGTCAGTTCGCATTTGTTGGTCATTGCGGCCTATATCTTGATATAGGACGCTTTGATTTGCACTGCTTATTGTCTGCTCGTTGCTGCTATTCAGTTCGTTCTTTCAGGCCTTGCTGTTTATCGGTGCTTTCTGTTTGTCCGTTCTGACCAGCCTACCTTTTGTGACCTTCTGAGCGATGTTTCCCGTGCGTACTCGTCGCCGAGTTCGTGCTGTACGCGGAATTGGTGTCGGGCTTTTAGCTTTGACCCAAGACCCGTCCATGAACAGAGTGACGAGGAGTATGTGGACCAAGAATTGGTTGCTTCAGCGTGACCAGTTCTCGCACATGCCTTTGCTTCGTGAGATCCGGGAGAATAATCCTGATGATTTCAGGAACTTTCTCAGGATGACGGACCCCGATTTTCACCGTCTTTTGGCTTTGCTGACCCCCTTTATCAGCCGGCAGGATACCTGCATGAGACAAGCCATTACTCCGGAGCAGAGGCTTGTTGCCACGTTGAGGTACTTGGCGACAGGGAGAAGTCTTCAGGATTTGAAGTTCTCTTCAGTATCTCTCCCCAGGCCCTGGGAATCATTATTCCAGAGACCTGTTCTGCCATCATCCAGGTCCTGCAGGAGGACTATATTAAGGTAACATTTCTACTTTACTATTCCCTTCTATGTATGCTCTGTTTGCTAATGACTTGTATTTTTGACCTCCTTCCCTAATTACCATGATTGCAATATGCTCTAATATGCTGTGCCCCTTTTCTCCTTCATGCATTTTTCCCTTCACTTACCTCCCCAGCATGCTCTTCTGCCCCAATAGACACCTATGGCCTAGTCACTTAAGCAATGTCTTTTGTCTGCTGCATAGTATTGTTTGCCCCCAAACACCCCCTAAAATATGCACAAATGTTTGCTGTGTGGTTTACTTCATGTAGAGCCCCCTTTTTTTTTTCTTTTGGTGGGGGGGGGGGCAAACTCATTAGGAACCCCCTCCCCCAACTGCTCTGTCAGATGGTACCAATCCTTTATCTGCTGGCTTTCCCAAGGTCCATACACACTATATACCTACCTCTTTATAGTGCGAATCTTTAGGGATGAATTCAGCAAAGCATGTAGTGCAAGGGGCTGCCTCCATACATTCCATTTCCGATTTTTTTTTCTTCTTTCCCTCCTATTAGCTTGCTTGGTAATTTAATAATGTCACACTGTGCCTGCCTTTTTGGGGGGGGGGGGGGGGGGGTTGAAATGTTATTTGATCTTTCCTGTGGCCTGCCAATAGTGTTAAGTACAGAGGGTCTGGCCAAACTAGCCCACATTATTGAGCCATTTGCCAATCAATGAAGTGCAGAGGGTTAGCTGTCCACCACCCCCCCCCCCCCAAAACCCAAGTTATTGCCAATGTCCCATCAGAAGTGGGGGGGATTGATGGGGGGGTGAGTAATCTGTGAAGGGGAGCCTCTACTTTTCTGTGCAAATACTTTCCAGCCTCCAATTTTATACAATGCTCTTGTTCCAAGATGTTGATTGTCTAATCTGCTTGCAATGTTTAGGTGCAAAGTGACTAATTTTTTTTTCTGGTTTCACTCCACAGTTCCCTTCCACGCCACAGGAATGGCAGACTGTGGCCTCCCACTTTGCCAGCCGTTGGGACTTTCCTAACTGCGGAGGGGCAATTGATGGGAAACACGTCCGCATCGTCCCACCGCCCAACTCGGGGTCCTACTATTATAATTATAAAGGGTTTAATAGTGTAGTGATGTTGGCGGTGGTGTCGGCAACATACGAGTTTATGTATGTGGACGTGGGGATGAACGGCCGGATATCGGATGGTGGGGCCATTACGCACACGGAGTTCTACTGGCGTCTCCAAAGTGGCAGTCTGTGCTTGCCACCTCCAGAGGAGAATGCCGAAGGACTCCCCTTCGTCTTTGTCGCAGATGAAGCGTTTGCGTTGACTCCCCATGTGATGAGGCCGTTCCCGATGAGGACCCTCACCCCGGACCAGAGGGTCTTCAACTACAGGCTGTCCAGAGCCAGAAGAGTGGTGGAGAACGCTTTTGGCATCCTGGCCAGCCGCTTCCGCCTGTTCCTGACGGCATTTAACTTGGCGGAATACAAACTGAACCACATAGTTCTTGCCTGTTGCATATTGCACAACTTCCTCAAAAGACATAACAGGAACTATGTGGTGCCCGTTGGCCCAGATGTGGAGGGCCCTCCAAATGCGGACCTCACAGCCCTTCGAGTGGCACGTCCAGGCTTGCCCCCTCTAAATGCCCGTGTGGTCCGGGACCAATATATGGAGTACTTTGTGGGTAGGGGGGCCATTGCTCTGCCTGACGATGTGTGAGAGGCATTTTTTAATAAATCTGATATTTTAACCAACCTATGATTTCTTGTCATTTCAGTCTTCTTTTTAGCTTATTTTACTTTGACATTTTTTCCCTTTGCCTTCGACAGTGGGAATGCACTTTCTGGGCAAAAGGAGGTAACAGTCTCTTCTTCCCAAAAAGATTATTCTCATGTTGTGTGTTTGCTACCTAATCTTTGGTCTAGAGAAGGTTTGTCCTGCATAACTGACACCCAAAATACTCCTTTTCAGCACCAGGTCTGACATGTGTGTATTCTCCAAAATGCTGTGCTCTGTGTTTTCGTACAAAGCACTGTGGGTGTCATTTACATAAGTCAAATCCGCTATGCTCTACAAGTGCATTGAAAAAGTTCCCAGGGAAAGAAAATTGCAGTGCAAAGTGGATTTGCCTTTAGTAAATAACACCCATTGCCCCCCATATCCTTTTCATTTTACATACATAATGCATTGTGTTTTTTAAATAAGGAAGCCACACATTTAGAAAAATAAAAGTTTACTAGGAAAACATTCACAAGTGCGTTTACAATCTTCACGCCAAAACTGACAACATCTTGGTTATTTACAACATTGTTTACAAACATTCCGCAATTGGTAAAACCAGGCATGGAGCAAAACAGAACCTAGGAACTTGGAAAGTTCAACTTTGTAAAGTGAAGACAAGATCAGACATGACTATATGTTCAAAGTGAGTTTGATCTTGCCTTCATCACATGGGGGGGTCACCCCCGAAAAGTGGAAATTTGGAACATGCACACAATTTGGGTCTGAAAATGGTCATTAGATGGTAAAACACATGCCTAGAAGCTTCAAAAGTGCCATTTTCCATCATGGGGATGAATGGACGTTTTTTGGGGGTGCAACCCCTTCACCACAACCACTTTCGTAGTTCGTAAAGTGTTTGCACCCCCAAAAAAACGTTGCCATTCATCCACTATGGTGGGAGCTAGCACATGTGGACACAATGTGTGCATGTTCCAAATTTCACACAGTTTTTAAGTTGCAAATGTGTTCAGAAGCTGGCACAAATGTGTGTTAATTACTTGGTGCGTTTTCATATTTTTCCTAAAACATCAATGATGTTCTTCAATTTTTGTTGAACATCATTGATGTTTTGCTTTATGTAATCTAGATCTCGATTGCAGACCATTATCTCTCCGATGAGTACGTGGGCACTCTCTGTGGTAAAGTGCGATTTTTCTTCCACAACATCCACGTCACCTAAAAACCACAAACAAACAAAATGGGGTGTTGGAAATGAGGCAGCCATACATGGATTAGCTTACCAGTAGCTGTGTTCTCCAACACTCACCTGTTGTGGTGACAATTTCTCCAAGTTCGATGATCTCTCCTTCCTCCTCCTCCTCCTCTGCTTCTGCTCTTTCCCCTTTTTTGGGAGGTGTTGGTTTGGGGGTTTCCTCAGACGGCCCAAGTTTTCGCTCCCCTATGAGAATGTACAAAAGGAAGATTTAGCAACACAATCTATTGAGGGCAGAAATAGGAAATGACAAACATTGCTTGAAAGTGACGGACACTATTTTTGTTTGGCCAGTTACAAATGTCAACTACATGAATGTAGTCACTTTGTAAAGGTGCTAAACTGACTAGCTTTTTGGTAGAAGTTTGTGTGATGGAGACCCCCCTCTAGTATCCACTGGAGCACATGTGTGGAAAAGCCTAATAAAAAGTGGGTTTGGGTGTCCCAGCACTAGTGCTCTCGAGTCCAGATGGGTAAACAGCTACTGGGTGACCTCTCCTTTACATTGAATAAATTGGCTTTACATTCTGGATGACATTTCTAGGGAGAACAAACTTCCTTTCCCCCAAAAAAACACCAAACATCGTATTATAAGTGGCCGCACGATCGAGGTTGCGTACGATCGAATGGACACACACACGACCATGACAGTGGCAGAAAGATCGAGGCTGAGTACGATCGAATGCACAGACGAACATGAAAGTGGCCATTTTGGAATGTACAACTTTGTAAAAATCAAACCACATGGAGCAGTATGCAAGCCAGAAATCAAACACAAAACACAACTACTTACTTTTTTGAAGAATTCGCTTGATCTTTCTGTACTGATCGGCCTCCCTCAGTTTCAGGTCTGACCAGCGTTTCCTGAGTTGCTCCTTGGATCGTTGTACCCCAAAATGATTGTACAGCCTTCTCACAACTTTAGACATGATCTTGGCCTTGCGGACATTGGGGTTGAGGTAAGGCCCATACTTCCCATCATAGTCGCTCCTCTTTAATATGTCCACCATCTCCAACATTTCTCCAAATGACATATTGGAGGCCTTGAATTTCAGGCTCCGGGATCGGGACGTTTCTGCCTCCGGACTTTCCTCGTCCACCTCCTCGTTGGGGGGATATTTGGGGCGCACCTGCTGTGTCCCCGCCATGTGCTCTCCCCACTGCGCCGTAAAGAGAAGGGGTGGGGAATAGACGAGAAAGATCGTCAGGGGCGGGCGGAGTTTGACGCATGCGCACTGTATATAAAACGTCACACGCCTGTGTCGTAGCCACGATCTGGGAGACGAGGGGAGAGAAAGCTCACGCACGAGACGATCGCTACAAACGAAGGTACAATTTGACGTTGGTACATAACTAGCCTAGACTGATTAGAACTTGAGGCTTCTTTATGGATAAGATTAGGAGAGTTTAGGCTGACATTATTTATATTGTTTTGTGTGGCGTTGTGTCTTGCAGAGGTGATGGAGGCCTTCTACAACGTGAGCTTTCTCCCACACTTCATTGATAAATACCGGCAATTCCCCCTCTTATGGCAGGCGAAACACAGGGATTATAGCAACAGACCAAAGAGGTACGCAGCCCTGCTGAAACTGGTGGCATTTGTAAAGCCTACCCTGCCCATGGCAACCGTCGCAAACTTAAAAGTGAAGATCACCAACATGAAGAGTACCTATTTCCGGGAGCGCAATAAGGTCCTGAAGTCACAAGCATCTGGAGCTGCAGCAGCTGATATCCATGTCCCCACGCTCTGGTACTATGACAGGCTCCACTTTCTCAAAGACCAGGCTACTGTCAGGAAGTCACTCTCGACTCTTCCTTGCACGCGTCCTTCCACGCACGCCACCCTGATGAGGCTTCCGAGGACCAACCTGGGCCTTCCAGTCTGGAAGATGTGCAGGTGCCCAGCTTGTTCCAGGTA
The DNA here is from genome assembly GCA_028564925.1 of Lithobates sylvaticus. Taxonomy (NCBI): domain Eukaryota; kingdom Metazoa; phylum Chordata; class Amphibia; order Anura; family Ranidae; genus Lithobates; species Lithobates sylvaticus. Next base: position 307,735,028 of record CM053028.1, on the reverse strand, counting down.
TAGTAGTTTTGTAACCAGTTTGGGGAATAATGAATGATGTTCAGTTAATTCAGGATCCCCAATTGCTTCTTTCCTAACGTGATTGACATATCAACAGACAGTGGTGTGGGAGACATTTTTGGGAAGAATCTAAACTGCAGGGCTGAGAATTGTATGGTTTTGTATTTGAAAACATTTTGCAACAGTCACTAGATGAGAATTGTGTGTGTTTGATGAACAAATAACTGAAACTATGTCCCTTTTTCATACACAGGAAGACCTCAGCCAGGAGGTGGCTGTGGAAGGTGGCAGTCAGGAGGAGGCAGGGGGTAGTGGCAGCCAACAGGGGGGTAGGCGTAGGAGCCTGACTGTCTCCCAAGTCCCTCCCCTCCGCCTTCCCTACAGAAGGGCGAAAAACATGGGGGAGGTGGGAGAGTCAGCGCTCCAGCTGATAAAAGATGCCTCAGCCTCCCTCTATGCCACACCCACCTACGAGGAGGCCTTTGCCTCCTTGGTTACCAGTAAATTTACGGGTATGGAGGCGGGGCAACGCAGCATGTGTGAGGAGGTCATCCTCAAAATACTAAATGAGGGGATGGCTGGGGAGATGACTCCCCTCACACATGTTTGCGAGAGTGACCTTGCTCCGCCTCCTCCTCCTCCTTCTGCCACCCCACCAGCACCAGCACCAGCACCACGGCGTGGAAGGAAGCGTACAAGGAAGACAAGAGAGTGATGACCTTGATTCAGTCTGGTCTGAGAGAAGATGGAGCCTCTCGTAGTACCAGATCCTGGGGACCTAGATGGCATCTGCTGCAGTTCTGGATGTTTTGGACTTCAGGACCAGATTGCGCTCCCTTATTATTTAGATAGGTACTCTTCATGCCCCCAATTGTTTAAGTGTGTAAAATGATGGTTGCCATGGGTGTCCAAGGCTTTGCAAATTCCCCAAGTTTCACCATGGCTGCGTTCCTCTTTGGTTTGTTGCTGAGACCTAAATAAATGTTTTTGTGATTTGAAATAATCATTGACTATTGTGTTTTACTTTTCTACAATGACAGTTTTTCTTTGAGTAGGCAGGTACATTTCACTAATCCTAAAGTATAATTAACAAGGGGCACCAACAACCAACAAACTCCTAGTATATTTAAGCAAGAAATACAAATGTTAATAATGTGGTTTTGCTAAGTTGAGACATACAAACCCCCTCCAAAAAACAAAAAAAAAATCCTTCAAATATGTATTCCCAAAAAAAAAAAAGAAAAATCATGGTAAAAAAATAAGAAAGATTGTATTACGATCTGAGTAAAAATAAACATGTAGTGTATAAATGCTGAAAAGTAATAAAGAAGTAAGTTTGTGAGAAGTGCGGGTGAATAGGAGCAGCTAAAAGATGTCATTCTTGTTGCATTGTAAAGAAAAAGAGAATGCGCTGCATTAAAGACATTTTAACATTGCAGCGTGACGAATGTGCTGTGTCGATTAGGAAAGGTAGTTTTACCTGACCGAGCGCTTCCGTCACAGAATTTCTTCAGAGCATGCGTAGCACTTTGTCCGTCGGACAAGCGTACACACGCTCGGATTTGGTGTGATCGGACCGGGTTGACGGCAAATCTTTCCAGCAGGAGATAAGACTTTGTCCGACGGACAAACCGACGAACACTGTCCGATGGTGCATACACACGGTCTGATTTTTCAACAACCTTGTCCGATCGGACCAAATCCATGAAAAAGTCCGACCGTGTGTATGGGGCTTAAGGGGGTGTCAATAGCCTTTCACAAATCATTCCACCCAGAAGTCATAGATTCATTGATTGATCACTCAGGTTGTTTTCTCTTCCTCAAATTAAAATCTAAATCTTCTATTTTCACAGTGGCTAATGTGTATGGACCGAACCAAGACCAGGGGAGCTTCCTTTCCATGGTCCTAAACAAATTACTCTCTTTTGGAGGTCCCTGTTTCATTCTAGGTAGAGATCTCAATGTGACCCTTTCTCTGGCCGTGGACACCTCCTTGGGTAAGTCCTCCATCCCGCACTCCACCCTCACACACATAAAATCACTCTTGCACTCTGCCCAACTGGTGGATGTTTGGCAGGTGCAACACCCATTCGAGAGAGACTACAGCTGTTATTCGGTTGCCCATAACTCCTATAGTCCTATTGACTACTTTCTTGCTTCCCAATCCCTACTGGATGTCCCCCTACAGGCGTCCCTTGGTAATATCCTCTGGTCAGTCCATGCCCCCGCACACTTAAGTTTAGCCCACCCACCAAAATCTCACAGGACATTCTCCTGGTGCTTAAATGACAACCTACTTAAGGACACCCCTTGCGTGGCAGCTATTGAGCAGTCAATTCGGGACTTTAATCAAGACCACCGCTCAGACGACACTAACCCGCTCACTAAATAGGAAGCCCTGAAATATATGCTCCGGGGGATCTTCATCCAACACGGCTCCCGGCTAAAGAAAGCCAGGTCGGAATATATCACCAGACTGTTATCCTCCATCCATACCTTAGAAATAGCTCATAAGAAGGACCTTAACCCCTGTTACCTTTGTAGACCTTTCCAACACCCGCAGGGAGTTGCTAATTCCCTTTTAGCTAGAGATAAAGGACGGAACCAACATTATATCCTGGCAAACAAATGCGGGCAACACCTGGATAGGATTCTTCATCCCCACCCCCCACGGCACCCAATACCACACATTTGCACCGCCAACCAACAAAAAATTTGAAATCCCAGAGGCATCGCAGATGCTTTCCAGCAATATTATTCCCAGCTATATAATCTCCCCACACGGCCAGGACAGGTTCTCAAAGAAGGTGCACCACATTCCGACATGAAAAACTACATCTTAGAAATGGCCCTATCGCAAATAGATCCTTCTGACTCCACAGATCTAGAAAACCCCTTGACGGCATCAAACTTCTTATTTGCCATTAAAGGACTGAAACCTGGTAAATGCCCAGGACCAGACGGCTTCTCCCCCAGATTCTACAAATCATTTGCCCATTCCTTAGCCCCACTTTTCACAGCAGCGTTCAATTGTATAGAGGACACCCACCCCCCCTCTAGGGACCTTCTATCTGCCACTATCTCAGTCATACCCAAACTGGGGAAAGACCCCTCTCAGTGCAGTAGTTACAGACCTATTTCCCTCCGTAACCTAGACGTCAAACTTTTTGCAAAGATCTTAGCCTCTCACCCCTTCTACCCTCCATCGTACACAAGAATCAAGTAGAATAAAAATAAACCTAATTTCTTAGATCCGTCGACACAATCTAAAGGCATGCATCCTCTCCTTTGACGCAGAGAAGGCATTTGACCGGACCAACTGGCAGTTTTTGCGCTTTTCCCTGGAACAGATAGGCCTTGGCCCCACGTTTGTGTCCAGGGTAATGGCACTATACTCCCGCCCTGCAGCCTCTGTCCTGGTCAATGGCTCCTCATCCACCCCGTTCCAAATCTCAAACGGAACCCGTCAGGGATGCCCTTTATCCTCCCCTACTTTTTGTATTGGTGATAGAACACCTGGCAACAGCCATCAGACAAAATAACAATATATCGGGGATACAGACAGCATCATCCGAACACAAACTTTCGCTCTATGCAGATGATCTCCTCGTTTTTTGTTCAACAACCCCATACGTCCTTACCTTCTTTGATGCAGGAATTCCACAGATTTGGAGAACTTAGTAATTTTAAATTTAACATGTCCAAGACAGAGGCCCTCAACATATCCCTACCATCCTCCACCCTTGCTCAAGTACAGACCAATTTCTCATTCCAGTGGGAATCAAGGGGCATTTCCTACCTAGGGATCACAATACCATCCAACTTATCAGATTTTTATAGCCTCAATTATCTCCCCTTGCTATCCCGTATCCGGAAGAAACTAGATACCGGGAACACGACACCACTAACCTGGTTTGGCCGCATCAACACACTCAAAATGGACACCCTTCCCAAATTACTTTACTTATTTCAGACAGTACACATAAATGTCCCCAAACTATTTTTTAACTCCCTAAGATCCACGTCCATATGTTTCATCTGGCAACAAGGGGTGTCCCGTATCCGCCATACATTGTTAACATACCCCAAAATACGAGGCATAGCTGGTCTCCCAGACTTTGAAATGTACCACAGGGCTGCTATACTCTCCAGGATCCTAGAATGGTTCCCCTGACCATTCCCCAAGGCATCCACCATGATAGAACAAGATCTTTCCACCCCCAACCTCCGGGTCTTGCAATGGGGATATGGACAAAAATTTTCCCTCCTATAAAATTGCTCCCCGTTAACAGTCGCAGCACAACATCTGTCATCCACCACATCTGTGGTACAAAAAGGGACTGTTATCACTACTATCCACAGACCCTCACCACTCACTTCACTTTTTGACCATCCTGACCTCCCCCAGGGCATGGGATCCAACACGGTGGGCCCATATCTCCGTACTACTTGGCCTACAGCGAGCTTATTCATACACCCAACCTCGGGTACACCCATTATACCAGGAGAACGGGGTAACTGGCTCACTGCTCTCCGCATATCATCCTTCCGTTCGGACCTGTTCTCCTCCTCACAAATACACAGGCCCCTGACAGGCTACGAACAGCTGTGCTCTCTCTCGGCACCTACTCTCCACTATTTACAAGCTACAATTTGCACTGATCCATGACCAACTCCCGTCTTACACCAGGAGGTGGGCCTTTCACTGGTTGACTGGCAAAAGTCATTCCACTTCACACATAAATTCTCCATCTCTTGCTACACACAGGAGAAGAACTTTAAACTCCTTTATAGGTGGTACAGAGACCCTCAATCACTCCATAGAATCTTTCCGTCTACCCCTACTTCATGTTGGGGATGCGGGGACATAGATGGAATAGATCTCCACATATGGTGGGAGTGCAAAGCCATACAACCCCTTTGGTCCCAGGTTTTCACCATATACAGTAAACCTTTACAATTGACCAGCGATGCCCACACCAGAGATAGCCCTGCTGTCCATGCTCCCAGGCTCCATACCCTCGCAAAAACACACCCTGCTCTGATTTTTCCTATCGGCAACCAGACAACTTATACCCATTTTCTAGAAAACCACTACCACCCCTTCCCTGTCCTCCTGGGTTTCAGTGGTCAATGACATCATGTGTGAGAGATGATAGCCTTAGACAATGATACATTCGATAAATTTAAAACCCAGTGTCTTATCTGGATCGATTGCTCTACTTCGGATGCCCTAAAAACCTTGTTGGCGCCCCTTGGCTGAACTGACTTTATCCGACCCCCCTGGCCCCTCAGTGTACTGCACCAAGGTCTGCTTACCCCCCTTAACCCCCCCTCGCCCTTCCTACTCCCCTTCTTTCCAATTTTTTCCTCCCTTTTATCTTCTTCATTTCTTCTCCGCACAGATTTATGCAATAAGGCTTCAGAACAGGTGATTCTCATTTATACTTTTCAATAGATATTCGGCAACACTCCATTAATAAACCGTCCCATATTAACACATGATTATTTATCTAGACCACACCGGTCTATACTTAAAATGTACCTACTTTGCAGAATGTTCTGTGCGAATCTCCTGTGTTGAACATACAGTTGTAATATGTTTGGTAATGTTCCATCCTGTTAAACTTAATAAAAACATATTTGATATGACAATAGTTAAAACGTAACTCCACTTTTGTTGAGAAAAAACATTCCCCACTTCTCCCCTCAACTTTGTTGCAGATTCCTACCTTTTGGTATTCTGAAGAAATCCCTGTGTTTTTGTCAGTGCCTCTGTACTAAGTGGGTCTAATGGGAGTGGTTTCATAATTAACTGTCAGGTGTGCAGCTTCTGGGCACTAATGAGGAAATCTGCTGGGCCAGTATCCCTTTAGATGTGTTTGTTTTGAAAGTATCTCTCCAAAAATGAAATTTTTGTTGCAGGGGATGCCTGAAATCTGTATCTGTATCTTAGCAGACTTCTGGGAAAATTGGTGAGCCAATCACACAAGTAGGACATTATGTTTCTGGAGATTGGTCAGTACACACTCTGTGTACAGAACAACTCCAGGTAGCCATATTACTTTGCATTCTCAGAAAATTACATTGGCTGCAGATTAAAAAAGAAAAGGTCATTTTTAATAACATTCAATTACAATATGATTAGTGCCGCAATTATATGTGCTATATTATTATTTTTTTTTTGCTATTTTTTTTTCCCCACGAAAGTGGAGTTACCCTTTAAACATGCCAGAAAAAAAATAAGATTTGTGCAACCAAAGGTTACAAATAACTTGGGTCAAAGTATGCTAAACACTTTAGATTTGGTTTGTAATTTACAACCATAAGTGGCTTGAATCCATAATGAGATATAGGTTTCAGAGGGAAACATAAACATTTGACTTTTAATTAAATACACCACGGTAGGCAAACAAGAGAATAATCGTTTTTAAACAAAGTATTGTCTCCACTAAGACAATAATTCATTGTGCATGAAAACGATTATTTCCGTGCCTTTTATAAGGTTATTTGAACAAGAGCATTTTTTGGAAGCTAGTTTTCTTGCATCTGCCAAAAAGCCCTGGGCCACTCATATTTTATTTAGAAGAGCTGTGTCACCTTGTCTTTAACTCTTTCATAGTTCTTTCTCAACCTGGTCACTGACATCAAAGCTTCACATGCCATAGTTCTTGTTTTGTAATTTTTTAACATCTGGGAAACATTAGTATACAGCATGTTAATTTAAAATCACATCTTACAAAGAATCCACAACCTACAAGTGCGCCCTTGAACATGCAGCCATTTACTAGTTAGACAAAGTAACATATTTTGCCCAGTCTGTCAGTGTCTGGATTAATACTACAATGAAATAATAATCCTTTGAGTGAAGCCATGTTATGTAATTCTCAGCAGTGTCTAGGAAATAGAAAACTGTTTATAGGTCCAACTCCATTCATCTTCCAAAGTAGCTGAGGTTATCTTCTGTAAAATGTGAGATACAGGGGGTCTCCGACTTACAAACATCCGAGTTGCGAACAACTCCGAGTTGCGAACGGGGCCCGAGTGACGTCACTGCCGGCCGTCTTCCTCTCCTTGCTGGAGTGAGCCGTTCCTCCTGCAAAGCCTCGTCATCCTGCCTGCCCATGGTATGGTCCGGTGGCCTGCCAGGCCGCTAAAACTGCCCACCGTGGACGCGGCCTTGTCCGGCCTAGTGAAGCCTCCATGATCCCCGGTCTTTCCTGAGCCGCTGCTCCGCAGAGGTGCACCGCGGCCGGCCTGCCTGGACTTGGATCCATGTGCCATCAGGTGAGCTGCCCGGCAGTACTGTAATATGCCAATGTACTTAATACAGTGTACTGTAATGTGTCCTCCAAGTGGACACATTATGTCGTCTCCTGTCCATGCCACAAATGAGCTGTGCTCTTCCCCTCTCAGCTGTGACAGGAAATCTAGCACAGTGCTAGGACTCCTGTTTTGGAGATGACAGGGTCAATAAAGAGAACCTGTCACCTCCAATTGCTATCACACAGGGAATTGTTTTCTCCTGTGTGATAGCAATAAAGTTAAGTGAACAAAAATTGATAAAAAAAATAAAAATAAGAAATAATAATTAAATTATTAAAATAAAAAAAGTAATTAAAAAAGTAAAGAATAAGAAAAATAATATTAAAAATAAGAAAATTATACAAAAATAAAAAAAAGTGAACGACAAGCTACAAATAAAAAAAGTGATAAAAAAGTTAAAAAAAAGAAACAAAAAAATACATAACATAAATATTATGTTAAACCAAACACCTGTCTACGTTGTATTTATTTATTTATAGAGCCACTGAAGTTTTTACTGATGTCTGTATCCTCATTAGATGGATTTAATCTCACTGCCTGTCTCTGAGACTGGATTTGCACTTAAAAAAGGTACTGTTCCGACTTACAAACAAATTCGACTTAAGAACAAACCTACAGTCCCTATCTTGTATTATAGCAAAAAGTAAAAAAATAATGTGTTTTTTTAAAAATTGTCGCTCTATTTTTGTTTATAGCGCAAAAAATAAAAAACCGCAGAGGTGATCAAATACCACCAAGAGCAAGCTCTATTTGCGGGAAAAAAAAGGACGTCAATTTTGTTTGGGAGCCCCGTCACACGCTTGCGCAATTGTCAGTTAAATTGCTGCAGTGTCGAATCGCAAAATGTGCTCTGGTCTTTGGCCAGCCAAATGTTCCGGGGCTTAAGTGGTTAACAAGTTATTTCTCACACAAAGGCATACTTATAATTACACCCTAAAACACATTCTGCTACTCCTCCTGAGTATGGAAATACTACATGTGAGACTTTTTCTCAGCCTAGATGCATAGAGGGGATCAAAATCCAAGGAGCACCTTTAGGTGTTCTAGGCATCTAAATTGCACATCTAATTTTTGGACTACCTATCACATTTTTGGAGGCCCTGGTAGACAGTAGAAACCCCCACAAAATGACCCCCTTTTGGCAAGCAAACATTACAAGGCATTTTCTGAAGGGCATAATGAGTCTTTTGAAAATGTAATTTTTTATCAAGTGTTTTGGAAAATGCTGGAAAGAAAATTAAATTGTATTTTTCACACAAAGCTGTCACTTATAAGATATTACTAACACACAACATAGGTATACTTAGAATTACACCCCAAAACACATTCTGCTAATCATTCTGTATATGGCAATACCACATGTGTGGGACTTTTTCACAGCCTAGCCACATAGAAAGGCCCAAAATCCAAGAAGCAACTTCAGGCTATCTGGGGGCTTACATTATGCATCTAATAATGATCAGGGACACCTGAGACTGGTGTGGCAGTGATGAGGGACACGGAGACTGGTGTGGTGATGATCAGGGACACTGGGACTGCTGTGGTGATGATCAGGGGCAGTGGGAATGGTGTAGCGGGGATCAGAGGGAGTGGGACTGGTGTGTTGATGATTAGGGACACTGTAACTGGTGTGGCGGTGATTAGGGACACTAACTGGTGTGTCGTTGATTAGAAACAAATGTCTTGGCGAAACATGTAGGGAAGACCTGACCCGCAATCCTAATAGGCCAATACCATTCCGGCTATTAATATACATTATGTGCTCCTTCTTTGCATGTTTAATTTGAATATGAATTAGTGTATGTACTACTTGTTTATAGATTGTAATAAAATGTATAATTTTAAATAATTTTGACTGAGTTGTTCTGCCCCGCAATAATCCCCATGCTCTCTGCTTCCCTTTGTTGATTAGAAACAATATGACTGGTGTGGCAATGATCAGAGACATTAAGACTGTCAGTGACAGTCAGTGATTAGGGACACTGACTGGTGAGAGTATGTAAAAATCAATTATAAATTTAACAAGTATGTTAGCACACGCTGTCATGCTTTTAGGAGTTTAAATAATGACTGCTGCTAACACCTCAATGTGTTCCCACACTCCACAAAATGGCAAACTAAATACTAAAATAGTGTAGCGCTCCCACAATGTTCATAAAATTTAAACCATAAACCAATCGCATTGTGATATAAAATAAATATTTATATTTATATTTAATTTTATTATCGATGTTTATATTTACATTTCACAGTATAAATAAGTACACCCCTTTTGAAAAGTAAGATTTTAATCAATATCTCAATTAACACAAAAACAATTTCCAAAATTTTGACAAAACTGAATTGTATAAAACTTTTGTTTAGCTTCCGTTTTACTCAAATTAGTTGATGCAAAAATGAGCATACCCCATATAAAAACTACTCTATCTAGTATTTTGCTTTGCTCCCAAGACTTTCATTGGAGTGTATTCATTTTTGCAACATGGTTTTGAAGGAATGTGTTAGAAAAAATACTTTTTTTGTGTATGCAAATCTTGGTTGCAATCAATGGCCCACATTTGTGGGAGTATTTTGTAGTATAGTGTCCCATATAAAATGTTGGTTCTGAAAGTAAAGTAAAGTTTTTCCGACAAATCTGTTGGGGTGTACTCATTTATGCTGAGCACTGTATATAAATAGATAGGCACCCATTGGAAGATTTTCCCTCTATTACTGTTATGGTTCTACACTTTTGAAGGAAAACAGTAAACAGGGCAAACAGAAAGCATGAGTAAAGTTTATTCTCCTTTTGATATTGAACACAAAAACTGCTGTATCATCTTCTGAACAAAACTCTCAGGCTGGGTTCACACTATTGCGAATTGGATGCGATTTTCCCCGCATCCAATTGGCATAGCAAGAGATTGTGACCAGCTCTCTATGGAGCCAGTCCACACATCTCCGGAGCTGCTCCAGTACGAATTGCACAGGAGTCCTGTGTGTCTTTTGGTCTGTTTCAGGTCTGAATTCAGCAAAACATTCGGGCTGAAATCGAACCTGAAACAGTGAATGGTGCTGCGGTGTGAACCCAGCCTAAAATTATCTTTAGGAAGACATTGCTTTGGGGCAAAGTAAGCAGCCTTCCACTGGACTGGATACTGTTTCCTATGACTAAACCATTTCTCAGAGCAGCTAGCATCAGTAAATGTTCCTCTAGTGGGAAACAATGAGAAAATGAAATGTTATTTAAGCAGAAACCAGAAGCGTGTGTTGTTGGTAAATTTTTTTTTTAAATATCAGGTTACCTAACAAATGTTTCAACAATTTCAGGGTCTACTCGCTGGGTAAATGTGGCAATATGTAAGTATGCCCCTTGCATTTGCCAAAAGGCAGGTGTATTGAGTGGCTGATATGAGATCCTGAGGGCTTAGCCTTGTTTAACCACTTCCCACCTGGCCAGTGCATATGTAGGGGGAGTGCATGCGGGCCAGTGCAGCGGCGCGATCCTGATGCGCTCGTCTCACCCGGACACAGCGCATCTCAGATTGGCAGGCAGTTGCTAGGCGATCGTCTCTCCTCTCCTCACACATTATTTGTCGGTGAGGAGAGGAGAGTGGATCGCTGCAGCCGGCTGGTGATTAGTGTGTATGAGCTGTTTTTTACAGCTTTTTACACACTGATCACCAGCATAGTAACACACAGTGTAAAACACATGTCCCCAAAACACATATCCCCATATAGTAAAAACACCTGTCCCCCACATATGTCCCAGTAAAATCACATGTCCCAATGATTATCTGCATACATATGTCCGTGATCACACAAACCAATTATTATACACACTAACAGGATTTTTTTTTTTTACCAAAGACATGTAGCAGAATACATTTTGGCTTAAATTTATGACAAAATTTGATTTTATTGGATTTCTTTTAAAATAGAATAAAGAAAATATATTATTTTTTTTCCAAATTTTCCACTTATATTGCAAAAATAAAAAGTTGTGAATAAATACCACCAAAAGAAAGCTCTATTTGTGCGAACAAAATGATAAAAATTTTATTTGGGTACAGTGTAGCATGACCGCGCAATTGTCATTGAAAATGCGAGAGCGCTGAAAGCTGAAAATTGGCCTGGGAAGGAAGGGCCGAAAGTGCCCAGTATTGATGTGGTTAAATGAAATAGTATAGTTCATTGCACTGTATGACTGAAAAGTTATGGCCTCAGTGGACTTAAAAACTCCTCTGAGCACATATCTAAATGTGGACTGCTATACACTAAAGCATTATTGAATTCAAAAACAAAAATGTATTATATACTATATTACCAATCCTCATATGTGGTGGCTGCATTTGTTTTCTTTGGTAGGATTTTTTTGCTTTTGCCTGTTAATCTGGCCAGCAATTCTGTTATTTCAACATCCTTTAACAGGCCAAGCTGTCCAACAAAAGGGGCAGTTATAGGGTTGACACAAATCATTTAACACAAACATGGGTGCTCACAGACATTATCCATTGTAATTTTTATTGCAATTTTAACAGAATACAAAACCACCAAAAATGGAAAAAGACTTTTGCATATAAAAAATGTTAGCTAACAGAAAGTCGTACAAGGATATACACCCCATTCTGCCAATTTCAGGTGATCCATGGGGGAGCCATACCATCCAATTAAATTGCTGCTTTAGCCTTAGCATAGAACCAACAAAACAACAAATTAACAGTCATCAGAAAGCTCAGTCACTACCATAGGCTTTCCAATGTATCCCAAATGGTTCTGATAATCAGCCTCAGCAGAAAGGAAAAGCAGAAGAAAGATAGAAAAAAAAGAAAATAGAAAAAAAGAGTTACAGGTCCGGACTAGAACATAGGAGGCACTCGCCCCACCTTGCATAAAGAACCATCAAGTTTCAAAGGAAACATGCATATATTTAGTCCAGGGGTCCCAGGTCAATTCAAATTTAGCAACCGTGTCATGAAGCATACTAACAATGTTTTCATGCAGCATAATTCAGATAATTTTTTTCTTTGCCTGTGCAAGAGAAACAGAGGGCTGCTTCCAGGCTTTATCAATAGTTTAGCCCCCAATAAGATAAAGAAAATCAAGAGTTGAAGGTGACGAGGGACATCCTCCGCTAACTCTACCAGGTTTTTTTTTTTTTTAAACCTGCATTGCCTCTCCCTCTCACATTGCTGTTCACATACATTATTATTATTATTATTATACTTATTATATTTTTTTATTATATTTTTATTTTTTTTTAATTTTTTTTATTTTATATAGCGCCAACAGTTTACGCAGCACTTTACAATGTATAGGGGGGACAACACAATTACAGTACAGTTCAATACAAAAGGTACAAGAGGGCCCTGCTCGTAGAGCTTACATTCTAAAAGGGACGGGGTGGTGGTACAAAAGGTGATAGCTGCAGAGAAGGATTTGATGGGGGTGGCTCGGGGACAATTGTTGTTAGGTGTTTGTGGGATAGGCTTCCCTGAATAAATGAGTTTTCAGGGATCTCCTAAAGGTGGACAGGGTAGGGGCTGATCGGACAGACTGAGGCAGGGAGTTCCAGAGGATGGCAGAGGCTCTGGAGAAGTCTTGAAGGTGAGCATGGGAGGAGGTAACAAGGGAGCTAGAAAGCAGGAGGTCCTGGGAGTAGCGGGGGGGCGATTTGGGAAATATCTGCAGATGAGGTTGGTGATGTAGATGGGGGTGATGTTGTGGATGGCTTTGTATGTTATGGTTAGCATTTTGAATTTTACACGGTGGGGTAGGGGAAGCCAGTTAAGGGATTGGCAAAGTCACAGATTGATTAGTGAGGTGTATTAGTCTAGCAGCAGAATTCATAGAAGATTGAAGGGGGGATAGCCTGCTTAAGGGTAGGCCATTAAGGAGGGTGTTGCAGTAGTCAAGGCGGGAAATAATCAGGGAGTGAATGAGTTGCTGTAAGACTATTATCACTGAAATATGGCTCTGTGATATTTATTTCTTCATAACAATTGTCTCATTTGTGGAATGTAGGATTTCTGAGGTGTTTTATGCACTATATGTTGAAATTTTATTGAACTTTGCGGACGATGCAGTGTGGTACTACACTGAACCACCAAACAGCATTTATTAAATTTTCGCATCTGTACATTTCCCCCATCAGTGCCCAGCTCCCTGTGACCATTGTCTGTCAATCCATTGACTAGTAGTCTCACAAACAGATGATCCAAGAATCATTGGGGTTGATTTACTAAAGGCAAATATACTGTGCACACTTGCTCCAGAGCTTAGTAAAATGAGGTAAAACTTCACTTTGCAAAAAATAGTCACATACAAGGAAAATAAAAAAAACAGCCTTTTTGTTTGTACATGATTGGATGATAGAAACCAGCAAAGCTTCCCCTCAGATCTAGATCAAACGCACTTAGTCTTCTGACCATTTTTGCAACCTTTCCCTGCCAGGCCTTGCACTCCACCTGTGCTCCACCACTCAGGTAATTTTTGCAATTTTTTCCATAGATTTTTTATTTTTTTGTACAGTTTTCAGAGTTTGTGAAAGACCCCCCCCCCCCCCCCCCTCCAACTATATATTTTCTTAAAGCACAGGACCAGTAGAATAAAAGGAAGGATGCTACTGATTTCTTTTAGGGCCCATAATATTTATATTTGCTCAAACGTTTATCAACACAATATTTTTGCTAAAATAAATACACTAAGATCATTATTGGTGGATACATACATTGCAAAATGTACAAAATTCCTGCTCAATTTCTACTAAATATAGAAGTTAAAACTGTATTGATTTAATAAATAACAAATATTTGTACATTTTAAATTTGCGCCTTTTTGTGAAATGGTGAAAGCTGAAGGTGCAGTGAAGGTTTACTCTAAAAATCTGAGGTTATAATTTTTCACTTACAGCCTTCACAGTTTGTAAAAGACCCACAAACTATATACTTTCTGAAAGCACATGAGCTATAGAATAAAAAAAGTGCTACAGATTTTTTAGGCCCTGCAATAGTTGCGCAAATGTTCAAATTGCTATATTTACTAACAATACACTAAAATCATTATTAGTAGATACATACATGGCAAAATTTACAAAATCCCTGCTACAGTCCTACTAGATACACATATTTGTACATTTACCCACATGGGGATGTCCAGGTGTTCCGTGCAGGCAGTTCCATTCATGTAAGCACAGCCGCTGCTCCCAATATGACATCCGCAAGGGTGCACAACCCCAAACACAGACAGTGTGAATTCAGAGACATGCACCCAGACCCACATGGATGTCAATTTTTGAGCAACGGCTGTGTTCGTGCAGTTGATAAATCCCAAATGACATCAATGGGACAGAACACCTGTGCATCCCTGTGCAGGTAAACATGGCCTTGCAGGGGCGTACGCTGTAGTGTGCCCTGTGTGAACAAGGGTTTACTATTCTTATTTAAAAAAAAAATGATATTTTGTAAGAAAAAATTGGGGGGGCAGTGGGGGTTTTGGTGAGATATCAGAGATCTGATAGACCCCTGATGTTTCTTTTTTGAGACAGAGACCATTGATCTGATAGATGTGGCGAACAGAGAAGGTCAGGCGCCCCTGACTTTCTCCCTGAGCCTGGATGTGGAAAAGGCCTTTGATCGTCTAGGATGGCCTTTCCTGTTTGCTACGCTAAAACACATGGGATTTCGGGGACCCTTTCTGCAAGCTATTCAACACCTATACACGAACCCTACCTCTCAGGTCAAAACCCCTTTTGCTCTTTCTCCCACCTTCCCGAAGGCAAATGGGACCCACCAGGGATGTCCACTCTCCCCACAACACCTGCAGCAATGCTTCTCCTACCACTGGAAGATCACAGCCTTAAAATACCTGGGGGTCCAAATTACACCATCCTACACATCTCTATACCAAGCAAACTGCCCCCCCTTCCGCCACATAAGAGACCTCTTACAGAAATGGAAGACCCACCACATCTCCCTCTTGGGTAGAGTGGCGTCTGAGAAGATGACCATTCTCCCCAAACGCCTGTATTTGTTCCAGACGTTGCCCATCCCAGTCCCCTATGGGCAATTGCGGAAACTACAAGCAGACCTGGTGCGCTTTGTCTGGAACTACAGAAAACACAGGATACCCCGCTCAGTACTGGTGGCTTCCCGGCTAGACAGGGGGTTGGTGTTCCCTGACCTGGTGAAGTACTACCAGGCAGCCCAGCTGCGAGCAATCACTTCCTGGTTCCCCCAAAAAGCATACAACAAATGGATGGAGATAGAGAAGATTTGGCTAGCTCCCACACACCCAAATAGTTTAATCTGGAGTGCGAAAACGGAGGTGGACCCGGAGAGACTCCTGGGGTCGATGGCCTTACTTAGATCGCTTTGGCGCAAGCTCTCTTGAACCCATGGGCTCAGCTCAGAGAGGTCACTTCTAACCTCCTTTTTATATAATACCGAACTGCCTGCTGGTCTCACACGTCAGATGTCTCCTCCTTGGGCGAAGCGGAATCTTTTTCACTTCGGCCACTTGGTGGAGCCTAGATCCCGCAAATTGCTATCTTTTACCCAACTCCAAACAAAACATGACTTGCCTCGCCAGGTGTTTTATGACTATTTGCAGATACTGTACTATGCCCATTCCATTGCCCCAGGTCTTTAATTCTCGGTGCCGTGCCCTTTCGAGAGCATTATTTTGGATGGAACAGCACGCCGAGGCCTGATATCTGATATCTACCAGCTGCTCAACTCCTACTCTATTGCCACTCAGGGCAAGCACGCTTACATACTCCGATGGGTAAGGGTGCTGGGAGAGGAGATCCCGGAAGCTACATTGCAGAAGATCTGGTCTCAGGCAGCAAAAAGGTCCTACTGTACTCTATATAAGGAAAACGTATATAAAAGTTCTATATTTTTGGTACCTGACGCCAGATGTACTCCATGTTATCTATCCCTCCTGCTCAGATAGGTGCTGGCACTGCCGGGGAGACAGGGGCACCCTCTTCCATATATACTGTAGCTGTCCCAAGATTGTGCCATTCTAGACAGAAACACAGGTCCTGCTATACCGCCTCTTGGGGGTGCCGGTCCCCCTGTCCCCAAAACTATTTCTACTAGGGGTCTCACCTCTACGGATTTTCAAACCTTCCAAAAAACTATTAAGATATGTTCTCACAGCTGCTCGATGCCTGATCGGTCTCGATTGGAAGTGACATACCCCCCTCCCAGGAGGACCTATACGCTAGAATAAAAGATTTAGAACTCATGGAAAAGATGACAGCTAGACTACAAGATAGGCTGGAAATGCACATTAAGGTCTGGGAGGAATGGCACCGTCATGAGGATCCACCTTGAGCCGATAGATGGGCCCCTGCCCCTACCCTCCACTCCCCCCCTTTCCTCCTTCTCTTAGTCCTCCCTCTTTCTTCTCTCTCTAATATGTATGTCTTGCTTTCTGTTACTCTTTTTGCTCTGATCTTTTCCGGTCCGGTGATGGACGATGGCAGACTTAATTTGCCGAATAGGAGTATTCACTACATAGAATGTTGTATGTTGACACTATGTATACACCGGTTAAAATATTGCCCTGGCATTATATGTGTGCTACAATGTTTAGGCTATGTTCATTTGCTATTTGATAAGATCAATAAAACGTTAATTGAAAAAAATAAAAAAAAATAAATGCATATATTTTTTGACTTTGTTTATGTCCTTATTATGATAACGCGTCCTGTATATACAGTGTTTTAAAATTAAAATTGTACAATAGGTTAACAATATGCCTCTTTCAGAACAGCATCATTTTAACTGAATCCCTACCCTATTAACATTCTGTGCCTACAATGACTTGCTGGAAGCTCAGAAAAAAAGGAGTCCTTGATATTCTTTTAAAATGTTGGCAACTACGCTAATGGAAGTACCTGAACTAAAAACACATTTATTTTGTTCCAAATACTGTTGTTGCTTGGATAAATTATTATTCAGCAAAACCCACTTCCTGCACTGCTGGGCCCCATAGTAGCATCCTTGTCCTTTACAACTGTAATTATGTATTTAGCACTACCTTATTTTGTTCCAGCCACTACTTGTCCTTTAAAGAAAATGGTTATGTACATAAGACATATGAAACTGTGCCAGGCTTCATTTCTCGGTAACATAACATGCTGACAGAGGTATATTACCTATCCTTCAGGTTGGCAGCTGGCGTCATTTTTTCCACCACATCAAAGAAGCTAGTACACTCAGGAAATCTGCCAATGCATTTTAACTAGAATGTCCCTTATATAGACTTTGTGCACAGCTATGAACATGTTACCATTTCCAGGTATAATTAATTCTTTCCTGGTAGAGTACAAAATTATTATCTCAGTCAAAGATAGACAAGCTACCTTATTCGGGAATACAAGCAATGAAAACAGAATGAAGCAACCTCTTTTTCTTAGAGCAATTACTCTGGCCTTATGCAATACAAACGCTTAAATGAAAGCTGATAATGCCCAAACTCCAGAAACTTACTGACCAAATCGACACTGCAGAAAATATTAATGATTCAAAAAATCCAATCACTCAATGACTTATAAAGTTTAGCATAGTTTGCTTGCATGATCCTTTTTTTGAAAATATGCACACTATAGCTTTGATTTACACAGCAAGAGAATAGTGTAGAATGCCCACTATATCCTATGGTTAGATATACTATCATATAGTTGGTGTTGATCAGAATAGATGATAAATAGAATAGAAACTGACAGCATTTGTAACAGTGAAGGTAACTCTTTAGGTAAGTCAGCATAATTTCTGGATACAAAGGACTTCTATGTCAAGATGTCATGTAATTGACCAGCAGTAGGGCTGGTATTAGATAAAATGTGACCTGACACATCTGTGGGTACCTCTATGCACTATAACCAACTAACAAAAATAAAATCAGTGTCCAAGGAAAGAATTAGTGCTGCTACCATGACCACAACAGAGTCATGTTGAGATGAGCTATCGGTTTACCCAAATCTGGACTTGCAGTAAACTAGGCTGATCAACGGAGAGAGGATGTCCTCTGTGGAATGCTAATTTGATCCACTGGGTAAACCCTTAATTTCTTTGAACTGATTTGGAGCCATTTGAGCGCTTACCAGTGAATGATTGTACGATTTTTAGAATGCCCAAATTAGAAAGATGTGTTACTAGAATGATGCTGGATTATTGGAGTGATATCAGATTATTAGAGCAATACCGTGTCACAAAGGACACAATGTTACAAGGCCACCTAAAGGCCATCTTCAAAGCCAGAGTGTCCTCATAGAATCAAAGACAGCTGGTAAGTTTAAATAGACACGCAATGCCATAAAACGTATACAAATGAATCCTCCAAACCAAAGGTTTTGTAGACATGATCTCTCATATGGCTAGTAAACTTGAGAGAGAACAAAAAAGTCCTGATCTCACTTCCAGCAATAGTACATTAATAGTACCAGGGGTGCTCAACCTTTTGAAATGCAATGGCCACTTAATTGATTGGAAACCGGTCGCAGGCCACAATGAAATTACATGGCTCAGAATTTAAAAATTGTAATTTTGAATAGCATAATGAAGACTTTAAACAACAATCAGTATCATATTTTTCATTGGATGTTTACCTACTGTTTAATCCCAATCACAAAAATAAAGAAAACGGACAGGCAGACCCGATTGGGCCAATCGTGTGAAAGGGGCCTAAGACTGCTTTCACGATGATGCACTGCGGTTTACCCAAACTGCGGGTGCAGCGCAGTGCATCTGGGGCTTATCTAAGACTTATAATATATCTTGCAGGTGTAGTGCACTTTGTGACAGCACACCAAAACTCCAGAATGCAGGAGTTTTGGTGCGCCTTTAGAAAGCACACCAAACCTACAGGATATAATAGAATTCCATGGCTCAGTGCAGCTAACCCACAGGAAAGCCGCAGGTGAACTGTGCTGCACTAGTGGATCAGTGTGGAAGCAGCATGATAACTATTGCAAAACTATTGTTTATACAGTATATGCCCAAACTTTGCAAAACTCTGATATTATGCCAGCTGTAGAAAATGTTGCTGTTGCAGGCAAAGTACATTTGGTATGACTCCAATTGAGACAGGAGATGGCGCTATAGAGGAACCATGGGCTTATGCGGCTCTGCACCCTCCACAGCTGCTTGCTTCCTCTACAGCCAACTCCATTCACAACACCGATGCTTGGGGATGGCGGGTCAGCAACCCACGATCTTTGCTTGCCAACCCACCATCCCAGAGCACAAGGTCACAGGCCACACCAGAGGACTCCACAGGCCACCAATTGGGCACCCCTGTACTATATGATGTGCAAAGCTGTAGGCTGGAGCCAAACATTCATAAAATACTGAGTGGCTAGGCCCCCATACACCTTATGCTACTCAAGCATTCTGAGTGACAGTTCATGGATATTTAGTGTACACTTGTGCCAGGCTTCTTACCTGGATTATGTCCTCTTACCTGGAGACAGGGTGGACATTATACATGCTAGCTGTCATTTATGTTGCTGATGCTGTGCAGAAGGGTATTAATCAAGGTCTATGGCAAAGGGCTTGTGCAGTTAGGATAGACAAGCATTGGACCCAGCAAAGTCTTGAGCAAGATAAATAAGTGAGCTCTCTAGAACAGGGGTGGGCAACTGTGGCCCTCCAACCATTGCATAACTACAAGTTCTATCCCTCTGCCTCTGTGAATAATTGTGATGCCGCGTACACACGACCGGACTTTCCGTCAGAATAAACTCAGACGGTCTTCCCGACGGAGTTCCGAACGGAGTTCCGTCCAAACGGACTTGCCCACACACGATCGGACCAAAGTCCGTTCGTTTCGAACACGATGACGTTCGACGGGACTAGAAAAGGAAGTTTAATACCCAGTAGCCAATAGCTGCCCTTGCGTTGTATTTGGTCCGTCGGACCAGCATACAGACGAACGGTTTTCCCGATAGAAATTGATTCCGTCGGAAAGATTTAAAGCATGTTCTATTTCTAGGTCCGTCTGAATTTTTTGAAGAAAAACGATCGGATTATCCCAAACACGATCGGAATATCCAACAGAATGATTCCATTGGACCTTTTTTGCCAGAAAGTCCGGTCGTGTGTACGCAGCATCAGTCTTCCCATCATGCCTCCACCATTGGAAATCATGCTTGTAACTGTCAGTCTTGCAATGCCTCATGGGACATGTAGTTCTTAGTTTGCTATTTTGGATGAACCTACATTTAAAGCAAAGGACAGTGCAGTAACCCCTAGTAACAGTTCCAACTGCTCACTCACTGCAGTACCAATACAGTCATAAGCATACACATGTTGTCATGGATATACAGATTCCAGAACTGCAGCAAGGCGGAGGCGCATCCCGGCCAGCAGGCGCCCAGCGGCTTTGGCGCCAGTGGGCCTTTAAAAAGGGCTCCCACCGTTCAGCTCTTGCTGGTTGATCTGTAGTCTTTCCTGGGACCCGCCCCTGTATCTGCATCTGATCTCACACCTGACCTGGCTTCCTGACCACGCTGCTCTCTCCTCTCCTGATCTCTGGCTGCCATTTGACCTTGCTTGTTTACCTGCATACCTGATCTCCGTTGCCGACTAAGCCTGGACTCTGACCATCCCTTGTCTGCCGATTCTGTCTGATCTGATCCGCTGTGTATGACCTGGCTTGTCTGACCTTGTTCCTGCCCGCTGTGTGCACCTGCATCCTGCTGACCTGCATCCTGCGCACCTGCATCCTGCTGACCTGCATCCTGCTGACCGGCATCCTGCACACCTGCATCCTGCTGACCTGCATCCTGTGCACCTGCATCCTGCTGACCTGCATCCTGCTGACCGGCATCCTGCACACCTGCATCCTGCCGACCTGCATCCTGTGCACCTGCATCCTGCACACCTGCATCCTGCACACCTGCATCCTGCCGACCTGCATCCTGCGCCCCTGCATCCTGCTGACCTGCATCCTGCGCACCTGCATCCTGCTGACCGGCATCCTGCGCACCTGCATCCTGCTGACCTGCATCCTGCGCACCTGCATCCAGCTGACCTGCGTTCCTCAGCACTCCCCAGTGGTCATCATCTCCAGCTTCAGAGAACTCTGCAGGCACTCCTACCTCACTGTGCTCCTACGGTCACTGTCCCCAACTCCAGTGTCCCAGGAACCAGAGCTGTACGAGAGGTCTCCCTCTGCACGTCAGGCTCACCCACAAGGTACGTGTCAGTATCAACCAGCCATGCCTGAGCCTGCAAGAGGGACCTCCGTTACTGAGGAGGTCTGCCAACTCCTCTCAGCCCTCACTCACGAGGTGAAGTGTCTCCAGGACAGTTATGAACGCATAACAGGACATATGCAGGACCAGGCAAACTTCCCTCTCAGTGGAAGGTCATCAGAAGCTACCTCCGCACTCCCAGCAATGATGTTGCCTCCCGAGCCAAGGGTCCCAATTCCGGAGAAATTCTCTGGGGATCGAAACAAGTTCAGGACTTTCCGCAATGCATGCGAGTTATACTTCTCCCTACTACCCTTAACCTTTTCACAGGAGACCACCAAAGTGGGGTTTGTTGTTTCACTTCTGTTAGGACAACCACAAGCTTGGGCCCACCATTTGCTGGAAGAACGCCATGCTTCTCTGGACTCCTTGTCATCCTTCTTCAGCGCTATGTCGCTCCTTTACGATGACCCCCAACGGACTACTACTGCCAAAGCTGCTCTTAGCACGCTCAAACAAGGCCGCAGAGCGGTGGAGGACTACATAACTGACTTTAGGCGCTGGAGCGCAGACACCCTATGGAATCATGCAGCCTTACGGCACCAGTTCCGCTTAGGTCTATCAGAAGGGTTAAAGGATGAGTTGGCTCGGGTCGGTATACCAGATTCTCTGGAATCCTTGATCGCCCTAACTATACAGATAGACCGTCGTCTTCGGGAACGCAGGATGGAGAGGGTGAGCCAACAGCCCCGATCTAACTGGATGTTATCTCAAGTGGCCACCACCTCTCGTCTGGCCTCCTCCAGACCAACTCCAGTTAATCCTGCACCAGACTCTCCTAAATATGGGCAGGCCGGATCGACAAGACCCTCATTGTCCGCAGCGGAACGCCTGCGTCGGCAACTGCTCAACCTCTGCCTGTACTGCGGGGGTACCGGCCACTATGTGCATTCATGCCCTGCCAAGCACCGTAGATACTTATCCGTCTCTTCTCCTGGTCATCCGGTACCCTCCACCAATTCTACTCACCTGGCTCTTCCTATCACCTTTATGTTTCCTGAAAGAACTGTGTCAGTTACCGCAATAATAGACTCTGGGGCATGCAGTTGTTTTATTGATTTGAACTTTGCAACCAACAGCGCATCCCGCTTCAGCACAGAGCTCAAGGACTTTCCATCTTCCTGGCTGATGGATCCCGTATAAAATCTGGCCAAGTGACCCAGGAAACTCCTTCATTGACTGTAGTTACTGCTTCAAACCACAAGGAACTGCTGAAACTTGATGCCATTGCATCCCCTGTTTCCAGTCATCTTGGGCTTACCGTGGCTTCAGGCCCACAACCCGCAGATTAACTGGGGCTCCGGAGAGATCAAGTTTCAGTCCCTCTACTGTCAAAACCACTGCCTTCCTTCACCTCCCAGGGTACCTGGCCCCTTACTATGCTTGGAAGCTGACTTGGAATTACGCACAGTAGTCCCTGAACCATACCACGAGTTCTTAGACGTCTTTAGCAAGCGAGGGGCAGAGACCCTTCCTCCCCATCGCTCCTATGATTGCCCGATCGAGCTATTACCCGGAGCAGAGATCCCTTTTGGTCGTATTTTTCCCCTATCTGAGCGGGAGTTGGAGGTGTTAAAAGAGTATGTCGACGAAAATTTGGAGAGGGGGTTCATCCGGCCGTCCACCTCTCCAGCTGGGGCAGGAATCTTTTTTGTAGAGAAGAAGGACCACTCACTTCGTCCCTGTGTAGACTACCGGGAACTGAACAAGATCACGGTTAAAAAACGGTATCCTCTACCCTTGGTGCCTGAGCTTTTCCAGAGATTAAGAACTACTGCTGTGTTCACCAAGCTAGATCTTCGAGGGGCCTACAATTTGGTCCGTATTCGCTCTGGGGACGAGTGGAAAACAGCCTTCCGTACCAGGTTTGGCCACTTCGAATACCTAGTGATGCCCTTTGGCCTGTGTAATGCCCCTGCTACCTTCCAGCACCTGATAAATGATATCCTCAGAGATTACCTCGATATCTTCGTAATAGCCTATTTAGACGACATCCTGATCTTTTCTACATCCCTGGATCAACACCGGAAACACGTCAAGATGGTACTCTGCCGTCTCCGTCAGCATGGGCTATATGCCAAACCAGAAAAATGTGAGTTTGAGCGGCAGAGTATCCAGTTTTTGGGCTTAGTGATATCCACGGAAGGGTTCAAGATGGACCCACAAAAGGTCACAGCAGTTCTGGACTGGCCTGCACCTTCTGACAAGAAGGGGGTGCAACGTTTTGTTGGCTTTGCCAATTTTTACAGAAGGTTTATTAAAGGATTTTCTGCAATCATTTCCCCGATTACCCAGCTAACCAAGCAGAACGTCCGATTCCAATGGAACTCCGAGGCACAAGCCGCCTTCTCTACCTTAAAGGGACTGTTTACCTCTGCCCCCATCCTAAGCCACCCGGATCCTTCTCTCCCCTATCTGCTTGAGGTCGACGCCTCAGAAACAGCTGTGGGGGCAGTTATCTCTCAGCGCCAAGGACTTAAGGATCTTATGCACCCCATAGCCTTCTTCTCCCGTAAACTCTCATCTGCCGAGAGGAATTACGACGTGGGTGACCGTGAACTTTTGGCCATTAAGGCCGCGCTCGAAGAATGGCGATACCTGCTGGAGGGAGCGGCTCATCCCATACTCATATATACAGATCACAAAAATCTGGAATATTTACGAACGGCCAAACGCCTAAGACCACGCCAGGCTCGGTGGGCGCTATTCTTTTCCAGATTTGCTTTTCATATAACTTACAGGCCAGGATCAAAGAACATCAAGCCCGACGCTCTTTCGCGTATGTATGATGACCCCAAAGAAACCTCAGTTCCGGACACTATTCTATCGGAGGGCAATTTCTTACTTCTTCAGACGGACCTGATGTCCGGTTTAAAACAAGCCTCTGTGGGGGTGCCCTGTCCACCTGGAGGCACTCTGATACCCAAGGACGGTCTGCTTTGGAAAGACAGTAAAATTTTCGTGCCTGAGAGGTGTCAAACCAAAGTTCTGAGCCTGTGTCACGACCACCCTCTAGCCGGACATTTTGGGGTCCACAAGACTCTCGAATTAACCCAGCGCATGTTCTGGTGGCCGAAACTCGAGAAGGACTGTAAGGAATACGTCAAGTCTTGTGTTACCTGTACCCAAAATAAGTCTGCTAGAACCAAGTCCTGGGGTCTTCTCAAACCACTACCAATTCCCGACAGGCCTTGGAGCGAGATTGCCATGGATTTTATAGTGGAGCTACCCCCTTCTGAAGGACATACAGACATTTTTGTAGTGGTCGACCGCCTGTCCAAGATGGCCCACTTTATACCCCTGAAGAACACACCTTCTGCTGTAGAGACCGCCCGGGTGTTTATCCGGGAGATTGTGAGGCTGCATGGGGTACCAACAAACATTGTATCGGACAGGGGGGTCCAGTTTACCTCTCGTTTCTGGAGGTCACTATGCCAGATCCTGAAAATCGAACTCTCCATGTCTTCTGCCTTCCACCCTCAGACCAATGGACAAACTGAGAGAACGAATCAGACTCTGGAACAGTACATCCGTTGTTTTACCTCGTTTGTCCAGGACGATTGGGTAGCACTTTTGCCCCTAGCAGAATTTGCCTTTAATAACGCCTGCCACTCAGTTACAGGACAGTCACCATTCTTTGCGAACTACGGCTTCCACCCTGTCTTCCTGCCTAACATTATCCCAGAATCTCCAGTCCCAGCAGTACAAACCACTGTCGAGTTTCTAGGTCGCAATAATAAGTTGTTGCAAGAAACCATGGCCAAAGCACAGGCAACTAACAAGAGACTGTATGATAGGAAGAGAAGAGGGGAATTATGTCTCCAACCAGGAGACCAGGTGTGGTTATCTACCACCAATCTCAAGATGGCTTGTCCTTCAAAAAAACTGGCACCCAAATTTATTGGCCCCTTCCCGATCAAGAGGAAATTGAATGAGGTTTCCTACGAACTTTCCTTGCCTGAATCGCTCAAAGTCCACCCAGTGTTCCACGCATCCCTGCTTAAACCCACGGTACCTGACCCCTTCCCCGACAGAGGATCGGGTCCACCTGAACCTATAATTGTTGACAGGGACGAGGAATATGAGGTGGAGGCTGTTGTAGACTGCAGACGGAGAGGTAACCAAATTCAATATTTAATCAAATGGAGGGGGTATGGGCCAGAAGAGAATTCATGGGAACCCAAGCAAAATGTGCATGCCCAAGAACTGATCCAAGCATTCTTCCGCAGGCACCCCCAGAAAAGAGCTCTTTTGGGCACCCGGAGGTTGCCCTTAAGGGGGGGGGGGGCAATGTCATGGATATACAGATTCCAGAACTGCAGCAAGGCGGAGGCGCATCCCGACCAGGCGCCCAGCGGCTTTGGCGCCAGTGGGCCTTTAAAAAGGGCTCCCACCGTTCAGCTCTTGCTGGTTGATCTGTAGTCTTTCCTGGGACCCGCCCCTGTATCTGCATCTGATCTCACACCTGACCTGGCTTCCTGACCACGCTGCTCTCTCCTCTCCTGATCTCTGGCTGCCATTTGACCTTGCTTGTTTACCTGCATACCTGATCTCCGTTGCCGACTAAGCCTGGACTCTGACCATCCCTTGTCTGCCGATTCTGTCTGATCTGATCCGCTGTGTATGACCTGGCTTGTCTGACCTTGTTCCTGCCCGCTGTGTGCACCTGCATCCTGCTGACCTGCATCCTGCGTACCTGCATCCTGCTGACCTGCATCCTGCTGACCGGCATCCTGCACACCTGCATCCTGCTGACCTGCATCCTGCTGACCGGCATCCTGCACACCTGCATCCTGCCGACCTGCATCCTGTGCACCTGCATCCTGCACACCTGCATCCTGCACACCTGCATCCTGCCGACCTGCATCCTGCGCCCCTGCATCCTGCGCACCTGCATCCTGCTGACCGGCATCCTGCGCACCTGCATCCTGCTGACCTGCATCCTGCGCACCTGCATCCAGCTGACCTGCGTTCCTCAGCACTCCCCAGTGGTCATCATCTCCAGCTTCAGAGAACTCTGCAGGCACTCCTACCTCACTGTGCTCCTACGGTCACTGTCCCCAACTCCAGTGTCCCAGGAACCAGAGCTGTACGAGAGGTCTCCCTCTGCACGTCAGGCTCACCCACAAGGTACGTGTCACATGTACTTCAGAAAAAAAAATTAACAATGTGTACAATAAAAAAATACTATTGTATTTTACGTTTTTTAGAAGTTAGCAATTGAATTATTATTGTTAGAATCTTGGGGTTGTTACTCTAATTCTAACTACACATTAGTGTTTAGAACAGGGATCTGCCCTTCGTTTGAGTTAGGGCAAACACAACTGATTAGTGGCTGCTCAAGACTGTAGAAATACTTTGCAGAATTTTATTGTTGTCAAACCAAAAAGTAGGTAATCGCATGTTTTGATGGGACCTGGAATGGAAGACTTAAAGGATTACAGTTTCTGTTCATTCGTCTGTATCTAGATTGCCCATAGGATGTCTTTCTGAATGCCATTTCCTGCAGAATTTGTATACTTTTAAACTCCAATTCAGTGTTTACTGTGCCTGGAGGAAATAAACTAGCTTTTCACAATTTTCCTATAATTAATTTCCTTCTCTTCAAACGACAGCGTATTAGCTTGGTGAAAGGTACCAGCAGTTCAGTTCAATTAGCTGTGCAGGCATCGGAGAGCAGTTACTATTCTAGGTCCTCGTGTTCTTTTAGACTCATTTTCTCATTCTAATTTATGCACCCTTTCACTGTACATCGCACCAAAGACATACATCATTTTGATCTTTTCAATGTTTCTGTTCTTCAGCGTCTTTACTCTTCAACCAAAGTGGCAACAAGCGGCAGATTTAATATTGTGACATGTCAATGTGTATACATATATTCTTAGGATCATTTGTTGCTTGTTAAAGAAACAGGCTGGGATGAGATCATTTTGTAAGCAACAAATTATTTTGAAAGGTGTTGTTAAATAAAACCAAGAAGAATTAAACCTCACACAAGACGACATATTCCTAATAAAATGTTTTCCAACACAGCATCTTGCAAGATTATTCCTCCCTGGTAAAGCGGACAACTGTTTTTATTAGCAGGGATGTCACTTTATGTTCAATAAAAATTGAGGTGTCTCATTTACTTGTTTTCCTTACTTTGCTGCCCCCAAATGATTACAAACATTCTTAATATGCTTGGGGATACTGACTTTAAATCTTGGCTTTTCTTGTGCAGTATAAAGTTAATGAGGAATAACAAGAAACCACAGTGGAACTTTTTAACATGAGACATTACACTGGAGAAAAAGAGAACTTCCTGGCTATATAAAAAAGGTGCAATCATTATTCATTTATTACATCCATGGCAGTCAAATCATTAAAGGACAACATGCAATCCAGCAAAGTGGGATTAGTGGTGAGAAGGAGGCAGCTTAGTCTGAATTACACTGACCTCCATCTTTTGTCACAAAAAATCCAGCTCAGACTCAACATGGACACATAGTCTGCACATTTCCTTAACATTTCCTTAACTCTAGATTAGAGGTATGGAAACAAAAGTGAGTGTGATTAACACAATACATTCATTCTTCCCCTCCCTTCATAAATTTAAAGTGAGATTTTTTTTTTATTATTTCACACACCAGCAAAACAATACGATTCCAGTAGCGATAATGGGTAAAATATTCAAAACTGTTACAGAAACATATAATAAAGAACATGACGCCGAATGCCAAAGCAATTTCAGTACTCTATAAATAAGTGCAACAGTATGGGGGTTATTAACCACTTTAGCCCTGGACCAATTTGCAGCCAAAGGACCAGGCCCCTTTTTGCGATTCGGCACTGCGTCGCTTTAACTGACAATTGCGCGGTCGTGCGACGTGGCTCCCAAACAAAATTGGCGTCCTTTTTTTCCCACAAATAGAGCTTTCTTTTGGTGGTATTTGATCGCCCCTGCGGTTTTTATTTTTTGCACTATAAACAAAAATAGAGCGACAATTTTGAAAAAAATTCAATATTTTTTACTTTTTGCTATAATAAATATCCCCAAAAAATATATAAAAAAACATATTTTTTCCTCAGTTTAGGCCGATACGTGTTCTTCTACATATTTTTGGTAAAAAAAAATCGCAATTAGCGATTATTGATTTGTTTGCGCAAAAGTTATAGCGTTTACAAAATAGGGGATAGTTTTATAGCATTTTTATAAAAAATTTTTTTACTAGTAATGGCGGCGATCAGCAATTTTTATTGTGACTGCGACATTATGGTGGACACATCGGACATTTTTGGGACCATTGTCATTTATATAGAAATCAGTGCTATTTAAATGCACTGATTCCTATGTAAATGGCACTGGCAGTGAAGGAGTTAACCGCTAGGGGGCGGGGAGGGGCTAAGTGTGACGTGTTGTGTTTTTTTTTTTACAGTAGGGGGGGCGTGGCTGTACGTCTGACGTCATTGATCGGTTTTCCCGATGACAGGGAACAGCAGATCAATGACAGGCAGTGTAGGAAGCGCGGGGAGAGGTTTGTTTACACAGACCTCTCCCCGTTCTTCTGCTCTGTGACCCGATCGCGGGACACCAGCGGTGATCGGGTCCGCTGGTCCCGTGGCCGTGTTCACGGAGCTCTCGACCGGGTCGCGAGCGCGCCGCCGCCGGCGGCCCACGCGTGACCCCACGGCTAGGGAATTAAAGGAGACGTACATATACGTGCTTTTGCCTAGCCGTGCCATTCTGCCGACGTATATGTACAGGAGGCGGTCGGGAAGCGGTTAACGAAAGGCAACCCCATTTTACACTACAAGTGCACTTAAAGTGCATTTGGAAGTGCAGTCGCTGTAAATCTGAGGGGTAGATCTGAAATGAGGGGAAGCGCTGCCGATTTTACCATTCAATCACGTACAAGCTAAAATGCTGTTTTATATTTTCCTTGCATGTCCCCCTCGGATCTACAGCGACTGCACTTCCAAGTGCACTTGTAGTGCAAAGTGGATTTGCCCGTAGTAAATAACCCCCCATGTAACAATAGGCTCATCCAGAGACTGGTGTAACAATTTTTCAATAAAAAAAGGAAAAAGTAGGACATCACAGAGGTTAGATGACAAACAAGCAATAGTGAGAAGAGAATAAACAGACTCTATAAGAAATGGCAGAAAAAAAAACCCCAGGTAGGGGGGTGAGGTTTGGGTAAGCATGTACAATCACAGTTGCTCACCCGGAAAGGCCAGAAGGGTATTGTAGGCTTGTGAGTACTGGAAATCGTTCCAATAAAACCAGGTTTTATAGAATTGTTCCTCCTTTTGTTTTAACACACTTGTTAATTGTTCCATCAGGTTGATTTCATTCACCACAGCTATTCACTGACCAACTCTTGGGGGCACTGGGCATTTCCACCTTTGCGGTATACATATTTTAGTGGCATTGAGAAGATGGCTCAAGAGTGACTTTTTATATCTACAGCTCGAAATCGGGGTGAGGTGAAGCATGCACTGCGTCAGTTTGTCTGCCATAAAAAAAGTCTCTCAGTCTAATGCCCCGTACATACGGTCGGAAATTCCGACCACGAAATCCGTCAGATTTTTTCCGACGGATTTTGTCCGACACTGGCTTTGCATACACACGGTCGGACAAAGTTTTCGAAAAATCCGACCATTCTGAACGTGGTGACGTTTGTTGCATATACGCCGGAACTACGTAGAGGCTATTAGCCAATAGGTTTGGTCTCCTAATTTGATCTGAGCATGCGTGGCACTTTGTCCGTCGGAATTCTCTACACACGATCGGAAAAAGTCCGATCAGATTTTGTTGTCGGAAAATTTGAGAGCAGGATCTCACATTTTTTTCCGTCGGAAATTCTGACGGAAAAAGTCTGATGGAGCCCACATACGGTCGGATTTTCCGACAACATGGTCCGATCGGACATTTTCCGTCGGAATTTTCCGACCATGTGTACGGGGCATAAGGCCCCTTTCACACTTGTACGACTTGTCCCACGATTTGGGACTGCAGAGTAGCATGACAAGTTATTCCCCATGATTTCCAATGACAACAATTCATATTAGTACGACTTCAAGTCGTGCCGACTTCAAAGTAGTCCCTGCACTGCTTTGGTCCGACTTTTATCCTACTTCAGCCCATTGAATATCATTGAAGTAGGATCAAAGTCAGATCGCCGTATTAACGGATCCGACTTTGGCATACGACTTGTGCTCTGATGATCTTGAAGGGGAACTCCGTGCCAAATAATAAAAAAACAGCATGGGTTCCCCCTTCAAGCCCATACCAGACTGAAGGGTCTGGTATGGATTTTAAGGATAACCCCCACACTGAAAAAATGGCGTGGGGTTCCCCCCAAAATCTATACCAGACCCTTATCCGAGCACACAGCCCAGCAGGTCAGGAAAGGTGGTGGAGACATGTGAGCGCCCCCCTCCTGAACCATACCAGGCCACATGCCCTCAACATGGGGGGGTGGGTGCTTCCCAAAGCACCTTGTCCCCATGTTGATGAGGACAAGGGCCTCTTTCCGACAACCCTGGCCTTTTGTTGTCGGGCTCTGTGGAGGCAGTAGAGCCGGAGAGGGGAGAAGAAGTTGGAAGAGACCCTGGAGCTGCCTAATAAATTACTTTAAAAACATGTGTACTGTGTTTTCTTTTTAACACTTTTTTTTAGATGAATGAGTAGGGGTACAATGTACCCCATACTCTCTCACATAGGGTGGGGGGCCGGAATATTGGCGCCCCCTTATTAAAGGCGGCTTCCATATTCAGATAAGCTCCTCGACCACAGACCCCGACAACCAACAGCCAGGGTTGTCAGGAAGAGGCGTGGTTTAATTTGGCGTGGAGTATCCCCTAAAGGTACATACCAGACAGTGCCTGGTATTGTTATGGATCAAAGTCGGATCCCTGTTTATTGAAGTCGGACTTCAAGTCGCAGGGCAAATTCGGATCCACAGTCGTGCGACTGTCTTCTCAAAATCACGGCCGCAAAGTGTGAAATGGGCCTAAAGACCAGTTTCCAGACTGAGCCCCAGAAATGGTGGATAAGGGGGCATGTCCAGAATATATGTAGTAATGAAGCGTTTGATTGTTGACACCATCAACAAGAACTTAAAGTGATATTAAACCTTCAGGTTGTTTAGAGTGGAACTTTAGTCAGAAAATGTATTCTTGATAGATCACTTCAGGCTGGCCCCTTTTGTATGCATGTAAAACTATAAAAATAAACGCCTATACAGTTTAAAATCCAGTAATGCACCCATTCTGTTCTGCACATGCTCAATTACACTATATTCTCTGCACTGTACCTAAAATCAGAGCCACTCAAGGCCAATCTGTTGACAGATTTAAGATTTACTGTTGCTGAAGGGGGAAGAAAGCGATAGGAATGACACCAACCATGCCATGGGGACATAGATGGGGGGGGGGGGCAAAGCAGGAGAGGTGACAGGACAAACTTTGCTGCCAGGGAGACACAAAATAGTTAAACTTACAAGGATAGTGTCTTATTTTATCTCTCTAATATTCTCTAACTTCTCAAAATGTAATCATTTACTTCATCTACATCAGCAGCTGCTTTATTTTGTATTCCTTGCAGAAGTTCCAGTATAAACAGGTGTAATGACCACAAGCCCCAGATCACTTTCATTTTCTTAGCTGACAGAAGTGGCACCTGGTGTGGTCTTCTGCTGCAGTAGCCCATCTGCTTTTAGGTTCAATGTGTTGTGCGTTCAGAGATGGTATTCTGCATACCTTGGTTGTAACAAGTGGTTATTTGAGTTACAGTTACATAGTCAGTCAGGTTGAAAAAAGACACAAGTCCATCTAGTTCAACCAATAAAAAACAATCATACAATCCCATATACACAATCCTATACCCACAGTTGATCCAGAGGAAGGCAACAAAAAAAACAGCAAAAAAGCATGATCCAATTTGCCACAGCAGGGAAAAATTCCTTGAGGCAATCAGATATTCTCTGGAGCAACTTTACTTATAAATGTTAGTATCCAGTTATATTATGTACATTTAGGAAAGATTCCAGGTCTTTTTTAAAAGCAATCTACTGAGCTGTCCAGAACCAATTCTGGAGGGAGTCTATTCCACATTTTCACAGCTCTTACTGTGAAGAAACCTTTCCATATTTAAAGATGAAATCTCTTTTCCTCTAGACCTAAAGAGTGCCCCCTTGTCCTCTGTGATGACCGTAAAGTGAATAACTCAACACTAAGTTTACTATATGGACCCCTTATATATTTGTACATGTTGATCATATCCCCCCTTAATCTCCTCTTCTCAAGAGAGAATAAATTCAGTTCCTCTAATCTTTTCTTACTGTTGACTTTCTCTGCCCATTCTCCTTTGACATCAACAAGACATTTCACAACTGCTACAGGATATTTTTCTATTTTTTGAACCATTCTCTGTAAATCCTAGAGATGGCTGTGTGTGAAAATCCCAGTAGATCACCAGTTTTTGAAATACTCAGAACAGCCCGTCTGGCACCAACAACCATGCTACGTTCAAAGTCACTTAAATCCCCATTCTGATGTTCAGTTTGAACTTTAGCAAGACGTCTTTACCACGTCTAGATGCCTAAATGCATGGAGTTGCTGCCATGTGATTGGCTGATGTTACAATTTGTGTTACCAAGCAATTGAACAGGTGTAATAATAGTCTAATAAAGTGGCTGGTGAGGATTCTAAGGATTGAAGATTCTGAGGCCACATGGAAAAAAAGGTGTTATGGTCAGGTGCAGGGGTGGATTCAGAGTCTAGTCTCGGGAGGGGCACTGCCAGAAAATATGTTTTTTTGGGGGAAATTTATCGGGGAAATGGCTGGTGTTGGCACTTCAATCATCACGGCACCATGGTTGTTATGGTGTCAGGATGATTGAAGTGTATTATTTCTATTATTACATTGTTATATAAAATTAAATCGTTCAACTCACCATAATGCCGAATCAGTGGGAGCCTGGGTGTGTCAGTTGCCACCGTCGCCTGTCACCAGATGCAGATTATCACTTGCCACATGTTGCAGATTGCCCACTTGCCACATGTTGCAGATTGTCACTTGCCACGTCGCCTGTCACCAGATGCAGATTGTCACTTGCCACACATTGCAGATTGTCACTTGCCACGTCGCCTGTCACCAGATGCAGATTGTCACTTGCCATGTCGCGGATTGTCACTTGCCACGTTGCCTGTCACCAGATGCAGATTGTCACTTGCCACGTCACCTGCCGCACGTTGCGGATTGTCACTTGCCACGTCACCTGTCACCAGATGCAGATTTTCACTTGCCACGTCACCTGCCACATGTTGCGGATTGTCACTTGCCACGTCGCCTGTCACACATTGCAGATTGTCACTTGCCTGCTACAATTATCACTTGCTGTGTCACCTCCCTGCTAAGGTGGTCTCTTGCTGTCTCTCTCTTATGTGGTCAGTCAGTGATGTAATATCTCTGCTGCCTGCGGCTGCCTGCACAGTGAGGGTTGAACTGCAGGGATGCAGGGCAGGCGCCAGGCGGTGAGAGATGATGTCATCTCTCTGCTCCCCCACCCACCGGCTAACCTGATTGGCCAGCCGCCCGCTCACCCACCGAGGCACCCAGCTGCTTGCCCGATCTCTCACCCGCCCGCGGAGCCTCCTGTCAGCACCACCTTAGCCCCCCGTCAGCAGGGCCCGCCCGTGAAGCCGCCAGCTCTCTCATCCGCTCTCTCATCCAAACTCACTCGCATTCTCGGGGGGGGGGCAATTGCCCTTATTGCCCCCCTGGATCTGCCCCTGGTTAGATGAGACTAAAATAAAATGATTTAGCCTCAACACCAAACAATATGTGTAGCCGAAATCCAATACAGATCACCATCTAAATAACACCATTCCTACAGTAAAGCATGGAGGTGGTAATATCTTGTTATGGGGGTGTTTCTCTGCAGCAGAGACTGGAGCACTTGTCAGGATAGAAGAAAAATGGATGGGGCAAAATACTGTCAAATTCTTGGGTAAAATCTGCTGTTCTCTGCCAGAAAGTTGTCAATGGGAAGAAGTTTTACCTTCCAACATGACAATGACCACACAGTGGTTGAAGGAGAAGAAGGTGAGACTGTCCTTGTAAGGCCTAGTCAGAGCCCAGACTTAAACCCCATTGAAAATGTGTGGAATAGCTTGAAGACTGCAGTCCACAAAGGGTCACCATCAAGTTTAACTGAACTTGAGCAGTCCTGCAAAAAAGAGTGGGAAAATATTTCAAAGTATAGATGTGCAAAGTTAGTAGAGACATATCCCAACAGACTATAGGCTGGAATAAAAGCAAAAGGTGATTCAACAAAATACTTACGTAAGGGGGGGGGGGGGTACTTTTTCCAACTCAGTGATTCCGTTTTTGAATTTTATTTATTCATTTATGTTTTTATTTTTTTCTGACACGTTGGTGTTAAATCTTTCACTTGGATGTTATAAGTTGCACTAGTAAATACAGCTGAATAAAACAAAAACTGTATCTGTCTTCATTTCAGGCTGAAAAGCAACAACATGTGATTCTTTTCTATATCCACTGTAGATTTCACAGTGATAATGAATGTACAGCCTCTGAAATGCATTCTAAGCTGATCCCACTCACCTTGAGGCTTTGTTCACACCTATGCAAATTGGATGCAGATTTCACTGCATCCAATTCGCATGGCAAGAGATTGTGACTGGCTCTCTATGGAACCGGTTCACACATCTCTGCAGTGGCTCCGGGGCGAATTACACAGGAGTCCTGTGCATCTTTTGGTCCATTTCTGGTCCAAATTCAGCCCACAATTCGTGCTGAAATCGGACCTGAAACAGTGAATGGAGACGAACCAGACTCCTGCTGTTTTTCGCATGCGGCTTAGATGTGAACCCAGCCTAAAGCAGATTTTCAGGTTTTCTGTGACTTTAAATAGTCTAGGTCCAAACAAACTATTTAGAGAGGAGCTCAAGTCTGCAAAAAAATTTAATTTTATTAAATTGTGTAGATGCTGACTTTTAATGACACTTTCCCACCCCTGGATCCAGTGCTGCCCTGACCCATGCTGATTCTTTAATCAGCTTCCGGTGAAGGCCCCAGCATCTTCACTAAGTGAAACTGCTCATGCACGAGCAGCACTGTGCTCCACTTTGTGAGTGGTCCCGCAGTCTTCTGGGACCTGGGATGTGTCCCCGTAGGCTGTGGGGGAAGGAGGGGGGCCGAACCTCCTCTCAGATCATTGCAGCGATCTGATTAGATGTGGGGACCTGGTACCTGTCAAAATCATGTACCCGCTCCCCCCGCCAAAAAAAAAAAAAAAAGTGCCAAATGTTAAGGAGGAAGGGGAGGAGGAGGAGGAAGAGTGGGACTTCTTCTTTTGAGTTCTGCTTTAAAGTCACAGAAAACCTGGAGATCAATTTGATTATGTGGACAAATAGATCATTTTGTTTGAAATCTGCCCATATTAATTCAAACATAGTCCATGAATGAGGCAAGTTTCAATGGTGAATAAATTAATGCAATATACAGAATGTATAGGAGGTCTACATACTGAATGTTTGTTTACCATGTGAAGTAATATATTCCTGATATAACCACATTACACAATTTTAACTGTACTCACATGTCCTAGGATATCATTAATACAGCATTTAAAATGTTTGTACAAGATTTCCTAAAAGCAGGGCCATCTTTAGCACAGAGCAAATAGGGCACCTACCCTGGGCCCAATCTTTGTTGGGGAGTGCACAGAGGACACGGGAGGCTGTATTCCCAAGCTAGCCAGCAGAGAGGGGGCAGAGCTGGGAGCTGAACTGATGCTCTGACCCTGCCCCATGCAGCCTGTATTCTCAGAACAGAGCGGCTGTAGTGAGAGCAGTGATCAGAGTGGGAGCATCAGTGGAGCTCCCGGCCCCGCCCCCTCTATACTGGCTGGGAATACAGCGGTCCGGGGGGTGGGGCTGGGAGCACCACTGATGCTCTAACCAGCCCCATGCAGCCTGTATGCTCAGGGTGGAGCAGTTGAAATGAGAGCAGAGAGTGGAAGTCCCGCCTGTCATTACACCCATAAAATGCCTGACTGCTAAAACCCTGAGCTGTGTTATTCAACTGTAAAACTGTGCATTGTTGAAAGTTCTCTGACCATCTCCTGTATAATGTCTGCAGTCTCTGATGGTCTCCTATAGCATGTCCTTAGTCTCTGATTGTCTACTGTAGCATGTCCTTAGTCTCCGATTGTCCCCTGTAGTATGTCCGCAGTCTCCGATTGTTTCCTGTAGCATGTCCGCAGTCTCCGATTGTCTCCTGTAGCATGTCCGCAGTCGTCTCTGATTGTCTCCTCTAGCATCTCCGCAGTCTCTGATTGTCTCCTCTAGCATCTCCGCAGTCTCTGATTGTCTCCTGTAGCATGTCCGCAGTCTCAGATTTGTCTCCTGCAGTATGTCTGCATTCTCTGACCCTCCCTGCAGTATGTTTGCAAGTGTGCTTTACTTGCTCGATTATTTGGGATTGCTCCACTGTTCAGTGAGTGGTAATGATGTGCCTTAACCTGTAGCAACCAATCAGTGAACAGTAGTGATCTGCTGTAATCTTTAGCAACCAATCAGTAAGTGGTAATGATGTGCCGTAACCCCTAGCAACCAATCAGTGAGCACTAATAATGTGCAGTAACCTCTAGCAACCATTCGGCAAGCAGAAATTATGTGTTGTAACTCTAGCAACCAGCCAGTGAGCGGTAAGTATCGGCTGTAACCTCTGGCAACCAATTGCAATCACTGCGTGATCTGCTGCAGTACACTGATTTGGAGTCTACCTGCTATTTTTTGTATCTCTCAGAATGGGGGGGGGGCAAGAAAATGTTTGGCCTGAAACCAGAACTTGTGGGAATAAAATGGTGACCTGCAATACAGAAGAAGAGCAAAAGCCCAAAAAAATTAAAACTTTTCACTCACAGAGGTGGGCTACCTGGCACTAGTGCAATGGCACATGGCTCTATTCGAGTTCTCTATCCTACAAGCTTCATCCTTCTGTTTTGGAGGTTGCAGGCATAAAGGAATTATGTACTATGTACTATGCTTACTTCTGATTCAGAACCATTTTAAAGCGTGACATGTTAGGTATCTACGGTATTTACTCCGCACAACATCATCTTTCACAAACTTAGGTAAATATTGTGTTTTATTTTTTTTAATTCATGAAATTGTTTTTTTTCCCAAAAAAGTTGTGTTTGAAAATTTGCTGTGCAAATACCATGTGACATAAAAAAAATGAAATGACCGCCATGTTATTCCCTAGCATTTCTGTTAAAAAAATAAAAAAATTATATATATATATTATATATATATATATATATATATATATATATATATATATATATGTATATATATGTATATATAATGTATGGGGGTTCTCAGTAATTTTTTTGCCAAAAAATTATGATGTTTACATGTAGGAGAGAAATGCCAGAATTGGCTTGGGTGGCAAGTGGTTAAGGACTGCAAGTGCCATTTTTAATTATTTTACCTACGTTTTTTTCTTCTGAGCCAGTAGGCCTATAAACTTAATTCACTAGGCTATAAATGTGTGTCAATAACCTAACACCAATGACCTTATTCAATAAACTGAGTGGTACCAATCTAGATTTACTCTCTCATCTAGAGGAAAACAACAATGGATTTTTGCTTGCTATGAGTCACTTGGCTTAAAGCAGTAAAGTCTGCTTTGTGATTTTAATCTAGAGGTAAGTCTATAACAAGACATACCTCTAGGTAAAATGAATATATCCTAAAAGTACACCATTTAGGAGATATTCACCCTGCATGCAGCTGCTGACGTCAGCGGCGCATGCACTCTGAAAGTCCGGCATATCATGCCGGAACTTCAGAGCTTCTTAGCATAGAATGCACTTTTTGGTTAAGTTCTATTGGCAGATAGCATGTCTAATTTTTTTTTTTTTTAATGCACAATAAAAAAATTATGGAGAATAATATTTGTCTATGTGTTTTACTTCAAATGACAGCTTGGGAGTAGGGAGTTAAATTTAAAAAAATACATTGTAAAATTGACAAGGATTTTGATCTTAGATATCATGATGGAACTTCAGAGCTTCTTGCCGGAAACCGAGGGCTCCGCGAAACCGAAAGAAGCGTGCGGGGAACATGTCAGCCCCCTCAGCAGTGACCGGGTGCCGCTGCTGGGGCTTCGTTCTAAGGCACGTATTTCATAATACGCTAGTATGCGATGCATACTAGCACAGTATGCCATGGTCTTGCTGTTTGGGGGGGGGGGGGGGGGTTTCCAGCGGTTTACTACCACTTTAAGAATTATGCATCGTATACACGATCGGACTTTCCGACAACAAAACTGTGGA
Organism: Lithobates sylvaticus; assembly: GCA_028564925.1. Taxonomy (NCBI): domain Eukaryota; kingdom Metazoa; phylum Chordata; class Amphibia; order Anura; family Ranidae; genus Lithobates; species Lithobates sylvaticus. Next base: position 307,696,097 of record CM053028.1, on the reverse strand, counting down.
ATTTCGTCCAAAGGGTGTTTGCTCAAACTTGTCTTGCATACACACGGTCACACAAATGTTGGCCAACAATTACGAACGTAGTGACGTACTAGACGTACTGCGTGGTTTTTGAGCTCTTTAGCGCCACCCTTTGGGCTCCTTCTGCTAATTTCGTGTTAGTAGAAGTTTGGTGAGCGTTGATTCTGGCTTTTCTTTTTTCGCGTTTTTCACTTAGCGCTTTTCAGTTAGTTTCTGAAAGGCCGCTCATCAACCAGACATGTTACGGAATCGGAGGAGATAACTTGTTATTTATTATTGGCCTTGGAGTTATTGCTTTGACATAATTTTTTTGGTTGAATAATGATTTGATTTGGTATATTTTCTATATTTTTGGATGCATAGAATGCAATTTTTGGTTAAGTTCTATTGGCAGATAGCATGTCTAATTTTTTTTTTAATGCACAATAAAAAAATTATGGAGAATAACATTTGTCTATGTGTTTTACTTCAAATGACAGTTTGGGAGTAGGGAGTTAAATTTTAAAAAATACAATGTAAAATTGACAAGGGACACCAACATAGTTGTATCTTTGATTTTAAAAACTATAGGATAATGGTGTTGTGGTAACTTGCACAAATAAAAAAAAAAAAAAAAACATAAAATTATTATTCTTGATATCACTAGAAAAAAAAGCCTTTGAAACTGTGTTTGCAATAACGCCATCAGAATCACCAGCAAAGCAGCGTCATTATCCCATTAAAGAAGAAGAGGATGTGCGCTGCATTTGAAGATTTCATAATTTGCCATGTCACGAATGTTAATTCTCTATTCCGAACGCTAGTTTACAAGACCGACCGCTTCTGCTTCTGAGCATGCGTGTCTGTACTTTGGACTTTTATCCGACGAACTTGTGTACACACGATCGGAAAATCTGACAACACACATTTGTTGGTGGAAAATTTGAGAGCATGCTAGCCAACATTTGTTGGCGGAAAGTCTGACAACAAATGTCCGATGGAGCATACACATGGTCGGACTTACCGCCAACAAGCTCACATCCAACATTTCCTGTCGGAAAATCTGATCGTGTGTACGCATTAGTGTCTTACAATGAATAATAGCACATACTTGTTATAAATTAATTACAATAAGCTACAAGAAATGTATACATGTATTGTATTAAAAAAATAATAATTTGCTCCATATAGGTCACAATCTCAGCTTATGATTAATGATTGAAATACCACAGTTTTGATTGATGTGTATAAATTACATTCATTTATATAACAAACCAAAGTTCTTGGTATTTCTTTCCCTTACCCAAGTAAGGGAGAGCATCACGTGATCCTTACTTTGCAGGTTAGTCATTTTTCATATTGCTGCATTTGGTTCCACACGTGAAGTTAGTTGTGAGATATGGTTAGAATTAGATTTTAATATGTCACTTAACATAGCTGCCCGGGAGTACATGCTAAAGATTCAAACTAAAATGACTTCCTTAATCTTCTGACCACTAGAGGTCATCACAGGAAATATTACTGTAACAATACAGCTGACATGCTAATATATAAAGAGGTACTGTTAAATCTAATTTCCTTGCTCCCTGCCCAAAATATCCATCTGTGATAATTAGTATTTCCACCAATGAAATATTAGCCGATAATATAAATAGAAATTCTAATGCTTAATAGATGACATCTGCCAAGAGATTAGTACCACTTTGTGGTTTAACTCTGTGCAAGCTGGCTTACACCAAAGAATAGGATGCAGCAGTAAAACGCATACATGACTGCTTATTGCAGGGTAAATGAAGAAAAACCTAAATTATAATTCATTTTAATCAGTATACAAAGTGGTAAATCTCTTCAAAATACTTCATGCTGTTGCACCATACTCATTATAGGCAGATTTTAGTGCCTGATCAGCATCAGCTTGTGATCCTCATGTCAGTAACTGCAATTAAGAAGACATGTCGTGTAGCGAAAATGACAATTAGCCATTAGAGTGCGTATTCTGTGCTTTTTTTACTGCTTAGCTAACCTTTTGCTTCTGAATGACTATGGGATCTATTTATACATAAAAAAAAAAATGCATAGCTATTGTCCAGCAAAACTGTTTTTACATTCATTCTATGTGAATTAACCAGCATTTGCTCATTAGTTTAGGGATTTTTCACACGTTCTATAAAGATTTGGCCGTTCTCCGAATGGGGAAATATCAAATGTTCCTAGGCTATTTTCTCTTAGGATCGAAGGTTCATTGAATATATTGCATCAAATACTGTTTAAATTCACCTGAGAAATTCCTAAAATAATGTTAAATTATTCCATTAACAAACAGTTTGACAAAAATATAAACAGGATTTGCCAAATGAATGTTACATTTGCCTGGCAAAAGACAATTTGCATATGAGAAAATAACATTTTTGCACATATTAAAATTATTTGCAAGGATGTTGTTTTGTGCAAATGCAGATACATGTGCTCAGCAATTTTTTTTTTTTTAATAAATAGACCTCTATTTACAGTATTACATTGACATTTCAGTGTTGCCTGCATAAATCTTACAAATATATTTATGCAAGCTATCGAATGTTACACAGAACACCATGTAAAATGTTATTTTTATGTGCATATGCATTTATTTTTGTTAGAAAGCTAAAAAGTTGGAGAGACAGAAAATACAGCTACCTTTAGGCCGTGTCACAAATGTTCTGTGCGGCATTAGTGACAATGTGACCCATCGCAGTAGGTACAACTCTGCTCCAGACCATCTCTCCTTCTTTATGATTACACTCAACTGACATAAAAGCAAACTTTTAGGGCTCTTTTACACTAGGGCAGCCCTCCGCAGTGGATTGCTTTTGAAAGTGTTTGAGCGGCAGTGAGGAGGCATTATGTTACCGCCTTACCACCTGTATTAACCCATAAAAGCCTGCACCACGTTGCTGCAACTGCACGAGGTTGCAGGCCAGTTGTGGAGCAGCCACCCTTACTCGAATGGAAAGCAGAAGTATGTTACCAGCACAACGAGGATCTACAGAGAAGTCCAAAGCTTTATTCACCAATTAGGTTGTAATTAAAGAAGCAACATTTCGGAGCCTCACAGGACCTCTTTTGTCAGGCATGTGATCCTTGGTGTGCTGATGACATACTTTCACTTTGAATATCTTCACTTTCCAGCCGGTAGTTACTGCAGCACCCATTTACATTCAGAGCCATTTTGCAGGAACGTGCGAATTGGGAATAGTGTTTTTGAATCCCTTCCCTCTAATGGTTTACATTCTGTGGGTGGTTCTGCTGCAATATGATGCAAAGCATCGCGGCTGCTGCATGTGTATACCCCCAGATGGCTTCCTTTGTCCACATCCCTCCCAACCCTAAAACCTTTTACACATGATCGGATTTTCTGCAGACAAAGTGTCGGACTTTTGTCCGAAGGTCGTTGGCCAGGAACTTACCAGGATACAAACAGCACACATTTGTTGGCCAACAAACATGAACGTAGTGAAGTACTATGTGGTTTTTTATCTCTTTAGCGCCACCCTTTGGGCACCTGCTAATGTTGTGTTTGATGAGCACTGATTCTGAGAATGCGCGTTTGTACTTTGGACTTTTGTGTGACGGACTTGTGTACACACGCTCGGAAAATCCGACAAGACTCCGTTGTCCGCAGAAAATTTATAAATCTGCAATCCAACATTTGTCCAAGGAAAGTTGGCCAACAATTGTCTGATGGAGAGTACAAACGGTCCGATTTTCCACCAACAGCCTGTCATCACACAATTCCCGTCCTTTAGTGTAAACTAGGCCTTACTCATGAGGTTTAGGCAAGTGTGGTGTAATCAAAAATGCTGAGAAATGATCAGCACCAGAGTGTTTTGTACATTAGCGTGAGCCACGATGGAGGGTGTGTACTTCCAGGTGTTCAGAAAGTTTCCAAATGCAAACATAGAAGAGAAAAACTTTGAATTTAGGGGTTCTAGTTAGAATCAAAGAAATAAAGTAGAATTTAATAATGAAAAAAATATATATTTGACATACTTAGATTAGGGATGAAGGGGCATTTCACCTCAGAATATATAAATAGTAAGGTTACCAATAGTGAGCTCTAATAATATAGAATTGGACTTTACATTCTGCCATTCTGAGCAGGGCTACTTTTTATACCCTCTGTTTAGAACTTTTTTCAATTATTTGGAGTTTGGATTTCAGAAGCACAGAGCAGTAGCCTCAACAAAAAGTTAGACACCAGGGTTATTATTTATTTATTTTGTTTGTTTAAGTTATATCAGGGGGACGTTCAGCCCTCATTTGATGGCAGTTTCAAACTTAACCACTTCAATACAGGGTACTTTTACCCCCTTCCTGCCCAGGATAATTTTCAGCTTTCAGCGCTGTCACACTTTGAATGACAACTGCGTGGTCATGCAACACTGTACCCAAACTAAATTTTTATCATTTTGTTCACACAACTAGAGCTTTCTTTTGGTAGTATTTATTCACCACTGGGTTTTTTTATTTTTTGCTAAATATTTAAAAAAAAAAAAGTGTTTTTCTTTTTTTCTGTTATAATATTTTGCAAATAAGTAATTGTTCTTCATAAATTTAGCCCAAAATGTATTCTGCCATATTGCTTTGGTTAAAAATAACCTAAATCAGTGTTTATTATTTAGTCTGTAAGAACATTATAAAGTCCACAAACTATGGTATATATATATGAAAATTTATCAAACCTGATGTGCTGTCTATTTTATCTTTTGAGGCCCTAAAATGCCAGGAAAGTACAAATACCCCCCCCCCCCCCCCCAATTACCCTTTTTGGAAAGTAGGCAGTCCAAGGTATCTAATAGGCATGGCGTTTTTTTTTTTTTTTTTTTTAAGTTGTATTTTTTTTGTCATCTTTTTTTGGAAAATTAAGAAATTAAAAAAATAAAACAATTTGCACAAAACTTTTTTTTTTTTTAGGTTTGGTTAAAGGGAGATGGATTAGAACACATATCAGTTTTTATTACTATTTATGTCCTCTTCAGGGAAAATCACCCTCTCCATTTGTCCTATTTACTATTATAATTGAAAGTGAAAGTAAAAGAAAATCGCATATTTTGGATTGTCCCCAGAAAAGTAACAGATGGAAAATCTTCCAATTGGGACACTAGTTCTAGTTACCCGAGTCCTATTAAGTTTGAAAATTATAGTCACATGGCTGAAAATAAAGATTCTTAAAGGGACACTAAAGTTTCGGGTTTAAAAAAAATAAAAATAACAAACATATCATACTTACCTCCACTGTGCAGCTCATGTTGCACATAGTGGCCCCTAACCTGCTCTTCTGGGGTCCCTTGTGGCTCTTGCAGCTCCTCCCCGCATCAGATAACCCCCTGGGAGAAGCGCTCTCTGGGGGGTTATCTTGCGGGCATGCTCCCGAGTCCAGCATTCAGAGTCCATAGACAACGAATGCAGGACTCGGCCCCCCCGGCGGCCACGTCATTGGATCTGATTGACAGCAGCAGGAGCCAATGCTGCACTTCTATCAATCTATCCAATCAAGAGCCGAGAACCCCCGGGCAGAGAGATAGAGTGTCCCCGTGGGACAAGTTTGAGGGTTCAGGTATGTAAAACGGGGGGCTGGGGGGCTGGTCACTGACAGGATGCATTAAGGTGAAAAACACGAACCTTTACAACCCCTTTAAGATTCTTATCTTACTGTAAAGGAGGATTTGCCCTGCATGGGTCACTAGAGTAACAAAGTCATGTGTCTGAGATGTGTGGAGCCATTTAGAAATTTGATTAATAGGGTGAATTAGGTGGTTTATAAAGTTCATGCTTATAACTCCACATTAAAGCAGTAGTAAACTCTGCTATCTTTCTTTTACCTACAGGGCAACTTGTAATAAGTAATATTAATGAATATGATATTCACATGTTTTGCTGCCAGTGACTTCTCCGGCGCATGCGCACTGCGCTCTGAATTTAGGGTACAGTTAATGTGCTGTCAGTCCAGAGCTCCCTGTCGAGGCTGTGACTCCCTTGCACATACACAGGATGGATGTAATCGCGGCCTGGCCATTCAAACAGCTTGAGCCCGCAAACCTGGAAGGAAGATCAGCTGAAGATGGAAGCCCTGTCAGCAATGACAGCAGTCAACTGGAGGGCTTTGTTTTATTGGTAAGTCTTGTGTACTTGTTGCACTTTGCAAATGTATCCTACTATCTACAGCCATATAACAGTGCTGCTGCATATACTACATGTGGGGTGGGGGGGGTTGATTTAAGTGCCCTAGAGCCCTCAGAATCTGGTGCATGGTTGACAATGAGTTTTGAGAACACCTGGAAGCCGATTGGTTTCTGTGCAGAGCTGCACCAGAATTTGCAAACTCCATTTTAAGTAAATACCCCCCATGGTGTCATTAGTTAGGAAGCATTGTCATTGGAATTCAGCATATTGCAACCTTGGTAAACTCAGCTGATAGGTACTGTTAGCCAACGCAAAATATCTCACATAAAAAACACAGAGAAGTCTGTCCATACATTTTATTATTCACAGCAAAAGTGAAGTTGAAGTCCTTATTTCTACCATAGCTGAAGTCGTAATTTTAACAATTTTCAATGGCTTCAAGTTGCCGTGGAACCTGTCCTGAGGTCATAAATGTAGCAAAATCATCACGGATATGGGCACTGCTTGGGCTCCCTCTCCAATGTGATCTTTGTATTGCGTGCTTCAAAGTATCCTCAAAACACAATCCATCCTGCCCCCATACAAAATGATGTAAGACGCATGCTGCCCTAACCACTTTGCAAAATCACGTACCTGTACATCATTTTGCTCAAGCAGCCTCAGGCATCACCCCAGAACCGTTTTTTAGAGCCGATGGTCAGCTTTCTTGTAATAACAACCGATGCGGCTAAGCAGCCACTCTGCTGTTATTACAAGCAGCAGGAGAGGATGTCCCCCCTCTCACCGCCTTCTGCAGCTCCGCCCAAGTGGCCCACTGGCTGGCCAGAGACCTGAACAAAGCAGGATTTGGCTTTTTGATGTAGAAACCTGTAAGCGTCACTTCTGGTTTACTCGTCAGCCAAAAGGCGCCAGTTTTAAAAAAAAAATCAGTATTCAAAAATGCAGATCTTGGCGTTTTGAAAACTTTGAAGTGCAGAGGAGGGGTTTGGGGTCTTTTAGACCCCAGATCCCTTCATAAAGAGTACCTACCAGGTTGCCACTGCCTATTCTGTCACAAGGGATGTTTACATTCCTTTTTACAGCAATAAAAGTGATCAGAATTTTTTTTTTTTAAAGGGACCCATCCCACCGCGCTCAGGCGCCAAAGCAAATGCATGCGTAAGTCATGCCTGCAAATGTAAACAGTGTTTAAACCACAAATGTGAGGTATTGCCACGATCATCAGAGTGAGAGCAATAATTTTAGCACAAGACCTCCTCTGCAACTCTAAACAGGTAAAAATGTTTAAAACTTTGCCTATGGAGATTTTTAAGTACCGTAGTTTGTCGCCATTCAAGGGGTGTGCGCAATTTTAACTCTTGACATGTTACGTATATATTTATTCAGCATAACATCTTTCACATTAAACAAACTGTTTATTGTTTTTTTTTTTTATTCACTAAAGTGTATTTTTCCCCAAAAAATTGCGTTTGAAAGACTGCTGCGCAAATACAGTATGACAGAAAATATTGCAATGATCGCCATTTTATTCTCTAGGGTCTCTGCTAAAAAATATATATAGAATGTTTGAGCATTCCAAGTAATTTTCTATCAAAAAATACTGATTTTAGTTTGTGAACAACAAATCTCAGAAATAGGCCTGGTCTTGAAGTGGTTAACTGCACGTATGGTGCTATGAATTTTGAGGTTGATTGCGCTGTGTAGAAAACACCATTTTTTTTTTGAAAGGAGGCCAAATGCATAAGAGGAAGTCAATGTACTGTATCTAAAGCAATAATTTGCTTCCAGCACAAAAGAAAAATATTTCTTATAATTAAAATATTTGCTGCCACTAGAAATTGGTTTTAATATCCTGATATGTTTCCCGTCTATCGCTCCAATGCAGTTTGACAAATTGTCCCGCTCCCAAAACAGATTTGCTGTAGATAGCCATTCCTCCTTTTTAGGCTTTGCCATGACCCGATTGTGCATAACATGCCAAATTATAATGCACCTGTCACATACAGCTCGTTGTGCATCTGCAGCTTGCTGTAGATTTTCCAATCATGAATGCAAAGTGCAAACTGGCTAAGGACTTTACAGTTGCTAAGTACCTATGGGAAAAAAAAAAAAAAAATATATATATATATATATATATATATTTTTTTTTTTTTTTTTTCTGGTATACTTGTCAAAAAGAAGTGGAAGAGTTTGCAAGATGCCTACACTCGCTATCGTAGACAACTACAGCAATTCAGAAGTGGGCAAACTGGTGAAAAACCACCACAATACATACATGCCAAGGGTGAGCAGGTAAGTCATGCTCCTTTAAGTATGATATATATAGATATACCTTCTAAAGCATGTTTCTTATATCAATAACGAAAGTTCCTGGGAAGCTGCAGCTGAAGGGAAGGACCCAGTGGATGACAATGAGGAAGTTGAAGAACACAACCAGGAAATGGTACCGGAAATGTCATATGATAATAGTCGAAAACATAACCCCTCCTACAGTTCTTGTGAAACAAGGATACAATAGGCTTGTTGATCTCATGTCTGAATTGCCATCAAAATAGAGAATAACAAAACCATTTAATTACTCAAGAGTCTTGAAAGTTCTCAAAAAAGTGCCTGACAATTGGCAGTTAGAAATGAGAATGACAATGATGAACTGCATTTCCTTGTTTATTCCCCCACCTGCTGACTCCCCAAACCCGCCATTTCCACCACTGACTACCTTATCCTCCATGTAATCCACCTTTTTCTCACCTGTTTAGTCCACATACCACCATGTCCAAACTTCAACAACCCTATACCAAAATATGTATCATCCCCATATCCTTCCTGTAACTACCAACCACCCCTGACCTTCCATGGATTCTTCCCACCCCTTGCCTTCCATGGATTCCTCCCTCTCCTCAACTGCCATGCATTCTTTCAAAACATCAACTTTCTTGCATTTCTCCCAACCCTCAACTTCCATGGATTCCTCCCACCTTCTATGAATTTCTCCCTCCCCTCAACTTTCATGCATTCATACCACCAGTCAACTTCCATGCATTCTTCCCAACCCTCATATTACATGCATTCCTCTCAACCTCCATTCATTCCTCCCACCACTCACCTTCCATGTATTCCTCCCACCCCTCAACTTCCATGCATTCCTCCCCACATTTTCTGGTCAACCTAGCACATCCTCCGGTCCTGCCCCTTTAACAATCTCATTCAGGGAATAAATGAGGAAATGCAAGTTCATTGCCATGGATCCTCTCCAAAACATTATCAGAATCTGTGAACAATTCTGTTTTTTTCTTAACATATGCTCTGACATGGTTTGTGTTTTTAGGAGGGGGATTTGAATCCCTGTTACTTTTGTTTTTGCCATTTGTGTCCCATTAGGGCTGTGGTTCTCAACTCTTGTCCTCAGGACCCACTAACAGGCCAGGTTTGGAAGATAACTGAAATACATCACAGGTGATATAATTTGCTGCTTAGTGATTGCCATATTCTAGTCTGCATCTCCCCAAGGTAATACTTAAAATCTGGCCTGTTAGTGGGTCCTGAGGACAGGAGTAGAGAACCACTGCATTAGGGAGACTGCCAATTATTTCATGTCCCATGACCAAAACAGGAAATTAGAGGATGTCCCTATAAAGGTGTAACCAGGGTCAACAGAAGTGTACTGATAGAAAAATTTTCAAACAAATCTTGTGAAAAAGAGAATTTGGGGATTTACTGCTTTCACTATTGATAATGCAATATCGGATCTTTTGGTTTTTTTTGGTATTTTGAAGAAATCCTATATACCTCTGTTATATGTTGGAATGTGAAAGTTAAAGCTCTCCCAGGTTGGGTGTTGCTTTTGTGAAGTGTGTTTTTATTACTTTTTTCTAAAAAAAAATAAAAATTATGAAAAAAGATAAAAATAAATAAATGTGTGCAATAAAAGTACACTTCCTGTAACATTTATGTTTGCTTGTCTCTTTTTCATAGAGGGTAGGTTGGGGGAAGGGTTTAGGTAAGGAGGTGAGGAGGTTAGGGGTTGAGGAGAAGTGGGGGGGGTGGGGAGTAGGAAGAGAGGGGGTTGGAGAGAGGGGATGGGGAGTGTGAAGGGGAGGTGAGGTGTTGCTTACTTCAGTGTGATGATGAGCCTTTCAACTGTTAGGAATACTGCAGAAAGGGTAGCCCATCAACTCATAGAAACTGTAGGAAAAAATATTGGTTGTAAGTACTTAAATAATCTATAATACAGTCAGTGTTGGTCATCTTACTTTAAAAAAGTAATTAGTTAAGTTACAAATTACTTCTCCCAAAAAGTAATTGCGTTAGTAACTCAGTTACTACATTGGAAAAGTAATTAGTTACGCAGCAAAGTAACTGACTTTATTTTTAAATATTCTATACGTGTAACTAAGGGGCGGGTCTAGTATTACTGTAACCAAGGGGTGCATTTATTATTATTATTGTTATATATCGTGTAACCAAGGGGCTGCTCTATTATTACTCTAACCAAGGGGCAGATCTGTTATAGCGTGTAAGCAAGGGGCGGGTCTATTATTATTATATCATGTAAGGGGTGGATGGCTACAGAAGAGGGCGAATGTTAAATTAATGGGCAGAGCTCGATATATAACAATAATAATAAATGCGCCCCTTGGTTACAGTAATACTAGACCCGCCCCTTACCTACACGATAGATGCCCCTTGCAGAGTAGCACGAGCATCGGGAGCGTGCGGCATCGCCTCGTACAATTACATGTTAACTGCACCTGAGCAGTGTAGAGTTCACTCAGAGCTGTTTAGGTTCGGCAATTTTCGGAAGCTCCGTAGTCCTTCGTACTGCACAAGCCCTGCGCCTGCGCAGTACAGGGGGTCCTTATCCGGCAGGGGAACTTTTTCGGCAGGACACCGGAATTACACTACTGCCATCTAGTGGCGTTAGATGTAATTGGGGTAACTAAGCCAAAGTAATGGGAACTGAGTTACCATGAGGGGAAAAGTAATCAGTTAGATTACTCGTTACCCTCTAAAGTAACTGCGTTAGGTAACTCAGTTTATTTTAACTCAGTTACTTACATCACTGAATACAGTACATAATATATGTTATAATTGTACAACCTTTGTGCGAACAAGAATGTGCATATTCAAGGAATTTATCCTCATGCACACAAAGATCAGTATACATTGCTCAGAACTGGACACGCTGTTCTCTATTTGCAATACAGGATGGACCAAGTATCTGCACTTGGTTTCTTTCTCTTCTGCCTTCAGCATCAGTAAAGCAACTGCTGCACACGTGCGAGAACCATGCTTGGCAGACATCTTCACCAGGCTTGGAGACATGCAGGAAAGCACAGGATCACTGATGCTGATGTTAAAAAAAAAAACACTGCTTTTATTCCGGCATTTTTTAGAATGCCTACCTCAAAACACCTGTACAGTCAGGTCCATAAATATCAAGACATCGACACAATTCTAATCTTTTTGGCTCTATACACCACAAAATGGATTTGAAATGAAACAAACAAGATGCGCTTTAACTGCAGACTTTCAGCTTTAATTTGAAGGTATTTACATCCAAATCAGGTGTAGGAATTACAACAGTTTGTATATGTGCCTCCCACTTTTTAAGGGACCAAAAGTAATGGGACAATTGGCTGCTCAGCTGTTCCATGGCCAGGTGTGTGTTATTCCTTCATTATCCTATTTACAAGGAGCAGATAAAAGGTCCAGAGTTCATTTCAAGTGTGCTATTTGCATTTGGAATCTGTGCTGTCAACTCTCAATATGAGATCCAAAGAGCTGTCACTATCAGTGAAGCAAGCCATCATTAGGCTGAAAAAACAAAACAAACCCATCAGAGAGATAGCAAAAACATGTGGCCAAATCCACTGTTTGGAACATCCTTAAAAAGAAAGAACTCCCGGTGAGCTCAGCAACAATAAAAGACCTGGAAGACCATGGAAAACAACTGTGGTGGATGACGGAAGAATTCTTTCCCTGGTGAAGAAAACACCCTTCACAACAGTTGGCCAGATTAAGAACACTCTCCAGGAGGTAGGTGTATGTGTGTCAAAGTCAACAATCAAGAGAAGACATCACCAGAGTGAATACAGATTCACCACAAGATGTAAACCATTGGTGAGCCTCAAAAACAGGAAGGCCAGATTAGAGTTTGCCAAACAACATCTAAAAATGCCTTCACAGTTCTGGAACAACATCCTATGGACAGATGAGACCAATAACAACTTGTACCAGAGTGATGTGAAGAGAAGAGTATGGAGAAGGAAAGGAACTGCTCATGATCCAAAGCATACTACCTCATCAGTGAAGCATGGTGGTGGTAGTGTCATGGCGTGGGCATGTATGGAACTGGTTCTCTTGTATTTATTGATGATGTGACTGCTGACAAAAGCAGCAGGATGAATTCTGAAGTGTTTCGGTCAATATTATCTGCTCATATTCAGCAAAATGCTTCAGAACTCATTGGACGGCGCTTCACAGTGCAGATGGACAATGACCCGAAGCATACTGCGAAAGCAACCAAAGAGTTTTTTAAGGGAAAGAAGTGGAATGTTATGCAATGGCCAAGTCAATCACCTGACCTGAATCCGATTGAGCATGCATTTGATTTGCTGAAGACAAAACTGAAGGGAAAATGCCCCAATAACAAGCAGGAACTGAAGACAGTTGCAGTAGAGGCCTGGCAGAGCATCACCAGGGATGAAACCCAGCATTTGGTGATGTCTATGCGTTCCAGACTTCAGTCTGTAATTGACTGCAAAAAATTTGCAACCAAGTATTAAAAAGTGAAAGTTTGATTTTTGGATGATTGTTACTCTGCCCCATTACTTTTGGTCCCTTAAAAAGTGGGAGGTACATATACAAACTGTTGTAATTCCTACACCGTTCACCTGATTTGGATGTAAATACCCTCAAATTAAAGCTGAAAGTCTGCAGTTAAAGCACATCTTGTTCGTTTCATTTCAAATCCATTGTGGTGGTGTATAGAGCCAAAAAGATTAGAATCGTGTTGATGTCCGAATATTTATGGACCTGACTGTACATAAAACACAAAAACGCTTCAAAAAAGTATGTGAAACACTGCAAAAATACTTAAAAAACACCCAAAAATCACCAGTAAATTGCTATGCTCAGATGTAAATGCAGCCTTAAAGTCTAATTACCATAGTTCATTGGAAAAGGTCAGTAACTTGTTTTTTTTTTGTGACTGCATTGGATAGAGAAGAATAAAAAGAACTGCTGCCTTCTAGTAGTTTGAGAACACTGAAGAACATAACTGAGGCATTTATTTTTACTAATATGCCAGTAATTTAAAAATGCTTCCTGAGTCTAGATACATTTAATAGATACCATTTGTCACATTGTGTAGCACTGTATTAATAAAAACTAAACTGTAGTTTTCACTATTACTATATATTGCTGTAAGTAGTGGACTTTCATGACATGAGTGCTGGCTTCATATCAAATATGGAAATGCCATTAATAATTGGCTGCTGTTAATTAATTATTTTTTAATATACTAATGAAAATGTAAAGCCTGTAGGATCATGACCTAATAAGATATTGATATTGCAACAGATTAGTAGCGGACTTTCTAAGCAATTTATCAATTGTCACAAGTGTAATCCACAGGAAAAAATGTTTAATAATAAACCCATTACAATAAAATAATTAGTGTGAACCATATTTATTTTGTTCATGTAACTGTTAATACTAGATGTAATATTAGTTAGCTAAATTAAAATTAGTTAATTTTTAACGCTCCTGGCGGTATTCCCGAGTGTGGCTCAAGGTTAAATTTCAGTACCAATAGCGGTAACCCAGAGCCACACTCAGGATTGCTTTGCAGAATCCTGGTACAGCGCACTTGTCACCAGGATCCTGCGATGTCCCCCCGCTGTGTCCCCCGCTGGATCATCTGCCCGATGCTTTGTGTGCCAGGCTCTTTTCCCTGCGAGCGTCGCAACACATAGGGGCGGAGCCCGGCGTCAAATTCAAAAAGTCCAAAAATCATAACACATACAGTACAGGGGGTCCCCGGGTCACGAACCCATTAGGGACTGTCCTCCTGTTTGTGAATCGGAAATGTTCGTAAGTCGGCCGACAATTACGGACATTTTCGATGTTCCGTCAAATGCCGTTCTGCTCATGCACGGCAAATTACGGACATTTCCGATGTTTGCCGTCATTTTCCGAGGCCCCGTCTGGCCGCGCATGCACAGAACAGCCGATGTCCACGCAAAATGGCAGAGGGTCCCCGCAGCGCCCGGTTCGTAAGTAGGAGATGTTCGTAGGTCGGGCGTTCGTAAGTCGGGGACCCCGTGTACACGGTAATCTTACAGATTACATTACATTACTGTATTAAATCATTTCACCTCCCTTTTGTTCCTAGTGCTTTGTTTAGTGCCCTGCCTGCACTTTTATATTATATATACTGTTTTTTCTGCATGAAAACTTGAGAATGTCCATGGCAACCAAAAAGTGTCCCTTAACATCAAAAGTGGTTTTAGAACAGCTAGAAAACAGCAATAGTAAATTAGAACACTTGTAGAATTGAGCAATAGTGATTCGTGGGGAAATTAATTTTATTATTTTTTATAATTATTTATAGTTATTTATTATATTAGAATTTATGATTTTGTGTTTCATAATTTATCATACCTGGAATGTCTACTAGACTCTTGTTTGGACAGATTTAAGTGTGTTATTACTAAGAATTACAGACCTACAATGTAAAATGGCAAATTTCTATGCAAAACAATGTACCGCTTTGAGATTCAAAAATCTGACATAATCATACCGCAAGGAGGCTACTTCCTGCTGGACATGTATTAGATATGCTTGTAAGCCCAAGTGGTTTAGTGCAGAATATGCTGCCCATTACCTAGAGGTGTAATATGAAGTAGAGAATGAACTCAGAGCCATTATTCAGAATTGAAAGTGTTTCAGCTTGCTTCCTTACACCAGATTATGCACAAAATGTAGAATTTTTTTATAGGTACTTATATAGCGCTGTCAATTTATACATTCACGTCTGTCCTTGCTCTCAAGGAGCTTACAATCTAAGTTACCCTAACTCACTTTCATACATAACCATACTAGGGCCAATTTAGACAGGATCCAATTAACCTAGCAGCAGGTCTTTGGAGCATGGGAGGAAACCCACGCAGGCACAGGGAGAAAATGAAAACTTCAGGCAGGTAGGTTGGGATTTGAACCAGTGACCCTAGTGCTGCTAGGCAGAAATGCTAACCACTTAGCCACATAATCAATTTTTTTCTAAATGTCCCAAGTCACATTCCCCCTATGCTTAAAAAAGCTCAGTCACCCTACGCTTAAAAAGTAAATGCGCTTTTTAGAATATGCAGTGGTATTTACCCCCATGGACGTCAAAGAGTGAGCCTGTAAAATGTGCAACACACACTGTTACTACAACAGAATAAGCTGCCTTGCTTTCTTTAAAGTAGACTACTATTGATGACACTTACTTTTACTCCGAGTACTCATTTCTCAGTTCTGCTTAACTCAATTATATTCAGCTATCTTTGAGCCACGAAGCTTGGCAAGGATTTAAGGTTCATCCATTTGAGCACAAGGCACTGTAGAAAGCAAAACACAACCTGGCGGTACCTGGTCACGTTTGCATCATCTACATCTGGTTTCCTTGGTTGTCGGCGCCACAAAGTGAAGCGCACGCCGGAACAGCGGAACCCAGTGAGCGATTTGTTCCTGGATAAAATAAACAAGCGAACAGCCCCAGTGCCGGGTCGGGCACTTTTTAAAATATGGAGCCATTTGGCCTCACTTTTTTTTATTATGTTATTTTAAATAAACAAGTTACACTATAGAGATGTTTCTTTGCTCTTTCCATATGCCCCATCTGAGCCCCATTTGAGGAGATCTTGCTGTTATTGGTCCATGTCATCCTTTATGTGAGCAGGCACAAACCTGCAAGAGCGTATTTTGACTAATTCCTAATCCAATTAGTCACATGAGATCTGGTAAGGAGACTACAATCACAAAATCACTTTGGGCGGCGTGTGTCCATATTGTGGTGAAGGATTATCTCATCTCTAGAAGATCTTACTATTGAATTCCAGTGACTGCAATATTTACTACAGCTATTGTGTATCTCAGCTGGTCCTGGGCGGATCGCCAATTATAATCGTGTTATTTGGACTATTGAATTAGCTAACATTGTCTATGTCACTGTTTTCTTGCACTTTTTTTCACGGATGGTGAATTATTCTGTGGAATTAATTTATTGGCCCAAGAGGCATGCACTGATTTACTATAATTTTATGCCAACAATATTTATCATTTATATTACTGTGGTATAGACAAACTATCACATATACTTATAAGATATATGCTACACTAGCGCCCCTTTTTGTCACTTTTTCACATGTTTAGCAGGGATCTTCGGAGTCTTGTTTTTGGGTGCAGCTTTTTATTAATATTTAATTTTGTGGCGCAGAGTTTTTTTCAGTTTATTATATAAATTGATATTTTTCACATGAAAATTTACATGTTTAAATCACAAAAGTAATACAGACTGGTACAGGCAGGCTAAAGTCTAACAGAATGTATTCAGGGATAATTTTGGAGACCTGGGCTCAATTTAAAGATTCATAATGAGGCCACATGTGAGAAACCACAATGTGGCCTTGCAAAAGAAGGTCCAGTGGATGGTGGTGAAGGATGAGATGTAGCAACTCTAGGTTTCAAACAACCTCTAGAAGAGGAATGACAAAAAACTTGCTGTTATCTCCAGCCAGATGCATTTTTAGAAAGATAATTAAATTTTTCTTCTGAAAAATGTCAGTTCTTTGGCTGTCATGCTGACAGCTTCAATACTTTTTACTCACTGACATGAAAGAAGAGAGCAGATCAGGAGTACTCACTGCTACATGCACAGTGCTTAAGCAATTAATAAAGTTAAAGAATGGCAGACATCTGATATTTTCAGAAGGTGGTCAGCCTTCCCCAATTGAACCAAAACTAAGCAAACATTTTAAGCAACGTGTAATGCATTATTAGGGCTAACTCAACGGACAAGTGCCTTTTTTTAACATGACTAACTATTGGCCTAAATGTCAAATTAGCAATTTTAGGCTGGATTTGCACGGTTCGATAATGTTTACCTGACATAAGTCGTGGATAATTGCAGCAAACTCCCCACATGAGCCTTTTTCTGAAACACATTCATTGCAGCACAAAACTGTGTGTTGTCATGTTTTGCAGCATACTGAAAGGCAGATGTTTCACCTTAGTGTGTTGAGGGTTGGTTCACAATTATTGGCACGCCAACGCTCCAACTAATGTAACATGCGTTACTGCACATTACCACATCATAATATTGTGAACTGACCTTTAATCATTTCAATTATTGTATTGCACACATGCAACAACATATCTACATAGTGTTATATAAAATGTTAATTACTGTAATCATCAAAAATGTCACAGATATTCAAAGGTGTATAAAAAATCCTAAAGATCGGATTTAATGTAAAACTGCAGTGTAAAATTGTAGGTAAATTAATGCCTAAGTATTTTACCAATACTAAGTAATACTGCTGTATAAAGTATGCTGTTTCTGAGGTTAAGAAAACGTTGAAAGTGTTTTGAAGGCCATTTCCAAGTTAAAAGTAAATTCAGGCAATAAACTTATACTTTCAGTTTGAATTGTTTTAATATTAAAAGAAAAGAAAATTGTACCCATTTTGAAACAAAAAACAAGGAACAATAACAAACCAGATGTGTGGTTACAAAGCTCCAAGTTAGCATAGAAATGTTTACTACATAACCAAAATGAATGTGTCCTTACAAAATAAGGCATGTCTCTAGATCCCCGTACACTAAACAATTTCCTTTAGATTCACCAAAAATATGTACGGTAATATGAAGACATACCTAAACAATACATACATCTTCTCTCAAAACAGGCAGGCCTTTGCACTACATAATTGATGGCAGATGTAAAAGAGATTGAATAATCACATTGCATCAGCTTAAGATCCACAATATCATAACAATCCATCAATAAATTCAATATTTTCCTGAATTATTTACTGTGTCACAGGCAAGAATCTCAAAGACATAACCCCAGCCTCAGCACCTGAAGTACTTTGTTACGTACAACAGAATGAATAGAGTGAATCGTCATCAGTAAATGTCACAGTGCCCCTTACATTGCTGGTCACAAGGGGGAAAAGAAGACTTGTGTTTGTGGTCAATGGGAGGAATAAAATGGCTGGGGTCGGTGGCCAGGGGGAGAAAAATTGCAAGTATTGATGGTCACTGGGAGGAAAATGGTTTGCCATCAAGTTCAGGGGGAGGAAAAAATGGCAAGTGTTTGTGGTCAGGAAGAGAAAAATACCTAGTATCGTTTGTCAGCAGGAGGAAAAAAGACTACATTAGAAGTGAATATGAAGAAAAAATTTCTGGTTCTGGTGATTAATGAGAGGGAAGAAATATCCAGTCAGTCAATATCTGTATCCCTCCCACATTGGTTACTAGTGTCTGTGCCCCCCTTACATTGGTGATCACAGGGGGGCGAGATCCCACCCTGGCATCACAGAATTGATGCGTATAACAATAACGATATGGCACAGGGTCAGGACCCCCTTTAACTCCTCCGAGACATTCTCCCCTCACATCCCCCTCTGGGGTAACCCTAATTTGCCACATATGAACATTGTTCCAGATTCTCAGATCTGGACGAGAAAGGGAAAAGTGAAACTTAAGCACATTGTCATGTCAACTAATGCCTGTACACACGATCAAAAATTCCCCCAGCAAAAGTCCGATGTGAACTTTTGGTCAGAAATTCCAACCATGTGTATGCTCCATCGGACTTTTGCTGGCGGAATTCCCGCCAGCAAAAGATTGAGAGCAGGTTCTCTATTTTTCAAAGAGAAAAAGTTCCGATCGGAAATTCTGATCGTCTGTAGCAATTCCGACACGCAAAATTCCTACGCATGCTCGGAAACAATTCGACGCATGCTCGGAAGCATTGAACTTCATTTTCTCAGCTCGTCGAAGTGTTGTACGTCACCGCGTTCTTGACGGTCGAAACTTCAGAGAACTTTTGTGTGACTGTGTGTATGCAAGCCAAGCTTGAGCGGAATTCTGTCAGAAAAAACATCCAAGTTCCATTCAAATCCGTTCGTGTATACGGGGCATACGATCTTTCTCTGATCTCAAGTATGCCTACTCACTTACCAGCTCCGCCATGCTTATAGAAAACAGTTCCCTCCACTCCTCACTAGAATCAGACTCTGTGGAGGGATTGCTTTCTGCCAAGATCATAGACAAACCCCTGTCCTCCCTATATTTCCATCTGTCCATAGCTCCCACAAAGAAACTTGAAAAAACCCTGGACAAATGGAAAATGGATATTACTGACCTGTCAGAGGACGAATGGGAAACGCGTATATCCTCCTTTGTTACCAACATGATTTCGGCCAAAGACTGATTCATACAGGTTAAGTTCTTCCACAGAGCCTATTACACCCCAAAACGACTGACAGTTATGAATCCTACTACCCTGGTGGCCTGTCCCAGATGTGATCTAGGGTCTGCCTCCTTCTTCCACATGGTCTGGTCCTGCCCCCACCTCGGAGACTATTGGTCAGGAATAGTTGACAGCCTTGACCAGATTACCTCTCTGGATCTGGGAATTAACCCCAAACCAATGTTGCTGAATGTCTTTAACCCTAGTGTACGGGGCAAATACACTAAATTGTTCCTAAGCTATGCTACGTTTTATGCCCAAAGGGAGAAATTCCTCCACTGGAAGGACGCTAAGCCTCCCACAGTGTCCTCGTCCTCGCTTAGTATTGAACTCGGTGCTGCCACTGTACAAGATCACCTATGCTAATCGAAATTGCCCTAATAAATTTGACAAGACATGGTCTGGATGGATAGATGCTTGGGGTACAGAGTTGGCAGATGACAATCGAGACATTGCTGATGCACCTGATCCATGATAATGGACCACTGATATGATCTCCTGAATAACCATGTACTATCTATGTCGTGTGAATCCAACTACTTAGATGAGGTCCCTCCCCCAGACACAAACAAAAACCGCAGAAAGAAGGCACCTGGGTCAGTGTGATCGTTAAAACAAGTAACACTTTATTCTGATACACTTACATATAAGTATCTTGCAAGCTGCACACAGGGTGGATGTAGATCACCAATCAAGCAGCCAACCATCACAAGGGATGAGAAGACCACTGTGGGGAATAAGCTCAGACCCGCCATGTAGAGGTGTAAAACTTGTGGCATCTCCAGCTCACACCAGCGGAGGCCCATCCATTAAAGACGCATGGGCACTACCCCCTCTAACTTCGCCAGCCCCCTATATGGTTAATGGATAGATTCATGCATAGCATGAATCTATCCACGGCTGCCGCGGCCACCCTCTATTCAGGCGTCCGGCCCCTTTCAGGACGCCGGGTGCCTGAATTACAGCAGTAGGGGTGTTTTTTTGAAGCACCTGATTAGAGCCGTTCTAAAAGGCTTCAAAATAGGGTGGACTCAGAGCGCAGAGCATTGCGCTTGGAGACCACCCAGGTGTGTTAGAAAAGCAAATGAATATTCGCTTTTCTACCACTGAATCACCTCTCTGAAAATCAGGAAGCGTGGGTCTGTTACCCCTTTCCTATTGGATGCCTAGGAGGAGGGGAGGAGATGCACAGCGGAAGCCGCCGTGATCTCAGAAGGGAAGAGGACACAGGAGATCCTGCCAGATGATTGCCGCAGCCTGATCTCCTGCCCAATGTGCCAGTCGATCTCCACCACTGTGTGGCTGCCGATCCCTGTTGTGCCTGCCAATGATGGGGTAAGTGCCGTGGAATGGCAGACAGCGGGGGGTTTGAGGTGCCATGGGGGGTGGTTGTTTTTCCTCCCCCCAAACAAAAATCCACCAGCCGGAACTGTCTCACACCCAGTCTCACGAGGCTAGCACAATTTCAGAACTAGACGGGCTGCAATACGTTTGAGGCCCGCCTCCTTCAGACAAAAAATGCATTGTGGCCCATCCCCATCCTGTTCTGGTCTAATGCTAGGCCTATGAAAGCGAGTGTTAGAGCTGGAGACTCCGCCGGTTATACACCTCCACACGGCAGGTCCGAGCTTATTCACACAGCGGTCTTCTCATCCCTTGTGACGGCTGGCTGCTTGATTGGTGGTCCACATCCACCCTGTGTTCAGCTTGCAAGATACTTACTGTATATGTAAGTGTATCTGAATAAAGTTTCTGCTGTTTTTGTTAGTGTTTGTGCACTCCTTACATTGTTTATCAGTGTCTAACCACCTTACATTACATTGTGTTCAGTGGTCAGTGTCTGTGCCCCCTTACTTTGACAGTCAGTGTCTATTCCCCCCTTACATCAGTGTTCAGTGTGGTGGCTTACATTGGCGGTCAGTGTTTGTGCCCTCCTACATTCACGGTCAGTGTCTGTGCCCCACCTTACATCGTTTTTTTAGAGTCTGTGCCCCCTTGCACAGGTGGTCAGTGCTTGTGCTTCCCTAATATCAGTGGTCAATGTCTGTGCCCCCATATGTTGGTGGCCAGTGTGCCTCCATTACATTGGTAGTCAGTGTCCCCTCATTATATTGGTAGTTAGTATGCCCCCATTACATTGGTGGTATGAGTTACATTACATTGATGGTTAATGTGCCCCCCTTTTCTTGGTGGTCAGTGGGAGCAGTGTTACACTTACCCGAAGTGGAGAACAATGGGCACTGGGCACAGGACGTAGATCTCTCCAATGTAAACAAATGTGAATACAAGCCCATTGGTGTTCAGTGGTTAATGAGTTACTTAATTGTTTTAAGGTGTTTAATTAATTTCCCTGCAAGAAGTGGCACCGTTTGAATAATTTCCTTCCCTTCCAACATTACCAGTAAGCATATGATTGTAAACCAGGTGAGAAGTCAAGATAAGAAAAACTCTAAAAGTAAAAATGGGTAATCTTGCAAATAATACTTGAAGTATTACTTTCTCTAAATACCTCAAATGTTGATCTCCTATGTCTCCCACAATGCTCACTGGTTCCTCCCACAAACCATCATATCAGTCCTGTGTCCGGAAATAGGGAGGTCAGCAGGAAGAACCAGTGAGTGCTGCAGGGGAAATAGATAATTCCAGTAGCATTGATCTTCAATTTACCAGCAGCCTTAGGGGGGCAACAGGAAAGGTAAATATGAACTCATTTTGCAGTCAAATATTTTTTTTTCCCTTTTATTGGTTGAGCTAGATCAGGGGTCGGCAACCTATGGCATGCCGCCGCTAATGTCCGGCCTGTCAGTGCATATGATGAATTCAGGTGTACCCGGGCCCGCGGACATTTTAACCTTGCAAATATGCTGCCTCGGCTTTAAGGGGTTGTATTTGGGTGTTTTTTTAAAGCCGGCAGTTTGCTTACTTGGGATAACAACCATTGCAGCTAAAAAGTCACTCAGCTGTTATTCAATGCAGCGTGGGGGGCCTTACCCCCTCCAACCGCCTACTGTGGCTCGCCCGGGCTCTCCCATCCCACCAGGAGGCCCGAGCAAACAGCCGGCACATCTGCTGGCTGGCTGGAGACCCGAATAATGCCAGAATTGGCGTCAAACGGGGCTTGGATCTAGTAATCTAGAAGCGATTTCATGACATCACTTACAATTTACAAAAGACTTAAAGGCACCAAATTTAAAAAAAATTACAGTATTCAACACAGCCAAACTTGGCGTTTTAAATGCTTTTAATCCTAAAACTGGAGAGTGCAAAATCTGGTGCAGCTCTGCATAGAAGCCAATCAGCTTTCAAGTTTTATTATCAAAGCTTATGTAATAAAGCTTAAGTGAACTGATTGGCTACCATGCACAGCTGCACCAGATTCTGAGTACTACAGTTTAGGTAAATCTCCCCCACTGCAGTTACATGAGCAGTTTCAGCAACAGTTTGTTTTTCCTTTTGTGATAAAGGTTTTAGGTGAATAAATACAAGCTGATCATTGTAAGCACCCGTCAGTGGTAAATGGTTTGTCTCAACACTGTAAGTCAGCCCTTAAAATTTGTACTCACCTGCTTGCATTTGGCGAGTACATATAAAGTGTTTGCGAGTAGCAGCAGCCAGGATCCTTCCTTAGGGAGGAGAAGAGGCGCCCAATCAAGTGGAACTACTGGCTTTCCCATGTTGTCGCCCAAGTCCCGCCTGTCCAAACGATTGGTTGCTAGTGTCCTAACAACCGATAAGGTGCTTAGAGGACCCAACATTCAGAGGAGGAAGATGTAACTGATGTGCTGTACTTCCTGACATCCTGCTGACAATGGAAGGGGACAGGAGAGATCTTACTGTCTGCACTGGAACACTGCTGAATTGACTGTCCGGGACTATGAGGTGACCTGTGAGCTGTCTGGATCTGGACACTGCTGATGATGTGAGTGAGGGTCCTGGGGAAAAAGTGAGAAGAGGAGTCCAGCACTCAGAGCAGGGGGAGGGGAGAGGGATCACATTGAACAAGTGTAGAGGGAGGACAAGCTCCCCCAGGTCCTAGAGCTGTGTACACTGATCTGCAACATCGCCCCCTCTACAGAGAAGTGGAGGGAGAGGGGAGCCATCTACAGTACCTGTACCATGTCTGCAGTCTCTCTAACCCTCTCCTTACCATGTCTGCAGTCACTCTGACCCTCTCCTTACCATGTCTGCAGTCTCTATGGCCCTCTCCTTACCATGTCTGCAGTCTCTATGGCCCTCTCCTTACCATGTCTGCAGTCTCTCTGGCCCTCTCCTTACCATGTCTGCAGTCTCTCTGGCCCTCTCCTTACCATGTCTGCAGTCTCTCTGGCCCTCTCCTTACCATGTCTGCAGTCGCTCTGGTCCTCTCCTTACCATGTCTGCAGTCGCTCTGGTCCTCTCCTTACCATGTCTGCAGTCGTTCTGGTCCTCTCCTTACCATGTCTGCAGTCGCTCTGGTCCTCTCCTTACCATGTTTGCAGTCGCTCTGGTCCTCTCCTTACCATGTCTGCAGTCGCTCTGGTCCTCTCCTTACCATGTCTGCAGTCTCTCTGGCCCTCTCGTTACCATGTCTGCAGTCTCTCTGGCCCTCTCGTTACCATGTCTGCAGTCTCTCTGACCCTCTACTTACCATGTCTACAGTGTCTCTGGTTCTCCCCTGTAGTAGGTGTACAGTATCTGACCATCTCCTGTAGTGTTTCTGCAGGGGGCACAGAAATATTTGCCCAGGGTCCAATTAACAATAAAGACAACCCTGCATACCATGTATGATCTGAATTAAATATGATCATTTACAAGGGGTGGGTTTTGGTGGGGCAACTGGTGGCGAGTAACGCTTAAGGCACGACTAGTAGCCCAGGATTTGAAATTTTGAGCCCTGCTGTAAGTGATACATTTACAGGAGAGCTTGTTCTGTTGAAAAACAACAGACTTACTTGCTGGATCACCAGATAAAAAGAAAGGAAAGAAAGTCTAAAACAGAAAATGAATGCAGCCATTACATCCAAGATTTGGTAAGCTGCAATTTAATAAATTATTGTTTTTGGGTTCAATACCACTTAAATAGCTGACGGACTTTCGCTTGTTGCCTGAAATAGCTTTCTAACATTGTAGTACAGTGTCCTCTTTGACGCTGTACAACAATGGATATTAGTGTTCTTCAGTTTTACTATTTAAAGCAATACCGAATGGGTCTCTAAGAAAGGACAACTGTTTTATCCACAATATCAAGTAATTAACACAGTGCTTTAGTATTAAGTTCAATATTCACACCACCTTTAATTAGATGTACTACAGAACAAATTGCAGAATGTAATTATGCTGCAGCTGTTCACCCAGATTGCCATTATATAGAAATTCACTTTACACAAAACATTTTACTATGCTGCCACCGCTTATTACATATTTTACTTTTGAAAAGCACAATTTTGTTTGATGGGAAAAGTCAAACTGACTCACTTTTACCAAATGAGTCATAATGTAAAAAAAATTAGCCTGTAAGGTTAGAAAAAAGGGATGCTTCAAAACTTACAACTTAGGCTCTAACAACTCTTTTACCAGAGGAACTTCAATAAATAATGCTTGCATCTAGTCATGAAATGCGATTTAATGCGTAAGTGCGATTTAAAAAGAACAACTCATAATCATAAATCACTTACATTTAATGGGGTCCACATGTTTTGTGAACAGTCATCCTCCTCTTTAACATATCATTATTGAAAAGGTCAGAAGCATTAACAGCAATTCTGCTTCCACGAACCTATGGCATCCTTTCTTTGAGTTTCATGTGTGCATCCACAATGATGCAATAGAGCAGGGCTCAAAATGTTCAGGTCCTGAGCTACTAGCCAGGCCTGAGTTACTCACCACCAGTTGCCCCACCCAACCCCTACCCTGCCCCACCCATAATTCTGCCACTAAAAACACCCTCGTAAATTATCATATTTTATCCCTATTTTATTTATCACAGTCAGATCAATGAAATGTGATTGCTGATATTGCTTATTTTTATTCTTATTCAATGTACTTTCATGGCAAAAACTATAGGCCATAAAACTTTCAAAATTACAGCTTTTGCAGATGACCTACTCATTCTCTTTGCAGTATATTGCCTCTCGTCAAATCACCTGGCCAAATTTCCAGTTATACTATCAATTTTCATAAATCAAAGGCACTGTACCTAACGAATCATCATAAGCCCCCTTGGAGCAAACTCTATGCTTTTATGTGGTGGAAAGACAAAATGTCTTACCTTGGAGTATATATACCCAAAAATCATTATGACTCCATCATGGGTAGAATAAGCCTAACAAAAATGTTATATTTTCACAATTTTCTTTTATGCCATACAGGTCCTCCCACTATTTTCTATATATTATGATCCCAAATATGTCTACAGAATGTTCTGAGAGTTCTTTTAGGGCAGTAGGAGAGCAACACTAAGCTTACACACATGCAACAACCTCCCAGTAATGAGGGGCTCAGTTTCCATGATCCTGAACTGTATAACTTAGCATATCTAACCAGATATGTAAAGAATTGGATTCATGGCCCCTTGGTGTACAGGGACACTGAACATGACCAAACATGACACCTCATATCAAATTTGTTTTACATCCTTCATATTCGCAAAAAACTCCTGCCCACCATAGTGGCCACAGACACCCTCTCGTATCCCACATGGCTGGCATGGTAGAAAATCCAGGCTCTTTGTGTGTTGAATAGCCATGTATGCCTTTTTCACTTCTGGATCAACTTGGACTGCCATGAATTAACAGGACTGCCTACTCTCAAATATTGGCACAACAAAGCTCTTCACTGTATAAAATTCTGACACAATATTGATGCTAAACAATCACTTCCTTCCACAGTAGCCATCAAGTAATAACCATAAGTATCCAACAATCCATTCCTCTTCCTAAAAGTAAAACTCTATATTACTATTATTTTAAAAAAAAACTCTCCGGTAAAGACTGTGAAAACTCACTGGATACACTTCAAAGCTACCCCAACCCAGTAAATTAACAGATTCCAGTCTACATAATGTTTTTTGAAAACCACTGAACTATTCTATACACATTGTACAATGACTGGACTGAATACAAGTGGACTGGATAGTCTCAAGTGGATACGCTTAAAATCATTATGTTTATCCTTGGGAACAATCAAACACATTATGTACCGTAAAATGATGCTTAAGCGTTAGAATGCATAATTTTAACAGACAAAAGCCACATATATTTTTAGCTGACAAGTGCCTGGACAGCAGTAGGTTGAGTTAGAGCAGTTAGTCAGGGCCCAGTGAGTTAGTCGCCAAAGTGGCAAAGACTTATTTTCTGTTTTTTTTTTTTTACTTTTTGGACATGTTGTAAATAGACTATGTAAAAAAAAAAAAAACAACACATGTTTTAGCTAAGACCTGCTATGCCTGTTTACCATGCTATAGACTCATCCAGAGAATCACAATGACAAAGAATGAGTCTAAAAACCCAAGGAAAAGATCACGCCACCCATGAGTAGCCATCAGGGGCTTAATGGAAATGTATGACCGCTTATAAATAGTGGTCAAAATGCACATTTGGTTGATAATGAAATCCTCAGGCCCTTTGCCTCATACTCAGAACATCGATCATACAGCCTTAAAGTGGTTGTAAACCCCAGTCATGACATTTAAGCAAAGCACATACTGTAAATCTGTAGTGTTTACTTATCTCACATCAAAGCTCTAAGTGTAATTTCTGTCTGATGCTTCGTTCTTCTGTTACCAGCTCAGAGTCAATTCTGAGATGTTTTCCCGACACATGAGATACATTTGTGACAGAGGGGGGGAGAGCTCAGAACAGAGCTAGTCTATTCAGAACACTTTATCTGCTGCGTGGAGGGTGGTGTGCCTTTCCTCCAATCAGCTCTCATACAGTATAACTGAAATCTCTCAGTGACTTTCCTATGTGCTACTGACAGATGAAGAAATATTTTTAACACGATCTGCACTTTGGAAGGGGTGTAGAGAGGGGAAGACAGCAGATATACAAGTAAAACCTTTGTAGGAGGATTTGTTTCATCTCTGTGTATCATCTGAGGCTGTTCACTTGACTGGGTATATGTGAGGGTTTACAACCACTTTAAAGAACATCTCATGGACCCCTGCTTGTCCATCAAGAGCAGCGGTTGCCAGCCAGGCTAATCAGTCTTATCAGTCATGGAAATTAAAGAAATGCTAACCATGGTGAAGTCCTGTTGATACAACAATATATTTATTAAAAATTATTGCACTTACAAGAATCCAGCAAACATAAAGCGTATACAGCGTACTGGAGGAAAGCTCCAATCGACAGTCTCCAAAATGGCCACATGTGTATCGCGCATGCGTAGTGCGACGTACATCCTAGCTCCGCCCTACATATTTTGTCATACATGACTTTATGATATATTTTCATTCCTTTTACTTGTAGTGCTGCAAGTTTTAGTTTTTCATATTGTACACTCCTGTGACTCATTTTCATCTATCAGTGGGCTAAAGCCCTCTGTCGTCTGACGTCAGTCAGCCGGTCCAGGATTGAGGAAAGTCCTGACTTTACAGTCGGGATCCACACAGATGACTGGACCAGCAGCTGACTTAGCCTCTCAGCATGCCGCTCAGATCTAGAGCCACCCCCCCTGCTCCCTCCACAGCCCAGCTCTCCAGTGAGTACTGGAGGGGCAGAGCAGAAAGCCAGTGACTGACAGTCATCACACTCAGCCTAGAGCAGAAGGAGAGAACTGAGCGCTTAGTTCTTGAGGTAGAGTCGGCGGGGGACAGCTGCAGCTGGGAATGGTGCTGCAGCCATCTAGGTTAGTAGGATTTTTTATTTTTCTGCATTCCTGCACTTCTCTTTTAAATTGTAGCATTGCCAGAATGCCTTTAGTGCTGCAGTAGTAATGCTTTCCAATTTATTGGGTCATTTGATGAACTTATTGGCTTATTTTTTATACATACCTTCGTTCAGATGTCTTCTGATTGGTTACATGACACGTGGAGTCCTCTTCACCCCTTTTCCAGTTGTGGGCAATTGCCACTTGCCAGCAACAATCTGTGAACCTCGGGCAATGTGATGATGCAACCCCAGGATATTTGTTTATAAGGCTACAGGCTCACATGAAATATGGTAGGTTAACCTGAAAGAAGACTGGTGTAGGTCCACAGAGTAGTGAGTGTTTGAGAAAGCAAAACCTGCATTTTTAATTCAAAACAGAAGTTTAGGTATGAATTTTACTGCATAGTTACATAGATCCAGCAAGGATCAATGTAAGCATGCATATCTCATACCTGAGGAATGTCTATTAAAGCTGAAAGTCACTGTAATATTTGTCACTCTTACAGCGATAACAGAAGTCTTCTGGTCCAAGGGCAAGAAGCTGTCCTTCTGCATAGTAACCACAGGGGGATGCTTGCTCAGCACTGATGCCATTCAAATAATGTCTTTTTTTATTTTCTTTTATATTTTTATTATTTTCAATAAACAAGTACAATACACACATAAAATATTTAGGACCACCAACCACAATACGGTAAGCCATCCCAAAAACATTAAAACAAAAAGAAGAATTACACAAAAAGAAGTGCATTACAGAATGCCTTGTATTTGTTCAATAAATACAAAGCGTTCTCTGAACAAGGTGGAAAGATGGGGCAGTGTTTTCATGATCTCCACCTCATCCAATCAGAGAACGCCTTATGTTCATAGAAAAAATATAAAGTATTCTGTAAAGTATACCCCCTGTGGTTATTATGCAGAAAGGCAGCTGCTTGGCACTAGACTGGAAAGACTGCTATCACTACAGTGGGTGCTTCCACAGGGATCACACAGGTATACGTTATGCATGCTTACATTGTCCAAGCTGGAACAATGTAACTATGCAATTAGTTTTAAGTAATATCTTGACTACACTGAAAAAATACTATAGTTTGGCCTTAAGACAAGTTTATCTGGTGTGACATTTCTGAACATCACTAGGAGTGTAAATTCTGTATGCATAATTGCAATAATTGTTTTCAATGTAAACAATGCACCAAAGTAATACTAGCATACCAGACCTCTCACTTGGCCCACTGGATTGTAGCATGCTTTTTTAACATTAATTGGATCAGATAGTACCTTATCTTACATTATTTTGATGTGCAATAAATGTGCCATTTCAGTGTCCATTTAATATACACCGTCTTTCATTTACCAGCAAGCAATAAGTTGATACAAATGACCTTTGGTTGAAGATACAGTATGAGCCTAAAGATATGGTAAGATGGCATTTACCTTGTAAAACATGAATGCAGTGTAGCTTTGCTTGCTTATGGCCTGCCTTGTATCAAAGGCATTTACTCATGGCTGTCTTCATATTTTATTATGTAGTTTCAAGAAAATGTTGAAGAACCAGTACGTTGGAAATATATGACCGTACCAGTTTATTTTTCTGAGGACAAAGATAAAACACACCATAGATTCGAGAGTCAAATGGCAAGCGCAGAAAGGGAAAAAATATTTGCTATGTTAGCAGATAAGAGCTGCCTTCCAACAG
Source organism: Lithobates sylvaticus (assembly GCA_028564925.1). Taxonomy (NCBI): domain Eukaryota; kingdom Metazoa; phylum Chordata; class Amphibia; order Anura; family Ranidae; genus Lithobates; species Lithobates sylvaticus. The sequence goes on along the minus strand of CM053028.1, from coordinate 307,665,871 downwards.
AATAAGTGTGAAAGAAATGAAATTCAAAATGTTAACACTATTTAAAGCAAATTGGTTTTTAAGCCAGTAATTAATCACCGTTTGCCTCTGTTCAGTGGTACATTTAAAGCAATTTCTGGGAGCAATGGCAAGCAGTCAGCTGTCTGGGTTATGAGTTGGACGGTAATGTAGTGACTTTTCCATTTGATATGCCTTCATTTTACCAGGTAATTAACAGGGCACAATTATGGAACCTAATCTATATTTAGTAGCTATTTGTTGTTTCTCCTGCATCTAACGCAAAATTGCAGTACAAAGACTTTTCCTTTCATCATGCTGTTTCCACATTTCTGTAAGTCAGAATGAAATCACCTTGATTGGTTACTTAATTAATAAATGCACAATTAAACAGAATATGAGATCTATTTATAAGGGTCTTCAAAATAGGAGCTTTTTACTTTGTCAGTTTTCTGTCTACATGGTCGAAACATGTTTTTCTATTTTAAAGCTTAACCCCAAGCAAACAGCTAAATACAAAGATAAGATACATATAAAGGAGATTTTTTTTTTAGCCTATCAGAGGATTTGTATTTCTGTCAATTCAGTTATGGCAGGGCAGGTGACCTGATTTTTTCTCTGCAATTAAGTAACACTTAACCTCCAGTCTGTGGCTAGACAGTGAGAGAGGCAGCAAAGTAATGACATCAAATCTCTCACTCTGTTCTCTACTCCTGCTGGCATGCCCTCTGCATGTGAGTACTGCAGCATTGACTTGTGCTGCGTCTCCCTCTCCCTGTCTGAAATTTGCTATGCAATAGAAACCAATTAGCTTATACCAAGTCAAATTTAGGTTCTTACATTACTCCTATTGTACTGCAGCTACCACAAGTTACACAAAGTGTTATGTGTTGCAATGCCATGGTCATACCTCCTAACTTTTTGAGATTGGATAATTGGATAGAGGGACACCTTTAAGCAAAAAATACATGCCATGCCCCCTTAAAGAAGAATTATGCAAAAAATATGATTAGTTAAACCCACAAGCGCCGATAGACCTCCTAAATGTGAGGTCTCAATCTCTTTTTTTTTTTTTTAAAGGGGTAAATTTTATTTATTTTTTAGTACACAACAAACAACAAAGAAAACAAACATGTATATGGAGCGAACATCGCTCAAACCATTACAAAATATGGTAAATTGGTATACATTTAGTGGATACATAGCAACCTAAAGGTCAAATGTCTAGTTTGCTTAATTTAAACCAATCAATGATTAGGGGCTTTATGCAATCTCTCAAGGGGCAGGTGGTATGTTACTTTCGGAGCTGACCCAAGAGCCCCAAATCTTTAGGATTTTTTTTTGGGCATCCTCTGGCTTCATACGTCAACTTATAGCATGATTAATGGTAGTGAACCAAAAGGCTATAGTGGGCGAAGATTGAGACTTCCAATGGATGGTTATCGATTTCTTAGCATAAAACAATACTATGCATGCATAAAGGTTTGTACATTTTTAGATATACCTTCATCATCAATATATCCCAGTAAACACCGTAGAGGATTACAGATATTGGGTATCTGAGTTAGGGAGCTGATGAAGGCCATGACCTCCGACCAGAACTTCCTAATCGGAGTGCACTCCCACATCAGATGAAAGAATGTGCCATCAGCCATGCCGCATCGAGAGCACAATGCAGAGGGTAATCTATTTAATTTATACAGTAAATATGGTGTAAAGTAGGATCTGTATAGCAATTTTGTCTGTATCACCTTGTCACGGGAAGAAATGACAGAGGGAACTTGGAGGGGAAGAACTTCCTGCCAGATGTCTTCCGTCAATTCAGGGATGTCAGCACTCCATTTATTGGCTGTACTGCTGAGCCTATGAGTTGTAGAATGTAAGAGGGTCCTATAATACATTGAAACTAGTTTGGTGTGAGAAGATTCAGACAGTAATCGTTCTAGCAGGGAAAGTTGAACAACTATGTTACGAAGGCCAAACTGCATTGCCACAGTGTGGTGTATCTGCAAATATAGGAAGTAGGCCATTCGGGGTAGATTATACTCCCGACGAAATTCCTCAAAAGGGGGGAACATGTTATCCAAGAATAAATGCATGATTGTTTTCACCCCCCGTTTAGACCATAATCCCCCATCAGTTCTGCGGGAGAATTCTTGTAGATTCGGATTCCCTCATAAAGGGGTATTTGGTGAGTATATATTGTGTTCGTTGGATGACAGCATTTTAGTGAGCCTAAAAATTTGTAGGGTCATTGCTAGGATAGTTGTACCTTCTCTCCCTCTAAGGGACATACAGTGAATCAGGTTTTGAAGGGAGTATAGCTGCCTCCAGGGCAGTGGCCGCATTGTTGGCTTCAGGATAAAACCACCAGTGTGCATGGGCCAACTGCGAGGCAATATAATAGGTATGAAGGCAGGGTAAAGCCAGCCCGTCCTCCACTACTGGCAGCTGTAGGGTGTTTTTGGCAATCCTTACTGCTCCACCCTCCAAATAAAAGTGGTAAGGATTGAATCTATTTCCTTAAATTTGACCTTAGTGACATATACTGGTGAATTACTCAGGATATACAAAAATCGTGGTAAAAAGATAATTTTGAAAATGTTTATCCTACCTAGTAATGTCAGAGGGAGATTGGTCCATGTCTTTAATGTGGTTCTCAGTCTTCCGATAAGAGGATCTAGGTTAATTTTGATATAAGAGGAGATTGGGTGTTGCAACACAACCCCCAAATATCGGAAGGAGCTGACTATTTGTAGCGGACAAGAGGGAGGTAGCACTATCGATGTTGCTTGGTCTATCATGAATAGAAGAGATTTGTCCCAGTTGACCTGGAACTCAGAGAAGTGACCAAAACTCCAAATAATTTCCAGCAGGGCTGGGAGAGACTATTGAGGATCCGACAAGTAAATTAACATGTCATCAGCGTACAGAGACACCTTTTCCTCCAGACCCCCAACCACCCCACTGGATCTTATCAGCGCCGCCAGAGGTTCTATCACCAGTCAGAAAAGAACCCAAGGGTATGGGGGGCAGTGTAGAGCAGCAGAACCTATCAATAGAGTTATCAAGTACCGTATTATAATGACCCGCTATCGATAAAGGGCCCTCCGCCATTGCAATATGGAGCTCATCACCCGTTCAAAGAACAGTTTAGTGAAGGGTGGCAGAGCATATAGCCTAGTCACCGTGTGATCCGGGCGTCCCAGGGTATCTACCCAATGCAACGCCTCCTTAGGCTCCGTGAAGAAGTAGGCCTCGCCCTGATAAATGATCCTCAATCTTGCAGGATAAAGCATACCATAGGGTAAATTAAGCTCTCTTAGCCTCTTTTTGATGGCCAGAAAGGTAACCCTTTGTTTCTGAGTGGCTGCTGAGAAGTCAGGAAAGGTAGTAATTCCATTGTCGTTAAAGGATACTTTGCCTTTTTCTCGGGCAGCTCTGAGAATGGCTTCCCTGTCTCTGAAGTGTAGTAATTTAATGAGGATGGCGCGTGGCGGGGCTCCAGAGGGCAGGGGGTGTAGGGGAACTCTATGTGACCTCTCGATGGCGAACAGCCGTGAGAAGGTGGAAGCACCAAACATGGTGGTCAGCCAGCGCTCCATAAAGGCCTCTGGGTCTCTGCCCTCTGAGCCCTCCGGGAACCCCAAGAAGCGTAAATTGTTGCACCTCAAGTGGTCTTCCATGTCCGTGAGCTTGTCAGCAGTATAGGTTTGGGCCTGACGCAGTGAGGTCTTTATCTCTGGTAGTATCTGGCAGTGTATTCATGTGGTGGAGGTTAAGCACTGAAGCACTTTTACAGAAGAGAAATACTACACTTGTGTGTTGTCACATGAGTCTTCTGTGGATTTTTACGGACTATTTGTTGTTTTATGAATAATTGGTTTTGACTTTAACTTTTCCCAATAGTCCGTTTTACTTTGCTGAGCGTTTTGCTTATTGGACGCTTGTGCTTTCACAGTTTTCTTTGCACTGTTAACCGATTTATACTATACCAATAAGTAATTTTGATCCAAAGTGGACAGTGCAACACGTTGCAATTTTAAATCACAGAGACACTGTGTGGATAAAGTGGCCCTGAGATGGAAAGAAGTTCTCTTCCTTTTTCTGCTCTGCCACAAGTGCCCTGTTCATGATACCACACAGTGTGTGCTCCAGCAGGAATACAACTGCTAAAGTGCATGCTTTGTCTCAGCTTACCATTCTTGTCACCTCCTTAAACAGAAACAATGCAGTATTCATATCCTATATCTGCAGGCACTGGAGTGGAGAAAAGCAGCTTAGCTTCCCTGAGCCTGTCCTTGTGCGATACTCACACAAGTATTGATGGACCTCTGTTGGCTGTGCAGCCTCTGCATCATGGCAAAATCAAGCTCCACCTGGTGGGTATGCCACAGATCAGGTTGTTTGTTGGCAGATAGAATTCCTGCTGCATTTCACCCAGCTGAACAGGGCTGCGTAAAATGGCTACAATGTCTTCTGGTCTACCTTAGACCCAGGTAACCCAGGATATCTATCCAGGAACTGCTGCACCACCAGATGGAGGATTGGGATCAACTTTCCCTTCCAGAGGGCGGATAGCAGGTTGGTACCATTGCAGCACAGCACCATTCCTGGCACAAGTTGCCCCAGGGTTAACCCCCTCTGGGACTGCCTCTGTAGAGCTAAAATAATCTCTGCCCCAGCATGGCCCCTGTCCCCTAGGCATGCCAGCTGCAGTAGTACTTGCTAGACATGTGCACACTGAAATATTTTGTTTCGGAATTTAGTTTTCGTCCAAAAAATAAAATTTAGTTACTCCCGAAATTTGTTTTTATTTATTTAGTTTTTCGTTAAAAATTGCATTCGTATGAAAATCCAAATTAATTAAGGTCAAATCTGTCATTGAAGGCTTATGGTGTCTGTCGAATGTTCAAAAAAGATTTGACGGAGCAGCTAAACTGTACGACGCTGTATAGTTTAGCTGCTCCATCGAATCTTCTTAGAACTTTCGACAGACACCATAAGCCAAAGATTCAACGTTTGTATGTTTTTCGCTGCTTTGTCGAATCTTTGTCGTTCATGTTGAATGTATATAGTTCAAACAGAAAATAGACTGGTGATAGTGATCACTGATCAGACAGGTAACAAGATAGGGTATATAGAATCTATATAGAATCCCAATCTATAATATAGAATCTATAATGATAAATACCCCCCCCCCCCCCCACAACACGGGCAGCCTCTGAGGGTATCACAACACTAGGAACACTAGTACCACTATCAAGTTCACAACACTAACACAATAGCAGCAGATTATTATGAATAAGTTGAACTGTAGCTTGCTTCACTATTGTTCTGCTGCACTGCTTATGCTTAATTGCTAAATAATTCAGGTTCTCTGACAAACAGACCAGCTAAGATTGACTGTCTTCTGAAATGATTGAGTGTGTGTGTCTCTCTCTTCTAGCAATCGTAAGTGAAAGTGAGTTGGCTGTACGTGTGTACTTAGTTCTAGCTATTTTACTGCTCCTGCTCTTTGGTTACATTCAGCCAATAACATTCATCATCATCATTATTTTTATTTTACTTCCCCCACCCAATTCCAGCAGTCAAATCTTTTCTCTCTATGTCAAATCTTCTCTCTATGTCAAATCTTTTCTCTCTATGTCAAATCTTTTCTCTCTCTGTAGAATAATCTTGGACTAATAGAGTTAAGGTTAGGCACATTTGACCACAGGTTCGATAGACACAGATTGTTATTGTCAGCGGCATGTTGAATATCCTATCTATATCGAACTGTTGTCACAACGAAAATGAAAATAAAGCATTTGTTTATGTCGGATCTTACGTTTTTCGGATTCTGCACTTTCGTTATCGTTTGTTAAAACGATAACGAAAATACCTAAAATTCGGACGAAAATGCATTCGGACAAAAACAAATGCACATGTCTAGTACTTGCCATATTTTTGCTTGAGCGGTTGCTTAGCCTCTTGAACACTTAAGGGAGCTAGTGGGTCATAGGACAACTCAGTGGAATAGGGCATTGTTGAGGACAGTAGGAGGAGGTGGAGGAAACAGCTCTGGCACTGTAACTACCAACTGTAAAGACCTGTAAAGACTGTAAAGGCTGAACAAGCTCCAGAGGTGTGCCTTATCCTGCATCCTTGACAAATGTGAGCAGAGTCACCCAGTGACCCATGAATGATTTATAGCAGCCCTCTCACTAGCCACACAAACTGCAATTCACTGCAAAGTATCAGTAGCAAATGTACAGTACAAATATAGTACTGTTTATAGCACTGAGTACTGTATAAAGCACAAAGAAGTAATAACACACTACACTACACTAACCAACACTCTCTCTCCCTAAAAGCAATGTCAGCTGTCCCTCACTAAACTCTGAAAACACTGACAAAGGACTATTGGAAAAGCAGCAGCTTAGGTCAAAACCATAATTGACCAAAGTCTTGCACTTGACCAGAGTTCAGGTGCAAGACTTTAGCCAATGATGGCAATGCATTAAGGGACGTTCAGTAGAATAATTCCCACTGAAACTCCCAAAAGTTCAGGATTTGGCAGAACACTTAACTAGAGAATGTTCAGGCTGAACTTACACTTAGACCAAATACTTCGCTCTTCCCCAATTATAATAAAACCACTGTTAGAAACAAATTATGCTAATCAATTGTGTTGCCAGTGAACATGGATGTGAATGGTGAGATAATTTAACCAGTTCAATACCCGCCCATAGTCATATGACGCCCACAAGGTGGATCTACCATCCTGGGTGGGCGTCATATGACGTCCTCGGATTCCCGGCCGCCTGGGGGGCGCGCGCGCCCGCGGCATCGCTCGGGACCCGGTGCGAGTGCCCGGCGGCCGCGATGTCCGCCGGGCACCCGCGATTGCCCGTTAAAACAACGGGACCGGGCGGGACCGTGGAGCTGTGTGTGTAAACACACAGCGCCACGTCCTGTCAGCGGGGAGGAGACCGATCATGTGATCCCAGTACAGAGGATCACATGATCGGTCTCCTCCCCTTAAGTCCCCTCCCCCTACAGTTAGAATCACTCCTATTAGGGACACACATTAACCCCTCCAGCGCCCTCTAGTGTTAACCCCTTCCTGACAGTCACATTTACACAGTAATCATTGCAATTTTATAGCAACGATCGCTGTGTAAATGTGAATGGTTCCAAAAATGTGTCAAAAGTGTCCGAAGTGTCCGCCGCAATGTCGCAGTCACGAAAAAAAAAATCGCAAATCGCCGCCATTACTAGTAAAAAAAAAAAAAAAAAAATTCAATAAATCTATCCCCTATTTTGTAGACGCTATAACTTTTGCGCAAACCGATCAATATACGCTTATTGCGATTTTTTTTACCAAAAATATGTAGAAGAATACGTATCGGCCTAAACTGAGGAAAAAAATTGTTTTTTTTAAAAAAAATGGGATATTTATTATAGCAAAAAGTTTTTCAAAATTGTCGCTCTTCTTTTGTTTATAGCGCAAAAAATAAAAACCGCAGGGGCGATCAAATACCACCAAAAGAAAGCTCTATTTGTGGGAAAAAAAGGACGTCAATTTTGTTTGGGTGTAACGTCGCACGACCGCGCAATTGTTAGTTAAAGCGACGCAGTGCCGAATCGCAAAAAGTGCTCTGGTAAGGAAGGGTGTTTAAAAGCCCTGTATTGAAGCGGTTAAGCTGGGAAAATAATATACATAGTAATTATCATCCTATTTCTTTTCTTTTTTAACTATCACACATAGTTCCTTCTAACTTTCAGTGTACACTGCAAGCTGGGTGATGACAGAATCTTCTCAGGAACCAATGATTGTCAACTGTAATTTGTATCCCAATTAAAAGGACATATCTATCCTGTCACACGTGGTCCATGTTTCTAGCTGTTTGCCAATCAACCCTTCCTGTGTTCTAATAAAGCATTTCAGCTACCGTGAAGGCAGGCAGTCATAGTAAAAAACATGCCGAGGAAACAGCTCATTAATCATTTAATATTTGCTCCTGTGGACTTTTATCAGCAATGAGTTGTTTTTAGTGAAAGAAATTATTTTAATGGATTTTCTCCAGAGGCCTCCAGTCGACACCATTTATTATTTATGAAAGTAACATTATTTAGCATAAATGCTCTACATTTTTAAGACCAAAAAACTGCCAATATATTTGAAGCTTAAGGATTGATTTTTTAATCATGATTGTTATTGCTTTTCATTGCATTGATCATATCATGTAGAGAAGTAAACTAAAAATGTGTGCTGTGTTCTGTAATATTTTATATTTAGCAATGAACTAAAGAGCGTGACAATTGTTCAAGCAATTTAAATTGATTTCTATAGGAGGGTGATGTTAAACTACAAATTGACAACTTGTACAAACAGGCAACAAACAGCGTTGTGGATTTAAACATATAAAAAGGTATTATAACAGCTTTTAAATACTATCTAAAAAAGGACTCTTTCCTAATGATGGATCAAGGAGGTGATCCATTGGAACGTGACTTGTGGTTAATATAAGAGTATGTGCATCAGGATAGTTAATGCCCCCCTTTCCCCTTTCATGCCACCTATGTTCCCATGTCCTATCTTTCCGTACTATTCATCTTCTAGTACAATGTGGTTCATTTACAAATTAGTTAATTATTCTAAACCTTTTCTTACACCATCCAACTCCTCATTAGTATTATCAAGGACTCTGAAATAAAGCACAAAAAAGGAAAACTATGACTTGGGTTCTATGAAATTTAGTTAGAACAAATATAAATTTAATTTTTCCATTGTACAGACATAAAAATAAATGTAAAAAGTAAACTGCACTTATGTAAACATATTAAACTTTTGTAAAGCAGCACCACTGACGTGAGATATGATCACATAAATAATAAATATATAGCAAAAGTTGTTGCGCTAAACAAAAATATAAATGTGAATATACATATAAATATAAATATAAAACAATGAGTCCATATGTCTTCCAACTGTCATCAGTGTAATGCCTTCACTTTAATCAAAAGTGCTTGAACGCTGATTCATTCAATATACCCACCTTGTAATAACCACCACCATATCAAAAGATGTACCCTTACCAGAGCATATTGACCACCTATTACGGGAGGGTCAAATAAGGCTTGTGTGTCTAATATGTTCAATCCACGCTTGCTATTCCACATCAAAGAACAAGATAAACGCCAATAGTGTAAAATCCTTAACACTTGGCTTTATTTAAGTAATGCATAACATGCCATTACATGGGTACAATCTTCCTCAGTCCAAAAACAAGGACATTGGCTCAATCCAAATGCGTTGACAGGAGATAAACCTTTTACCTAGCCAGCTTCATTACAATAGAATTTCTTCCGGAGCATGGCAGGGTACAGATATCCAAGAGTCTCAGCTGAGGAAGGGGAGGTCCTCCCTGGAACACATCCCATTTTGCCTTGGTGGTGTAGAGAGGAACAGACAGCTTCATGTCCGGTGCTTACCTGAAAGTCCAGAGACTGGTGGCTGTGTAGTGTGTGGTTTAAGGCATCTGACAGGTGGAAGATGGTGACTCAGCTTGGAGTCTCATCATACTGGATTTGACATCAGTGAGGCTTGTATCTGTGGCTATTCCATCCAAGACTATTGTGAGTTATTTCATGTTGTGTATCCAACACATTTTACTTACTACATTATGAGGCTTTTCTGCACCACTTTTTGTTTTAAATTTTCCTTAACTTCAGTTCTGCTCTCCTCTTTCTCCTCCTTCTGTTGTCCTTTAAGTTTGGGAGCCCTATAATCTAGGACAAAATGGTCATAATGGCTATATTTGTAGCAGGTATGTTGTCAACTTGACTGTGACAAGTGCAGACAAATTAAATGTTGGGCAAAGCCATAAGAATATTTTTATTTTTTTATAATTGCTCTCAAATGACTAGCTGTCAATGATCCCCTTCAATAGTAGACACACTACTTAAGCCACAGCAAGGGGATTTGTAGATCATGTGCCAATTTGTTGGAATGAACACTGAATTCTAATGTAACTAGGTTCTACTCTCTCTCCTTCAGAATCATCATTTGACTCTGGCTTTTGTATGGTTGGGTGCAATCTACATACACCCCTCCCTTGTTTTGAAAGTAATACATCTGCTGCACTTTGTTGAACCCCCATAACATATGGAGTTGGAGGCCCAGACATGCAAGTCTTTTTGGTGGCTCTTTTGAAAGAAGTCCCAGATTTCTCCATCAACCGATAAAACAACCACCTCTGCTCATTATCTACAGTATGGTTTTGAAAATCTATTTAGAAGAGAAGTTATAAAGAAAAAGAAAAATTACAAAGAAGACAAATTGACACACACATGAAAGTCCGCTATAGCAAGTGTGTCAAGACCTAGCCTTCTCACAAAAAGGGATTTTTTTGTGAGAAGGACCCCACAAAATAAAAACATTTTACATTTTAATACATTCACTTAAAGCCCCATACACACGGTCGGACTTTTTCATCAATTTGGTCCGATCGGACAAGGTTGTTGAAAAATCAGACCGTGTGTATGCACCATCGGACAGTGTTCGTCGGTTTGTCCGTCGGACAAAGTCTTATCTCCTGCTGGAAAGATTTGCCGTCAACCCGGTCCGATCACACCAAATCCGAGCGTGTGTACGCTTGTCCGACGGACAAAGTGCTACGCATGCTCAGAAGAAATTCTGTGACGGAAGCGCTCGGTCAGGTAAAACTACCTTTCCTAATCGACACAGCACATTCGTCACGCTGCAATGTTAAAATGTCTTTAATGCAGCGCATTCTCTTTTTCTTTAAAATGCAACAAGAATGACATCTTTTAGCTGCTCCTATTCACCCGCACTTCTCACAAACTTACTTCTTTATTACTTTGCAGCATTTATACACTACATGTTTATTTTTACTCAGATCGTAATACAATCTTTCTTATTTTTTTAACCAGATTTTTTTTTTTTGGGGGAATACATATTTGAAGGAGGTTTTTTTTTTTTTTGGAGGGGGTTTGTATGTCTCAACTTAGCAAAACCACATTATTAACATTTGTATTTCTTGCTTACATTTACTAGGAGTTTGTTGGTTGTTGGTGCCCCTTGTTAATTCTAGGATTAGTGAAATGTACCTGCCTACTCAAAGAAAAACTGTCATTGTAGAAAAGTAAAACACAATAGTCAATGATTATTTCAAATCAAAAAAACCTTTATTTAGGTCTCAGCAACAGACCAAAGAGGAACGCAGCCATGGTGAAACTTGGGGAATTTGCAAAGCCTTGGACACCCATGGCAACCATCATTTTACAGACTTAAACAATTGGGGGCATGAAGACTACCTATCTAAATAATAAGGGAGCGCAATCTGGTCCTGAAGTCCAAAACATCCGGAACTGCAGCAGATGCCATCTAGGTCCCCAGGCTCTGGTACTACGAGAGGCTCCATCTTCTCTCAGACCAGACTGAGTCCAGGTTGTCACTCTCTTGTCTTCCTTGTACGCTTCCTTCCACGCCGTGGTGCTGGTGCTGGTGGGGTGGCAGAAGGAGGAGGAGGAGGCGGAGCAAGGTCACTCTCGCAAACATGTGTGAGGGGAGTCATCTCCCCAGCCATGCCCTCATTTAGGATTTTGAGGATGACCTCCTCACACATGCTGCGTTGCCCCGCCTCCATACCCGTAAATTTACTTGTAACCAAGGAGGCAAAGGCCTCCTCGTAGGTGGGTGTGGCATAGAGGGAGGCTGAGGCATCTTTTATCAGCTGGAGCGCTGACTCTCCCACCTCCCCCATGTTTTTCGCCCTTCTGTAGGGAAGGCGGAGGGGAGAGACTTGGGAGACAGTCAGGCTCCTACGCCTACCCCCCTCTTGGCTGCCACTACCCCCTGCCTCCTCCTGACTGCCACCTTCCACAGCCACCTCCTGGCTGAGGTCTTCCTGTGTCTGAAAAAGGGACATAGTTTCAGTTATTTGTTCATCAAACACACACAATTCTCATCTAGTGACTGTTGCAAAATGTTTTCAAATACAAAACCATACAATTCTCAGCCCTGCAGTTTAGATTCTTCCCAAAAATGTCTCCCACACCACTGTCTGTTGATATGTCAATCACGTTAGGAAATAAGCAATTGGGGATCCTGAATTAACTGAACATCATTCATTATTCAACAAACTGGTTCCAAAACTACTATACCTGGAACAAGCTGGGCACCTGCACATATTCCTGACTGGAAGGCCCAGGTTGGTCCTCGGAAGCCTCATCAGGGGTGGCGTGCGTGGAAGGACGCGTGCAAGGAAGAGTCGAGAGTGACTTCCTGACAGTAGCCTGGTCTTTGAGAAAGTGGAGCCTGTCATAGTACCAGAGCGTGGGGACATGGACATCAGCTGCTGCAGCTCCAGATGCTTGTGACTTCAGGACCTTATTGCGCTCCCGGAAATAGGTAGTCTTCATGTTGTTTATCTTCACTTTTAAGTTTGCGACGGTTGCCATGGGCAGGGTAGGCTTTACAAATGCCACCAGTTTCAGCAGGGCTGCGTACCTCTTTGGTCTGTTGCTATAATCCCTGTGTTTTGCCTGCCATAAGAGGGGGAATTGCCGGTATTTATCAATGAAGTGTGGGAGAAAGCTCACGTTGTAGAACGCCTCCATCACCTCTGCAAGACACAACGCCACACAAAACAATATAAATAATGTCAGCCTAAACACTCCTAATCTTCTCCATAAAGAAGCCTCAAGTTCTAATCAGTCTAGGCTAGTTATGTACCAACGTCAAATTGTACCTTCGTTTGTAGCGATCGTCTCGTGCGTGAGCTTTCTCTCCCCTCGTCTCCCAGATCGTGGCTACGACACAGGCGTGTGACGTTTTATATACAGTGCGCATGCGTCAAACTCCGCCCGCCCCTGACGATCTTTCTCGTCTATTCCCCACCCCTTCTCTTTACGGCGCAGTGGGGAGAGCACATGGCGGGGACACAGCAGGTGCGCCCCAAATATCCCCCCAACGAGGAGGAGGACGAGGAAAGGCCGGAGGCAGAAACGTCCCGATCCCGGAGCCTGAAATTCAAGGCCTCCAATATGTCATTTGGAGAAATGTTGGAGATGGTGGACATATTAAAGAGGAGCGACTATGATGGGAAGTATGGGCCTTACCTCAACCCCAATGTCCGCAAGGCCAAGATCATGTCTAAAGTTGTGAGGAGGCTGTACAATCATTTTGGGGTACAACGATCCAAGGAGCAACTGAGGAAACGCTGGTCAGACCTGAAACTGAGGGAGGCCGATCAGTACAGAAAGATCAAGAGAATTCTTCTAAAAAGTAAGTAGTTGTGTTTTGTGTTTGATTTCTTGCTTGCATACTGCTCCATGTGGTTTGATTTTTACAAAGTTGTACATTCCAAAATGGCCACTTTCATGTTCGTCTGTGCATTCGATCGTACTCAGCCTCGATCTTTCTGCCACTGTCATGGTCGTGTGTGTGTCCATTCGATTGTACGCAACCTCGATCGTGCGGCCACTTATAATACGATGTTTGGTGTTTTTTTGGGGGAAAGGAAGTTTGTTCTCCCTAGAAATGTCATCCAGAATGTAAAGGCAATTTATTCAATGTAAAGGAGAGGTCACCCAGTAGGTGTTTACCCATCTGGACTCGAGAGCACTAGTGCTGGGACACCCAAACCCCCTTTTTATTAGCCTTTTCCACACATGTGCTCCAGTGGATACTAGAGGGGGGTCTCCATCACACAAACTTCTACCAAAAAGCTAGTCAGTTTAGCACCTTTACAAAGTGACTACATTCATGTAGTTGACATTTGTAACTGGCCAAACTAAAATAGTGTCCGTCACTTTCAAGCAATGTTTGTCATTTCCTATTTCTGCCCTCAATAGTTTGTGTTGCTAAATCTTCCTTTTGGACATTCTCATAGGGGAGCGAAAACTTGGGCCGTCTGAGGAAACCCCCCAACCAACACCTCCCAAAAAAGGGGAAAGAGCAGAAGCAGAGGAGGAGGAGGAGGAAGGAGAGATCATCGAACTTGGAGAAATTGTCACCACAACAGGTGAGTGTGGGAGAACACAGCTACTGGTAAGCTAATCCATGTATGGCTGCCTCATTTCCAACACCCCATTTTTTTTGTTTGTGGTTTTTAGGTGACGTGGATGTTGTGGAAGAAAAATCGCACTTTACCACAGAGAGTGCCCACGTACTCATCGGAGAGATAATGGTCTGCAATCGAGATCTAGATTACATAAAGCAAAACATCAATGATGTTCAACAAAAATTGAAGAACATCATTGATGTTTTAGGAAAAATATGAAAAAGCACCAAGTAATTTACACACATTTGTGCCAGCTTCTGAACACATTTGCAACTTAAAAACTGTGTGAAATTTGGAACATGCACACATTGTGTCCACATGTGCTAGCTCCCATCATGGTGGATGAATGGCAACGTTTTTTTTGGGGGTGCAAACACTTTACGAACTACGAAAGTGGTTGTGGTGAAGGGGTTGCACCCCCAAAAAACGTCCATTCATCCCCATGATGGAAAATGGCACTTTTGAAGCTTCTAGGCATGTGTTTTACCATCTAATGACCATTTTCAGAACCAAATTGTGTGCATGTTCCAAATTTCCACTTTTCGGGGGTGCCCCCCCCATGTGATGAAGGCAAGATCAAACACACTTTGAACATATAGTCATGTCTGATCTTGTCTTCACTTTACAAAGTTGAACTTTCCTACTTCATAGGTTCTGCTTAGCTCCATGCCTGGTTTTACAAATTGCGTAATCTTTGTAAATAATGTTGTAAATAACCAAGATGTTGTCAGTTTTGGCGTGAAGATTGTAAACGCACTTGTGAATGTTTTCCAAGTAAACTTTTTTACTTTTCAAAATGTGTGGCTTCCTTATTTAACTAAAACAATGCATTATGTATGTAAAATGTAAAGGATATGGGGGCAATGGGTGTTATTTACTAAAGGCAAATCCACTTTGCACTGCAATTTCCTTTCCCAGGGAACTTTTTCAATGCACTTGTAGAGCATAGCGGATTTGACTTATGTAAATGACACCCACAGTGCTTTGTACGAAAACACGGAGCACAGCATTTTGGAGAATACACACATGTCACACCTGGTGCTGAAAAGGAGTATTTTGGGTGTCAGTTATGCAGGACAAACCTTCTCTAGACCAAAGATTAGGTAGCAAACACACATGAGAATAATCTTTTTGGGAAGAAGAGACTGTTACCTCCTTTTGCCCAGAAAGTGCATTACCACTGTCGAAGGCAAAGGGAAAAAATGTCAAAGTAAAATAAGCTAAAAAGAAGACTGAAATGACAAGAAATCAGAGGTTGGTTAAAATATCAGATTTATTAAAAAATGCCTCTCACACATCGTCAGGCAGAGCAATGGCCCCCCTACCCACAAAGTATTCCATATATTGGTCCCGGACCACGCGGGCATTGAGAGGGGGCAAGCCTGGACGTGCCACTCGAAGGGCTGTGAGGTCCGCATTTGGAGGGCCCTCCACATCTGGGCCAACGGGCACCACATAGTTCCTGTTATGTCTTTTGAGGAAGTTGTGCAATATGCAACAGGCAAGAACTATGTGGTTCAGTTTGTATTCCGCCAAGTTAAATGCCGTCAGGAACAGGCGGAAGCGGCTGGCCAGGATGCCAAAAGCGTTCTCCACCACTCTTCTGGCTCTGGACAGCCTGTAGTTGAAGACCCTCTGGTCCGGGGTGAGGGTCCTCATCGGGAACGGCCTCATCACATGGGGAGTCAGCGCAAACGCTTCATCTGCGACAAAGACGAAGGGGAGTCCTTCGGCATTCTCCTCTGGAGGTGGCAAGCACAGACTGCCACTTTGGAGACGCCAGTAGAACTCCGTGTGCGTAATGGCCCCACCATCCGATATCCGGCCGTTCATCCCCACGTCCACATACATAAACTCGTATGTTGCCGACACCACCGCCAACATCACTACACTATTAAACCCTTTATAATTATAATAGTAGGACCCCGAGTTGGGCGGTGGGACGATGCGGACGTGTTTCCCATCAATTGCCCCTCCGCAGTTAGGAAAGTCCCAACGGCTGGCAAAGTGGGAGGCCACAGTCTGCCATTCCTGTGGCGTGGAAGGGAACTGTGGAGTGAAACAAGAAAAAAAAATTAGTCACTTTGCACCTAAACATTGCAAGCAGATTAGACAATCAACATCTTGGAACAAGAGCATTGTATAAAATTGGAGGCTGGAAAGTATTTACACAGAAAAGTAGAGGCTCCCCTTCACAGATTACTCACCCCCCCATCAATCCCCCCACTTCTGATGGGACATTGGCAATAACTATGGTTTTGGGGGGGGGGGGTGGTGGACAGGTAACCCTCTGCACTTCATTGATTGGCAAATGGCTCAATAATGTGGCCTAGTTTGGCCAGACCCTCTGTACTTAACACTATTGGCAGGCCACAGGAAAGATCAAATAACATTTCCCCCCCCCCCCCCCCAAAAAAGGCAGGCACAGTGTGACATTATTAAATTACCAAGCAAGCTAATAGGAGGGAAAGAAGACAAAAAAATAGGAAATGGAATGTATGGAGGCAGTCCCTTGCACTACATGCTTTGCTGAATTCATCCCTAAAGATGCGCACTATAAAGAGGTAGGTATATAGTGTGTATGGACCTTGGGAAAGCCAGCAGATAAAGGATTGGTACCATCTGACAGAGCAGTTGGGGGAGGGGGTTCCTAATGAGTTTGCCCCCCCCCCCCCACCAAAAGAACAAAAAAAGGGGGCTCTACATGAAGTAAACCACACAGCAAACATTTGTGCATATTTTAGGGGGTGTTTGGGGGCAAACAATACTATGCAGCAGACAAAAGACATTGCTTAAGTGAGTACGCCATAGGTGTCTATTGGGGCAGAAGAGCATGCTGGTGAGGTAAGTGAAGGGAAAAATGCATGAAGGAGAAAAGGGGCACAGCATATTAGAACATATTGCAATCATGGTAATTAGGGAAGGAGGTCAAAAATACAAGTCATTAGCAAACAGAGCATACATAGAAGGGAATAGTAAAGTAGAAATGTTACCTTAATATAGTCCTCCTGCAGGACCTGAATGATGGCAGAACAGGTCTCTGGAATAATGAGTCCCAGGGCCTGGGGAGAGATACCTGAAGAGAACTTCAAATCCTGAAGACTTCTCCCTGTCGCCAAGTACCTCAACGTGGCAACAAGCCTCTGCTCCGGAGTAATGGCTTGTCTCATGCAGATATCCTGCCGGCTGATAAAGGGGGTCAGCAAAGCCAAAAGACGGTGAAAATCGGGGTCCGTCATCCTGAGAAAGTTCCTGAAATCATCAGGATTATTCTCCCGGATCTCACGAAGCAAAGGCATGTGCGAGAACTGGTCACGCTGAAGCAACCAATTCTTGGTCCACATACTCCTCATCACTCTGTTCATGGACGGGTCTTGGGTCAAAGCTAAAAGCCCGACACCAATTCCGCGTACAGCACGAACTCGGCGACGAGTACGCACGGGAAACATCGCTCAGAAGGTCACAAAAGGTCGGCTGGTCAGAACGGACAAACAGAAAGCACCGATAAACAGCAAGGCCTGAAAGAACGAAGTGAATACCAGCAACGAGCAGACAATAAGCAGTGCAAATCAAAGCGTCCTATATCAAGATATAGGCCGCAATGACCAACAAATGCGAACTGACTACACGCACTAATAAACAGATACGCACGACAAGCACAAACTGAAGAGCAGTAACGATCTGAGTCAGAAAACTGAGAAGCGCGAATCTTAAGTCACCAAACTTCCACTAACTCTCGATAAACACGGGATCAGCAGAAGGAGCCCAACGGGTGCCTGACGTGGTGCTGAACTTCCCTTTTGTAATCTCGTGGACGACGACTTACGTCACGACGTTCTTCCGGACCGGATATTCCGACAACGTAGTCCGACCGTGTGTACGCAACGCCAACATCGGACAAAGTACGTCGGACAAAGTCCGACCGACCTTGTCCGCGGATTGTCCGAGCGTGTGTATGGGGCTTAAGAATTTGCACAAGCAAAACATAAATCATAGCTCTTAATTTGAAAACTTTGAATGTGGGTGATGTGCTCTGGCATTGTTTTTTAGCAAATCCCAGCAGTCATTTTGACAGCCAGGAGTTCTTTAGGAACACAAAAGCATTTTTTCTTCTGCTTCTGACACTAGCAGAACAGTTATTATCACAGTGCTTTACAGTATTTTTTCACACTGATATAAATTCTACATGTGCAAAATGATATAGACTATATGCAACACATAAATGTGACTAGCAGAACAGTGTCTGTGTTGTACAGCAATGTTGTTTGTTACATTGTGAATGTCATGGTTCATTCATAGCAGATTAAAGTAATGACCTTTTATCTAATTATGATATTTAAACTAACTTTGTAAGGTACAAAATATAAAAATAAATGTGCTCTTATATAACCCCTTATTAACCCAGATCAGTTCTAATTAACTCTTTCCCCTCTTCCCAGCTATTATTTTCCTGCTAATTTGTGTTAATTCTTTTTCTTCCAACCATTAATATTTAAACCTTTTTTTCATTTGAACTTTTTAGCGGTACATTTAAAAAAAAAAATTATAAAATAAAAACACACACACAAAATTGGAGAAAAGGCTCTATACAAATTATAGAATAAAATATGCATTTTATCCAATATAACACTAGTTGTTTTAAAACTGACACTGCTTGAACAGTAGATTTGTTATCATTGAAGATATCCTTTTGGGTCGTAATATTACTATAGCTAATTTATATGCACCTAATGATTCTTCTGCTCCCTTTTGTGCTACTTTTTTTGAAGTTCTGGATAAATATAGTTCACCTCATATGATTGTGTGGGGTGACTTTAATGTGGTCGCTAGTCCATCTTTGGACAGGAGCAATTCCACTCCTCACACTAAAACATTTCCTAAATCACTGATTAAGTTCATTCATAACTCCCAATTAATTGATACCTGGAGAGCTCATAATATAGGAACCAAAGAATTCACATTCTTCTCACAACAGCTATTCCTGCATTGATTATATTTTCTCTACACCTACCATTTTGGCTAACTCAGTTGATGCTGTCATTCATAGTTGTGTTTGGTCTGATCATATCACTTTTTTAACACTAAAATTTATTGGACTTGATCCTACTCCATATGTTTGAAAACTAAATGAAACAATAATTTCTGATATACATATGGAAAAGGAGGCGTTACATTCTCTAGAAGAATATTTTGTTATTAATTCTTCTCCTGATATACCAATTACAACTGAATGGGTTGCACATAAAGCTGTTCTATGAGGACAATTAGTTTAGCTTCTTCTAGGCATACAACTTCTCTTGACTCTACTACTTCAAGCATTAGATTATTGATTAAACAGAAAAGTCTGGAATTAGGTTATTTATTGTCTGCTAAAGTTGAAAAAGCACTAAGATGGTCAAAATCGAAATTTCTATTATATGGTAATAGCTCATCCCCCATGTTTGCTAAAAAAAATGAATCTATTAATCCTCCTCATATTTATAAATTAAATACTTCTGCGGGTTCTGAACATTTTTGAAACTTTTTATTCAAAACTTCTTCCCCCCCCCCCCCAACATGAAATCTCTGCTGATGCAATTTCTTGGTTTACATATCTTCAGATTCCCACTCTAACACCTTTACAACTAATTACCCTGAATGCACCTTTCACTTTCACTAAACTTTGATAAATCCTGAACATTAATCAAATAAATGATGTAAATTTCAAGAGTTTCAGACTTCAAAAATCACGTACAATATCTATCAATGGTTATACACATAATGGCACAACAGATCATTTATGACATACATAATATACAGTTTAGGAATTCTTGCACTGTCTAACAAACAGCAAAGTTAAGTCAACACAACTGAGAAAAGACTGTTTTAACATGTTAAATAATTAACCCAACTTTTAGTCGCTTTCATTACATGAGAAGGTAAGAGTTCTGTGGGTTTGGTCAGACATTTTATGTTGAATTACCTACAAGGTTTTACTGGCTGACCAAAGTGTGCTCTAAAATATCCTTATTACATGGAGTGCTGCATTTATAGAGAACAAATGGCAGTGCTGACTTACTAAAACAATACTTAGAATTTTGTATTTTTTTAATCCCCAGAACATGATTGGGTATTTGAAATGCACAAGTGCTTGGATAAAAATTACTTTTTTTTTTATAATCATCATTACTTATGAGTTTCACAAAAATTTGCAAGTACATGTCTGTATACTGAACAAGCACCCAGTTGCCAGCATTATATATCTATATATATATATCATATATATATATATATAGTGAATGGAGTTGATTTTTTCAGGCCCCTAGCAGGCGCTATTTTTAGCGCTGTAGCGCCTGAAAAAAAACCTGCAGTGTGAAAGGGGTCTAAAAGGGAGGGTCAAGAGATACAAGCGGTAATAACTGTGGGGGAAGTGCTGATGGAGAAATTGTACAGTTCATTAAATGTACAGCTGTTAGATGGGGCCAGATAGGCTTCTCTGAAGAGGTGAGTTATCAGGGATCATCTGAAAGTGGACAAAGTAGGAGATATAAACAGAGTAGCGCTTAGATAGTGAGATATGACACCCATTAAAAATAAATGTGAAAAAATATGTCTGCTAACATAAAACATATCATGAACAGTGGACCATGATAAAATAGTGCACAAAAATTGTATAGTAAAACACTGAAGTGCATACAAAGAAAAAGTTCACTATGAAACACAAAATATTGTGTATAGCCAAGAACACCACAGTCCAGAGATGTGCCAATAGTGAAAAAGTCCACTTCCAGAGATGATTTCCAAAAGGCAATACCAAATGGTGTAGCTCGGATATATATGGAAAATTTCAAACACAGTAGTCAAACGGAAAGATGGAATACTCTTACCAGATGTAGTGGACACACATACTGTACGGCAGTGGGTCTAATAGGCTCTAGGCGCTAACTCCTGGCACTCTGATGGAATAAAGCTGGAGAGGCCGGACGGAACAACACAATGGATCCTTGGGCTCAAAACCGTACGATCAGGTAACATCAATGGACCAACCAATGAGTGAATCCAAACTAAAGAGTAGCCGTAGAGATGGACGTTCTCAGCAGGGGCCAAATATGCAGAAACATTTAAAAAGAGTGGCTCCCAATGGTGCAGGTCAATTAAAATGATTTATTAAGATCATAATTTACAGAACAGATGCAGGGAAAATAAAATGTGATCACAAAAAATGGATAATAAAAGCAATGTGGAAGGCATAGGATAAGCAAGCCCGACGCATTTTGACACCATAGGTCTTCAACTGGGGCATATTTGATTTTCTTTTGGGGGGAGGAGCAGGTACCTAGTTTTGACAGGTGCCTGCTCCCTCTCCCGCTCGGGCCACCTAGGCAGCTCGAGCAGAAGTGCTCCTCTCCCCCTCCCTCCCATCTTCTGGGACATGTCACAAATCCCAGAAGATTGCCTGGCTATTGAGGCGGAGCGCAACTCGCACATGCGCAGTGCACACCCGGCTTTGAAGCCGCAAGCTGTCACAGCCGTGGCCCACAATTGCAATGCCGGTGCAGGGGATAGATGATGGAGAGAGCCGAGGTTTCAGGCAGCCGCATCGCTGGATCATGGGACAGGTGAGTGTGTATTAAAAGTCAGCAGCTACACTTTTTGTAGCTGCTGACTTTTAATAAACAAAAAAACGTCTGGAGCTCCACTTTAAGCACTAAGTAATGTTGTGTGTCTTCACCTTTTACCAAATAAAATACTCAGCCTTGCTTTACATTTTTTTCCCCAAGTATACAAAAGTTTAGCGCTCCCTTCCCAGTAGCCTACTATCTTTGATTAAAGCAAGAGAAGCAGCATATCCCTGTGATATAATCACAGTTGAAAGCCATGGGGAAAGTGAGAGCAGATTTGTTCTACTCTTCATGGACCTATACTGTACAGAGAGGAAGTTCAATCTCTATCCCATCTCCTTCAGCACATTATTTGATCTCCAGTGTCTATTGTACTAAAAATACTTTGTATGCTTTTAAATGAGCCTTTCTGTGTCTGATGCTGTGTTCGGGTTTGAATTTTTTTTTCTATTTTTTATGTATTTCTTTTTATTTTGACTAAAACAAAGAAAAACATTTAGCAGTTTCCCTGGTGGTTAAATTAACAACATATTAGTATGCCAAGTATCTATTTTTTTCTGAGAAAAGGCAATAATAAAATGTATTTTACTAAGCCAAACACAAAAAGTTTGTCTTAAGGGGATTAGATGTTTTCCCTAAAAGTGGATTGCCAATGAAAGAATATTAGGTTGCAAAAAATGTGGAATTAAAGAAATAAATAGTATTTATTAAGGTTTGCTGAAATAAATAGGAAAGACACCTGAGTTGTTTCATACAGTGGTCTTATGCGACTGGCCTACGTATATTGTTGAGAGCTATACCTACTGTGACAAGCTGGGGAATTTGTAGCTCATTAGTAGCACCAAACCATAAGTTAACTCCAGAAGTACGTTTCAGGGCTTTTTCTGCCCACTTTTATATAAAACAAAGCAAAACGTTTACACTTGAATAGTTTCCCATGCAGGGAGTTCTCACCATCAATGCAACAAAACATAGAATTCAGCCTCCTGGCTCTCTTTGCCTTGGTCCTCTAGAACATCAAACACACAGTCCCAGTGCTCATGCACAAAACACTATACCTTGGTCAGCTTGACTGTTTTTCCTGCAGCCCCCTGCTGCTACATCCTCACAGGCTTGGGCCTTTGTCTGTCCTGACCTGGACAGTATGGTGCGATGTGCACTACACAGCTCCCTTCACACACTGACCCCCTCGGAAGGGTGGGGTCACTGACCTCTAATGTGAATGCAGCACACACCTGCATCATTAGTGTGCCTGATTCCCAGAAAACCTGGCCCAGAGTGCCATAAAAGAGTGGCACAGGCTCGACCTGCCACAATTCATACACATATACAACAATATTTACATATACAACCCCTGACAAAAGCTGGAAAATGTTCAATTGTTTAATTATGTAGAAAAAAACTAATCACAGACATGCCTAAACAATTTTACTTTAACATTCCAACCTTCTGGCTTTAAGAAATGCTTAAAAAAATGTAAAAAGAAAGAAAACGGTAGTCAATTAGAACTGTTTTTGCAGATCAAGCAGAGGAAAAAAATAGGGAATCACTAAATTCTGAGGAAAATATTATGGAATCCCTATACTTTGCAGTTCTAAAACAAACATCTGCATCAGATTGCATCTGCTAATTAGTCTACGGTTAAAAAAAAAAAGAGTGCTTGCCAAGACCAAGGAAGACACCAAGGCGTCAAGATAGAAAACTTAAAGCAGTATGCCTTGAAAACAGAAAATGCACAACAAAACAAATGAGGAACAAATGGTCAGAAACTTGAGACAATATTTGTGACGGAAATGGTATTTACATACAGAAAAGCCAAACAAAAACCATCATTAACAACATAGACAGAAAAAAACAAGGTTAGAGTGGGCTAAAGAAAAGCAATCATAGACTACAGTACCTGCCCGTGAGAATGTGTTTTCTGCTCGATGGGATAGCGCTGGTTCTCGGCGACAGGGTGCTGTACATCTTGCGCTGGCTGCAATAAGAAAATGTCACATTTTCTTATTGCAGCGAGTGTGAGAAAGAAGCGACAATGTCGCCTCTCTAATAATAAAACTGGCATGGGTTCCCCTCCAGGGGCATACCAGGCCCTTAGGTCTGGTATAAATTTTAAGGGGAACCCCCTATGCGGAAAAACGGCGTGGGGGTCCCCCCAAAATCCACACCAGACCCTTATCTGAGCACGCAGCCTGGCCGGTCAGGAAAGGGGGTGGGGACGAGCCAGCGCCCCCCCTCCTGAACAGTACCAGGCTGCATGCCCTCAACATACCCCAAAGCACCTTGTCCCCATGTTGATGAGGACAAGGGCCTCTTCCTGACAACCCTGGCTGTTGGTTGTCGGGGTCTGCGTTCAGGGGGCTTATTAGAATCTGGGAGCCCCCTTTTATAAGGGGGCCCCAGATCCTGGCCCCCCCACCCTTTGTGAATGAGTATGGGGTACATCGTACACCTACCCATTTACCTGGGGAAAAAAAATGTCAATAAAAAAAAACACACTAGACAAGTTTTTAAAGTCATTTATTAGGCAGCTCCGGGGGTCTCTACCAACTCATTCGCACTCTCCGGCCTCTTCTCCCGCTCTCCAGCCTCTTCTGTCAGGCTCCTCCGCTATCTTCTTTCAGCTCTTTTAATAGCGTTGGCCCAGTCTTCTCTGTCCTTCTTTCCTCTTCTCTTCTTCCGATGTTGTCACAACGATCTCTACCGCTGTAATACTGTGTGCAAGGTGCGCAACAACTTATATAGGCATGGGGCGTGGTCACCGGGTGATGTCACGCGGTGACCCCTGCACACATTTGCAAATGCATGCGTAAGCCACAGAGCCTTGTCAAGGCACCCTGGTATCTGTGGTACCTAACACTAACTTATAAGTGTCCCCACAGTGGAGGCACATGCATTCTGATGGATAGGTGAGAGCAGGTGGACTGAAGGGGATCCACCCCTTCTTAAAGGTACAGGGGCACACTGAACACACAGCATATAGCACAATGACTGCAAAGTTGTCTGTGCGTTGCCTGACCAAAACATACGACGGTGATACAAAAAAGACGCCACTTGCCCCTATCTATAGCTGGCTATCACAGTAAGAAGCATTGGAAGGCTAACAACAGGTATAAACAAAGCCAAAGATAAATCCAAGGAAAAAAACAAGCTTCACTTACCACCAGCTCGCAGACAACCAAACAACCTGTCAGGCAACGCACTGATACCTTTGCCGCCATTGTGCTATATGCTGGGTGCTCAGTGTGCCCCTGTACCTTTAAGAAGAGGTGGCTCCCCTTCAGTCCACCTGCTCTCACCTATCCATCAGAATTCATGTGCCTCCACTGTGGGGACACTTATAAGTTATAAGACAAAAACAATTCCATAGCTCAGCTCACCAACCAGTCTGCTGACCAACCAAATTTACCTGTCTAACATCTGTTAAAAGCAGGGGTTTAGTTAGCACACATTTGCAAACACATGTGAAAGCTGTAAGGCCTCGTCATGGCACCCTGTGCTGCTTGCAGTCCTAACACTACAAATTTCTAAGTGTCCCCACAGTGGAAGCACATGCATGGAATGGATAGATGTGGGACAGGTGAGCCTGGAGGCTGCTCAAGCCCCCTTAAAGGAACAGGGGCACACTGGACACCCAGCAAGAGCACAATGGCAGCAAAGGTGCCAGGGTGTGTCCCCCGGACCATATATACAAACAGTAACAAAAAACTGCCCACACCTATAACTGGCCTTCACAGTGAGGAGCACATGGAGGGCATATACATCCAAGACAAAAACAATTCCATAGCTCAACTTACCAACCAGTCTGCTGACCAACCAAATTTACCTGTCTAACCGTCTGTTAAAAGCAGGGGTTTAGTTAACACACATTTGTAAATGCATGTGAAAGCTGCAAGGTCTCGTCACGGCACCCTGTGTTGCTTGCAGTCCTAACACTACAAATTTATAAGTGTCTCCACAGTGGAAGCACATGCATGGAATGAATAGATGTGGGACAGGTGAGCCTGGAGGCTGCCCAAGCCCCCATTAAAGCAACAGGAGCACACTAGACACCCAGCAAGAGCACAATGGCAGCGAAGGTGCCAGGGTGTGTCCCCGGACCATATATACAAACAGTAACAAAAAACTGGCCACTGCCCACACCTATAACTGGCCTTCACAGTGAGGAGCACATGGAGGGCATATACATCTAAGACAAAAACAATTCCATAGCTCAACTCACCAACCAGTCTGCTGACCAACCAAATGTACCTGTCTAACCATCTGTTAAAAGCAGGGGTTTAGTTAGCACACATTTGCAAACACATGTAAAAGCTGCAAGGTCTCGTCACGGCACCCTGTGTTGCTTGCAGTCCTAACACTACAAATTTATAAGTGTCTCCACAGTGGAAGCACATGCATGGAATGGATAGATGTGGGACAGGTGAGCCTGGAGGCTGCCAAAGCCCCCTTAAAGGAACAGGAGCACACTGGACACCCAGCAAGAGCAGCGAAGGTGCCCAGTGTGTCCCCCGACACCTATAACTTAGTGTTAGGTAAGTACTTTTATATGAATGTTCATATAATCTGCTAATTTTTCTTTAAAGAATAAAAGAAGGTATAGGGAAAATTTTAAATGTGGTTAGGTCATTAACTAAGGTGTTAAAAAGACTAAAGAAATTAAGAAACATTTTGTTGTTATGCCTATGGGACAAAAAGGTATTTTGGCTATGCTATGTAAACTTAAAGCTTTAACCACTATAAAAAAAAATATAACAAGAGTTACACAGAGAATTTGAAGGGATATCTTAAGGGTTAAACAAGAGAACGATTCTTTGCTTAGGTTACCACAGTCACTGGTGCATTCTAACATAGGGGTAAAAAGTAGAAACGGATATTTATATTCTGAGTGTCAACAAATATTTTGAGAGAATAATACAGTACATAAAGAGAATAAATATTAATGGACCAGTCAGTACAGTGACATTGACATTATGGTAGTATGTGAGGTAGGTCTCCCCTTTACTAATATTTGTGAATAGAATTATAGAATATAAGTGCTTAATTTGCTTGCAAGATGTGTAATTGTTTAAAGTGAATGCTAAATGTGTTTTGATGACTCTTGGAAGGTAAAGGCATAGAATTTTCAAGGGTATAAATGAAAGTGTTTTAGGTGTGCTGGGGGCAGGGCCGCCATCAGGGGGGTACAGCCCATACATCTGTAAGGCCCCGAGCATCTGGACAGGCCCGGCCAGATGGGAGAAGGCAGAGGCGGGTGAAGGGGAGCTCCGTGGCTGTGCTGGCTTTTGGAGTGAGTGTGAGTCGGCAAAAGTCTGCGCCTTGCCCCTGTCTGCACCACCCCACAGGCTGCTTTAAATTTATAGGGAGACTGAGCGAGCAGGCATGCATTTCTCTATTGGACATTATAGGGTCTGATTTGAGACACCTGAATATGGGAGAGGAGTTGGCTAATATCAGACCAGACACAGGCTAGGGTCGTAAAGCTAATTACCTCGCTTGATCACTCAAGCCAAATGGGGTTGAGAAACAGTAATGTTGCTGATGCAGTGTGGTTGTTATATAGCTAGCATTAAATATAGAAGTTTAACGATATGGCAGCAAAAGACATTTACCAAATATGATACAGCAATGTCAGTTCAGTAGAGTGTACAGATGGATAGAAGACATTTACCAAATATGATACAGCAATGTCAGTTCAGTAGAGTGTACAGATGGACAGAAGACATTTACCAAATATGATACAGCAATGTCAGTTCAGTAGAGTGTACAGATGGACAGAAGATATTTACCTGTAAAAGAGCAGAGAAGACATGATCAGAATTGATAACAGCGGTGGTGAAACTGCGCATCACTCGTGACAGATCCACTCAGGAAAGAGCCATGGTGTCTGCGCCTTGCCCCATAGAAATCACTTTATAGAAATTATAACAAGGAAGGAAGGCTTACCAATGGCTAAAACAGGCCTATATAAGACAACGATTGGTAACCATGATATCCAGGACTTGTTGTATGAAGCACGCACTTTTGATAGAAGGTAGTCTATCACAGCAATCTACACCGACAGTTATCACTGTGAATATAACCAGTGAGAAAAACTGTCCAGTAATTGAAGAAGGATCTAAGGCTCAAAAGGCCAATGCCTAATAATAGAACAAAGAGAGGGAGGGAAATAGTACATTATGGCTGAAAAAAGTAAATATCAACACAGTTGAATAGATATCAAATAATAATAATCTGCGAGGTCTTCCTTTAGAAAACAGTGTAGATAAAGAGGATTAGAGAGACAGAGCCATACGTGCTGTCCTGGATGAGAGAAATGGCCTAGCTAAACAGCCTGGAGGCAACCCTATATGACTGCGTCCCGGCCGGAAATACGTCACCTCAATCCGGAAGTGACGATGACCGGCCTGGCCACGGGCTGCCGCGCATGCGCCGCAACTAGACGCTGCTGCGGCAGGGGCGAGGCCAGTGAAGCGACAGCAAGGGCGGTGCAGGAGGAGAGCAAAGGCCCTCCCATGGCTCCAGATAGAAACCATGTCATTCCGAGGGAAAGACGATGGTCACACATGGCAAATAGCGTTGCGATAGGGGTGGGCTAAAAGGACGGCTAGCAACCAACCAGCAGCTCCACCAATCGCTGCGCACCCACCCACCCAAGAAAAAAGACAGGGTGGGCGGCACTGTGTGGCCACATAGGAAGGCAAAAAAGTCTTGAACGTTCCCCGGGGTCACAAGGACGGGCACAAACTAGCCAGACAGGAAAAAAATGACCATGACATACAGAACATAATAACAAATCGCTAGAGATGTAACAAAAGCATCTCACATAAACATATATAGATAAAGAGATTATAGCAAAAATCCATGATCCTAAACAGCTATTTAAAGCTTATTGTGTTAACCTAAAATAGGTATAAGGATAGCTCAAATTTTTTAGAAAGAAGTGACAGAAAGAAGTTTTTGGATAATCCAAAGCAGTGGGTATAAATGAGGATTATCTCAAATGTAGGGGACAATAAACACAGACTAAGTAAAAATGTCAAAGAAGGTCCCCTATCAGTTAGTCTGACAGACGATAACAATAATAGGGGACTTAAGATAATTATATTGGGTCAATAAACACAATCACAATATGTGAATAGAGGAGGAGCACTTTAGGCACAGCGACAGACTAGAGAAAAGGCTTATAGGATTGCGTTTCATTCAACCCAGGGGGGTATATAGCATTTAACCGTTCAATCCAGAGGGTTTCTTTTTGGAGGATGAGTTTGCCCCATTCTCCCCCTCTGGGGCTTTTGGTAACGACGGCCAGAACAAAAAACAAAAAACGAGACAGAAGAAGCTAACAGGAATAAGCATCTTACCGTTGCCTGACGTATATATAATGGTCATTTATCCTCTGTCTCAATTGTCTGGCCATCTTCCCCACATAGAAAGCCCCACATTTACAAATCATAAGGTACACCAACCCCTGTATCTCACAGGCTGCAGAGAATTTGGGGCAAATCGTTTCCCCATTGGGGAGTCTAAATCGCCGTTCCAGTAAAACCCATGGGCAAAACGTACATCTCCCACAGCGCGAGGTGCCCAGAGGCTGTATAAGGGTACATGGTATATCTCCAGTGTAGTGGCTGAAAACAAGCTTGTCCCTAAGTGATTGGGCTCACCTATTTTAGGGCGTTAACCAAATTATAAAATAGATTCTTGTAAATTTTGATTTATGGGTGCACTTTACCCTCTGTTATTCAAGAATGCATAATGCTGCATTTGCATTCCATGTTCGGCAAGTCCTAGCCTTCCTGGAATGGAGAGTGAGTGTTGAAAACAAAACTCAAATTGTTGAGAAGGGTTGAGTTCGGAGAAGTTATCTGCATAGATTTAAAGTATGTTATTACATGTTTATTGTTAAAAGGTTGCAACTACTGTCAGTCTGTTCATGGAATGTGTTGGGCACATATTATTAAGCTCATGCCCAATGCACTGCTAATTGTAATCATATATGGGGAATATGATGTCACTATTAAATTACACATATATACCACTTTACGACCAGCGCACGACTTTGTACGTCCCTTTTTTGAAGAGGGATATCTCGGTAATGACAGCAGCTGCTGCCACAACCGAGATAACCATCTCTTCAGGCGCCGGTCGTAATTCCGATAATGGTGGTCTTCGTGACAAATTTGCAGCGAGATCACCGATATCGGCGGCGGGAGAGGTGCCCCCACCCTCCCGTCGCTCTCCTGCGCCTTCTGCCGCTTACCGGAGCCGTCGGTATCGGCGGAGGCGATCGGGTCATCTTCCTAGCTGGGTATGGAGACGAGTGAGGCTAAGATGGCCCCCACCCATCTCCATACTATAGCAGGGCGGAAGCGACGTCAAAACATCACTTCCGCCCATACGTCTTAAAGGCACATTTTTTCAATGTCATTTTTTTAAATGACATTTTTTTTTTTGCATTTAAGTCCAAATATGAGATCTGAGGACTTTTTGACCCCAGATCTCATATTTAAGAGGACCTGTCATGCTGTTTTTCTATTACAAGGGATGTTTACATTCCTTGTAATAGGAATAAAAGTGAGAAAAAAAAAAAAATAAATAAAATCAAGAAAAATAAATAAGATTTTTTTTTTTTTTTTTTTTTAAAGCACCCCGTCCCGACGAGCTTGCGTGCAGAAGCGAACGCATACATGAGTAGCGCCCGCATATGAAAACGGTGGTCAAACCACACATGTGATGTATCACCGCGATCGGTAGAGCAAGAGCAATAATTATAGCCATAGACCTCCTCTGTAACGCAAAACATGCAACCTGTAAAAAAATTTTAAACGTCGCCTATGGAGATTTTTGAGGGTAAAAGTTTGATGCCATTCCACGAGCGGGCGCAATTTTGAAGCGTGACATGTTGGGTATCAATTTACTCAGCGTAACATTATCTTTCACAATATATAAAAAAATTGGACTAACTTTACTTTTGTCTTATTTTTTTATTCAAAAAAGTGAATATTTTCCAAAAAAGTGCGCTTGTAAGACTGCTGCGCAAATACGGTGTGAAAAAAAGTATTGCAACGACCGCTATTTTATTCTCTAGGGTGTTAGAAAAAAAAACAATACATAATGTTTGGGGGTTCCAAGTAATTTTCTAGCAAAAAAAACTGTTTTAAACATGTAAACACCTAAAATTCAAAACGAGGCTGGTCTTATGCCCCGTACACACGGTCGGAAATTCCGACCACAAGATCCGTCTGATTTTTTGCGACGGATTTTGTCCGACACTGGTGTTGCATACACATGGTCGGACAAAGTTGTTGGAAAATACGATCATTCTGAACGTGGTGACGTTCGTTGCGTACGACGGAACTACGTAGAGGCTAGTAGCCAATAGCTTTGGTCTCGTAATTTGATCTGAGCATGCGTGGCACTTTGTCCGTCGGAATTCTCCACACACGATCGGAAAAAGTCCGATCGGATTTTGTTGTCGGAAAATTTGAGAGCAGGATCAAATTTTTTCGACGGAAAAAGTCCGATGGAGCCCCCACACGGTCGGATTTTCTGACAACATGGTCCCATCGGACATTTTCCGTCGAAATTTCCAACCGTGTGTACGGGCATTAAAGTGGTTAAGGAATGTTTTTAATTGTGCAATTGCCTATCCTCACATTGTTGAAGATTTGGAAAGGTATTTTTCAATATCAAAAAATTTACCATATTTCAAATTGATAAAATTGCCTTGGGTTCCGAAGTGTTCAAGATTAATTGTGTAAAAAAATAGATTGTATGTTTGAGCGGTAGTTGGGCCCATTTGTTGATATTGAAATTAAAGAAATGGCAACTTTGTGCAAATGTTTAACAATGCTTTAGGCGACACAAGTTTAAGAATATTATAATTAAGAAATGGATATTCATGCTATGTATTAAAAAAAAAAAAAGAGGAAGTTATGTGTTCCTGTTCCAGGCGTTTTGCTAAAGGAATTGTGGTTAAGAAAGAAAAGCCCTAAAAGACTCACCCCTGGGGAAAAGTCCAGGACCTGATGGGTTCACGACTTACTACCTCAAAAAATGTAAAGAGTTATTGGTCCCGAAGTTATGTCCCCAGGGCTATTCCTGTCGATTGATGCTGAAAAAGCATTCAACAGGGTAGACTGGGGACTTATGATAAATACGTTGAAAGCAATGGGCATAGGATCAAGAATGATCCACTGGATTGAAGTGTTATATAATCGTCCCTCCGCTTGTGTAAAAGTAAATGGCACAATATCCGCCTTTCGAGATGGAAAACCCAACAAGGCAGGGATGTCCGTTATCACCTCTTCTGTTTCTGCTGACGTTGGAACCCCTACTAGCGACAATTCGTAATAACCCGGGTATTAAGGGCTTTAAAATAGGAGAGGAAGAGCATAAGCTGGCAGCTTTCGCCGATGATGTGCTGTTTTTCATCTCGGAACCAAGGATCACATTGCCAAATCTATTGAAGACTCTAATGCACACGGTCGGAAATTCCAACCACAAAATCCCTCTGATTTTTTCCGATGGATTTTGTCCGACACTGGTGTTGCATACATACGGTCGGACAAAGTTGTCGGAAAATCCGATCATTCTGTACGTGGTGACGTTCGGTGCATACGACGGAACTACGTAGAGGCTAGTAGCCAATAGCTTTGGTCTTCTAATGTGATCTGAGCATGCGTGGCACTTTGTCCATCGGAATTCGCTACACACGATCGGAAAAAGTCCAATCGGACTTTGTTGTCGGAAAATTTGAGAGCAGGAGATAAAACTTTGTCCGTCGGAAAATCCGACGGAAAAAGTCCGATGGAGCCTACACACGGTTGGAATTTCCGACAACATTGTCCGATAGGACATTTTCCATCGGAAAATCCGACCGTGTGTATGGGGCATTAGACTGTACGGAGATATTTCAAACTTTAAAATCAATATGAGTAAATCTGAGATTTTGAATATAAATATAAATAGACAGGAAGAAGAGAACTTGCAAAAAGCATTTCACTTCCTTTGGAAGAAAAGCTTACAATATCTAGGAATTAGATTAACTACTTCCTTAAGGAAAATATATTTAATAAACTATATTCCTTTGTTAGAAGAAATAAAGAAAGACAAAAAAAATATTAATCCGACCCCTTTTTTTGATAGGACGTATCAATGCAGTAAAGATGGTCATAGTCCCAAAAATCCTATATAAGTTTCAGATTCTGCCTATACCACTCCCGCAAACATATTTCAAAACTTTAAAATCTATTATAATGAAGTGCATATGGCAAAATAACAAACCGAGAATTGCATCGGCCGTATTAGAAAAGGGGAAAAAACAGGGCGGCCTCGCCGTCCAGGATTTTAGTAATAATTATAAAGCAGCAGCACTTACACGTGTGGTGGAATGGGCTAAAGAAGATAACGAAAAAAGATGGGTCAGAATATAAAATGAAATGAGTAGTACACAGTTAGGAAGGGTAATCTGGAACCCACCATAACACAGGGCACTGGGGGGGGGGGGGGGGACAGGCATGAAATAACACACTACGTATTAAAATTTTGGGATATGATTCACAAACAATATGAATGGACATATAATTCACCTTTGTTTTTTTTAAAAAGATAATGAATATTTTGCACCAGGGAAAAATGTAATCTGGGGGAACTGGATAAAAAAGGATAATGCGCAGCTGAAAGAAATTTTGAAAAAAGGAGCAATAAGCACATATCAGGTTTTAAGATTGGATACAGAATTAATGGTGATAGATGTATGGCGGTACCTCCAGTTAAGACACTTTGTTGAGAAACTGCCCCACCCAATAAGAGATGGGCAGGAGATCAGGCCCCTGGAGCAGCTGTGTGCAAAGGGGAAACAGAGAAATAATATAGCTCGGATATATAAAATATTATCTGTACTAGGTGATTTGGCGATCCCGCCATACATTAATAAATGGGAACACAAACTAGGGTCACAAAGAAAGAAACACATTATAGATAAAATCATTCAATTTACACATAATTCTGCTGTAGACACCAGGACGGCCAAGATGAATTATAAGTGCCTAGCAAGGTGGTATGCGACTCCGGAAAAAAATCTGTAAATACCAACAGGGGAAATCCACGGACTGCTGGAGAGGATGTAAGGCAACAGGAACAATGGCCCACTTATGGTGGGAATGCCCCATAATCAAACAATACTGGAGAGAGGTCCTACAATTAATAAAGGAAATTTCCAACAAAGTAATCCCAGAGGACCCCTGGATATGTTTGTTCCATGAATGAATGAATGATTTGTATAGCGCTGCAAATGCGAACTGAATCGCCTCAAGGCGCTTGTCTGCTCTTGTTGTCCTGCAATATTAGAAGAGGTAGGTCTTGAGTTTTTTCCTGAAGGCCTGATGGTTTTCTTCCAAGCGGATGTTGTTTGGTAGAGCATTCCATAGCCGAGGTCCCTGTACTGCGAATCTTCGTTCCCCCTTCGATTTGTAGCGAGCTTTGGGGATGAGAAGGCGGTTTTGGTTTGTCGATCGAAGGCTGCGATTTGGTATGTATTTTTCTATTTTCTCACAAAGGTATTGAGGCGCATTTCCTTGTGTACATTTGTGGGTGAGGCAGAGGGTCTTGAATGTGATCCTATCTTTTACCGTGAGCCAATGGAGGGTCCTTAGGGATGGGGAGATGGATTCCCAGGGTTTCTGATCGGTGACTAGCCTTGCTGCTGTGTTTTGGATGACTTGAAGGCGTGCAATCTGGTAATCCGCTAATCCTATGTAGAGGGAGTTTGCGTAGTCGAGACGCGAATTGATGATAGTTCCTACTACTACTGCTTTCTCCTTTTCCGGAATGAATCGGATGAGCCTGCGAAGCATGCGGAGGAGATGATGGGATCCGCTGATTACTGATCATATCCCATGGTCATCTCTGAATCAAAGATGACTCCGAGGCTTTTGGCTTTGGTGCTTGGGAGGATGGTCTGTCCAAGGATGGTTGGTGGTGTCCATGGGGTCTTCGTTTTTTTCCTTTGGTTTGCGTCGAGGAGCAGTAGTTCTGTTTTCGATCCATTTAGTTGGAGGGAGCTAGTGGTCATCCAGTCAATGTGAGACATTTTCCTAGTTCCTGGTATTGGTCTTTTTGTCCGGTGATACGAAAGTACAGTTGAGTGTCGTCCGCGTATGAGTGGAAGCATAGATCCGATTTGCTAATAATTTTGAAGAGTGGCCGGATGTAAATTTGGAGAGTACTGGTGACAATGGTGATCCTTGAGGGACTCCATAAGTAATTGCCCGGGTTTCCAAAGTGAAGGCTCCTAGTTTCACTGTCTGTGACCGGTTTCCTAAGAAGGAAGCGAACCATGGCAGATCTCCATCTGTTACTCCTGCCACTTCCTTGAGTCGGCTGAGAAGCGTGTTGTGGTCCACTGTGTCGAACGCCACGCTAAGATCCAGCAGTACCAGAAGACACGATTCTCCATCATTCGCTGCTTCTAGGGCGTCATCCCATATTTTCAGAAGTGCCGTTCCTGTGCCATGGCCTGGTCGGAAGCCTGATTGTAGTGGGTCCAAGAGCTTGTGTGTGTCCAGGTGAAGTTGAAGCTATTGTACTACTGCTTTCTCCATAATCTTGGAAATGGTGTTCAGGCTTGTTACCGGTCTGCGATTGTTCGGATCTTTGGGGTCGAGGTTGGGTTTCTTTAGCAGTGCTTTGACGATGCCTTGCTTGAGGGAAATAGGAACCAACCCTTCTTTGAACGACTGATTTACTAGGTGTGTAATAGCGGGGGCCAGAATGTCGGAGCATTCTTTCAAGAGTTTTGTGGGGATGATGTCGTTTGGCGATGTACTGTCTCGGAGGCTCTTGATGATATTTTTGGTTTCATCCGTGGTGATCAGGGTAAGCCAAAAATGTGGTGATTGTGCGTTGTGAATGGAAAATTCCTTATCTGGGTTTGGTTGAGTAGAATTGGTTGTTGTTGTTTTTTTGTTGAATTATTTTCTGAATGTTGTCTATTTTGTTGATGAAAAAATCCGATTACTCGTTGCAGTATTCTTGAGTTTCGTTTTCTAGGGGCTCAAGGCAGGTGGGGTTCATAGTCTGGGCGACTAGTTTGAAAAGTTCCTGTGGCCTGTTTAAGGCTTTTGAGAGGGTGTTTGAGACATGTTCTTTTTTTGCTGTGAAAATTGCTTTATGATGGGGTAGAGGGTCTGGTTAAGCAATATAGAGAGTCTTTGGTCCCCATCTTGATTAATGTAGCAAATGTCCAAGAATGCAAGACTGGTTACTCGGTATAAACAACATCTAACTTAACAAGTAACTTAAGGTTGTGTAATTTTATGTATTAAGTAACAAGCGAAAAGAAAAAATATATCTTAAATATGGGAAAAGGTGTTCAAGGGGAAAATATGGAAACATTTCTAAATGGAAAATTAATGAAATGGCCAATGAATGTGGAATGAGAAAGTGGTTGTATTGTGTTTAATGAATGCACAAGGTATTATTTGATTAGTAAAGTATCTAAGTTTATTTAAAATGTACATGATTATTTCATTGGATATTGTGTTCTCTTATTTTGGGAGTCGAGGTTACTAGGCCCATGTTCCTGATAATATATATTTGTATTTACAAACAATTTCCCTAAAAATTTGGAATTAAATGAAAATTTGATAATGGGTAAAAAAGGGTGAAATTATAAATGTTTGAAGAGTTATTGAAATAAGGACCAAAATAAATTGCTGCATATATAGTGAGTCTGTGAAATGTTAAAATTTGAGGGGAAAGTTTATTTGAATAGCAGTCAGGGTGACTATTATGGATATATTACTTTTTGAATTCCCAGAATGTCAACCGTGAAGTGTTAATGATGTAATGTTTATTCATCAAATGTTTTGTTTGCTGCTGATGGTCAGATATATTTGCAAAGTTGGGAGGCTGACTTCTGAGTCAGAATGTGTTTGGGTAAAAAAAGTTCTGTTCTGAGACCATCGGGTCCACTTGGGTCCCGGGGATAGAAGGAATAAATAGTGTTTATGTTTTGTTAAAATCCTGCTGTAATGCTGGACTTGGGGAAAAAATGTTAAGTTAAATATATTGAATCTATATAATGAAAACTGTTGCTGAGAAACATTTTTATTTCTGCAGGCTTTATGGACTTATGTTTGATGAGGAATATTATTTTTAATACCTCCAATGGTTAAGGCCTGAATTGAAAATGTAGATTCTGTGGTTATTCATGTTGGATGAGGAGTATACACCCCAGCCAGCATTCCCCCCCATGCACATGAAGAAATCCCCCCCATTCATACTCTACCCTATACCCTATCCGTATGTC
This sequence comes from Lithobates sylvaticus, assembly GCA_028564925.1. Taxonomy (NCBI): domain Eukaryota; kingdom Metazoa; phylum Chordata; class Amphibia; order Anura; family Ranidae; genus Lithobates; species Lithobates sylvaticus. The sequence continues at coordinate 307,628,882 of CM053028.1, read as the reverse complement.
AAGTTACTTGAAGAAATTACTACATGTTTTACATGGAAACTTTCGTTGTTCTAATGCCATGGGAGGTGCTGAGATGAGTAAAGCTGGAAAATGTTCCTGGAAAATGACACCTTGAGAGGGAGCCAAATGCCGCAAACTTGATGTCTACAAATTCCAGTGAGCATCACAAGGAAGAGATCCAGATGCCAGCCTAAAGACACAAGTCTAGCCCAATGCATCAGTTCCAGTTTTTATGTGGATGTCGAGTTCTGTCCTTACAAAGAGGCAGGGTTTGCGACAGAGAATGTATTTCTGTAAATATGGATGAGAACAGAATCAAACCGAAAGTTTGGGAAAGGATTGGAAAAAGTTTAGGAGAATGAAAATTATAATGTGGACATTTTCCTTTTCCTTCTTTTTTGAATTTTATGAACATTCATAAGCCATACAAGAGACTTTTTTTTGTGTTTTTCTTTGGGACTATTTTTCATTTGGCCTAAAGACTGTCATGCCATTCCCACTTGCTTTTATGGACTGTCACGCTCCTTTACCCTTTAAATTTCATGGACAATTGCTATGCAGTCGAGATTTTGGTATCTACTAATTCTGATGTGTTTATTGTTCTCTATTTTTACATGCTTAGTCTAGTGGTACATTTATGGGAAAGTAGTCCAGGTGAATGTCGGGGGCAACAGGGTTTGTGATTGTCACGTTAGTGACAAAAGAGAGGATTAAAAGGATCATGGAAAAAGCCCACCTTATGTTCATATTATGTTTTGTAATCTAATACACAACTACTTATTTAAGTATCATTTTGCTGATCAAGTAAATATATATTGTTGTTTAAGAAATGAACTTGTGTTGAATTTGAAACCAGACATAGGGGACTTTAGTTGTCATGGGATAGTCTAGAGTTATATCTGTCTGGGTGACATAATATAATGTGACATGATCGGTTTGCTTAGATATTATATTATTATATTAGATATTAGATATAGATATGCATTTGCACATATGACACAGAGAACCACATTTAACCACTTCAGCCCCGGAAGAATTTACCCCCTGTCTTACCAGAGCACTTTTTGCGATTCGGGACTGCGTCGGTTTAACTGACAATCGGTCGTGCGATGTTGCACCCATTGACGTCCTTTTTTTCCCACAAATAGAGTATTCTTTTGGTGGTATTTGATCACCTCTGCGGTTTTTATTTTTTGCGCTATAAACAAAAGAAGAGCGCCAATTTTGAAAAAAACACAATATTTTTTAACTTTTTGCTATAACAAATGTCCCATTAAAAAAAAAAAATGTTTTGACTCAGTTTAGGCCGATATGTATTCTTCTACATATTTTCGGTAAAAATAAATCGCAATAAGCGTATATTGATTGGTTTGCGCAAAAGTTATAGCGTCTACAAAATAGGGGATAGATTTATTGCATTTTTTTTTTACTAGTAATGGCGCGATCTGCGATTTTTTTGGTAACTGACATTGTGGCGGACATATCGGACACTTTTGACACATTTTTGGGACCATTCACATTGACACAGCGATCGGTGCTATAAAATTGCACTGATTACTGTGTAAATGTGACTGGTAGGGAAGGGATTAACACTAGGGGGCGCTGCAGGGGTTAATTATGTTCTCTGGGAGTGATTCTAACTGTGGGGGGAGGGGACTCACAAGGGGAGGCGAACGATCGGTGTTCCTCTGTACTGGGAACACACCATCGGTCTCCTCTCCACTGACAGGACGTGGATCTGTGTGTTTACACACAGATCCACGGCCCTGCTGTGTTCCCAGGCAATCGCGGGTGCCCGGCGGACATCGCGGCCGCCGGGCATGTGCACTGTGTCCTGAGCGAAGCCGCGGGCGTGTGCCCCCTAGATGGCCGGGAATGGGAGGATGTCATATGACACCCACCCAGGATGGGAGATCCACCTTGTGGGCGTCATTTGACAATGGGCGGTTATTAAAGTGGTTAAACAGCGCCAATTTCCTTTTCCACAGTTAAACACATTTTTTTGGACTCCACCTAGGTGGGGAGGCTGCAGTTTATTTTTCTAAGTGCGGAATCTGCAATTTTGATTCCTCAACATTAATCTCAAGAATCTGCTGATATTGAGTGGAATCCATGCAACCCTCAACTCTAACCAGATTCCCAGTATCGGCACTGGCCACACAGCCCCACAGCATGATGGAACCTCCACCAAATTTTACTGTGGGTAGCAAGTGTTTTTCTTGGAATGCTGTGTCTTTTGCTGTTATGCATAACGCCCCTTGTTATGACCAAATAACTCAATCTTTGTTTCATCAGTCCACAGCACCTTATTCCAAAATAAGGCTGGCTTGTCCAAATGTGCGTTTGCATACCTCAAGCGACTCCGTTTGTGGCGTGTGCAGAAAAGGCTTCTTTTGCATCACTCTCCCATACAGCTTCTCCCTGTGCAAAGAGCGCTGAATTGTTGAAGGATGCACAGTGACACCATCTGCAGCAAGTTGATGTTGTAGGTCTTTGGAGGTGGTCCGTGGGCTGTTTTTGACCATTCTCACCATCCTTCGTCTTTGCCTCTGCAATATTTTATGTGGCCTGCCACTTCTGGCCTTAACAAGAACTGTGCCTGTGGTCTTCCATTTCCTCACTATGTTCCCCACAGTGGACACTGACAGCTTATATCTCTGCGATAACTTTTTGTAGCCTTCCCCTAAACCATAATGTACAACAATCTGTTTTCAGGTCAGTTGAGAGTTGTTTTGAGGCCCCCATGTTGCCACTCTTCAGAGGAGAGTCAAAGAGAATAACAACTTGCAATTGGCCACCTTAAATACCTTTTCTCATGATTGGATGCACCTGTCTATGAAGTTCAAGGCTTCATGAGCTCACCAATCCAATTGTTTGTTCCAATTAATCAGTGCTAAGAAGTTACAGGTATTCAAATCAACAAAATGACAAGGGTGCCCAAATGTATGCACATGTCTAATTTCGTTTTGATGCATATTGCACATTTTCTGTTAATCCAATAAACCTAGTTTCACTACTGAAATATTACTCTGTCCTTCGGTTATTTTATAGATCAAAATGAAATTGCTGATCCAAACACCCAAATATATATAAATGACAATCATGGCAATTGTCAGGAGTTCCTAAACTTTTGCATAAGACTATCTAAATCTAAAAACAAAAATGTAATATATTTTAGCTTGCTAGTCCTTAGATGCGGTGGCTGTGTTTTCCTTTCTTCTTTTTTTCAGCAAGTAGGCAGAAAATACCTGTTGATCTTGCCAGAAATGTAGTGTTCTTGTCACTTTCTGTGAGCTGAAAAGAAAGACCAAAGAACCTTAACTTCATTGTGTAAGCTACTAGTCCCATCAATCCACCATGTCATAGAGATGAATAAAGGCAGTCATGTTTGTCCAGCCTGTGTGACAACAATGGCTCCCTCTACAGATTCGGTTGAAAAGTAAGTGTAGACATGAAGTGACATACTGTATATGTGGACTGATGAGCTTCAATATATTACATTTTTGTTTTTTAGTTTAAATATGCTTTGAAACTACCTGACAGTTTGTTATATTTCTTGGGAATTCTGTTGGTGAGATATGTGTTTTTTATTTTGCATAATGGAGACTGCAACAGAAGGGACTGAGCCACACAAAGGTAGGCACATACTGCCACCATCAAATTATGAAAGGCATTTCCCACTATTGGAGTATCCAAGACATATAAGAAGCCAGGGGCTGACTCAGTCCACTAGGTTCTATCTATAAGTAAACAGTTACTTTTGTGTTGACTGATCCTTTAAAGTATAACTAAAGGCAATTTTTTTTTTAGTTTTGGATAGAGCAGAGATGGATTAAAACACCTGTCAGTTTTTATTGATGTATGATCCCCCGTTGATGGAGATTCACCCTCTCTATTTGTCCTGTTTACCATTATCATTGAAAGTGAAAGTAAAAGAAAATCCCAAATTTTGAGTTGTCCTCAGAAAAGTAATATAAGGGAAAGCTTCCAATGAGGACACTAATTCTGGTGACCTGGGGGTCCCCAAGAGATTCCCTTAATTTGCAGGGATTTCCTCTCATATCCTGTTTTGGCTATGGGACAGGAAGTGAAGGAAAATCTCCACAATAAGACATAGATGGCAGAGGTAAAATCGGACAGGGGTTATAACCCTCCCATGCGCTATGTCAAATGAAAAGTTCTACCTATGGTACTACTTTAAGGTTTACTAGGACCACCACATGGCTCAGTAACTAGCACTGTATGTATTTCTAACACTTGCACTGTGTGTCATTTGTGTGGTTGTCCTTTGCTTGTGCGGGTTTCCTCTTATAAAATATATTGGTGGATTAGAGGGCCTTTGCTCTACCTGTGTGTTTCTGATTAATTGTGATAGCTCCAGAAGACTGTAAGCTCTTTAGGCAGTGATGACACATGTATGCTTTCTGTAGAATTTGTTGTCAACAAACATATCAATATAGGGTATTAAATCCATACATGAAATGCACTGCCTAACACTGCAAAGTGGTGCAGGTAACCGTGAGGTCAGAAGGTAGGTTTTAATGCACATGATGAACATGTGTATCGATACCCCCAAAGGGGGCTGCTTAAGTATGTTCAGTCCGTTACTCTGCCTTTCAACCCTAATAACAGTCTCTGCCCCCTCTGGCACACCTGGCAATAGTGTAAGTGCAATCACCAATGAGAAACACACACATTATAATAAAACACAGAGATTGTCTTTACTGCAATATTTCTGGGGAAGAATAACAAACAGTAACATTATATAGTCAAGTAATCGACTAGAGATCAATAACTGAGTTTTAAGAGCAATAGAGATCTTAATCCTTTATTCAAGCTGCTTTCAGGGGATTCCAAACCTGAGAATGTCCCTAAGAGCAGAGGCACACTTTAATAGTAAATAAAGGACAATATGGCACTTCAGATTTAGATTGGGTACCTCTACTCAAATTGGCTCTATGAGTCCAGGCAGAAGGAGAGCAGAGGAATGACTCCCTTTGTGTCAGGCCTCTCTCTCTACTGTCCCCGACACCACAGGCCCAACTTTACACACGTATTTAAGTCAACAAGTAATGGCTTAACTTTATAGATAAACTGTCCCACACACCCAATACATATGCAGAGCCCTGAATATGTGTGTGCGGATCCATATGGCACTAACAGCTTCTGTCCTTTTTGAAGAAAAGATAAGCTTTGGTGTCTTCAGATAGCCACTTTCATTGGGGCACTTTATCTCCTGGGTAGCAGGGCAAACAATATAACTGGCCAAGATTATCAAGTGAAACAGACAGGATTTTGTTGAGAGGACAATGATGTCTGTATACAATGTCCCAAAAATGGATAACCCTATCCTTTATCCCTGTAGTACTACAAGTATCAGCAAAATAACTACTGGCAATGATGTTTGTATACAGTGTTTAAATAACTCATTCTGTAGTGCAGTGTGTCTGTTCTCTGCAGATGGGCAGAAATGCCCTCTCACCAATTCCTGAAAACAGGGCCCAAGCGAACGTCCTGGAACAGGTAGGCTTTCCCTGCGACCTGACCGATCCCCTCACACTGGAATGGTTCACCATTGGTGGAGATGCGCCTCAATATACACCTGGAATCCCCCTCTCTCAGGCTGGACATCCCAATTGGCAGTGGAGCCCTGAATCGCGGTGAGAGATCATCTGAGAGACAGCACCTCTCCCTCAGGTCTGGTCTCTTTCCCCCCTCAAGGCTGACTGAACATTACCTCAGGACACAAAATAAAGTCTTTGACTTTCCTGGCAGCAAAGCATCATTGGGTTTGCAGTTCTCCCTATATACCAGTTTATGGGTCCGTTTTGTGTGAGAACTGCATGTCCCAGAATCCACTGCTGCTCTCCCTGCAGTTCAGTACAATCTCTTCCATTGGCTGTTGTAACTGTGCTCTTAATTGGTTTTCCTCTTCCAGCCAATAGGGGCATAAGAGAGGGCACGGATTGCAGAGCTCTGTGTGTGTCAGCTCATATTACATTGACTCAGTGAAAACAGGAAGAGGGGGGGGGGGGTGAAAGATCTCCCTTACAACTGCTAGCAGGCAGCTCTCACTAACTTAAGCTGGAAAGCCATTCCAGCCAGCTTGGCGGGATAGCAGATCATAGAGTGAGACATCCGCTACACATGCTTTGTGACAGCTTATAAATGACACAGCAGAAGAGCCATGAAAGGTGTAGCAACATAAACCACTCTAAACAATATTTTTCTCAGAGATCTTTATTTTACAAATTACAGAAATACTGGCCTAATGAACATGAGCTAATTTCCCAACATGTAGGATTATTAATTGAAATGAAAAATAGATTTGAAAGCATCTTGTGACCTACACACCCACGGCTTTACTTTCCAAGGAGATCCACTATCAACGAGTATCAGTGGATATCAGTTCTGACAGAAAAGGCTTCAAAGTGAATTGCCATTGAGCAATAGCTGACAGATGAAAGTTCACAGATTTATTTCATCAGAAACATCTCCTCTGGGATGCTAGGTATATCTGCAAATGGACAACTAACAGACTGCACAACACTTAGCCTGGTGTGCATTTTTATGATTACAAATCAGTTTTCTTTGACGGAGCCCATTTTTCACGGCAGCGTCTTGAACTCCCCGCTGGTCCTGCCAAATGTTATAACTTCATCAGCGCATGTGGGAATACACTCTTAAAATGTGCCTTTTGCTGAAGCAGTATTACTTTTTAGAAACCTGCAAAGTAACTAAACCATTAGAGGGGACACACATCCCACAATGCTGTTAATAAAGCTAGCAGCTTCATGGGACAATATCAAGATTCAAAATCCCCATATTTAACAGTATATCAATAATGACCATATCAAATGTACTATTCTGTGTTAGGGAACACAAAACAGTCTGGAAAGAAAGCAGTAGTAATAAGGATACAAAAATTTTGATTATTATAAATTTAAAAACAGCGGGATGGGACACAAACAATATGCCCAATTTTATGTATTCAGCAATATGATAGAAAATATTCTGGTCCCATTAGAGATACATTTAAGAACATTTAAATACCATGTAAAGTGTATCTCCAGCCTAGAACGTTTAGGTTATTCAGTAAAGAAATAACACAATCTGACAATTTTGCTATTATAAGACAGCATAATAAAACGCTTTCTAAATTTATTTACATACATAAACCATCACCACACTTCACCTATTGCTTTGTGGTTTTGGTGGTTCTTTTTTCTCCTCTTCTTCCACAGACATACATGCACCTTTTTCTCTTTTCTTTTTCCGTCCCTATTTTCTGAGACAGATTATTTTCATATTTTAACCACTGTCACTGCAGTATCTTGTCACGTTATATCTAGACACATATACAGTGCATTGAGAAAGTATTCATACACATTGAAATTTTACCACATGCTGTCATGTTACAATCAAAAATGTAAATTTGTATTTTATTGGTATTGTATGTGATAGACCAACACAAAGTGGCATACAATTGTGAAGTGGAAGGAAAATTATAAATGGTTTTATATATTTTTTTACAAATAAATATGTGAAAAGTGTGGTGTGCATTTGTTTTCAACTCTCCTAAGTCAATACTTTGTAGAACCACCCTTCGCTGCAATTACAGCTGCAAGTCTTTTTGGTCTCCACCAGCTTTGCACCTCTAGAGTGTGACATTTTTGCCCATTATCCTTTGCAAAATAGCTCAAGCTCTGTCCGATTGGATGGAGAGCGTCTGTAAACAGCAATTTTCAAGTCTTGCCTCAATTGGATTCAGGTCTGGACTTTGACTGGGCCATTATAACACATGAATATGCTTGGATCCAAACTATTCCATTGTAGCTCTGGCTGTAGGTTTAGGGTTGTTGTTGTGCTGGAAGGTAAACCTCCACCCTAGTCTCAAGTCTTTTGCAGACTAACAGGTTTTCTTCCAAGATTGCCGTGTATTTGGCTCCATCTATCTTCCCATCAACTCTGACCAGCTTCTCTGTCTCTGCTGAAGAAAAGCATACCCACAATATGATGCTGCCACCACCATGTTTCATGGTGGGGATGGTGTGTTCAGGCTGATGTGCAGTGTTAGTTTTCTGCCACAGCGTTTTGCTTTTAGGCCAAAAAGATAAATTTTGGTCTCATCTGACCAGAGCACCTTCTTCCACATGTTTTCTGTGTCCCCCACGTGGCTTCTCGCAAACTGCCAACGGAACTTCTTATGGCTTTCTTTCAACAATGGCTTTCTTCTTGCCATTCTTCCACAAAGGCCAGATTTGTGGAGTACACAGCTAATAGTTGACCTGTGGACAGATTCTCCCACCTGAGCTGTGGATCTCTGCAGCTCCTCCAGAGTTACCATGGGCCTCTTGGCTGCTTCTCTGATTAATACTCTCCTTGCATGACCTGTAAGTTTAGGTGGACGGCCATGTCTTGGTAGGTTTGCAGTTGTGCCATACTCTTTGCATTTTCAGATGATGGATTGAACAGTGCTCCGTGAGATGTTGAAAGCTTGGATTTTTTATAACCTAACCCTGCTTTAAACTTCTCCACAACTTTATCCCTGACCTGTTTGTGTTCCTTGGCCTTCATGATGCTGTTTGTTCAATAAGGTTCTCTAACAAACCTACCATGGCAGTTAAAATATGAGCTCCGGTAAGGGAGTAAGAAACATTCCAAATACATAAAAATGCAAACACAGAATTATACATGGCGTAAAGTTAGGGTTTCCTTCAGAGGATTTGTTTGCTGCAAAAAAAATGTCACATGTCAAAATTTCGACAAATAGCTCATAAATCATAATATAAAGAATATGTATATGACATATAGTTACCCAATGGAAGGTGTATTCAGAAAAAAAAACCTCCTAAACCAAAATTCCCTTAAAATCTGTCAAATGATTCTGCATGCTCCCTGAAGTCACACGTATAGACGCCCCCCTAGGGCATGGGGTGGCCAGCACCTGCAGCAATTTCCAGAATGTGATTGGGTAATGTATTAGGGAAAGGTATACAAATTCAATGAAATTAGAAATTTGCTAACAGAAGGTCTAAAAGTGCACCACAATAGATGTATATCTGTCCTATAGATGTACTATAGAGGGGTAAATATTTAATCGAAAATAAGTGGCCATATCGGCCGAATAGTGTAACATATTTGGATGAAGGTGATGTTAAATGGTGTAAGTGAAAAAAGTGCAAGAAAAAAAAATGAGTGAGTGAAGTGAAGGAAATGAAGGGAAGGAGAAACAGAAGAAATGGAATAGGATGGTATAAGGGGGCTACTTATAATGATATACCATTTTGATAGGGGTTGAAATGAATATGCTTAACTTTCAGCTTTTGAACAAAGCTGTTGTAAGTATATTCTGCAGAAAAACGTTTTTGACCAATATGTTGACATATCAGGACGCATCTGTATTGTGGTTTCTAACTCTGTACTTCACCAGAGGATATGAAACTAGCTAAGCAATGACTTAGGAGTTTCTTGTGGTCAAGTCAGCAGGTGTGAACTGTCATACACTAACCTTTGCCTTACATTTCATATTGCAAACTAACCACCATCACATGACTAACCTTTGCCCCATATTCCATATTTCAAACTGAAGACTGTCACATGACAAGAAGTTGTTAATGTATGCATATGTGTATGAGTCTGATTGGTTCTTGGGAGAGCTGTCCCCTCCCTCTGCATTTCCCATAAAAGAGGAACGTATTGTCTATTAAACTTTGTAACCATCCTTCACTTACAAACCAGTGTATGTGTGTGTTGGTTATCCACCGGTGACTTGGGATCTCCGCTTCTACCATTCCTGGCCTAGGCACTTAGAATACAAGAAGAAAGACGTGTACCTTACAACTGGTGTTCAGAAGTGGGATATCTTGTGACAGGTAAGTGATTTTGCCCTTTTTACCCTTTAAGGTGAATAGGTGTAAATGCTTACGCTGTCCAGATCATCGCCACGAATTTAGTTTAAAGAGGTTGTTGTGCCTTCGCGGCGGACTAGGCTGGTCCCCCGGGAGGTTAAAAGGACACGCAGGTAGTTACGTAGGTTATTTGGGTATTTAAAGAGAGTCCGACTAGGTTGGTCTGACTATATAAAAAAACTATTGTAAAAGAGATTATTATTTTAATCACCGGGAAGTAGCAGATTACGCCCGTGATAAAAGGTTTGGTTGAGCGGACGCCCATTAAGTTTTTTGAGAAACAAAAAGTGCACTATAAAATTGAACAAATGTATGGTTTTATAATGATCATTTAAAATAATTCTGTTCATAAGATTTACAGTATAAGACCTATAGAAATAAGTATAAAGTTTTGTTTAAGATATATATATATATATGTATATGTGAGACTTCTTTTTCCACAGAACAGCGTAAGTACCTAAAAATTTTAAAGAATTGTATGTTGTATAAAGTATAAGAGTTTAATGACTTCGGAATACGAAGAACCTGATTGTAGCGACATAGCTCCACCTTGTCCACATTGTACTATAGGATTACTGTTTTTTAAAATAGAAAATAGGTGGGTTCTATTAACCAATAGACCAGGGGGCTATTCTTGTAGATTAGGGGTAAGAGGAATATATCCCGCCACAAAGAAAGGAACCATAAATCGAGTACTAAGGGTAAACCTTCACAGTCCCATTTGACGGACCAAGCAGACTACCCAATTGTTCGACAACAAGTGATTACCCAAACGGGTTGTTATCACTTGTGCCCACATACTAGTCATACCCTGCCCACTTTGTTAGATGGGGAATTCTGCGGCCACCCCAGGATCAGACATAGGGATCCCGTGCCCGTATGAATATATTAAAAACAATCTACCCGGACCACAGGTGGAACCTTTCTGGGCTCAAGTCCAGGAAAGATGCCACCAGTTAGGTATTCATGATCCGGGACCACAAGGTCCTTGTTCAGAGGAAGATTGGAAGAAAGTTAGCAAAATTTGTCAGACGCATAAGCATTCCTACCCCCCGGGTAAATCTAATGACCCTCAATACATGAAAGATTGTTATCACTCATGGAGCAAATGTTTAAAAGATTATAGAAAGAAATATGCTAAAAAGACTCCTGCAGTTAAAACAAATGTATCCGCCCCTACCTTTGAACCCCCTCCACCTTATGTCACTGTAAAAATGGACTCAGGAGAGCCTGGTCCTCGCCTCCAATTATATCCCTCACTAGAACCTCATGTCCTCGCAAGTATGGTATATGGTGTAGCAAGTGATGATCAGATAGCTGAATGGGAAAGAGATGGCAGAATAAAAAGAGAAAGTGAAAGAATAGAAGCTGAAAGTATCAGAGAAAAAGAAAGGCAAAGAAACCTAACCCCTAAAGAGAAACAGTATGAGAAAGAAAAAGAACAGTTTGAATCAGACAGACTGGAAGCAGAGGAACGAATATATAAACAAAGGGAGGAACTAGAACAGTATAGGAAAGCTCTTGAAAAGAAGGCAGAGGAATTAAAGAAAGCTGAGGAGTCCATTATTTCACAACCCTCTACGGCCACACGTAGCCAAACTAAAAGAAAGGAAGAAATTCCTCCCAAAGGGGAAAAATCCGGGGACATTACACAAACAGAGAGCCCCTTAATAGGTTCTGACAATGCCTCAGAAGAGGAGGAAATGTGTAATGTTAAAGCACCTTTAATGCATATTGGTACGACTCAGGTACACATTCCCTTGCCTCTGGGAACCCTTTCTAAAATAAAGGAGTTATGCCCAAATCCAAAGAAAAGCCCCCGAGAAGCAGCTGCCTTTTTGGCAAAATACAGTATTGGGTCAAGCTTAGATAAAGAGGATGTCCAAGGCATACTTAGTATAATAGACCCTGACAGCCCCGAAGAAACCCCTGTAGACACTCTATGGGCAGCCCACGTCCAAGGTTTAAATGACTGGACTTCCTTTTGGAAGGGTATAGGTAGTCACTGGTCAACCTTATACAAAGGTTCATCAGCTCTGCAAGAGTTAATTCTAGCCAAGCAAGGACCTAAAGAGAAATTCTTTGACTTTTGTACCAGAGTCTACCATTTATGGAAAGCGGTAGACAAACCCTCAGCACAAATTTTTACAACCACAGTTATGTCTGGTGGTGACCCTAAAGTTACCCAGCTCCTTAAATTTACAAATCCAAAATGGACTGAACAAACGCCCGAAGATTTTATGAAAGATGCAAGATCCAGAGAATGCTCTGGAGTCTTTGAACAGAAAGGGGGAATTTTTACTTCCATTGGCATGGGGCCAGAGACAGTGTCCCCTGTTCCCCTTATGACCATGCAACCGTATCCTGATCCAGCTGCTATATACCCCCCGGACCAGGGCTGTTATAATTGTGGCCTACAAGGACATTGGAAATCTCAATGTCCCTATAGGATAGGACAGAATAGGGGTAGGGGTAGGGGAAGAGGAAGAGGATTTTACCCCCCGACCCAGTTCCCACGTTACCCACCCTATCAGGGTCCTCGCCAGCCACAACAATATCCTTCTCAACAACAACAAATGCCACCTCAGCCTCCTAATGGACCACCACCTTTTGTCCCTAACACTCCCGGATCCCTATGCAGTGGCCATCAAACCGCCAGCAGCCAAACCCCCAATAGGGATGCCTAGAGTATGTCCCTTCCCTCAGTCTAGTGTGTTATAACCTATCATGGAAGAGCCTTCCCCAAGTTGTATTAAAAGTTGATGGGCAGCGTGTCTGTTTCTTGATTGACACGGGCGCCTCATCAAGTTCAGTGAATAATGTAATTTTTGACACACCACAATGTACTGAGGGAAACTCTATTGGTATAAATGGGACCCCTGTTACCCATCCCATCACTCCACCATTACCTGTAACCACTCCCGAGGGGCAACATTTGTGCGATCAGTCTTTTGCTGTGTTGACCTCTTGTCCTGTATCCCTTATGGGAAGGGACCTATTGTCCAGTTTAAGTATCACTATTAAATTTGACAAAGAAGGGTCACTAACTGCAAGTTCCCCTTTCTGTGACCTGACTGGTCCTAAAAGACACACACATAAAGGATTCTTTATGTTACTGCCCGCTACTTTAGAGACTCACAAAATCTGGGCAGAAAACAAAGGTAGCGTAGGATTTATCAACTGCACACCCTACACTCCCCAATTACGTCCAGATGCACAGCCACAATACCACAAGCAGTATCCCTTGCCCCCAGAGAAAACCAATGGAATTGCACCACAGATTGAAGAATACATACGCTTAGGCATTTTGAAACCAGTAATCAGCCCCTGGAACACGCCCATTTACCCCGTAAAAAAGACCAGTGGCGAATGGAGGCTAGTCCAAGATCTAAGGGCAGTTAATAAACAAGTACTACCCCTCCCGCCCTTGGTATCTGATATAACATTCATTTTTTCATGCATACCTGCAGATTCCCTATGCTACACAGTGATTGATTTGGCAAACGCATTTTTTAGCATTCCTATTGACGAAGAGGCTCAACCTATTTTTGCCTTCTCATGGGCCGGGGGCCAGTTAACTTGGTTGCGTTTACCGCAAGGGTATGTAGACAGCCCCGCCGCCTTCTCCATGGTACTCAACGAGACCGTCAGGTCTTGGACTTCCGAGCATGGGTCGGTACTAATACAGTATGTGGACGACTTGCTCTTGTGCAGTCGTTCTGCTGAAGATTGTGCGGTCGATTCAACATTACTGTTAGAACATCTGGCCGAAGCCGGCCACCTAGCCTCAAGAAAAAAAATACAGTGGTGTCTACCACAAGTAGAATACCTAGGATGTATTCTGGACAAGGGGACCAGGCTAGTGTCCCCCAAACGTGCCGCAGCCTTACAAGCTCTCAGTCCTCCAAAAGACAAAGCAGCTTTGTTGTCATTTCTGGGCGCAATTGTATATTGCCGCCAGTGGATTCCTGACTGTTCTCATTATGATAGTATCCTACGAGAGGCTGCCGGGTCAAACGCCCCTAAATTGATAGACTGGACAGAAGACAGAAAAAATGCTTTTAATGCTCTTATTAAGAGTTTGTCCACCGCCCCCGCCCTGGGATTGGTAGATTATGGTAAAGCCTTCCAGTTGTACTGTGTAGTTTCAGGAAAATCTTTTGCTGCAGTACTTGCACAATCTCATGGTTCAGGGTATCGCCCAGTGTCATATTTATCTAGAAAACTCCCTATCCAAGTCCAGGGCATGCCGTCCTGTCTTCAGAATGTCGCTGCCTGTGCCATGTCTGCACAGGATGCCAACAAAATAGTATTGGGACACAAAATGACACTGTACACCACTCATTCAGTTACCCACCTCATACAGAATATGAACACACAACACATGACTTCCCAAAGACTCAGTGGATACGAGATCACTTTGTTAAATACTGACAACTTGGTACTTAAATATGTTCCGAATAGCAATCCAGTTGTACGTTTACTACATTCCATGTTACGTTTACCACACGAACCTGATCATACACATAATTGTGTAGAAAAAGTGGAACAAGTCACTTCACCAAGACCTGATCTTTCTGACATTCCAATTATAAATGCCGAAAATGTTTTTGTAGATGGTAGTTGTTCCGTCCCTCTGACTCTACATTTTTAACTGGCTATGCTGTAGTTCAGCTGCCACATACAGTACTAGAGGCAAAACCATTGCCCCCTGTTTCTGCCCAAGTAGCAGAACTAGAAGCTCTGACCAGAGCCTGTATTCTGTTCACAAACAAGGAAGTCAACATTTATACAGACAGCAGATATGCATTTGGAGTGGTACATGATTTTGGTGTGATATGGGCCAATAGAGGATTTAAAACAGCAGACAACAAACAGATAGCTAATTCAGAGCAGATCCTTAATCTACTGCAAGCAATTCTGCTCCCTAAAAAGGTTGCTGTTATAAAAGTAAAAGCCCACTCATCAGACAATAGTATAGTATCAAAAGGAAATGCTTTCGCAGACAGAGAAGCAAAAAAGGCTGCTGCCAGTTCACCCAATTCACCAGCCCCTACCACAATCTTCTTTAAAGAGCACTTCTCATCCCCTGATTTCAAAACTGTTGTGGCCCAAATGCAGTCAATGGCCACAGATACAGATGTCCATTTCTGGGCAAATGAAGGTTTGACCAAAGACTCTGAAGGTCTTTGGACAAAAGAGGGGAAGATCCTGGGTATACCTGAAGCTAATTGTATCCTAATTTTATCCTACCTCCATGGCCCAGGACACATAGGACCCGCCCCTCTTGTAAATATATATTCAAAATCTTTTTGCACAAATAATTTACAAAAACAAACTAAGCTTCTAACTAGAAGCTGCTTAACTTGTGCCCAGAACAATGTTCAAGGAAAAAGACATGGCCTACATGGCCATCTACCTCCACCCTTGGGACCATTAACAGATTTACAAATAGACTTCACACACCTACCAAAACAAAAGGGAAACTTGAGGTGCCTCTGCGTAATCGTTGACAAATGGTCAGCTTGGGTTGAGGCAATTCCCTGTACCGGAGAAACCGCAAATATAGCAGCGAGATGCTTGTTAAATTATTGGATCTGTAGGTTCGGGATACCCACAACCATATGGTCCGACAGAGGACCCGCATTTAGTTCCTCAGTGACCCAAGTTGTAGCCAAATCTCTGGGGATGCAATGGAAACTACATATTCCCTATCATCCCCAGAGTGCAGGAGTAGTAGAGAGAATGAACAGGAACATCAAAGACAAATTAAAAAAGGCTACAGGAGGTACTCTAAAAGGTTGGTTGGAACACTTACCTTCTGTCCTTTTTCAGATAAGAACCACCCCCCATTCTAGGACAGGATTGTCCCCTTTTGAAATTCTAATGGGAATCCCTGCAAATATAGAATTACCCCCATTAGACCCAAATTCTGACATTAACGTTTATTCCCAACAGGAAGTGTATGTGAAAAGTCTGGTAAGTATGCTTCATGAAATAAATGAACAAGTTTCTGTCACCTTTTTTCCTCTTTCAACAGAACCAACCCACCCCTTCATCCCAGGGGACAAAGTACTGATTAAGCAGCTGGCTCACAGGAAAAGAATTGGACCAATCTACTCCGGACCGTGGAAGGTGGAAAAGGTATCCAGGACCGCGGTACTGACGGACCTAGGCAACACCTGGATCCACGCCAGCCGACTGAAGAAGTGTCCCCAGCTCCCCTCAACTCCAGAGCCCCTAACAGTAACCGAGGATACACTCCCTTCAAGACAACAACAAAATCTACAAGATATTCAGGAAGGCATAGGACAAATTTCCCTGGAGGACACAATGATTTTACCTGGAAACTAAACAGAATCTTTCCATCATCAGGACAAGTGAAGAAGAAGAAGAAGAATAGTGAATTTTGAGGACATTAGATATATATATATATATAATGTTTTCAACATCAGCAACAGGGAAGACCTTATGCCTCTGGTGCTGTCTAATTTTGGTAGTATTCTTACCTACTTGGCTGATAGCTAACTGTATATACCACCCAGAGGATTTGGGACCACTAAAAGGGATATGTGGGATTCCCAAGTCAAATAACACTCCTATAGTAAGACATAGAAGAAGTGAACCCCCCCAAGAGTTTTCTGATAAAATGTTGTTGTTGAAATTTAAATATAGCTATGCCCAAAAATCAGGTTTTGAAAAGTGCTGGATATGCAGTAAACTACATCCCAGTACTGCCAGAGTTCCTTTAATGGCCATACCTTTAAATTTTACCTCACTCCTAAACGGCACACCCCCTATAGTTCTTACCGACGTTACCAGGAAGAGTCCTAACAAAACCCTCACTTTTCAAATCATAGGCAGAAGCCATTATCCAGATTGGTGTTTCAGGTTAGGGAATACCACCAAAGGAGCCGAAGTTTGTAAACAATCAAAGCTTAATATCTCAATGACAACATTAAATGGTACATTCTATGTAACCCAAGATATTACTCTTAATACCACCCTGTATCAATTTCTGAGTGTTAATACCACTTCTCCCATGGCTCAGCTTCTGGCTACTCTTACACTATCTGGTTTGTCAGACCAAATGTATAAGGTACTGCGTGCACGCCCTTTAGCACTAGGGAACAATATTTACATTTGTTGTGGGAAGCTCTGTCATCCCTGGATTCCTATCCAGCCCCAGGGATGGTGTTATCTAGCAGCCCTGGCCCCACTCATGGGTGTATTGGGAAACAATGAAGGTACTCACCTCCTTGAGGCCAGCATCCACCCCAGGTACCCCCTTAAACATCGCAATAAGAGAGAGATATTCCTGGAAAAAGATATGGCATGGGCATGGTTCCCCTCCTGGACAGGATGGGGAATAGATTTAATGAAGAGACTAAACAATTACACTGGAATCATGGATGAAATCTTGGAAAAGAATTCCGATGACATCACAAAATTAAACATAGAAATCAGGGCAATAAGAAAACAATTAGAACTACAAGATTTAGCTATAGAAAGCATGAGCGCAGCCCTTACTGGCCTTTGTGAAATTACTGAAGATTATGAATGCTGCACTTGGATTCATAATACCAGTATTGAAGTACCAGATTATTATGACATAGTTGCCCAACATCGCAAGGAGGTAAATAAACTCCAGGATGAGGCAAGGAATATTGGAAAAACGTGGGATCCTTTCTCCACAGGTTTTGGCCTAGGGGGACTAACCTCCTGGTTAAAAAATACTGCCATGACCATTGTTATGATATTGCTTTTTATTTTGTTCTTATATGCTTGTTATAAAATAGTTGGATGTATCTGTAAGAAGGGTGTAAAAACAAGTTCAGAGAGTTTTAAACTGACCTTTATCACCAAGGAACAGACTGTGTGGTATGAGAGTCAAGAACACGAAACCACAGAGTACCAGACTTGTGCTATAAAATAAGGAAAGGGATGATCATTATGTTAAATCAGAATGATCAAAGAGAGGATTATAAGGGGGCTACTTATAATGATATACCATTTTGATAGGGGTTGAAATGAATATGCTTAACTTTCAGCTTTTGAACAAAGCTGTTGTAAGTATATTCTGCAGAAAAACGGTTTTGACCAATATGTTGACATATCAGGACGCATCTGTATTGTGGTTTCTAACTCTGTACTTCACCAGAGGATATGAAACTAGCTAAGCAATGACTTAGGAGTTTCTTGTGGTCAAGTCAGCAGGTGTGAACTAACTGTCATACACTAACCTTTGCCTTACATTTCATATTGCAAACTAACCACCATCACATGACTAACCTTTGCCCCATATTCCATATTTCAAACTGAAGACTGTCACATGACAAGAAGTTGTTAATGTATGCATATGTGTATGAGTCTGATTGGTTCTTGGGAGAGCTGTCCCCTCCCTCTGCATTTCCCATAAAAGAGGAACGTATTGTCTATTAAACTTTGTAACCATCCTTCACTTACAAACCAGTGTATGTGTGTGTTGGTTATCCACCGGTGACTTGGGATCTCCGCTTCTACCATTCCTGGCCTAGGCACTTAGAATACAAGAAGAAAGACGTGTACCTTACAGATGGTGAAAGGGGAAACACAGGAAAAAGTGAAATAAGAGAAGAAAAAATAGAAAGAAACTTGAAAATGAATGAGTGAATGGGGAAAATGTGGATGTGAGGAAAAGGAGTGAGGGAAAGTGTGGAAGGTGGATGTGAATTGAAATATAAAATGGGAAGGTAAAGGGGTGGAAAAAGTGAACACACACCAACATAACATGATACCAAAAACCAAAACAGAACAAAACTGAACCAGTGAAAAAAGAGAGAGAAATTGGGAAAGTGAGAGGGGGGGACATGGAATAGTGAACATGCTGTAGTGTGCAGTGTGAATATAAGATGTGAAGTGAAGGAAGACAAGTACAAGAAAAATGAATACAAAGAGTGACAAGGGCGATAGTGCAAGGAGGTGCAGGTGGAAACGGGATGTGGAGGGATGGGGGAATGTGGGTGTGGAACAAATGATGTAAATAGTGAATGCTAACTAAGTACCACAAAATGTTATATATATGGTGAGTGAGTGCTGACTAAGTGCCAAACATATATATATATATATATATATATATATATATATATATATATATATATATATATATAATGATTTAATTTTTACCTTACTGATAAGATGGTAAAAGCATAATCCAACCCATGCTGACAGGGGTTCGCATAGAAAATATATGGCTGTGTGTAAACAGAGTTACTCCTCGTTTTTTGTTTGAACAGCAATTCAAATCTAGATTGTGTCACAGTTTTGTTGTATGCTTTTCGTAGGCATGATCGACTGTATCCACGTGCTAATAATCTCCATTGGAGATTACCAGCTTCCTCATTAAAAAGGGTGTCAGTATGGAATGGAGTTTTTTTAATGACATAGGGTGGAAGCTATCCGCATGCAGCCTGGTGTTGCCGGTGGTACTCTTATGGAACAACGTGCTATATAGTTTCCCCTCAGAGTTGCGTTTCACCTGAACAGCCAAGAAGTTCATGGTATTGTGATCGTATGTCATCGTAAACTTCAAGTTGTAATTATTTTGGTTAATGAGATCAAAACTCCAAAAGAGTCTCCTCCGGTCTCTCGCAGATAACAAAGATGTCATCGATGTACCGGAGCCACGTGGATATGTGGCTCGTGTACTCAACAAGGTCCTCGTCACCTAGGAGGGACTGCTCCCACTCCCCCAGGTACAGGTTGGCGTAAGATGGGGCACAAGTCCCCATTGCCACGCCCTGCACCTGGAGGTAGTGGGAGTCATGGAAGGTAAAACAGTTGTGATTGAGGATTTATTCGAGTCCATTTGTTATGAGCCCTGTTGGAGGATCTTTTGTATAGCAGTGATTCCCTTATTTTGGGGGATCGAACTACACAGGGCTACGACATCGATGGCAACCAAAAAATATTTCTCCAAAAGGGTTAATTCCTCAAAGGACTGTAAGAAGTGAATGGTATCCTTCAAGAAGTCGCCCGGGGTTTTTTTTGTGTCCTTTGTGGATTTTTGTAGGCTGTAGAACAGGGGTGCCAAACCTTTTGAAGAGTGAGGGCCACTTAGTAACTTAGTAACTGGTCGCGGGCCACAATAAGTGGAGCGGACGGAAGGCAGATCCATGTCCGCTCTGTATATGCAGAGCAGACATGGACACAGCCCACTCTACTCTGTACAGTTCTAAAATACAGGAACAATAGAGAGAGAACAATAGAGATTGAACAATAGAGAACAATAGAGAGCAAACATAAGCGAGAACAATAGAGAGAGAAGAATAATAAAACAATTTTGGGCTTTTTTATTTTGTTTTGCGCAAAATGTGATGGCCATCTTATCTTTCGAGACCCTGTGTAAGTGTACCCTAGGACTGTGTAGTGTTGTACCCTATGCTAATACTCCACTAGTGTGTGGTAGCGTTTGAAAAAGTCACTGATGCAGAGACCAGGTTGGTCAGGCATGGAGGGACAATAAAAGCGGGTTTAACGACTAAATCCACGTTTTCTGCAGACACGACATCTTCTTTGGGGTGTTCTTTGGGCAGGGGTACCAGGGAGGACATACAGAAAATGCCTCTCATGCAGCCAGCTTACTGCATTTGGGTTGGGAAGGTGGGCCATAGCACCGTCTGGAAACAGAAGGGCTGTGACGATCTCTTCCTGGAATTTTAGGAAGAATCCAGTTCATCCTGAAGGTTTGTATAGCACAAAAGCATTCAACAGAGCCAGTTGAAATAAATATACAGACACTTTTTTTATACCAGCGTCTGGCCTTTTGGGGAATTAGGTACGGCACCAACAACTGGTCGTTGAGGTCCACCCCTCCCATGTTAAGGCTGTATTCGTGGACATAGAGGGGTTTCTCCACAACACCAGTCGCCAAAGGAATTTGGACTGTCGTATCTACGTGAAGGGAAGACAGAACGAAAACATTCCGTGAATCCCTCCACTTCACTGCTAACAAATTATTAAATTTCAAGCAGGCTCTCTCCCTGTCCAAGTCGGGACTCTACAAGCCTTTGGGGGAAGTCCCAGCAATTAGATCGTACAGTGCCACATGCGCCAATTCCACAATCAAAAAGGTGACTAAAAAGTGTCATGCTTGTGTAATAATTGTCCACATACAAGTGGTACCCCTTTCCGAATAAGGTTGACACCATGTCGCACACAATCTTACCAGCACTCCCTATGTAGACTGGGCAGTTCTCTGGCTCCACGTCACTATCTCCTCGTAAACCATAAAACTATATGTATAGCCTGTTAGGCTCAGAAACGTGTAGGCCTCTTCACTAGTGTACCTTCGACTGGACATTTTGGCCTCTAAATTTACTGGTACACTAATGAGACTCAAAGGAAAAAAAGAGCACCTGACTGTCAGTGACTGCTTAAAACGCTCCAAAAAAAAAACTGTTAGCGTTCGCAGGGATCATGCCTGACTCTGCGAATACTGCAGTTATGTGTTTAGTGTTTTGTAAGTGACAGTGATCGATTGATAATGCACTAGAGTACGCTGGACTGGGCGGAGGGGCTAAACGCAGGTGCTAGCAGGTATCTGGGCTTATCCCGCTGTATTTTTGGGAACCCTAAACTACTGGGGACGCTAGTATAGATCTGATCAGATCAGATATTGATCTGTTCAGACACTATACTACTAAGGGAGGTGTATGGTGCGTGCGTGGGTGTTAGAGCTACTGGCACAAATCTGACGCTGCCTGGGGCGACGCAGACCCTGACTGACATCAGGGTGATCAGGGGGTTAAACCTTTATTTACGTAATATACAGCGGGTGTCCTGATGCTATAAAAAAATAACTAGCTAACCAGCGCCACCCGTCACACTAATACGGTGATCGCTGGTGATGGGGTGATCAAGGGGTTAAACCTTTATTAGGGGGATTAAGGGGGTCCATAGACCTATATGGACCTACCACTAATTACCCTAACACTGATTATTGTCACAAATGACACCAGTACAGTGATCAAAAAAAATATGAACAGGTCCTGTCATGCTTTTTTTTTTATTACAAGGGATGTTTACACCATTCCATGAGCTGGTGCAATTTTGAAGCGTGACATGTTGGGTATCAATTTACTTGGCATAACATTATCTTTCACAATATCAAAAAATTGGGCTAACTTTACTCTTATTTTTTAATTCGAAAAACTATTTTTCCCAAAATAAGTGCGCTTGTAAGACCACTGCACAAATACGGTGTGACTGAAAGTATTGCAACGACTTCCATTTTATTCTCCAAGGTGTTAGAAAAAAAGTTTATAATGTTTGGGGGTTCTAAGTAATTTTCTAGCAAAAAAAAAATGTTTAAACTTGTAAACAACAAATCTCAAAAAGAGGCTTGGTCCTTAAGTGGTTAAATTGGATATTGTTTGAATTGGATATCGTTTTTTCCTCTGATATTTTTGGATATTTATTGGACAATTTTTTTGCACATCTATCATATTTTTGCACAAATTGTTTTCATTTTTATTATATTGTGGTTATTTCTTGTAAGTTGCACTACATCATTTTGTTGGATATATCAGTTTAATAAGGTTAGAATCACTTTTATAATTTATTTGATTCACATTGGATGCGCTGATTGATTATATATACAATGTGATGGTATTTTGTTAATTACTTTTCTTTCTTTTTTTTTTATTGAAATAACAAAAGTGAAGTACATAAAATTATAGCATACATCTATGTTTTCAAATGTTCATATAATGTATAATAAATTACAAAAAGAGAATAGTACAATAAAAATTAACACAAAAAGAATATTAAAAGGAGAGGGGGAACTTGGGGTTGGATTATTTCCAATCCATATATGCAGAAGCTTGTGAAGTCAAATATATGAGTTAAAGGTGTAACATGTACAGTATATTGTAATAAAACTCTATTGGAATACCTAGGGGAAAACATGATTTAGTTACTATAAAACAATCCAACCGTAGTTAACTATTGATATAAACAATCTAGATATGTTATAAAATTAAATAGAATATTGAAAGTTATAAGTTATTCATAAAGTATAAGGCAGGGTTTCTTAGAAAAAAATTAATGATTTATATTTGCATAAAAATTGTCTTACCATTTTATTATATGTTCAACCATTCTTGATATAGCGTAGATATAGATATTTTCAACTATTTAGCATTCAAAGATTTATGTGTTACAAATATTGAATGTATTATTAGGGTTTGCTGGTGTAGGACCACGTTTTAAATTTGTAGAAAAAAATCTGTTTCATTTAATGCATCTTTAACATTTTTGTAATGGTATCGAATAAAATTTATTTTACCATATTTTTATTGAGATTTTCCAGAAAATGGTTGTTACAATATATCAAATAAAAAGGTAATTTGAGCACAAAACAGCCATATACTGTATTTTTTATAGGATCCATGAGCAAGATTACATCTCCAATAGGCAATGTTTAAATATGATGAGTTTGAACTGACATCCCACTAACATGCAGAAAAAAAAAAATAAATACTCCAAATCACTTCTACTGGGGATATAGCATCATACATTCTATCGTGCAGGATGTGTGGGGTTTAAGGGGGAGTGGATAAATCTAGCTCCTTTCATCATTATATTTAAGTTTGACAAAAGACAACAAATACAGCTGCAAGCAATGAGAATAATGTTCTTTCTTCCATTAAAGCCAAGTACATATTATTTGGAATGCATGATCCCTATAGGTAAGCTATAAAGTTACCCTTGACACATTCATACACATATTTTCTACAAATGCTTTACCAGAGAATTTTATTATGACAGCTAATGTCATCACCACTAATCATATATAAACAATTGCCATAGTGCTATTTATATTGTTAATATTTCCATCTAAAATACTGAAAATTTGTAATTAATGATTAGGGTATTTCTTCTGTCAAAAGAAAGTATAATATGGAAACTGTAAGGAATCTAGTAGTGAAATATCAGGGGGGACCTGGGCTGTACTTGCTGCCAAGTTGGGTTATAACAGGAAATCACATAGGGGAAGATTAATTACTTATGTCGTTGCATTGATTAATTATTTACTCTTTCATGCATAGCTCTCCCCTCCTTACTTGTACAAAATTAGTAAACTCTACAGTTCATTTAAGGAGCTGACTTTCAATTAGGTAACTAAGGAAAAATAAAATGGAATTACAGGTTAACATGAGCCAGGTAATAATAACATGAGCCAGTTAATAATGGAAATTATTTGAATCTATATTCAGATAACAGAAAGAAACATTAATGGCATTATACATGCAATGATGTAACTCCAGGAACACCATTTACATCCAATTTTTTGCTTAATAAAGTCTTACATAATTTCAAAGGTTTACATGACTAAAACAGAATAATTCATACATTCAGCATTCATTTGTGGCTAACCCTAATATTCTGTGACTTTGACTGCTGTCAGATTTAAATAATACAAAAATATTTGCAGGCTACAATATTAGTAGTAAAAGTCCTTGTGTCCGAGATGTTGAAAGTACCATACTTTACTTAAATCCCACCCACTCATTAATAACTAGTATTTAACTTATATTCCCACAACTGATTATTGTAAGGTCAGGGCTCAAAATTTCAAGTCCTGAGCTACTAGCCAGGCCTTAAGGGTTACTCGCCACCAGTTGCCCCGCCCAACCCCTACCCTGCCCCGCCCCTAAACCCGCCCTCATAAATTATCTCATTAAATGACACCTTTAATGTTTTATGCAATTAAGTTATAAAAATATTAACAACCTTAATGTTAATGCAGCCTGTGTCCCCCCCATGTGCAGCCTGTGTCCCCCCCATATGCAGCCTGTGTCCCCCCCATATGCAGCCTGTGTCCCCCCCCATGTGCAGTCTGTGTCCCCCCATGTGCAGCCTGTGTCCCCCCCCATGTGCAGCCTGTGTCCCCCCCCATGTGCAGCCTGTGTCCCCCCCCATGTGCAGCCTGTGTCCCCCCCCCATGTGCAGCCTGTGTCCCCCCCCCATGTGCAGCCTGTGTCCCCCCCCCCATGTGCAGCCTGTGTCCCCCCCCATGTGCAGCCTGTGTCCCCCCCCATGTGCAGCCAGTGCCCCCCCTCATGTGCAGCCTGTGTCCCCCCATGTGCAGCCTGTGTCCCCCCCATGTGCAGCCTGTGTCCCCCCCATGTGCAGCCTGTGTCCCCCCCCCCATGTGCAGCCTGTGTCCCCCCCCATGTGCAGCCAGTGTCCCCCCCCCATGTGCAGCCAGTGTCCCCCCCCATGTGCAGCCTGTGTCCCCCCCCCCTTTGCAGCCTGTGTCCCCCCCCCATTTGCAGCCTGTGTCCCCCCCCCATTTGCAGCCTGTGTCTCCCCCCCCCATTTGCAGCCTGTGTCCCCCATGTGCTGCCTACCTGTGGAGGAGAAGAGAGGAGAGCTGCCACTGGGAGATCACAGCAGGGAACATTCAGACTTTCGTTTCATAAGCTGTGAGTGTTCCCCCGCGGCGCGCCGTCACATAAGCCCCTCCCCTTGTCCGGGGAACTTTGATACATGTCACCCGTCCTAGGATTGGACGGGTGATCTGTCTATCAAAGTCCCGGAAAAGGGGAGGAGCTTATGTGACGGCGCACGGCAGGGGAACACTCACAGCTTATGAAACGAAAGCCTGAATGTTCCCTGCTGTGATCTCCCAGTGGCGGCTCTCCTCTCTTCTCCTCGCCAGCCCTCAAAAATCACTCGCAAAATGCGAGTGTGCGAGTGTAATTTTTGAGGGCTGGTAAGGTTATTCGATTTAGTTTATAGTTAATAAAATAATTGCATTTCCATGTTCGGTGTACTGTGGGCGATCAGATATAGTGAATGCAGGGTCCTGGGTTTAGTCAAACTTTGCAATGCAGAGAGATTAAGTAATGCAGAGAACCCAGGGATCATGATTAAAGGGTAAGAAACATGTACAGAATGGAGAGGTCAGGATTAGGTAACAGAGTTCAGAGTTTAGGATTAAGTAAAGCAGAAAATTCAGGATTAAACGGGAAGTAAAGCCTCTTTTAAAAAAAAAAAATAAAAAAAGGAACCTGCAAGGCAAAGGCATAATGAGCTAGTAGGCATAGCATACTAGCTCATTATGCATAACTTACCTGAGAACGAAGCCCCCGAAGCGACCCTCGTCCACGACCTCCGCCATCAATCGCGGAGTGACTTCCGGGTTTCTCCTGCGCATGCGCACGAGAGCGGCATATCACCGCGATCTCGGCATGCTCAGTGCGCCTGCGCACCGCTGTCTACGGCGCATGCGCCGTAGACAGCGATGCATCATTTTTTCTAAATATCTCCTAATCCATGTAGGTTTAGGAGATATTTATTGGACCTACAGGTAAGCCTTAATTTAGGCTTACCTGTAGGTCAAAGTGGTTTGTAAGGGTTTACAATCACTTTAAGACTTCATGGATCAGGTAAGCAGTCATTCACAGATTGTGGCTTGTCGCAGTTATCTGGGGCCCAGCATTGTCCCTGGGAGCCAGTGCCCAGCTCCCATGGACAAACCTGGGAATGCCAGTTTCCTGGGCACAGACTCCTCACAGGGACTGTCCCCAGGAAATGGGGATGAATGACAATTTTAGATTATTGTGATTGTCAGATATGCCTTGGAGGTAGCCCTTTGCTTCCTAAAAATACAGCAACACACCAGTCTAGCATTTGAAATTCTAACATCACTCAAGGCTGTTGAAGACCCTCCCATGTGTGTCTGCATCAAACAAAGCAACACTGTAGCTTTACGTAAATTTTCAAATGTAAGCAGCAAAATTTCAGTTTTTATCCAAAAATGTTAAACAGTTTAAATAGGCTTTTTGTACTGACTAGCTGGAAAGTATGCTGAGAGATATTTTGCATTGTTTTATGGATTGTCATGTTAGTGTGCACCTTTGCATTAACTATATTACATATATGGCAGCTTAAGCAATCTGCTCTCAATACAATCATAACATTCTTCTCTGCTACTTTGCAGTATGCCTGACCTGTCTATCAACGCCCACTCAATCTATTATCATGCATTTGCTCCTGCTTCATTACAGACCCCCACTTTGGTGCAGATATGTGCAATACTCATTTACTCCTCCTTCATTCTTAAAAAACAGCTTCAATTCGTTTTTTAACAATTAAATCACACCACAAACCCAATACTTGTTTAAAAAACTACAGTAGACGGATTATTAAATATATTATAACTAAATTTATAAGCATACATACAAGCAAATTCTAAAATATTTTTTTTTGTACAAAAAAACCCCACTATGGTTAATTTTAAAAACCTGACAACCTAATGCCTCTGATTTTTAAATCTGTAAATTGGTATTCAGATCATCACGGTTATTTGTGATGTTATATAGAGTGCACAATAAAAAACAATACTAGATCCAATGAGAAATGTCCCTTGGTTAATTAATAGCTGCGCATATGGAGCTTCGTTCTGGAAATATTTGCCTACAATGGGTGCTGATGAGAGATTGGATATTAGATCCAATGAGAAATGTCCCTTGGTTAATTCATGGCTGTACAAATGGTGCTTAATTCTAGAAATATTTATGTTAGGTGCTTATGGGAGACTTCTAAAAAAAAAAAAAAAAAAAAAAGTCACAGCTACATCCATTCCTTGCATTGGGAGACACTTTTTCCATCTATACATCAGGCTGTTGGTACAAACCAGCATCCATTCATGATTTAGAAGAGTACCTTGTGCATACACATCAGGATATTTACCAACTTTAGGATTTACTCTGGAAACGTTTGCTTGAATATGAAAGGTTCTCCTTCTCACACAAGGAAATATAAATACCCTCTAATGACTGTCTATTACAGTTTTTCATCTTCATCTTTGGCACTGTGATTGTGCATCTCACTTCTATGGTCCTCTATTTGTGCCCAGTGGAACCATTGATTTGTGGTTATCAAGGGATCACAGTTTGCAGCTGGAATTAACTGGGGAGATTATTCAATGGTTTATAGAAATCAATATTATAACATGTATGTTGTCACAGGTGAACATGATGGTCTAAATACAGATATACAGGTCTAAAGATATAAGGCATTGGGTGGTCTGGATTAAAAATTAAAAATGATGTTTTATTTATTTTATACTAGCAATTTTTATGGGGACACAGCTTTGTTAGAGTGTTTTTGTATGTTTTTATACATTTAACTATAAGATATTGAATAATTAGTCTTTTGTAGTTTGGTAAAAAAGGTACTAGGTTTCAGGTGTGTATATTAACTTTATTGGAGACTCTGTATCAGGGAGGAGGTTGATATGTGGTGTTTAGCGCAAAAGTTGGCATGGCTTAAAGAGACATAGTTAAGTACAGGCTAGACCTGCTTACTATATGCGCCGTACACATATGCTGCAGTATTTGTAACCACTAAATACTCCGTAATTTCAGTGCTACAAACATCAGACACACATAAATCTCAATATGAGGCATCATATAAAAAAGGCACTTTTATTGCCTCTGTCAATACATCAATACAGCCCGAGTTTTTGATTTCTCCCACACGTTCTGGAAGAAGCTTCCCGAATATAGGGAAGATATTCATGATGGTCAAATGACCATCACGAATATTTATCATGCGCCAACCAATCTCTGGAAGAAGGTATCCAGAAGATGGCTTAGGGGGTGATACATATTTGTGAGGCCTTTCCAGAGTGTTCTTTCCTCTTCGGGAAGGGTTACAGTTCTCCTTGGGCTGCTGTTCCTATGATAAAGCTACTGAGACAAGAGACTGCAGTCTGGGAAGCAGCAGCAGTAGCTGGGCTGAGGGCCTAGATGAGATTGCTAATGGACTTTTGCTGGAGGGCACTGTCCTTAAGTCCAGATCTGGAGAAGGATCAGACAGCTCCTGGGATATTGTGAGTGAGACTTGATTTAGAACTGTAGTGTGTGCTGCTCCCATAAGGATTTTCTACTAAGTAGTTTCCTCCCAATGATTGTTATAATTGTTTCGGAGTAGCCTATGACCATAAATCCCTCTCCTGTTCGAGTTCTTCAGCAATAAATTCTAAAAAGGCATTCCCTAGACTGAGCCTTTATTGTCAGTGTGCATGGATCTGTGCTTGTGTGGCTGGTAGCCTCTGTGCTGGTAAGGAAGGCCTGGGTCTTATCCAGTGGCCTCTCCAGGGTTCATTGGCAGCAAATAGTAAGTGAGATGTGACATCTTAAAATAAAAGAGAACATATATCCATTTCTACAAAACACTAGCCACAAGTGGCTCAATGCACAGCACTTTAAATGACTGCAGTCTGTTGCTGTAAATTCCCTACTGTCTGGCTGTTACATTGGTTGTCATTATTTACCACATTGGTTTGAAACATTGGGTATAGGTGCCCTTTAAAGTAGAACTATAGTGGAAAATAAAAAACTGCAAGCAGACAGGCTTTTTATTGCAGAAAAGACTTGCTATGTCTCATTAGCAATAAAATAATCCTACCTTCCAGTTCACAATTTTCTTTAGAATGTCCACTGAGCTGCACTTCTGGATTTACCTGATTATACAGTAGCCATGGGTATAAATGCAGTCTTTCCACCTTTGACTTTGCACAATGCCCTCAAAACACTTCTGGAGAGTGGCACAATAGAGGGACCAAACATTGTAAACCTGTTGTCACAAGGAAGAGGTGAATATATCCCTGGACATGAGATGACTCATGAGTGGCAATATTATGGGTACCAGCAGACTTCTAAGCACATTGGCAGACTATAAATCTCCCATTAGGTTCAGTGTGATTGATTGCTGTTTTCCTGCCAGGTAAATTCTCCTCCTCCTGTTTCCAAAGTAAAAACAGGCTATATTAACTTCCTACCGCTATTTTACAGTTGGGGCATTACAAATAGTCAAGTTTTGCACAGCTGTGGGATTGGTGTGATTTTTTCCTATACTTTGGGTTCGACTTACTAAAACTGAAGAGCGCAAACTCTGGTGCAGTTGTGCATGGCAGCCACCTTCTAACTTCAGTTTGTTCAATTAAGCTTTGACAAAAAAACCTGGAAGCTGATTGATTTGTATGCAGAGCTGCACCAGATTTTGCACTCTCCTTCGTAAATCAAACCCATTGTGTTGTGCAGTGTCTTCTCTCTGTCTGTTTGCTATATCACCAACTGGATTCAAACTGCTAAAGCATGTTTGAATTTGATTGACATATTAAGCTTTTATGGTAGGTGTTAGAACACTGAAAGTAAGAAGTGGTGTTGCCTAGTGAACTATGAACATGAAAAACTGAAAATTTAAGCAGGCTTCCTCTGTTTCCTGTATGCATTACAAAGCTTAATTTTCACTGAAATGTACCTTTAATGTAAACTGTCATCTAAAAAAAAAAAAAAAAAGAAAAAAAAAGGAGAACAAACTTTAAAGCTCTTGTAGATTTAATGCTATTTGATTCCAATATTTTTAAACTTTAAAAAAAAAACAGTCCCAAGTTTATACACCAAATTACTATCATAAATATCTTTCAGCATGTTCTATTGAATTCTTTCTACTTACATCAATATAGTTTAAGAGAATTCCTTTAACTTTCCTTCACTTTGATAAATATCTTTTAGAAAATTGACAAAACCTATTCTTGGTGCTTTCACTTTAATCTGATCTTGTTTGACTGATCGACTTAAATTCAACCATATCGCTGTAAAGTAAAAGTAAGAACTGTGATTACTTTGTACAAAATTCTCACTTCTCCCCTACAAGAAACCCTTACGATCTACTTTGTATATAACGTTGCGCCAAAGTATCATTTACTCTGTCATTTGTTTCTGAAAATTTATTAAGAATAACTAGCAAAAAAACAAAAAAAAAATGCCTTAATGTCTTACCACTTAAAATGCGACAAAATGCAGAAACATTGTTTTTTCATTGAATAAATGGTGGTATTTGCGCTGTGTAAAATTACAGAGAGTGCACTGTGAAAGCAAAATTAATAACACATGTGTATAAGAAATATGTACCCAACAAATATATTAAACATATAACTGCATTAATAGCGTGATAAATTCCTTGTGAAATACGTGACAAAATAATCAAACACAAAGGTCTGTGTCAATATACAAAATAATAAGTGACAAATCCAACAAAAGTCAGTTTTCAGATATGCAAAGTAAATCCCACCACCAACATGGCAAATGAAGTGCTGAAAAAAAATCTTCAGTAGTGACACCTGTGTATCTCCAAGCCTCTCACCTTACTGTCGTAAGGTATACAGCATGGATAGAACACAGGTGCAGTGCTTAATAATTCCCTCCTAGATTTGATAGTTTAAGGCCTTCTTAGATGGTCTCAGTAGCAAGTTTAGGCATATAAAAATAAAAACTCATAGCATAATTTCATAAAAGAAAAAGGGGAATGGATGAAGGCAGACCCAAAAGAGATACACTCACTTTTTAAAATAATAGCATAGACTTAAATCCACGAACGCAGAGTTTGTAAGCCTCTAATGTAATCCTGATGCCGCCTTTAATCCAGAACCCTTCTGGTATCCACTCGGTATAATGGGTTTAATGATGGGAAAGAGAGATGCCCATAGCGTGATCCAGTATTTTAAAACCATTTATTGAAGTAACACACAATAAAACAAACTCACATTTGGAGTAGAAAAAACGTGCACAAGCACCAAGCTCGTATTCTTCCGTCAGATGTGAATGGTACCTAGTGCTCCAATCCTGACGTGTGTCGTCGCATCACGTGACTTCATCAGGGAAAGTCACGTGATCTTTCAAAGAAACAAAAGCTTTCATATGCAGCCACTTGTGCCCAAACGCAGCCACTGTGTCCATCATACGCAGCCACGTGTGCCCATCATATGCAGCCTTGTGTGCCCATCATACGCAGCCACGTGTGCCCATCATACGCAGCCACTGTAAACAACTGACCCTGTGCGCTGTTTGAGGCTCTGGTGTAGCACCCCCCCGGATCTGGTAAACCCCCCCGGCAGGCGGATCACAGATCGTGGCTCTGGTAGCACAACCTGGCCCCCCGCAGATCGCGGCTCTGGTAGCACCCCTCCATGGCTCTGACAGAGCTCATGGGACTTACCGTAGCTCTGCAAAAGCTCCTCTCAGAGCGGCAGCGACCTTCAGCGCTCTCTCCTCCGCTCCTCTTCCTAAGATGCCAGGCGTCCAATAGGGTTGTCTGGCGCTTTGGCCAATCATGAAGCAGGTCTGACGCTTTACCTCCCGATTGGCGGGGAGGAACATTAGTGTGAAAATAGCGAAAATTTATTTGCTATTGTCACACAATTGGGTGGGATCGGGGCGCACTCTCTGCGCCCGACCCCACCCTATTTTGAAGCCTATTAGAGCCTCTGGCTTTAAACAGGTGCTTCAAAAAGCACCACCCCCCTCCTATAGGAATCCATGCATCCGGTGTCCTGAAAGGGGCCGGGCGCATGGATGGGGGGCAGCGCCCACAGTGCACAGGCCACCACTGATGGACACTGGTAAACCAAAGGTCTTTAGACAGGAAGTTATCCCCTATATAACACCTCCCATAGAGGGAGTTTCGTAGTAAACACTGAATCCTCAAAAAAGAGGGGAGGGATCTCTGTGTCCCATGATGTACTCAAAGAAAAGGATTTTACAGGTAAGTATCATTAAAAAAATCAAATTTTCATTTTCATACATCATGGGACACAGAGTCAGGCTAATATTCATTACCTGTTGAGACATCCCAGAGAAATAGCCTTGAGGGGAGGGAGACACCCTGCCAAACCAATAGCCATCAGAACTTATATGGCAGCCCGCAGTACACTGTGGCCGAAAGCTAAAACCTCGGCTGCTCGAACATCCACTTGATAAAATGCACTGAAGGCCAGGTAGGAGCCTTACAAATCTGAGCCACAGATACGTGATGGTGAAAAGCCCAGGAGGTTCCTACACCCCTGGTAGAATGAGCTCTCACCCTAAAAGGAGGAGCTTTATGTTTCAGACCATAGGCCTAAATGACCAATTGACAGACCCAATTGGCAATGGAAGCTGCCTGCCCCTTCTTGGTTCCTTTTGGTAAAACAAAAAAGGAGTCTGATCCTCAGATCTCCGCAGATCTAGACAAATAAACCTTGACTGCCCGAAACAACATCCAATGAATGCAGTCCTCTCTATTCCGCCGAGTGAGGCTGAGAGGAAAAAGAAGGCAAAATAATGTCCTGATTTAAATGAACGGCTGACACCACTTTTGGCAAAAAGGATGGAACAGATTGTAACACGACCCTGTCATGGTAAAGGATCAAGTATGGTTCCCTGAATGAAAGGGCCCCCCAACACCTACACCCTTCTAGCCAAGGTGATGGCCATCAGGAAGGCTAGCTTGCGTGACAGCAAGTCTAATGGAATTTCCTTGATGGGTTCAAATGGTTGTTTCTGTAACACAGACAGCACCAAGTTCAAGTCCCAAGGACACATAGGTGACCTAATGGGGGGAAGCGAACGAGTCGCCCCCTGCATAAAGGTTTGGACTAACGAATGGGATGCTAAATGCCTTTGGAAGAATACTGACAAGGCCGAAATCTGACCTCTGATTGTACTCAAAGCCAATCTGATTTTCACTGTAGAAAAGAGAGAATTCTTCTAATCACGTATTTCCGAGGATGCCATTTTCTGGCTTCACACCAAGCAATATACAGTATCTCACAAAAGTGAGTACACCCCTCACATTCACATAGGGTGTGGGCTCCATCGGACCTTTGCATGGCAAAAATCAGACGGACTTTAGCAATAGAACATGTTTTAAATTTTCCCGCTGGAACTTCGCCGGAGTCAGTTCCGAGCGGGAAAACCGTTAGTCTGTATGCTGGTCTGACGGACCAAAATACAACAGCAGGGCAGCTACAGCACCTGCCCGCGAGAATGTTTCTCGGCGACAGGGTACTGTACATGTCACGCTGGCTGCAATAGTAAAAACACATTTTCCTATTGCAGCGAGCGCGAGAGAGAAGGCCCTTTGGTCTGGTATGGATTTTAAGGGGAAGAAAAAAACGGTGTGGGGGTCCCCCCCAATATCGATACCAGACCCTTATCTGAGCACGCAGCCCAGCCGGTCAGGAAAGGGGGTGGAGACGAGCGAGCGCTGCGGGCCCCCCACCCCAAAGCACCTTGTCCCCATGTTGATGAGGACAAGGGCCTCTTCCCAACAACCCTGGCCGTTGGTTGTCGGTGTCTGCGGGCGGGGGCTTATCGGAATCCGGGAGCCCCCTTTAATAAGGGGGCCCCCAGATCCCAGCCCCACACCTTATGTGGATGAGTATGGGGTACGATGTACCCCATTCACCTGGTGAAAAAAGTGTAAATAAAAAAAACACAACACAAGTTTTTAAAATACTTTATTAGACAGCTCCGGGGGTCTTCTTCCATCTTGGGGGGTCTTCTCGCCGGACTCCTCCGCTATCTTCTGCTAGCTCTTTTACTAGCAGAGGAGCCCAGCTTTATTTTTCGACATCGCTGTCGTCCGGGGGTCTTGTTCCGACTTCGGGGGTCTTGTACCGCTCTTTGGTCCTTCTTGCCGGGCCTCTGCTATCTTCTTATAGCTCTTTTACTAGCGTTGGCCCGGTCTTCTGTCGCCGCAGCCTTCTTCTCTTCTTCTTCCTTCCGATGTTGCCACGACGCTCTCCCTGGCCGCAATGGCAGGGACGCGTGGTGTGTCGACTCGTATAGGGGCAAGGGGCGGGGTCGCCGACAGATGTCACATGGTGACTCCGCCTCTTTTGATGTCACAGTCCCTGGGGAAGCTGGGACTGTGACTACATAAGAGGCGGGGTCACAATGTGACATCTGCCAGTGACCCCGCCCCTTGTCCCTATATAAGTCGCCACACCACACGTCCCTGCTATTGCGGCCAGAGAGAGCGACATCGGAAGGAAGAAGAAGAGAAGAAGGAGAAGAAGGAGAAGAAGGAGAAGAAGGCAGCGGCGGTGACAGCGACAGAAGACCGGGCCAACGCTAGTAAAAGAGCTATAAGAAGATAGCGGAGGCCCGGCAAGAAGAACCGAAGTGCGGGACAAGACCCCCGAAGTCGGAACAAGACCCCCGGACGGCGGCGATGAAGAAGAAAGCCGGGCTCCTCCGTTAGTAAAAGAGCTAGCAGAAGATAGCGGAGGAGTCTGGTGAGAAGACCCCCTAAGACGGAAGAAGACCCCCGGAGCTGTCTAATAAAGTATTTTAAAAACTTGTGTTGTTTTTTTTATTTACACTTTTTTCACCAGGTGAATGGGTAGGGGTACATCGTACCCCATACTCATTCACATAGGGTGGGGGGGACGGGATCTGGGGGCCCCCTTATTAAAGGGGGCTCCCGGATTCCGATTAGCCCCTCGCCCGCAGACCCTGACAACCAACGACCAGGGTTGTCGGGAAGAGGCCCTTGTCCTCATCAACATGGGGACAAGGTGCTTTGGGGTGGGGGACCGGCCAGGCTGCGTGCTCGGATAAGGGTCTGGTATCGATCTTGGGGGGACCCCCACGCAGTTTTTTCGGCGTAAGGGCTTCCCCTTAAAATCCATACCATGCGACGGGGCTCGCAAGGTGTCAATCTCGCCAATAAAAGCGGCGAGATTTACTTCCTTTTCTAGTCCCGTCGTAACTCATCACGTTCAAAATGAACGGACTTTGGTCCGTGTGTGGACAAGTCCGTTCATTTGGAAGTCCGCTGGAACTCCGGCGGGAAAACCGGTGGACCTGGTCTGCCGGAAAGTCCGGTCATGTGTGGGAAAGTCCGTTTATTCGGAAGGTCCGCCGGAATTCCAGCGGGAACTCCGTCGGACCTAGTCTGCTGAAAAGTCCGGTCGTGTGTACAGGGCATAAGTCTTCCAGACCTTATGATAAATCTTCCTAGTGACAGCTTTTCTAGTATTCACTAGGGTAGACACTACTGGTCCCAAGATGCCATGGTCCTTCAGCACCCTGGCTTCAATAGCCATGCCATCAAATTTAGAGACTGTAAATTGGGGTGGAATATAGGACCTCAAAACAGTAGAACAGGGTGGCGTGGGAGCTTTCATGGCCTGTCTATTGTCAGTCTCACAATCTCCGGGAACCAGGGCCTTCTGGGCCAGGCTGGTGCCACTAGAATGACTAGAACCCCCTCTTTCTGAATCCTGCACAACAAATGTGGAAGGAGAGGGATTGGAGGGAAAGCGTAAACCAGGGAGTACTGGCTCCATGGAACTATCAGAGCAGCTACTCCGATTGCCAGAGGGTCCCTTGTTTGGGACACAAATTGCTGTAGTTTGTTGTTGAACCTGGATGCAATTAGGTCGACCTCTGGCTATCCCCAATGCTGGGAAGTTTCCTGGAACACCCCTGGGTGTAGGACCATTCCCCCAGGCAGATCTGCTGGCGGCCGAGATAATCTGCCTTCCAGTTCTCTACTCCCGGGATATGGACTGACGATAGAATTGGCACATGTTCCTCTGCGCAGGCTAGTAAGTGGTTCACCTCCTTCAGAGCTGAACGACTCCTGGTACCACCTTGGTTGTTTATATAGGCCACTGCAGTGGCATTGTTGTACTGAACCCTGATAGGGCAGCCCTGAAGCTCCACTGTCCAGGACTGTAGGGCCAGACGTACTGGCCGTAATTACAGGACCTTGATGGGCAGGATCTGTTCTGTCCCTGACCATTTCCCCTGGGCTGTGAGCCCTTCTAGGGTTGCTCCCCAGCCTGAGAGACTGGCATCTGTAGTCAGTATTATCCAAGTTACTGGGAGAAAGGATTTTTCCTTTTCGCAGGTTCTGATCCTGCAACCACCAGTTTAGGCTTAACCTCCCTGGCGGTATGATTCTGGCTGGAATTTAGTGCTGAAAGTGGTACAATTATTTTGCATGGAAATTTGGCGTTTTTATATTGTAGGCATGCAATTCTTATGAATAACTCACTTAAATCTGTCCGAACCAGAGTCTAGTAGACATCCCGGGTATGATAAAGTTTGAAACACAAAATAATAAATTATAATATAATAAAAATATATATAAAAATGATTCAATAATGTAATCAAATCAAAAACACTGAAATTTGCTCAGTTGCAGAATAGTCGCTGTCATTAAATTTATTGTTTGATGATAAATTGTGATTTTATTTTTTTTATCGGTGTTTTCTAGCTGTCTAAAACCACTTTTGACATAAAGGGACACTTTTTGGTTGCTATGGACAATCTCCAGTTTCCAGGCAGAAAAAAAATCTTTTTATTATATAAAATGACATGCAGGGCACTGGGCAGACCACTAGGGACAAAGGGGGTGTGTATTTTTTGTATACAGTACTGTAATCTGTAAGATTACAGTATTGTATATGTGTTGTGTTTTTAAACTTTTTTGAATTTGGCGCCGATCTCCGCTCCCGTGCGTCGTAACGTCACAGGGAACGGAGATCGGCGGCACCCGGCACTGTGTGAATCGAGCGAGCGGACGGCTCGCTCACACAGCGGGGAGACATCGCAGGATCCAGGGGAAAAGGTAAGTAACTTCCCCCCTGCATCCCGCAACGCAAGCCCGAGCCTGGCTCGCGGTTACCGCTCCCAGCACAAAAAGCTGGACCCGAGCCAGGCTCGGGGTTACCGCCAAGGAGGTTAAGCGTGCCTGAGGAGATAAGCACATTGGATAATCCAGGGCTTGTCCTCTTCTGTTACAAGCCAACAAGATGTCTTGTTATAAAGGCCTGGAATGGAACTGGGCATAGGGCACTGCCTTAAAGGAGGATACTATCCTCCCTAGAAGACTCATACAGAGCCGAATAGAGGGTTGTCTGGTGCCCCTTATCTGACGCACCTGAACCTTCAGGCCACAGATCCTTACAGGTAGCAAGAATACTCTTGCTTGAACCATATCTAGGATCAGGCCTAAATACTTTTAGACTTTGAGCTGGTTTCAAGGCTGACATTTTTTTGGTATTTATGATCCAGGCTAAGCTTTCCAAATACCACACTGTGCATATTATTGCTATGTTCTAGAGCCTGTAATGAGTGATCTCTGAGCAGGAGGTTGTCCATATACTTGAGCACCAGGATCCCTTGGGCCCTTAAAAGACCCAGTACTGGTGCTAGGACCTTTGTGAAAACCCAGTGGGCTGTAGAAAGCCCGAAGAGCCACAAACTGAAAATGACGTTCCTCTACTGCAAAACATAGGAACCTCTGATGAGGCTGAAAGATAGGTGTGTGTAAATATGTGTATTTTATATTGATGGAGGCTAGAAAGTCTCCCCTCTGGAGTGAGGCTACTATTGAGCGGACTTACTCCATCCGAAAGGACTGTATCAGTAGATTCTTGTTCATCTTAGGTCCAAAATGGACTAGAGACCTGGAGCTCAGAGAGCTCAAACAAACCGTGCCATCCACCTTGCAGACACTGGTAAAAAACTGAAAGTACCTCCTGTATGGGAGGGGTTATATAGAGGATCACTTCCTGTCTAAAGACTTTTGGTCTACCAGTGTCCATTCACCTGGAGATGGAGTATAACCCAGCAATATTAGCCTGACTCTGTGTCCCATGATGATTGAAAAAGAAAATCCTTACATTATATCCCTCGGGAAAACAAATATATGACAATTAATTTCCTATAAAAATTGTTGAAAATCAAAATCAGAGTTTAACCACTTGACCACTGGGCACTTAAACCCCCTTCCTAACCAGACCAATTTTCAGCTTTCGGTGCTCTCACACTTTGAATGACAATTACTCAGTCATGTAACACTGTACCCAAATTAATTTTGTGTCCTTTTTTTCACACAAATAGAGCTTTCTTTTGGTGGTATTTAATCACCGCTGGGTTTTTAAATTTTTGCGCTATAAATCAAAATATACTGAAAATTCGGTAAAAAAAATAAATAAAAATTATTTGTTTCTATTAAAATGTATTGCAGAGTATTGGCGAGTACTGGCAGAGTATTGCAGTGTTGCACAGTATTGCACAGTGGTGGCAGAGCGTTGCACAGTGGTTGCAGAGCATTGCACAGTGGGGGCAGAGCGTTGCACAGTGGGGGCAGAGCGTTGCACAGTGGGGGCAGAGCGTTGCACAGTGGTTGCATGCCATTGCACAGTGGGGGCAGAGCGTTGCACAGTGGGGGCAGAGCGTTGCACAGTGGGGGCAGAGCGTTGCACAGTGGGGGCAGAGCGTTGCACAGTGGGGGCAGAGCGTTGCACAGTGGGGGCAGAGTGTTGCACAGTGGTGGCAGTGTAGCTGTCACTGACCCGCGCTGTGGGCACTACACATCCAGCCCACAGCGCTGGTCCCATCTCCCCCCTGCTCGCTTCTCCCCTCTCACTGTACCGATCGGTACAGAGAGGGGAGGGAGGAACCGGCGTCATGGCGTGACGCCGGTTTGTGTACATGTGATCGCTCAGTCATTTGACGGAGCGATCACGTGGTAAACGGCCGCTATCAGCGGCCGTTTACCGTGATCTGTGATGCGCCGGGTCCCCCGGGACCCGGCGGTCACGGATGTTCCCGAGTGCGCGCCCCAGGGGGGTGTGGGGGATCAGTGTATAGCACTGATTGCTGTATAAATGACAATGGTCCAAAAAATGTGTTAAAAATGTCCGATGTGTCCGTCATAATGTCGCAGATAAAAATCGATGATTGCCGCCATTACTAGTAAAAAAAAATTATTAATAAAAATGCCATAAAACTATCCCCTATTTTGTAAACGCTATAACTTTTGCGCAAACCAATCAATAATAGCTTATTGCAATTTTTTTACCAAAAATATGTAGAAGAATATGTATCTGACTAAACTGAGGAAAAAATATGTTTTTTTATATATTTTTGGGGGATATTTGTTATAGCAAAAAGTAAAAAATAATGTGTTTTTTTCTAAACTGACACTCTTTTTTTTGTTTATAGCGCAAAAAATAAAAAATAAACTAAAGTCTGTTCATTTAGAATGTAACTCCAGGTAGACGGGACTAGCGAAAGCAGTCAATGCCGCCGCGCTAGCCCCGTCACCTGGTATGGATTTAAAGGGGAATCCCTACGCCGAAAAAACGGCGTGGGGTCCCCCCAGA
The DNA here is from genome assembly GCA_028564925.1 of Lithobates sylvaticus. NCBI lineage: Eukaryota > Metazoa > Chordata > Amphibia > Anura > Ranidae > Lithobates > Lithobates sylvaticus. The sequence continues at coordinate 307,588,964 of CM053028.1, read as the reverse complement.
TCCACCTCAGACCCTTATCCGAGCACGCAGCCCGGCCGGTCAGAAAAGGGGGTGGGGACGAGCGAGCGCCCCCCCTCCTGAGCCGTACAAGGCCGCGTGCCCTCAACATGGGGGGTGCCCTGGGGAAAGGGGGGCCCTGCGGCCCCCCCACCCCAAAGCACCTTGTCCCCATGTTGATGAGGACAAGGGCCTCTTCCCGACAACCCTGGCTGTTGGTTGTCGGGGTCTGCGGGCGGGGGGCTTATCGGAATTCGGGAGCCCCCTTTAATAAGGGGGCCCCCAGATACCGGACCCCCACCCTATGTGAATAAGTATGGGGTACGATGTACCCCTACACATTCACCTAAGGAAAAAAGTGTCAATAAAAAAAGGACACAAAGCCTTCTGCATCATCGTCGTCTTCTTCTTCTTCCGATGTTGACTCGTCGCCGTCTCCACTTGTAATGGCTCAGACGTGTGGCTCTCCTGGATTCCGATAAGCCCCCCGCCCGCAGACCGCGACAACCAACGGCCAGGGTTGTCGGGAAGAGGCCCTTGTTCTCATCAACGTGGGGACAAGGTTCTTTGGGGTGGGGGGGCCACAGGTCCCCCCTTTCCCCAGGGCACCCCCCCATGTTGAGGGCACACGGCCTGGTACAGCTCAGGAGGGGGGCGCTCGCTCGTCCCCACCCCCTTTCCTGACCGGCCGGGCTGCGTGCTCGGATAAGGGTCTGAGATGGATTTGGGGGGACCCCCACGCCGTTTTTTCGGCGTAGGGATTCCCCTTTAAATCAATACCAGGTGACGGGGCTAGTGAGGTGTCAATGTCGCCGATCGAGGTGGCGGCATTCACCTCCTTCGCTAGTCCCGTCTACCTGGAGTCACGTTCTAAATGAACGGACTTTCCTCTGTGTGTGGGCAAGTATGTTCATTTCAAAAGTCCTGCGGATTTTGGCCAAAACTCCGGCGGAATATCCGCTGGAAAAGTCCGGGCGTGTGGTTAAGTCCACTCGTTCGGAAAGTCCGGCGGACCTCCGCTGGAAAGTCTGTCGGTTTGTCCGCTGGACTAGGTCCGGCGGACAATCCCGCGGGAAAGTCCGAGCGTGTGTACGCCGCATAAGACTTTCATTGGGGTGTAGTCATTTTTGCAACATGGTTGAATGAATTTGTTGAAAAATATGTGAGTATTTTGTAGTATAGTGTCCCATAAAAATATTGATTCTGAAAGGAAAGTAAAAGTTTTCTGACAAATCTGTCAGGATGTACTCATTTATGCTGAGCACTATACACATATTATATATATACACACACATATGTATATATATAATTTTTTTAATAAAATAGAAAAAAACATTTATAGGAATCCTTTATTAACAGTGTCTCATCCTTTATATTTTATTTACAAATAAAATGATTAAATAAAACAGATCTGATAAATATTTGCTCACATATTGGCTCCCTCTGCTGTCAAAGTCAGTGAGCCAATGAGGAGAGAAAGGGGCCTGGCTGCGGCTCTGTGTCTGAATGGACACAGGGAGCTGAGGCTCCGGTGCTCCCATAGCAAGCTGCTTGCTGTGGGGGCAGGAGGGAGGGGCCAGGGGCACAGAAGAGGGACTGGGGAAGAGGAGTATCTGGGCTGCTCTGTGCAAAACAACCACACAGGGCAGGTAAGTATAAAATGTTTGTTATTTTTAATGCAACAAAAAAAATACGAGACTTTAGTATCACTTTAATAAAGGCTGGGCAAAAATAAATGCAATATGCTTCTCATCAGAGACCACTTTACATCAGGGTCCACATAAGAATTCCCCTTTACTTCAGAGTCCCTATTAGAGCCCCCCCCCCTTACATCAGCGTCCTCTTTAGAGTATACTTTACATGAGATTACCCATCAAAGCCCCATACATTAGTGCCCATCAGAGTCCTCATCAAAAGTACCTCATGCAGAGTCCCCTTACCTCTGTAATTAGGTAGTGTAGCAGCAGGGCGGGTTCCTTCTGTTCTATCCTTCTGTGGATGCTGTGATATGCACATCCTCAGTTGCAAGAACATCTATAGTACTAGCTACCAATGACACAGCGTACAGGGAGGGAAACCTGTGTTTGGAGGCTGTTGAGGGGTGGGGTTTAACAGCAGAGACTAAGGCATATCAGCCATTGAGTAGGGGAGCTGAGCCTGTGTTCATTAGTTGTGGGACAGATAATATTCTGTAGTGGGCCTAATATGGCCTACAGACAATAGTTTATGGACCCCAGGTCTAAATTGTATCTTTAACACTGGTGTCATCCACCTGGCTGTGTTGTATGACAAGAATGTGTGTCATACAACACAGAACTGGATGGAAAAAAATACAAAAATGTTGATAGATACCCGCTACCTTATATGCGTCTCATCTATGGATTTAACGGTTTGCCTGGAGTTCAGCTTTAAACGTATACCCAAGTTGCAGTGTTTTGTACTTTTGTAACATAAAATTATCAGAGTGACTACTAAAACAGAAAGGTACAAAGAAAGAATTAATGTGACTGAATTATGAGTTTACACTAACAAAGGAAGACAATTCATGTTATAATTACCTTCTTTATCTCATTAAACCACATTTTTATGGGCCAGCATGGTATTATCCCCAGGTTAATAGCTTTTCCTGAATCTCTACGGATAAAAAAGAAGCTAACCAATTCCACATTTTACAATTAAATTACCCAGATTAATGATGCACCTTCCAAATATTGTAATAACTTTCCACATCTTGGATATTACTCAAAAAATTATGAAGTGGAGTAATTTAAGTCAGATTATGTGTGTATATATATATATATCAGAAATGCTTTTTTCATATTGCAATTCAGATGTTTTTTCTTGACATAATTTAAGCAGTGCAATATTCTAATAGTCTAAGACTGAGTTTTCCAAATGTGTCCTGAAAGACCACACTCTATAAATATTCCCCAACTCACAGAATCCCAGGTGAAATAAATAGTTTGGTTTTTGAATAATTTTTTGACTGGCCAGACTGCTTTAATTTTAGCCAATTCCTGGCCAGTTCACTGTCAATCTCAAGAAAAATCAAGCAAAAAATTGACAGAGCTGGGTGGAATATTATCAGCTGAACCGAGAATCAACTGACTAGCTTAAGTTCCCCTGGAGGGGGGGGGGGGGGCTCTAGCTGCAATAATCACCTCCTTTCCAAAGCTGCCCAAGAATTTTGGCAGCATTTCCTTTCTTCTAATAGATGTCTTCAATCTTCCCAGTTCAATGGCATGACCCAATGTCATTCAATGCATAGAAATTAGGGCATCATGGAAGGCTGCTGTAAAAGCAGTCTAGTGGCTAATTAGCCACTAGGATTGCTTGTATATGAAAGCCAACATGATGCCTAAACCTGCAGGCATCATTCCGGTATAACCACTCAAGCTTCCGTAACATAACGGTACATTGCTGGTCCTTGTTGGGCATATATTGTAATGTTCTTATTTTTCATGCAGCCTGTGGGCTGAACGAAAAAAACAAAAACAGATTCCTCCATTCACATCAATCGATGTAGATGAAAAAAATCTCTGCCCAGAAAAGTGAAAAATATATGCCGATGCATAGGGCAAACCCTCTGTCCACCCCAGCCCCTATGCTTATATGCTTTTTTTTTTAAACTGTGGTGGTAAAATCCCTTCCTACAGTGCTGGAGTCACAGATTTATATATTGTGAGAGCAAACCCTGTTGCTGTCAAAATTAACAAATCTGTGGTGCAGCGGGTACCTGCAAAGCAAATAATGGTTAACAATAAAACACAATAACAATAAAACATTACAGTATTGCATAAAATACAGTAAAACTGTAAGAACAATAAAAAACCTTTGGCTTTTTTTTTTTACATTTTTATTGCAACTATAAATGTTCCAGGTTAGGGTCTCTCAAAATGCGATAGCCATCTAACATCTTTCGAGACCCTGGGTGAATATGTGCCCAAGACCAGTGGTTCTCAACCCTGTCCTCAAGTACCCCCGACAGGCCATGTTTTCAGGTTTTCCTTTATTTTGCACAAGTGCTTAATATCAAAGTCAATGGACTGGTATTTTGGACAGATATTTTATCTGAGAGAAATTCCCAAAACATGGCCTGTTGAGGGTACTTGAGGACAGGGTTGAGAACCACTGCCCTAGACTGTGCCGTGCTGTACCCTATACTAATAATCCACTAGTGTGTGGTAGCGACGGAAACAGTCCCTGATGCAGAGACCAGGTTTACCAGGAAAGCATGGACAAAAATAGCGTGTGTCACGCCTAAATCATCGATTGGTACAGACACAGTTTTTTGGGGTGCTCTTTGGGTAGGGGTACCAAGGAGGACGTCTGTAAAATGCCTCTCATGCAGCCGGCTCACTGCATCTGGATTGGGAAATTGGGCCACAACACCTTCTAGATACAAAAGGGCTGTGATGATCTCTTCCTTGAATTTTAGGAAGGATCCACTTCTTCCTGATGCTTTGTATAGTACATAAGCGTTGAACAGAGCCAATTGGAATAAATATTCAGACACTTTTTTGTACCAGCCTCTGGCCTTACGGGCAACTAAGTATGGCCCCATCTGTTCGTTGAAGTCCACCCCTCCCATTTTAAGGTTGTAGTCTTGGGCACAGGGGCTTCTCAACAACACCAGTTGCCATTGAAAATTGGACTGCTGTAGCTGCGTGACTGGGAGACAGAACAAAAACGTTATGTTTGTCCTTCCACCTCACTGCAAGCAATTCATTACACCTCAAGCAGGCTCTCTCCCCCTGTCTAAAAATTGTCCATGTGCAAATGGTACCCCTTTCCAAATAAGGGTGACACCAAGTCCCAAACAATCTTGCCGCAGCTCCCAATGTAGTCTGGGCAGTTGGGGGATTCCATGTTGCTATCTTTTCCCTCGTAAACCAGGAAAGTCCATGTATAGCCTGTTGCCCTGTCAAAGAGCTTATACATTTTGACCCCATATTGGGCATGCTTGCTGGGGAGAAACGGCAGCAAAAAAACGTAATCAGGGACTTTTCTACGTAGATATCTTGTTGGGGGATATACAAGGCTGCAAATTTTTGGTTGGAATGGTTTACGAGGGGCCGAAATTTGTGGAGCCGATCATATCCAGGGTCACCCCAAGGACAACAGTTAATTGTCATTAAAGTGCATAAACCGCAATATTTGCTCATATCTAGCCCTGGCCATTGCAGCATGGCACAGAACACAGGCATATGATGGGTCAGTGGACCAATATGACCGCAAATCATTCTATTTAGTAATGCCCACATTGAGGGATAGGCCCAGAAAGGTCTTAAATTCTGGGACCATGATGGGTTTCCATGCAAATTGTCTGGCAAGGGTCAAATTTGGGTTTGCGGCGATAAATTGATTAGCATATAAATTGCTTTGGTTCACAATAGATCTCTACAGATCTTCCGTGAAAAACAGCTTAAAAAAAACAGGGCCGTTAAAGCTGCTGTTTCCACCTGAATTCCGGGTTGGCCAGTGAACGGGGGAAGTATGGGCTCTGCAGAATCTGTGGGCTGCCAATCAGGATTTGAAAGCGCATTAGGAAGGGCACTATGGGCTCTACAGGCCAGCATTTGAATTCTTGGTGGCTGCGGGACACTACTTGTGCTAGATACTGCACCAGCTTGAACTGCATTAACGGGACTCACCACATCACCAAGCGTTACTGCAGTGCTGGTTTGTCTACGACCAGAATGTACTAGGCTGCTGGTGCTCGGCAGTTAAACGGAAGGTAGAGTGGCACTAGTACCGACACTCTGCTGCATACGAAAATCATGCGATTGTAACACCTCAGCAACAGAGGAACGGGGTCGGGTACATCTGATCTTAGCAGGGACCTCTACTCCATCAGAGCTATCTCTCAGGGTGCCACTGCTCTCTACAGGTTCAAATACTGAGCCTGACTCTGACAGTGAGGACTCCCCATCACTCTCATCTGTCATGCTCAGTATCCTCTAGGCCTCTTCACTAGTGTACCTTTCGTTTGACATTTTGGCTAATACATTTATAGGTACCTAGTGTTACTTGCAGGTAAAAAAGCACCTGGTTGTCAAGGACTGTTTTAAACACTACAAGAAAAAAACTCAACTGCTAGCACTAGCTGAGATCAGGCCTGACTCTGCTAACATTAGGGTTTTGTGTACTGTGTATTAGAAGTGACAGTGATCTACTGATACTTCACGTTTTTTTTGGGGGGGGGGGGGGCAGGGGGGGGGGCAGAGGGGCTAAATGCAGGTGCTGGCAGGTGTCAGGGCTGACCCTGCTAACGCCGTGTTTTTGGGAACACTATACAATTGGAAATGCTAGTATAGTTCTGATCAGTTAAAGATATTTCCTGTGCCTGTGTTTACATTACACAGGCACAGGAAGTTCTGCCATTCGTCAGAACCGATCAGCTGGTCCACGCCATAAATCATTGGCCTAGAACTGATGACTGATCAGTTCTGAATTGAATACGATCACTGTGGGGCCCCTAGCCGGGGTCGTGAATCACGTACAGGTACGTGAGTTTTGCACAACTGGGCCGCCCTGCTGCAGTATATGTACGTGGTGCAGTCCGGAAGTGGTTAACATAAACAACAATACCCAATATTATCCACTTAATAATGAAGTATAGATCTGGAACAGTTAGAACCCCTAAGTTCTTATTGCTTTCGGTGTTTCTATTTAAGAGCTTTACATATTCTGTTAAAGTGATAAAAAAACGAATGCGCAAACCAAAGTAAAAAATGACAATACTAAAGGAGTGGCAGCCAACATTAAAAAGTGTCCCCACATAAAACAGAATATATAAAAAGTAAATGTGGCGCTAACTCAGAACAAATAAGTAATAATAGATGAGCAATAGTGAACAAGTGATCAATAAATAACACACATATGAAGACAGCTAAAATAAATAATTGAATCAAGTCCAATATAGTCCAAAGAATGTTACTAAAAGTGCAAAAAAATATATAAAAGGATATCAAAAAAATTGCAATATTGATAGTAGAAAGTGAGGCAATCAGGTGCAGGAAAAAAACAAATTCTTATATAATGTGGTCACACTTGCTTACACCATCCATAACCCACCGGGAGTGTGCCCCAGCCTCTCACCTTAGGCAAAAACCCCAGCGGGTCTAGCAGTGCTTCTGGTAAATATATCTGTAGCACTGACCCCCGAAGGAGCTGCTGGTTTTTGTTGGGCTTACTGTTACCTCACCTGTTCACTGTTGCCGTCCTAAGGGTCCCGTTGTAAAGTTAATTAAAGAATATTGGCTCCGACACTTAGTCCTTTATGCAAAGATTTATTTAAAGGAACAAGAATTTTGCAATAGAGGGGTAGAGGGTTAAGGGAAATTCAGGTACCTTGTAATTGCGGGTTAGAGGTATTTCTTTGATCCAGAGGACAAACAGCTTCCAAAGGCTGGATCTAGCAGTCTCCGGATAGGCCTCTCTCACTGACCTAACAGCCGATGAGATGCTCAGTCAAAGTCTCTGCCACAGACTTGTCAGTATAATAGAATCGTTGTGCAATCCTCTGCCACAGGAAGGTACAACCATCAGCTTGTTTAAAGTGGCGTTGCCACCGAAAAAAAAATTTGGCTTAAAAATCATAAAAAAATTGGAAAAAACATTTTTTTTACTCACCTCTAAATGCCTGTTGCTAGGGGGTCCCTCGTAGTCTGCCTCCTTCATTGCCCGGGCAATGACATCACTTCCCCTAGGCGCCGCACAGTCATCTGGGACCTGTCATGTGTCCCAGATGAGTGAGCGTCGAATCACGGTGCACGGCGCCGCTCGCGCATGCGCAGTGGGTGCCCGGCTGTGAAGTCACAGCCGGGTGCCCACATTAAGAATGCCGGCGCCGCGAGCAGAGAACTAGGGGGGTCTCGTTCCCCCGCATCGCTGGACCCTGGGACAGGTAAGTGTCTGATTATTAAAAGTCAGCAGCTACAGTATTTGTAGCTGCTGACTTTAAAAAAAAAATATTTTGTGGGCCCTCCTCTTTAAGAAGTTAAAGAAATGTCACACAGTACTAGTTTCTTTCAGCCAGTCTGTGTGGTAGGTGACCCGGGATGCGTCCTCCAACTGAGTCTCCAGGCTCTTCCAGAGATACCAGCCTTGGTGCTCGGTCCTCTTCTGGAAAAGTCCCCCCCTGGATCCTCCAGTCACTCGGCTTCTTCCCACAGGCAAGACAGCACAGGACCACCCCTGGATTGGTAGGCCCCAATACCTTTGGGCCTACCCTTCAGTTGCGAAGCCTTGGGCCAGCCGGCCCGAGATGTAGAACAAGGCAGCACATATCCTAGGCCCGGATGGCCATGAGGTCGGGATAACGAACCCCAAAAATATGGCGTCTGTACCTTAAATACCCTTACCCAGAATTCACAGCGGGCAGACCACTCCCACCGGGCTGTTTCTGAGTAAAAGGGGTACCCAATACATTTAGCCTGTTGCATTTCCAACACTTAGCGGTGGTGACAGCGACACCCACGGTCAAGTGGAAACTAGCACAACCCAGCTAAACTAATACAGAAACCCAAACTTTAATGTAATTAGTCTGAGCCAAACTGCAGCTACAGACAAACTTAAATTTACAAAATAATAGTGTCTGCTCATTAGGAGCAGGGCGCTACAAATCCTTAATGGCAATCTCCACCAAACCAGGTATATGTTGTAAAGGCAGCAATTGGGGATATTAGGTATATGGTACTCTACCACTATGCTAAGTACGTCCTCCTTACTCTCCTCCATTCAAGGGTCATATAAGATAAAGGTGATCTCCATTGTGCAAGTAGCAACTTGCATGTAAATTCAGAACATTTAGCATCGATTGAATTCAAGAACTTCCAGTCTCTACGTCACCCGGCTCCTCCTAACTCGTTTGATCACTGATCATGTGACTTTCTCATGTCATGTACATTATTTCAATTGTCAACGCAGTTAATAGGGGTTTCAGATAGGAATGGAAACGCATAACTAAGTTAATCAAAAGTCACACTTGTTCTGGTGAAACAAGAAAAAACGCTCCAGGTGAGTGAGGCTCTGGTTAATCCCCACACATACTAGTCAGGTGCTATCCCAGCTCGCATGCTGTGCAACATAAAGAAATAATTCCAGATGGCTGCACTTCCAAAAATTCTTTTGGACCAAACTCTTTACATCAGATTTGAGTGTAAGTACCGTGTATTCTAGCCTGGTTTTCTTTGTAACACCAGCTGAGTACTCATTTTAATTGGTTAGCTCACCTATAACCTAATGATGACACATTAGAGCAGTATATAGGCGATTGTGATGACTAGTTCCAATAGGTAATAACTAAGCGCTAACATTTGCGCAAAACGTGCCTACTTTTGTCCCCTGTTCCATCTGTCAACCACTTGTCATATGAGGCTTCAATAACAGGATTATATTTCTTTATGTCACTTGTTCTGGTGACAATTGTCTAAGAGGGTAATTCTCTTAACTTTAATGTATTATTGATTATGGAGAAGTGGTGGGATTACGTTTGTACTTCTCAGTCCTTTTTGGATATGTAAACTAAATAGTTTTTTTTAGAGGTTTTTTTTTGTCTTCTCTTGTAACTAGTGATTGTCTACTACTGAATGATTACTTCTTTTATTTTTTAATGGGTTTTTATTTCTAACATGTTTGAAATAAACTAAAACTAAGTAAACAAAATACATTTTTAGTAAAAAAGTTTTTTAAGGTATGCACTATAGTTATTAAGGTAAAGCTTCTATGACATCATAAATATAGGTATATTAGGTACATATTCAAAGCTTTCAGCATGCAGAACAAAACTATTGAAGCTGTCTGACTAACTTAACCAATATAATTAGTCTAATCAAACTGAGCTAAGCAGAATGTAAATATTTGAGGTCTCATGGGGAAGGTTAAATAAATCGTCTGAATGTTTTAATGTGCTCCTGGCATACTTCTAGCTTCACTGAGTTATAAGATGTGGTATCACATGTCTATGTACCAGGGTCACAGTCATAAAAGAAAATAGGTTAGCAGCAAAAATTGTAATTAATGAGGGAGTAAGCAACATGGCTATAGCTTGTGGAGTGTACTTATCATGGACGATTTCATTAAGTACACTGTGTGCATCATTTGCAATTTGCTACTGAAAGAATGATATAACATTATATAAAATCAGTCCCCTTCAGAATTTGCAGCCTTGCCAACCATAGCTCCCAACTGTTCATTTGGAGGAACCGTCACTCTTTTGGAACTAAATCTGTTGGCCCTACTCTCCTCTTCAGTTGTCCCTATTTTAGGTCTGATGTATAGACTTACATAAAAAGAAGAACAACTTAACTACCAAAAGTGTTGTCTTGCATTAAACTTTTTATATAACCTCTAAATTGTTGCATTATTTTGAAAAGCCAGTATGAAGGAAAAGTAGTAACAAAAAAAAATTACTAGTGGATTCTAGTGGATTTTTCAATAATTTTTACAAATGAATTCCCGATGTTCCACATAACTAGGGATCTGTCCTTTTCCTGCATACTTTTTCCTTATTTCAGAAAGTTGAAAGGTCTGCCCAAAATTATGACACAGATCTTTAGAAGACTAGCACTGAACATTGAATCTCTGTGTTGATTTACAACAGGATCAGGCTCCTAAAGAAAAGATCATTGTCTTGGATATAGCAAGCATTAGTGTTTTTCTTTTAAAGCAGAAAACAATATTAGTTGAAAAGAACAAGCTAGTGACTGGGTTCGCTGATTTGTGGGAAGGGCCCTGTAACAAATTGCAAATCCATTTTTTTAACTGATCCTAATGATATATCGTATTTATCGGCGTATAACACGCACTTTTTCCCCCTAAAAATTGGGGGAAAGTCGTGGGTGCGTGTTATACGCCGATACCCCAAAAAAAAATTAAAAAATGGCAAGCGCCGCCGAAAAATAGCGAGCGCCGCCGAAAAAGACCGAGGCGCGGCCGAAAAAACCCGAAGCCGCGCCGGAATAGACCGAGCAGACTGTTCGGCTCTGCTCGGAGTCCCGCCTCCCTGCGCTCGCTCCGGAAACAGCAGGGAGGCGTGACCGCGATCGGAGCTGAACAGTCGGCTCGGCCTTTTCCGGGGCCGCTTCGGTCTTTTTCGGCCGCGCCTCTGACTTTTTCGGAGGCGCGCGCGACAGAGTCTCGGCGGCGGGAAATTTAAACCCGGACCGGACTTCTAATGTCGCTGGGCATGGCTGCAATGACGCTGGCAAGGTACAATGTCGCTGGGCATGGCTGCAATGACCCTGGGCAAGGCTGCAATGACCCTGGGCAAGGCTGCAATGACGCTGGGCATGGCTGCAATGACGCTGGGCAAGGCTGCAATGACGCTGGGCAAGGCTGCAATGACGCTGGGCAAGGCTGCAATGACGCTGGGCAAGGCTGCAAATGACGCTTAAATGTACGTTTTTTTTTTCCCTAAACTTCCCTCCTAAAACTTTTTTTCCTTAAAATGCCCTCCTAAACTTGGGGTGCGTGTTATACGCCGATAAATACGGTAATCCTGTATTATCTTTCACTAGAAATACTACAATTCTATCAATTTCATACTTTTCGACTTTTGCTACTGAGGAAAGTACTGCGCTAAATAGCCTGGAATGAACTTTTCCCTAGGGGGCATTTACAGATTTTATAGCACCAGAGTAATATGTGATACTGTTAAAAAGTAATGGTTGCTTCTATTTTTAAACTACTGAATTCATCCAAATATCTTTTGAGTCAACATAAGCAGGACTGCATCCTTTTGGATTCGTATATGTTTAGCACACTCACAGGAGATGGTCTACAAAGTACATCGAACCCTTAGTCTTTAAGGAAGCCACATAATCTTGGTTTGCTGGAAATGGATGCTATTTGCATTAAGGAAATAAATGTTGCTATTTATTAGACATGTGCACACTGAAATATTTTGTTTCGGAATTTCGTTTTCGTCCGAAAAATACAATTTAGTTACTCCCGAAATTCATTTTTATTTATTTTGTTTTTCGTTAAAAATTGCATTAGTCGGAAAATCCAAATTAATTAAAGTTGAATCTGTCATTGAAGGCTCATGGTGTGTCGAATGTTCAAAGAAGATTCGACGGAGCAGCTAAACTGTATGACTCTGTATAGTTTAGCTTCTCCATCTAATCTTCTTAGAACTTTCGACAGACACCATAAGCCAAAGATTTTGTATGTTTTTCGTTGCTTTGTCGTTCATGTTGAATGTATATAGTTCAAACAGAAAATGGACTGGTGATAGTGATCACTGATCAGACAGGTAACAAGATGGGGTTTATAGAATCTCAATCTATAATATAGAATCTATAACAATAAATCCTCCCCCCCCACAACACGGCAGCCTCTGAGGCTATCACAACACTAGTATCACTATCACGTTCGCAACACTAACACAATAGCAGCATATTATTATGAAAAAGTTAAGTTGAACTGTAGCTTGCTGCACTATTGTTCTGCTGCTGTGCTTATGCTTATGCTTAATTGCTAAATAATTCAGGTTCTCTGACAAACGGACCAGCTAAGATTGACTGTCTTCTGAAATGTGCGTGTCTCTCTCTCTGCTAGCAATCGTAAGTGAAAGTAAAAAAAAAACAAAAAAAAAACAAGTAAAAAAGGCGCAGTACACAATAATTATATATACCTCATATAATGATACCCAATAGTCCAGGGGTGATAACAGTATACGTATATGTATGTGTACATACTTATACCTTCAATGGTTTAAGGTGTCTTGGGGTCAGTCATGGCAGCCTCCCAGGAGAACCAGAGAGCGGGTTCCAGTAAGCTAGAGAGAAAACAAGGAAAGGGGGGCACCTCTGAGTATGTATCAAAAAACAATTTTATTACAGCAACCTTTTCCACTCACATGGGGGAACAAGATGTCACGTTCAGGTCCTGCATGCTGGGCTGATAAGGCTGTAGAACTGCAGGTCACAGCAAGTCCAGATCACAGCAAATCCACTTCAGCTTGCCTCTCATCAGGATAAACTGGAACGGCAGAGCGTGGTGCTGGTTCCTTCCAAAGTCCAGGTGCAGATAGATGAAAACCAGTCTGATGGGGGGAGCAGTGAGTCCATTTCTCAGACAGGGGTTCCGGTGATGATGTGGGGAGGGTGAAGCGCCACTGCTGGGATTAGCTTTGCCATGTATCTGGGCTGTCAGTCTCACCTCTCAGATGTGAAGAGACACGGCCATGTAAAGGGGGGCGAGAGCGAGGCTTGGGAAGCAAACAACAGCAGTGGCGCTTCACCCTCCCCACATCATCACCGGAACCCCTGTCTGAGAAACGGACTCACTGCTCCCCCCCATCAGACTGGTTTTCATCTATCTGCACCTGGACTTTGGAAGGAACCAGCACCACGCTCTGCCGTTCCAGTTTATCCTGATGAGAGGCAGGCTGAAGTGGATTTGCTGTGCTCTGGACTTGTTGTGACCTGCAGTTTTGCAGCCTTCTCAGCCCAGCATGCAGGACCTGAACGTGACATCTTGTTCCCCCATGTGAGTGGATAATGTTGCTGTAATAAAATTGTTTTTTGATACATACTCAGAGGCGCCCCCCCTTCCTTGTTTTCTGTATGTGAAAGTAAGTTGGCTACGTGTATACTTAGTTCTAGCTTTTTTACTGCTCCTCCTCTTTGGTTACAATCAGCCAATAACATTCATCATTTTTATTTTACGTCCCCCAACCAATTCCAGCAGCGATCTTTCCTGTCTGTGTCAAATCTTTCCTCTCTATGTCGAATCTTTTCTCTCTATGTCAAATCTTTTATCTCTATGTAGAATAATCTTGGACTAATAGAGTTAAGGTTAGGCACATTCGACCACAGGTTCGATAGACAAAGATTGTTATTGTCAGCGTCATGTCGAATCTCCTAATTATATCGAACTGTTGTCACAACGAAAATGAAAATAAAGCATTTGTTTTTTATGTCAGATCTTTCGTTTTTCGGATTCTGCACTTTCGTTATCGTTTGTTAAAACATCACATTTTTTTGATTTGCAGCCTGAAATGAAGACAGTTTTTGTTTTATCCAGCTGTTTTTTACTCAGTGAAACGTATAACATTCAAGTGAAACAAATAACACCAACATGTAAAAAAATAAAAAATAAATAAAAAACAGAATCACTGAGTTGGAAAAAGGATCACCCACTCACCTAAAAATTACTTGTAAACTCAATCAGGTGTAGCTAATCACCTTATCATTTGACTTACAACTGGGATCAGCTGTGGTCATTTTGATTAGCATGTTAAGAGCTTTCCTGGACTATTACAGTCCCTGGTAGTGCAACTGAAGCAAACAATCAACTATGGGTGGCAAGGCACTGTCAACAAATCTTCGAGATAAAGTTGTAGACAGGCACAAGTCAGGGGATGGATACAAAAAAAGTCAAACGCTTTATCAATGCCTAGAATCACAGTGAGGTCTATTATTAAGACGTGGAAGGTATCTGGTACAACACAGACCCTCCCTGGATTTGGACATTGCTCCAAACTGTATGAAAGAGCCAGGAGAAAACTGGTCGAAGATGCTACCAAGAGGTCTACAGCACCTCTGAAGCATTTGCAGGAATTTATGACCAAGACTGGTCATTGTGTGCATGTGACAATATCACAAATTTTCCAAAAACATGGCTTGTATGGGAGGGTTGCAAGAAAAAAAAGACACTCATCAAGCAGTCAAAAGCAGCTTTGCCAAAACTCACATTGAGGATTCTGAAGCCACATGGAAAAAGGTGTTATGGTTAGACGAGACTAAAATGTAATTATTTGGCCTCAACACCAAATGATATGTCCGGCAGAAAACCAATACAGCTCACCATACAAATAACACCATTCCTACAGTCAAACACAGAGGTGGTAATAACCTGTTATGGAGGCGTTTCTCTGCAGCAGAAACTAGAGCACTCGTCAGGATAGAAGGAAAAATGGTTGGGGCAAAAATACTGTCCAATTATTGAGAAAAATCGACTGCCCTCTGCCAGAAAGTTGTCAATGGGAAGAAGGTTTACTTTCCAACAAGACTATGACCCAAAGTACCCAGAAAAAATGACCACATAGTGGTTGAAGGAGAAAAGGGTAAATGTCCTTGCATAGCCTAGTCAGAATCTAGGCTTAAACCCCATTTAAAATCTGTGGAATGACTAGAAGACTGCAGTCCACAAACAGTCACCATCCAATTTAACTGAACTTGAGCAGTTCTGCAAAGAAGAGTGGGCAAATATTGCAAAGTCTAGATGTGCATTGTTCTTTTCATAGTTAGTCTGGTTGAAAAAAAAAAAAAGACACAAGTCCATCTAGTTCAACCAATAATAGGGAAAAAATTTAAATATATGAAAAAAATAATTCTTTGCAAAGTTAGTAGAGACATATCCCAACAGACTAAATGCTGTTTTTAAATCACAAGGTGGTTCAACAAAATACTTACACAAGGGGGTGATCCTTTTTGCAACTCAGTGATTCTGTTTTTGCATTTTGTTTATTTTTTTCTGACTTTTTTCTGGCAATTACAGGGAGCATTTCAACGGGCAACCAAAGTGACTACTTAATTCAGACTGAGGAGTTTTTTTCCCCCGAATGCATCCTCATGGTTCTGGCTTTGGTACAAAATATGAATTAAATAGAAAGCATGCTACAATAACAAGCATTCTCTTTTTGGAAGTGAACAGCATGATTGGATACTCTTGGTGATTCCATGATTTGGAACCACACAGACTAGTAGCCTGGTCCAGCAACAGATACTTCTAAAAACACAGGAGGCGTGGGTGGGAGGGATCATTAAGTGTCAGGACCTACAGTAGGTAGCGGCAGTGCTGGTTAGTGGATAGGAATAGCTGTCAGGAGACTCAGTGATTAGGAAGAGCCTCCAGATGGAGGTGATGAGAAACTCAGTAATTATCCATATGTATGTAAAATGTGCTGTATTATGGGTGGGTGGTCTGTAGGGATGGGTTATTTAGTTCAAATTGTCCTTTGTGAAACTTGACAAAAGGGGGGGGGGGTAGGAAAGGATTCCCCCCCCCCCCCCCCTGTTGGAGCAAATTGGATCATGCTTTGCTGTTTTTTTTTTGCCTTGCTCTGGATCAACTGTGAGTAATGGATTGTGTATATGGGATTGTATAATCCCCCCCCCCCCCCCCCCCTCCTTTATTGATTGAACTAATAGGACTTTTGTGTAATTTTTCGACTAGAATAACTAAAGTGACTAAAATGCTACATTGACAAATATTCTAATAACCGTAGGGATTTACGGGAAGAACATTTATCTAGGAAATCTGCACAAAAAAGGGTTGTAATTTGTCTAAAAAGAATATTAACTTTCACAAAATGAAAGCAAAACTCCAGGCAAAGATCTACATACACAAATGAAATACACATAAGGAAGTGGTTTTACCTGACAAAGCATTTGTATTGCAATCCATCCAGTGCTGAGATTTAAGCTAGCCATACGGGCTAAATAGCATGGATAAAGGAATCTTCCCAGCCTGCTATCTAATAGGACAGTCTCAAATAATTTTCCACCCAACTCCTTCGATTTTTTTTACATTTGTGGAGCCAGGTTGTATGGACAAGGCCACCCGTGACTTGAAATTCAAGCTGTGTATGGCGAGCTTTAGATAGCTCTGCCACACAGAACAGCCCTATCTAACAGGTCAGATTGAGTAACATTTACATGTCTTGTCCCTCCCCCAGTGTTTGACTTGACAGGAAAGGTGGAGCAGCAGAATGATGAGCCCATCTCTCGGTTGTCTTATTCTGTCAGCTTGTCAGCATATTTGCATGCAGGATACCAAATTAGCTTTTAGTATTTCTGTACTTATACTATTTACATTTTAAAAAATACAATGAATAATGTATTAATGAACAAATCATTAAAGTGATATTAGAGGCAACATTTTTTTTTATTACACTAAAATATTTTTTTAGTGTAAGGATATTGCAGAGAGTGGTCCCTTACCTCTTCTTTGGGGGTCTACTGACTCCTTCTTCTGAATGCCCCCATAGCAAGATGCATGCCATGTAAACTTAAAGAATCAAATTAATGAACTGCAAATTAAAGTGGCTATACAGTAAAGTCAAAATGTTTTTACTTTCCCTGTATTAAGGTAAAAAAGTCCCACTACTTTTTCTCCCCCATATGTTCTTCTGACAGGATTGGTCTGACTGACAGCAGAAGAAGCCTATGCTCCTAGTGTATCCTGAGAGTGAATACAATGAGAGAAGTGTGCTGCTACAGCAAGGGACAGTGCTGGAGTATGAAAGGAGACAGGCAAGCAGAGCCGATCGGCCCTATAGGCACACTATGCAAGCTGCTTAGGGCCCCGCCGCTGTGGGGGGCCCCCCCAAGACCCAGCATCCCCCCCTGCACCTCTGGCTGGCCGTTTAGAGTGCAGTGAGGAGAGGTGGGAGGAGGTGGGAGGCGGCGATCGGCAGCTCTATGGGGCCTGAGTGGGCGGCGGGATCTCCCTGGGGTTTGTAGTACTCTCAGTGTATACAGTGGAGAGGAGAAGGGAGGGGCCTCTGACCCAGGCAGGAATCAGTTTCACTTTCACTCTGCTTGAACACTGTTGCTGATGCCCGGGTCTGAGGCCCCTCCCCTCTCCGCTGTATACATTTGGAGATAGAACTACTAGCCCCAGGGAGATCCCCCTGCCTGTGGACACCATATAGCTGCCGATCGCCACCTCCCACCTTCAACAGCCAGGTACAGGGGAACCTCTGCAAGGGGGGAGTCAGCTGTTTGGGGGCCCAAATGTAAGAGGGGGGCCTCTGGGGACACTAATGTAAGAGGGGGGCTCTCTGGGGACACTAATATAAGGACAGGGCCCTCTGGGGACACTGATGTAAGGACGGGGCCCTCTGGGGACACTGATGTAAGGATGGGGCACTCTGGGGACACTGATGTAAGAGGGGGCCCCCTGGGGACACTAATGTCAGAGGGGGGCTCTCTGGGGACCCTGTGTAAGGAGGGGCTCTCTGGGGACCCTGTGTAAGGAAGGGCTCTCTGGGGATACTAATTTAAGTGGGAAGGCTCTCTTGGGACACTAATATAAGGGGAGGCTCTCTTGGGATCCCGGTGTAAGGGGGGGGGGGGGCTCTCTGGGGACCCTGGTGTAAAGGGAGGGCTCTCTGGGGACCCTGGTGTAAGGGGGGCTCTCTGGGGACCCTGATGTTAGAGGGGCTCTCTGGGGACCTCATTCTGTTCTATATTGTTGTACTTATTCTTTGACTGTTTTGTTTAAAGGAGGGAGGATTGTTTTGGGAGCACTGAAGTGTCAGGTGTGACTGTGTGGCAATGGCAAATAGGTTACATAGCTCACGGCATCACGGGTCAAGTAGAGGGCCCCTTAGCAGGTGTAAAGGGAGGGCTCTCTGGGGACCCTGATGTAAGAAGGGGCTCTCTGAGGACCCTGATGTAAGGGGAGGCTCTCTGGGGACCCTGATGTAGGGGGATACCCTCTGGGGACCCTGATGTAAGTAGGGAGGCTCACTGGGGACCCTGATGTAAGGAGGGGCTCTCTGAGGACACTGATGTAAGGGGGGCTCTCTGGGGACCCTGATGTAAGGAGGGGCTTTCTGGGGACCCTGATGTAAGGGGAGGCTCTCTGGGGACCCTGATGTAGGGGGAGGCTCTCTGGGGACCCTGATGTAAGGGGGGATCTCTGGGGACCCTGATGTAAGGGGGGGCTCTCTGGGGACCCTGATGTAAGGGGGGGCTCTCTGGGGACCCTGATGTAAGGGGGGCTCTCTGGGGACCCTGATGTAAGGGGGGGCTCTCTGGGGACCCTGATGTAAGGGGGGGCTCTCTGGGGACCCTGATGTAAGGGGAGGCTCTCTGGGGACCCTAAATGTAGGGGGAGGCTCTCTGGGGATCCTGATGTAAGGGGGGGGGGATCTCTGGGGACCATAATGTAGGGGGAGGCTCTCTGGGGACCCTGATGTAGGGGGAGACTCTCTGAGGACACTTATTTAAGGGGGGCTGTCTGGGGACCCTGATGTAAGGGGGGCTCTCTGAGGACCCTGATGTAAGAGGGGCTCTCTGGGGACCTCATTCTGTTCTATTTTGTTGTACTTATTCTTTGACTGTTTTGTTTAAAGGAGGGAGGATTGTTTTGGGAGCACTGAAGTGTCAGGTGTGACTGTGTGGCAATGGCAAATAGGTTACATAGCTCACGGCATCACGGGTCAAGTAGAGAGCCCCTTAGCAGAATTTTGCTTAGGGCCCCAGGGAGGTCAGGATCGGCACTGCAGGCAAGTGTTTAACTATTTCCTGCCCACCGTATTGTAGAATGACGGTCGGGTGGGACTGCTCTTGCTCTGAGAGGACGTCATATAATGTCATCTTGCCGCGCATCGGTAGTGCACGGTGTCCCTCGGACACGGGGCACCACTGATCACAGTAAAGAGCCGATGATGATATTAGTGCCCATCAGTGCAGCATATCAGTGCATCAGTGAAGCCTCATCAGCGCCCATCAGTAAAGAAGAAAAATTACTTATTTGCAAAATTTAACAGAAAGAAAGAAAAAGATTTTTTTTCAAAATGTTACAATTTTTTTTCGTTTGTTTAGCAAAAACCCCAGTGGTGATTAACTACTTACTTACTGAGCACTTAAACCCCCCTCCTGCCCAGACCAATTTGCAGCTTTTGGTGCTCTCACACTTTAAATGACAATTACTCAGTCATGCAACACTGTAACCAAATAAATGTTTGTCCTTTTTTCCCCACAAATAGAGCTTTCTTTTGGTGGTATTTGATCACCTGTTTTTTTTTATGCGCTATAAATGAAAAAAATTTGAAAAAAAAAAAAAAACACATTTTTCTTTGTTTCTGTGATAAAATTTAGCAAATTATAAATTTTTCTTCATAAATTTTGGCCACAATTTATACTGCTACATATCTTTGGTAAAAATAACCCAAATTAGTGGATATAATTTGGTCTTTGTGAAAGTTAGAGAGTCTACAAGCTGTGGTGCAAATCATACAAAATTGATCAAACCTGATGTACTGGTGGCCTATCTCATTTCTTGTGACCTGAACAAGCCAGGAAAGTACAAATAATACCCAAATAACCCCTTTTTTGAAAGTAGACATTCCAAGGTATTTAGTAAGAGGCATGAAGAGGTTTTTGATGTTGTAATTTTTTCCCTCAATTCTTTGCAAAATAAAGATTTTTTTTCTTTTTTTTCCACAAAATTGTCATTGTAATAGGTTATTTCTCTCACATGGCATGTGTATACCACAAATGACACCCCAAAATAAATTCGGCTACTCCTCCTGAGTATTACGATACCACACAGCCTGGCCACTTAAAGAGGCCCAACATGCAGGGAGCGCCGTCATGTGTTCTAGGAGCATAAATTACACATCTAACTTGTTGACTACCTATTAAACTTTTGAAGGCCCTGGAGCACCAGGACAAGGACACGTGACACTGATGTGGCACTGATGACAGATGGCACTGATACGTGGCACTGACGACATGTGACACTGATATAGCACTGATGACAGATGGCACTAATACGGGGCACTGATGACACGTGACACTGATGACAGATGGCACTAATATGTGGCACTGGTGACAGATGGCACTAATACGTGGCACTGATGAGAGATGGCACTAATACGTGGCACTGATGACAGATGGCACTAATATGTGGCACTGACACGTGACACTGATATAGCACTGATGACAGATGGCACTGATGACACGTGGCACTGACGACAGATGGCACTTATACATGGCACTGGGGACAAATGGCACTGACGGATGGCACTGGGGACAGATGGCAGTGGGGACAGATGGCACTTTTTCTGTTTTTTTTTTTTTACTTACGGCCGCTGCAGCCATTCATCTCTCCCTCCTCACACGCTGTCTCTGTGTGAGGAGGGAGAGCGACGCTGAGATAATCTCATATGTTTACATATGAGATCATCTCTCATTGGACATGCTGATCGCGCTGTAAACGGCCGCTGTGATTGGCCAGGGACACGGCCAGCACAGAACTTCCCCGATGCGTGCTCTCAGGAGCGCGCATTGTGGAAGTAAACAGGAGGACGTCCAAGGACGCCCTGCCGGCAGTTAGCATCTGCGCTGTAGCCATTTTTCGGCTATAGCACGGGCGCGAAGTGGTTAAATACCACCTAAAGAAAGCATTGTCTCAAACAAATTATAAAAATTTAATTTGTGTGCAGTGTTGCATGACCACACAATTGTCATTGTCAAAGTGCGACAGAGCTGAAAGCTGATAGTTGGCCTGGGCAGGAAGAAGGTGAAAGTGTCCTGTATTGAAGAGGTTAAGGAAAAAGGAGGGGGGGGGCAAAAAAAGTCGTGGGCCATTTTTACCTTAATGCAGGGAAAGCATTAAAGTGGTTGTAAACCCTCACATATACCCAGTGAAGTGAATAGCCTCAGATGATACACAGAGATGAAATAAATCTCCCTACATAAGTTTTTCTTGTATATCTGAGGTCTTCAGCTTTCTACACGTTTTGAAAAGTGCAGATCATGTTATAAATCTTTCTTCCTGTTTAAGCAGTGCGTGGGGAGTCTGGGCATACACTGTGTGAGCTGATTGGAGGAAAGGCACACACCGCCGTCCACATAGGCAGAGGAAAGAAGGAACATGCAGAGCTGTAATCTGAATAGACAAGCTCTCTGCTAATCTACCTCTAAGCTCCCTCCCCAACAAGCTGCTTTTATCTCATGTGTTGGAGAGCTTGTTAGAAGTGACTCTGCTTATAACAGAGGAACGAAGCACCAGAGACAAGGAGGGAGGGGCCAGGAGCGCCAAAGGGGGACCTGAGAAAAGGAGGATCCAGGCTGCTCTGTGCAAGTCCACTGAACAGAGCAGGTAAGTATAACATGTGTGTTAATTGTAACTAAAAAAAAATTAGACTTTAGTATGACTTTAAGCCAAGAGTTAATTGGTTGTTGTGGGGTATAACAGGTCCCATCCTTATGCGCTATAACATCAAACAATTTTCAACAAACTGAACCACTGGTTGAACTGTCCTTTTAGCTGCCCTTGGTGGCTTATCTACATATATAGACAGCCTGTAAATATCCACTGACATTAGACATGTTATAGTGTTTTTTATAAGAGGGTGATAGTAGCTGTAAGTTAATTTAAGATAAGAGTTTCCAATAGCTATGAATGTCTTTCCGAATACCCAATTTGCAACTTTGTCTCCACAAGTTCAGTCATGATTTAAAACTTTGTAGCAAATTTATGGAAAATGAAAGGTCTAATGCTCTAAAAAGCTTTCATCTCAGCAATCAGCTTCCTGTGTTTGTTTGGTTTAGATAATTTTTTTTTATCTGTTGTAGGAAAACAAGCACAATAAATTATTGTAGAAGTTGCCTCCATATGAAGGGAAAGCAGTTCGGCCCTGCCCTTATGCCACACAAATCAAATTCTGTTAAAGGGCAACCTTGCTAATCAGACAAAGCAGATTTTACTAACCACACAAAGGAATCATTGTGTATGTCACAGCACACTTTATCCACAGATAAACAGCACCTGTCTACCAGAGGGTGCAGAGGCGCAGGTTAGCCAGGGGATATGGTACGCCATGAATTAGCAATCGCTGTCTGTTTCTGTATTTTACAACCTGGTGACATTGGAAGCGATAAGCTTGTGATTGAATTTCTATCATTTATCTCTACTTCTTAAGTGCTGAAGTAGTACAAAAGCTTTGTAGTTACGACCTGTCTGAAACAAAGTTTGCTTCATCTGAAAAGCTGACGTTCTACTTACAAAGACCAAAAATATGTCTTTATAAGCTGCCGGAGCTGAAGGCATTTATTTTTTAAGTTAATAAACTCCCAATATAAATTTTACTCTGCAATTTCCAGGCAAAAGGGAACAAAAATGTATATCTGTCAAGCACTAGAGACTTTTTTTGAACATTTGCTATACAAAGTACCCTTATAAAAAAATAAAGCACTAAAGCCCTCAATTATGCAGTATTAGCTATGTAACAGAAGAGATCAGATACTGTTTGAGATGAGGGCAATACCAGTGGTGTCTGCTGAGTACGTAGATAAGCATACTCATGATTGTGCATGTATGTATATATATCTGTCACATAAAAAGAGCTATCTGCACAAACGGTGCGCCCTAATTTACAGTTCATTAGTAGAGTTCCTAAAAAAAACAGACAAGAATCATGGACAGCTCTAGCATCAAGTTCTGATGAAGGGAAAGATAATCTAAAGTTTGAAATAATCTTTCAACACAGATTACATGACTAAATGACCAGGCTTTTTTATGTAATTTGTATTGAAGGGAGCTCATAGCAGCATTTTTTTCCAGGAAATATCAGGGCCATACCATGTGAACAATTCTGTTGCTCGTGACAACGTACCATGCCATGACTGCTAACTTTCCACATACCTGTTTTAATGAAAATGATCCCCTCGCTAGCAGACCAGCGTAATGTTTCTCTTGAGGAACATTTGGCAGCATTCTTGGCCAATGAAGGAGCAATTTTCTAGGGGTCAATGGAAGCCTCTACCAAGTAATTCTTCTGCTGGGGAGTCGCCCGTGTTGCATCTGCTTATGCTTTTAAACTCTTCATTACTTCATCTATCCATCCGAACAACCTTAAACATAGCTCCATGTTAAAGTTTGAACGGTTTATTTTAATGTTGAACGTCAAGCAGATGTCACAAAACCCACCATTGAATACACTCATGTAATTCCTAAATGTATTTTAAATGCAACTAACATTTTTTCCCTAAATTTTACTTGACTTAAGCCTCATGCAATTCTCTGTATAGTAGCAATGGAGACTGGGAGATAGAAGGGCAGCACTGTAGGCAATCAGGTGCCCTGCATTCACATCAGGTGCCCTACATGACAAGGAACATGCTGATAGGAAAAGACAACAAAAAACAGTTAACTCTTACAATAAGAAAATGTGATTTAAAAAACAAATACTGTTACAATTAAAAAAAAAAATACATTGCATCTTTAAAGTATTACGTATAAATCTAGCTCGTAATACTGCAGAATAGTAATATTAAGGCAAAGCACTAAATGTTGCCTTTTTCTAATATATCAAGCTGCTGTTTTTATTGACTGTTTCACTAGTTAAGGTGATACATTATACTGCATTTAGGAACATGTATTTACCTTCTGTGTTTTCTTCAGTTTTTATTAAACAAAATGCTGCTTTGAGCTGTTACATTTTCACTATACAACTATAGAATTGCAAAAGTAAGCTAAGTGATAGCTACAGTATGTATTGTTAATTGTAAAGAAAGCTAACATTTAGATCTTCTAACTGATACAATAAATAACATTTTTAAAAATGTTTTAAATATTTTAAACTGATACAATAAAATATGACAAAAATTTATTAAAATATATGTTTTAAATACTTTTATATACCTTGAAGCTTTACAGAGTAAATATCAAGATGACAAAAATCTGAAAGCAGCATATGTACCTAAATATTTTGTTATGTTGGAAAATCCTTAATAAAATCTTTATGGAAAAAAAAAAAAAAATATAGTGCCATTCCACAATGAATTCTAAAATTAACCACCCTAGGGAACTTCATATTCCACACAGCTTCAAAAGAATTTAATGAAAGGGTAAACAATACAACATAACATTTTGTCATTATTTTTAGATTTACTGAACATGGTTATGTCATTATTTTTAGATTTACCAAATATAATTTTGCCAATAATTGAATTTTTTTCCAAACATTTTTAGATTTACCAAATTATACAAACCACCAAGACATGCTAACTCACATTTGGTATGTGGAATCTAGGTGTGTGTGTGTGTGTATGTATATATATATATATATATATATATATATACACATATATATATATATACGCACACAGTATATATACCGTATATATATATATATATATATATAAACACGCACACACACACACACACACAGTATCCAACAAAAGTGAGTACACCCCTTACTTTTTTGTAAATATTTTATTACATCTTTTCATGTGACAACACTGAAGAAATTACACTTTGCTACAATGTAAAGTAGTGCGTGTACAGCTTGTATAACAGTGTAAATTTGCTGTCCCCTTAAAATAACTCACACAGCCATTAATGTCTAAACCGCTGGCAACGAAAGTGAGTACACCCATAAGTGAAAATGTCCAAATTGGGCCTAATTAGCAATTTTCTCTCCCCGATGTCATGTGACTCGTTAGTTTTACAAGGTCTCAGGTGTGAATGGGGAGCAGGCGTCTCAAACGGAAGATGGATGAGCGCAAGGTCTCCATCATCCACCAGCTCTGTGATGTCGTCATGGAGGAGTGGAAGAGGACTCCAGTGGCAACCTGTAAAGCTCTGGTGAACTCCATGCCCAAGAGGGTTAAGGCAGTGCTGGAAAATAATGGTGGCCACACAAAATATTGACACTTTGGGCCCAATTTGGACATTTTCACTTAGGGGTGTACTCACTTTTGTTGCCATCGTTTAGCCGCTGTGTGTTGTTATTTTGAGGGGACAGCAAATTGACTCAGTTATACAAGCTGTACACTCACTACTTTACATTGTAGCAAAGTGTAATTTCTTCAGTGTTGTCACATTAAAAGATATAATAAAATATTTACAAAAATGTAATGGGTGTACTCACTTTTGTGAGATACTGTGTATATACATATATATATATATATATATATATATATATATATATATATATATCTATCTATATAGCACCCTCAAATTTTCCACTCGCCTACTCGCATTTTGCAAGTGGAAAATGAGGGCTGGCGAGGAGCTGGGCTGCCTGGGAGTGGGGGGCAAGCACCACCAGTGGGTGGGGTTGAACGGGGGCCGTTCTCCCAGTGATCGCCCTGGTGGAAGAGAGCATAGAGGAAGAGGAGAGCCATGGGGTCACCGAGCGGTATAGCACGCTGTTACAGCTTACATTGAAATTGCCTTCGCTCTGCTCACCGTCACACACAGCCCTGCCTCCTCCTAACCCCACGACTGTAATAGACAGAATGCGGGTCCAATGCTGGGATGTGTTCTGTCTATCATAGGTGCTGGGTCAGGAGAAGGCGGGGCTGTGTGTGACGGCGAGCAGAGCGGAAACAATTTCATGTAAGCTGTAACAGCGTGCTATTCGCGCTCTGTGATCCCGTGGGTGCAATGTTGGCACAGTGAGGCTGCAAAGTTGGGCACTGTGAGTCTGCAATGTTGGGCACAGTGAGTCTGCAATGGGGCACAGCGAGTCTGCAATGGGGCACAGTTAGTCTCCAATGTTGGCACAGTGAGGCTGCAATGTGGGCACAGTGAGGCTGCAAGGGGCACAGTAAGGCCGCAATGTTGGGCACGGTGAGGCTGCAATGTTGGCACAGCGAGTCTGCAATGGGGGCACAATGAGGCCGCAGTGTTGGCACAGTGAGGCTGCAATGTTGGGCACAGTGAGGCTGCAATGGTGGGCACGGTGAGGCTGCAATGATGGGCACAGGTCTCGCTGCAATGATGGGCACAGGTCACGCTGCAATGATGGGCACAGGTCACGCTGCATTGATGGGCACTGGTGAGGCTGTGCTGAGGGGAACTGATAAAGTTTTTAATTCTGCATAAAACCTTTAAGTGTAATTTCATGAGATGATTTATGAGGGCGTGATTAGGGGCAGAATTAGGGGTGGGGCATGGCAACAGGTGGTGAATAACCCTTGAGGCCTGGCTAGTAGCTCAGGACATTACATTTTGAGCCCTGTGTGTGTATATCTATATATATATATATATATATATATATATATATATATATATATATATATATATATATACATACACACACACACACACACACACACACACACACATACATACAGTGTTCAGCATAACTGAGTACACCCCTTTGGAAAAGTAAGATTTTAATCAATGTCTTAATGAACACAAGAACAATTTTCAAACTTTTGACAAAACTGAGTTTTATAGAACATTTGTTTAGCTCCATTACATGAAAGTAAGGTTAGTAATTTAACTTAGAACGAAATCTTCAGTTTTACTCAAATTAGTTGGTGCAAAAATGAATACACCCCACAACAAAAACTATTACATCTAGTATTTTGTATGACCTTCACGATTTGTAAGGATAGCCCCAAGTCTTCTACACATGGAATAAACAAGTTGGAGACATATTGCAATATCTTTTTCCATTCCTCAAGAACGACCTCTTTTAGAGCCTGGATGCTGGATGGGGAGTGGTGCTCAACTTGTCTCTACAGAATTCCCTATACGCATGTTGATGACGAAACGTTGGGTGGTCACGTGACGTAGGACTTGGACGGAGGTACGGCGGCCATCTTGTTGGTTAGAAGCGCTGGTTGCTTCTTTCTATTATGCCTGTTGAACTTCATATCAAATGTGAGTTTATTTTAATTTGTTTTCTGCACAATAAATTGTCCTTTTTGGGATGTCTGCACAATGAGCATTCTTTTTTTCTACTCTCTGTATTGGTATGTTCATCAAGCCCCTGCCTGAGCTTTGGAAAATACCTTGCTTTAGATCTTGCTGAGAGGAAAGGTTTCTGTTAGCGTATTTTGGTCTATTGGGAGAAGGATCGCTTTGGAGTGCATTTGCAGAGAATTGATATATAAGCTGGGAGGATCGTTTTTTCCTGTCACCACCAGATTACAAAAAATATGTATAACCCATACACTGACCGTAAGGGTCAGCTAGATTGGGTGAAGGTGACAGGATCTATACTATTTCTTCCATATCTCCACGGTGGATATTTGATTATTTCTTCTTCTTGGTTGACTTTTGTTCTAATTTCAATTTTTTTCATTCATAGAGATGAACTCTAACTTATTAACTTTATATATTTTTATATTTTATTATGTTCTGAGCGCTACACCTTTTATCCATATTATGTTTATTGTACCAAACAATTAGTGTCAGCAGCCTTTTTTTTACAATTTATTATTTAGCACAACAAATTTTGTGTTTTCTGTTTTGGATCATTGTCATGTAGTAAAAGTGCAAGACGACCAAGGACACAAAGTGATGTCTTCTCTTTCAATTCAGAGAAGTACGTCTGTGAATTCATGATACTATCAATGAAATGCAGCTCTCTGACACCAGTAGCACTCATGCAGCCTCACAGGACACTGCCACCATCACGTTTCACTGTAGGTACCATGCATTTTTCTTTGTACTCCTGACCTTTGCGACACCATACAGTTTTGATGCCATCAGTTCCAAAAAGATTTATCTTGGTCTCATCACTCCAGAGTCCCAGTAGTCGTCTTCTTTTTCAGCAAGGGCCCTGGCAAATTCTAGGTAGGCTTTTTTGTGCATGGGATTTAGGAGAGGCTTCCTTTGTGGACGACACCCATCCACGCCATTTCTCTGCAGAGTATGCCGTATTGTGTCATGGGAAACAATCACCCCAGTTTGGCTTTCTACTTCTTTAGCTAACTGCAGTGAACTTGCATGCCGATTTTCTTCAACCCTTATCAGAAGACACACCTGTCGAGGTGTTAACTTCCGTGGATGGCCTGGACATCTCTGTGAGATGATTGCAGTTCCATCTTTCTTAAATTTTTGTATTACTTTTGCTACAGTATTCTGACTGATAAGTTAAGCGTTGCTGATCTTCTTGTAGACTTCGCATTTCTTCTGTAAATAAATTATTTTTTTCTCTGGCCTTTAAGTATCATGTATTAAGTATCGGGCCTTTTATGATCAACTGTCTGCTGGACACCTGTTTAGCCTGTTCCTGACCAGCCGCTGCAGTTGTACTGTGGCAGAATGGTACAGGCAGGCGAAATTGCCATTATGCTACGCCGGGTGCGACGATCAGATTCAATCAGGAACCGATCAATCCCCAGGCCAATGAAATCTGGCCTGGACCTGGTGATCACTCCTGACGAATGATATCCTTCCCCTGTCTGTGTAACTGTAAACACTGACAGGGAAAGTGATGTCAACTCCCTCGTGTCGGACTTTTCCGTTCCAGACCGAGAGGAGAGAGCATCAGAAAAATTAGTTGCACAACACTACACTGACACCAGGTCACGTAGGCACACATTCACCCCCCAATCACCACCTGTCACTGTGTCACCCAGTACAGCAATCAGATTTTTTTTGATCGCTGTACTAGTGTCATTATTAACACTAATCAGTGTTAGGGAAACTAGTCTTAGTAATTAGGCGCTAGTACAAAAGCCAGTACTAGCGCCGATATTCCTTCTGGTGCACTGGCAAGCACCAGTGGCCTACTACATCCTGGTGGTACATTCAGCACTGCAGTAACACTTGGTGACGTGGCGAGTCCCATAAGTGCAGTTCAAGCTGGCGAGGTGGCAAACACAAGTAGTGTCCCGCAGCCACCCAGAAGACAAAGAAAGGCCCGTTGAGCCCATAGTGCCCTTCCTGCTGCATTCGCCAATCCTAATTGGAAACCCACCACTTCTGCAGCACCCATACTTCCCCCATTCACTGGCCAACCCGGCATTCAGCTGGAAACAGTTGATTTTACATCACTTGATTTTTATTCGCTGTTTTTCACCGAAGATCTCTATAGATCTATTGTGGACCAAAGCAACTTGTATGCTGGTCATTATATAACCGCTAATCCCCAGCTGACTCTTGCCAGAGATTGGAGACCAAATTACAGTCTCTGAATTTAAGACCTTTCTGGGCCTATCCCTCCTCATGGGCGTAACTAAAAAGAGTGAGTTGCGGTCATATTGGTCCACTGACCCAATTCACCATACGCCCATGTTCTCTGCTTCTATGACCAGGACACGATACGAGCAGATCTTGCGGTTCATGCACTTCAGTGACAATGAACTCTGTCGTCCTCAGGGTGACCCTAAATTTGATTGGCTCTACAAAATTCGGCCCCTCGTAAACCACTTCAACCAACGTTTTGCAGCCTTGTTTACTCCCCATCAAGTTGTTTGCGTAGATGAGTCCCCGATTACGTTTTCTGCCCGCTTGTCATTCAAACAGTATATTCCCAGCAAGCGTGCCAGATACGGGGTCAAGATGTATAAGCTCTGTGACAGAGCCACAGGCTATACATGTAGTTTTATGGTTTACGAGGGAAGAGATAGTCACGTAGAGCCGCCAAACTGCCCTGACTACATAGGAAGCGCTGGCAAAATTGTGTGGGACTTGGCGTCACCCTTATTCGGAAAGGGGTACCACTTGTATGTGGACAATTATTACACAAGCATGCCACTTTTTAGTCACTTATTTGATCATCAAATTGGCGCACGTGGCACTGTGCGATCTAATCGCCGGGGCTTTCCCCCAGCGGCTTGTAGATTCCTGTTTTAGGCTGGGGGAGAGAGCCTGCTTGTGATGTAATAATTTGCTCGCTGTGAAGTGGAGGGATAAGAATGTTTTCGTTCTTACCTCCCTTCATGCAGACACGACTGTCCAAATTACTACGGCGACTAGTGTCGCCACGACGAATATAACCAAAATATGGGAGGGGTGGACCTCAACGACCAGTTGTTGCGCTGTACCTAATTGCCTGCAAGGCCAGACGTTGGTATAAAAAAGTGTCTGTATACTTATTTCAATTGGCTTTGCTGAACGCTCATGTGCTATACAGAGCTTCAGGACAAACTGGATCCTTCCTTAAATTCCAGAAAGAGATCAGAGCCCTTCTGTTTCCAGACGGTGCTCTGTCCCAACTTCCCAGTGCAAATGCAGTAAGCCGGCTTCATGAAAGGCATTTTCCGCATGTCCTCTCTCGTACCCCTACCCAAAGAAACCCCCAAAGAAGATGTTGTGTCTGTAGAAAACGCGGATTTAGGCGTGAAACCCGCTTTTATTGTCCCTCCTGTCCTGACCAACCTGATCTTTGCATTGGTGACTGTTTCGAATGCGATCAAACACTAGTTGAGTATTAGCATAGGGTACAGCACCACACAGTCATAGGCACACGAACACAGGGTCTTGAAAGATGTGATGGCCATCACATTTTGAGACCCTAATCTGCAACGTTCAGTTTATAGTTTTTTTTTTTACAGTTTTTATAAAAGTGAAAAAAGAAAAAAAAAACACAAAAAAATGTAAAATAAAAAAAGCCAAAAATAGATGTGGTTGTATTTTTCTTCTATTGTTCGCTCTCTACTTTCCACTCTACTGTTCGCTCACTATTGTTGTATATCTATCGTTCTCTCTCGGTTTTATTTTTACTATGTTTCATTGTATTTGCTTTGCAGGTATGGTATGTTATACTGTAATGTTTGTTTTATTGTTAACCATCATTTGCTTAGCAGGTACGCCATTCAGCTGCAGCGCGGATTTATTTATCTTGACAGCAACAGCGTTTGCTCCCACTATAGATAAAGCCGTGACTCTAGCGCTGCAGGAAGAGATTTCACCACCACAGTTAAAAAAAAAAAAAAAAAGTATATATGCCGAAGCATGGGGGGCAGCAGGGGTGGAGGAGCGATTTGTTCCAACCTTTTGGGGTGGATGGCCCCATGCTTCGGCTTATATATATATATATATATATATTTTAGGCACAGATTGCGTTAAAAAATGTTTTCTTTTTTACTGTGTTTTTTTGTATTTGCTTTGCAGGTATGGTAAGTCTTACTGTTATACTGTAATGTTTGTTTTATTGTTAACCATCATTTGCTTAGCAGGTACGCCATTCAGTTGCAGCGCAGATTTATTTATCTTGACAGCAACAGCGTTTGCTCCCACGATACACAAAGCTATAACTCCAGCACTGTAGGAGATGATTTCACCACCACAGTTAAAAGAAAAAGCATATATGCCAAATCATGGGGGCAGCAGGGGTGGAGGAGCGATTTGCTCCTACCTTTTGGGGCGGATTCCCCCATGCTTCTTCATATATAAATGGTGCATGTATGCCCATCATTAGAAGTCGGTGGCTGAAGGGAGGTATTCTAATGGTGGCCATACCCACCGATCAATCTTTTTTTTTCGTTCAGCCCACAGGCTGCATGAAAAAAAAAAAGATTACGTACTGGTATGTTGCTGGACTTTGAGTGGTTATACCAAAATGATGCCCGTGGGTTTAGGTATCATCTTGGTATAATTCTTTTCAGCCAGTGCCTTTCATGTAAAAGCAATCCTAGCGGATAATTAGCCTCTAGACTGCTTTTACAAGCAGTGGGAGGGAAGGCCCCCCCATCCTCTTCCATGGTTTTCTCTGGCTCTCCTGTCCCAACAGGAAACCTGAGAATGCAGCCGGTGGTTCTGCCAGCTGACCATAGACCAGAAGGGCTCCAATGACCTCTATGGCCTAAGAAACCGGAAGCTATGAGCATTTCATGACTCAGATTTCACCAGATGTAAACAGCGTCATTGGGAAATTGTGAAAGCATCTTATCACACCGATATTGGTGTGGTCAGATGCTTTGAGGGCAGAGGAGAGATCTAGGGTCTAATAGACCCCAATTTTTTTCACAAAAAGTGTACCTGTCACTACCCATTACTATCATTAGGGGATATTTACATTCCCTGAGATAACAATAAAAATGATGAAAAAAATGAAAGGAACTATTTAAAAATAAGATAAAAAAGCAAAAAAAGCACCCCTGTCCTGCCCTGCTCTCACGCAAAGGTGAACGCAAGCATCGGTCTGGCGTCATATGTAAACAGCAATTGCACCAGGTCAGATCGAGGGCAGTCATTTTAACAATAAAAAAAGTTTGTAATTTTCCTGCAACTTGTGGCAAAATATAAAATATTCCATGGACTCAACATGCCTCTCAGCAAATAGCTTGAGGTGTCTACTTTCCAAAATGTGGTAATTTAGGGGGGGGGGGGGGGGGTTGAACTGTCCTGGCATTTTATGCACAACATTTAGAAGCTTATGTCGCACATCACTCACTCTTCTAACCACTTGAAGACAAAGCCCTTTCTGACACTTTTTGTTTACATGAAAAAATATATTTTTTTTGCAAGACAATGACTGAACCCCTAAATATTATATATATATTTTAAAGTAAAGGCCCTACAGATTAAAATGGTGGGCGTTTAATTATTTTTCCACACAGCATGTAAATCTAAAGTGGTAACCTGTAAAAGCTTGAATGTATGTAGTTTGACACTGATGCACGTTTGTGTGCAATTTTTTTTTTTGGTATCCATGTACTAGGCCTAAGATCATATTTTTTTATTTCGTCAAACATTTGGGCAATATAGTGTGTTTTAGGGCATTAAAAATGAAAAAAAGTGTGTTTTTCCCCCCCAAAAAAAATGCGTTTGAAAAATCGCTGCGCGAATGCTGTGTGGAAAAAAAATATTAAATACCCACCATTTTAATCTGTAGGGCCTTTACTTTAAAAAATATATATAATATTTGGGGGTTCAGTCATTTTCTTGCAAAAAATTTTTTTCATGTAAATAAAGTGTCAGAAAGGGCTTTGTCTTCAAGTGGTTAGAAGAGTGAGTGATGTGCAACATAAGCTTCTAAATGTTGTGCATAAAATGCCAGGACAGTTCAACCTCCTCCCCCCCAAATTACCACATTTTGGAAAGTAGACACCTCAAGCTATTTGCTGAGAGGTATGTTGAGTCCATGGAATATTATATATTTTGCAACAAGTTGCAGGAAAATTACAAACTTTTTTTTTTGCACAAAGTTGTCACTAAATGATATATTGCTGTAACATGCCATGGGCATATGGGAAATTACACCCCAAAATACATTGTTGCTTCTCCCGAGTACGGGGATACCCAAAAATACATTTTGCTGCTTCTGAGTATGGGGATACCACATGTGTGGGACTTTTTGGGAGCCTGGCCACGTACGTGACCCCAAAAACCAAGCACCACCTTCAGGCTTTCTAAGGGTGTAAATTTTTGATTTCACTCCTCACTGCCTATCAGTTTCGGAAGCCATGGAATGCCCAAATGGCACAAACCATGGGGTCATTTGGGGGGGATTTGTGCCATCTTGTCATTTTATGGCCTTCAAAACTGTGATAGGTAGTGAGGAGTGAAATCAAAAATGTACGCCCTTAGAAATCCTGAAGGTGGTGCTTGGTTTTCGGGGCCCCGTACGCGGCTAGGCTCCCAAAAAGTCCCACACATGTGGTATCCCCATACTCAGAAGCAGCAAAATGTATTTTTGGGTATCCCCGTACTCGGGAGAAGCAACAATGTATTTTGGGGTGTAATTTCCCATATGCCCATGGCATGTTACAGCAATATATCATTTAGTACCACATGTGGTATCCCCGTACTCAGAAGCAGCAAAATGTATTTTGGGGTGCAATTCCACATATAACCATGGCATGTGTGAGCAATATATCATTTAGTGACAACTTTTTTTTTCATTATTCAATCACTGGGACAAAAAAACTAAATATTCAATGGGCTCAACATGCCTCTTAGCAATTTCCTTAGGGTGTCTACTTTCCAAAATGGGGTAATTTGGGGGGGGGGGGGTTGTACTGCTCTGTCATTTTAGCTTCTCAAGAAATTAGATAGGCAGTCAAACTAAAAGCTGCCTAAATTCCAGAAAATGTACCCTAGTTTGTGAACGCTATAACTTTTGCGCAAACCAATAAATATACGCTTATTGACCATTTTTTTTTACCAAAGGCATGTGGCTGAATACATTTTGGCCTAAATGTATGACTAAAATTGAGTTGATTGGATTGTTCTTATAACAAAAAGTATAAAATATAATTTTTTTTTCACAATTTTTCGTTTTTTTTCCAGTTTATAATCGCAAAAAATAAAAATTGCAGAAGCAATCAAATACCGTCAAAAGAAAGCTCTATTTGTGGGAAAAAAAGACACAAATTTTGTTTGGGTGTAATTGCCAGTTAAAGCAGTGCAGTGCCAAATTGTAAAAAGTCCTCTGGTCTTTGACCAGCCAAATGGTCCTGGGCTGAAGTGGTTAATGAATAATGAGACTCACCTGTAATTGAATTCTTAATTAGGATTTTATCGTCTAAAATTTCACTTTGCTCCCAAGACTTATATTGGAGTGTATTCATTTTTGCAACAGGGTTGTGAATGATTTTGTTAGTAAAAATAGTTTTTTTCGTGTGCAAATTAACAAGTCTTCGCTGCAATCAATGGCCCACATTTGTGGGAGTATTTGGTAGTATACTGTCCCATAGAAAATATTGATTCTGAAAGGGAAGTATAGGTTTTCTGACAAATCTGTTGGGGTGTACTCATTTATGCTGAGCATTGTTTATATAGTATATATACAGAACATTTTATATTTCAGGTATTACTTTATTTAGGATGTGATCAACATTCATGGTTACAGGCTTTCACCTGATATAATGAGGCAACAGTAAAACAGATAAAAAGAGCAAAGGTGATGTTCCAAGTGAGGTTACTCAGCATCTCCTAATTGATCTGAAATCTGTAAACTAAACTCTTTTTGCCTGCAGGTCAAATAATTTTTTGTACGATCATATGAAATAAGCACGTCTGATAGGGTAATAATTTTGATAAAGTTAAAAAAAAAAAGTCTATTAACTATTGCCCTCCTGAACCTTTTCACATTTAAATGATTATAATTAAATGATACCCATTTCTGTGGGTTTAAACGTATCCTTCTTCAGGGTATGGTATATTTTTCAACATATTTGGGGAATGCCTTGGCGCCTTTCAGAAAAAGAAAAGTAGTAGTCTACATGTTAGGCATGGCTAGACTGTATTTTATTTAATGGAGAATAAAAAATATTGTCTGAGTTTCTAAGCTTACATGTCAAAACCACTGTATTAATATGACATTACAGGTGACAAGGCAGTCTTTTACTCTGACAAGTACATGAAGGAAACACCCAAAGTGAGTGATGGCTCTATTAGAATTTTTCAGCCATTGTTGTTTAATAAAATAAAAAAAAAACACAACAGTAACATGGTTTATAACACCTAAAGTCATTAAAAAAAAACAATGCTGGCTTGATAACAGAAAATTGTTGGAAATCCACCTGCTAAAGAGAACAAGTTCATTATGCTGTATGTAACACAAATATTAGTTAAAAACTAACAATTAACAATAACACGTGGATTACCAATATGCACAAAGTCGCAGCTCAGACATATCTACAATGCTGCAATTCTAATACTGTTAAATTTTTCAAAAACAAGACCCCAGGCATGATTGTCTGTTTAAACAAAATGTCCACTTAAGCCATTTTGTAAATTTAACATTATTAAATGTTACCTTTCCATTCAATTTGTAACCATTGTAATAATCAAAAGCAGCATTTCTCAACTGGTGTCCCACGAACAGTCCCTAGGGGGTGCCGTGGTAAAATGACCAAAAAATTCCCCAACTACAGCAGACATCTAGTGAAACATACCTCTTGTCACGGGTTAAGCATTTTTTGATTATAGTGGTGCCAGTTCGCTGTCTCGAACTTGCATCTCGCCGCCACAGGCACTCAGAAAGCTGTGAGGGCCTCCCGACCGCTCCCTGCCAACCGATTAGGTCATCGGTTGCTAAGGGCCGGTCGGGTGCCCACACAGCTTTCTGGGATACGCTCTAGCGCTTCCTGGGATTTGCTGGTTGGCGCTCTTCTGTTGGTGTAGCTAGGAAGGCACATGCAGGTGTGAGAGGAAAGGTGGGAAAAAACACAGTGAGGAGGCGGTTAAGCGGGCTGCATCTGTGAGGTATAACAATGTGTGTGATTGTAGTAATTTTTAACATGACTGGTTTAATTGCAGGCATGGTGATTGGTATTATTTCATGTAATGTATATATACTGTAGAGTAGATATGTGGTTTTTATTACTTTATGTTGTTTCATGTGATTATATATATATATATATATATATATACATACACTCTATGTGGTCTTGATGGGCCTGTAGCTACTATAGCACTGTGCGTCTTTTTATTTTGTATTCTGCTTGCACATTGCCCTGCTGCAGTTTGGCTGCAGTGTAAGTGTAGAGCAGGGTACCTGTTTTCCCATAATTTCTATTATGTTCTGCGTTTTTGGTGCACTTTCAGAAAAAGCACCAAAAACCAGGACATAATAGAAGTCTATGGGAAACCGCAGGTAACGCACATGAAAATCATGGGTACACTGTGCTACACCTGCGCTGTGGCCAAACTGCAGTGAGTCAATATGAAAGTACTCTTATTGTCGACAAGTGTTATGCAAGTGTAATTTTTTTTTTTTTTTTTTTTTTTAATAAATGTATTTATGCACAACTACTCCTTACTACTGATCTTTGAACTCTGTAACTGCTAAACTCTGAATGCATGGTTCGCAGTTCAATATTTTGTAATGCACTATTTACATGTACGTATGCATGTTACTTTTAATCCTGACCCCTATTCCTGTACTATCACGGTTTGTTTGTAATATCAGAAAGGACTGCTACCCCTCTGAAAAGCAATCCATGATTGCTTTTTAAAGGCATTCAGCAGTTGGTGAAGAGGCAATATGTTGCCTCCTCCCCACCTGTTTTAAAACCCTAAATGCAGCATCACCACACCACAACCAGATGCAATGCACACAGTTGCAGGGTAGTTGCAGTGCAGCCTCATTCACCTCAGAGTACACCCCCAGCTAAACGAGGAGCAGTTGAGGGTGATGAAAACCACTCAAATGTGTGGTTTTACCATCCCCAAACCTCATATGTGAACAAGCTCTTGGTTCACATCTGTGTGCCTGCATGCTACGTGTAGGACAACTCATTCATTTCAATGTGCTTCCCTACCCGCAGAAATGCAGGGGAAATAAAAATTTGATATAGAAACTATCGCACACCATATAAACTAAATGGCACTCTAATTCGTCCCCCTTGTGTTGGAGACAAATGTGGCAGTGTAGGTAACTTAATGCACATCATGTGGATCTGCAAATCCATTATCCAATCCGTTTTTATTTCACAAGTCACAGGTATACAAACCAACCCAACCCCACACCTGGCTCCATTAAGCCGGACAATAGACTCCACCCCCATACAGTACAAGACTGTAGTGTCCCATATACTCATTGCAGCGAGGCTAACTATCACTTCTGCTTGGAAAACATCCAACGCATTAAATGTATTTGAAGTTATTAGAAGGGTTAACTCCCACTACTACTATGAGAAATTCCTAGCAATTAACAACTAAGGCTTTAAAATTTTCAATGTAAGTGGAAAATTTGGGATTCTATTTTCAAATGATCAGAATTATAATACTGAGAATGTTTACAGCTCTGAAGTTACTGAATTACTAAATTTAATCTTAAAGATGGTGCAAGCAATATTAAGTGTTTCATTATTTTACTTCTAGTTATTATTTGTTGTTTTTTCCTTCACTTCCTTGTCCATGTACCAGGTCTGTGCCAACATTTGGCACCATCCACCAGATAGCTCGACTAGAAAGGCAAAATGGAGAAGTCCAACTCCCTGCTATAGGTGGCTAGGGCATAGTAAAATGATGCATCTTGTTGAAGGCATATATACACATACATATATATATATATATATATATATATATATATATATATATATATATATATAATGTGTTTTTTAGTCATATGCTTGCATATGTTAACTTAGAGGTGCCTGCGTGTACCTTCTATAAAATATAACAATTGACAAGATTTAATGTAATATGTTAAAAATCCAATAAAAACTAATTGAAAGAAATGCAGGGGAAAAAAGTTCCCGGCCCTTTTTTAAGAATTGCACTGCACCAAAAACACCCTGTGTTTGCCAATGTATGGGGTATCATTAAGAATTAATGTCACCCAGTGTGTTTGCTAAAAAGCAGAGCATTTGTCTGAACAAGTGTGATTTTGTGTGTGTACTGCGACCATGCCTTAGACTGGGGTGCTCCAAGACTGAAAATACTTTTCAAGGGCGCCCTGACTGGGAAAAGGTTAAGAAACACTGATCTAAAGAAGAAAAAAAAAAGCTGTGGTTTCTTGCAATAGGGCAGCCTAGATGTGTTTAAAACACCATTTCCTTCAAGTTTGCAAGTCAAAATTAAATGCATCTACTGTAGTAGTAGTCACATTTTTGGTAAGATAACATTATCTTTACAACAGGCTCCATTTAATTTCACTGAAGGCTTCAAATATATTTTTCCCTGCATGATTCTTCAAATATTGTACAGCATGTCTATCAGTGCATAAGAAATACAAAAGCTGTATGATGTACATCTTGTTTTATGTGCCTCTACATCAACACGCAAAAAACAGCTAACACAGCAGCTCACATTACTAATCAAGCAATTAAATCCTTCATTACAGTCCAGAACACAGATGCGGTACTTTAGAAATGGTTTGCTTTATTTTACAAAATAAGATACACAGGCAATAATGCCAATAACATGGAAACAGCTTTGACACAATATTAAAGATGCCATAGAAACATGTAAGTGACAACTGCAGACATTTACATAATTTAAAGAAAAAGTTTAAGCTTTTTCAATCTCCATTTAGTTGGCTACAGCTTATTAAAAAATTGGCTTTCCTGGACTGACTGTCAGGTGCTGGTATGAAACCTTTGTGTGGTTGTGGTAAAGGTTTTATTCCCTCTGTCGTTTCTTTTCCCACATAAAAAAGCGCAATTCAAAATTCTCTTTTTTGGCCAAAATATTTTTTATGGAGCTCTCCCAGCAACATTTCATGAGACAGGCTGCACATCCCAGTCCGCATTTTATGAATGGTACAGAGAATGCAGGCCACAGTGTGGAGTCCAGTAGATAGTATCCTCTCAGTTTTAAATAGGGCTCTTAGTGACATAGATAACATATTTATGAAAAAGTAA
This sequence comes from Lithobates sylvaticus, assembly GCA_028564925.1. Taxonomy (NCBI): domain Eukaryota; kingdom Metazoa; phylum Chordata; class Amphibia; order Anura; family Ranidae; genus Lithobates; species Lithobates sylvaticus. The sequence continues at coordinate 307,549,266 of CM053028.1, read as the reverse complement.
GGCTTTTACCATTTAAATGTCCCATTATATGGAAAAATAAGTATTTCACACAAACAATATTTTTGTTTGTGATCTAAATATGTTTAAGGGTAAATTAGCAGGAGCTAAAATAAGAGTTAAAATAATTCACCCCTCTTAATGAGTACAGCCGAAAGCCTAACCTCTGTTAGGTGGCTTAATCAGTAAGCTGGTATGGATGATGTGGAAATTGTATTGACCAATAAGGCCAATAAGGCTACTTTCACACCGGGCCAGTAGGGAGTCAGCGGTAAAGTGCTGCTAGATTTAGCAGCGATTTACCGCTGTTTAAGCGGGCGATTTTAAGGAGTTAAAAGCACTGCTGCTGAAATGCTTTGCAGGCCCTTTGGCAGCACTGCCCATTGATTTCAATGGCAGGGGCGTTGTAGGAGCGATGTATACACCGCTCCCGCAACACCCCAAAAATGCTGCTTGCAGGACTTTTTTTCTCGTCCTGCAAGCGCACCACCCCTGTGTGAAAGCACTCTGGCTTTCACACTGGGGCTGCAGGGGAGACAGTTTTCAGGCGCTTAACATGTGCTATTTTTAGTGTGAAAGTGGTATAACTAAAAGTGAATTGTTGATACTTTCTGCCAATCAATAGCCTAAAAAGGGCTTGTGTCAATGGGAAGATGCAGCTTGCTTTCAGATGAATTCAGCTTACATTAGATATTGGTGTGAGATGCATTCACATATTACTGACTGGTGTATTTGGCTTGTAGTTGACCTCCATCTGGCTTGCATTTGACCTCCTATGTTGCATTGATCTGCAAATTGTTTTTGCATTCCCACGGACATGTACAAGGAGAGGTACAGGTTCTAATGTAAAACAAAAGCTCACTGACAGAGGTCCTTCGGATCTTCTTTTCATGGATAATAGACATTTAAACCTGGCACACATCATGGCAATTATTTATTCACCGTAAACAGGAGTGCTCATTTTTCTTCACTGTGATTATTTTATTTATTTTTTTCACCTGTGTATATTGTATTATTCTTGATGTACAGTTGTCATTTTTTACCCAAATGGAATCAGGAATGACTAGTTGAATGGCTTTATGGGTTGATTTACAAAAGGCAAATAGTTTGTTTTCTTTGCAAGGGAAATTGCCTTTAGCTTAGTTAAAGAAGTGGAACTCTGCTGACGTTAATTTTCCTTGCACATGATTGGGCATTCTTTCAATTCCTACATGTATACTCTTAAAGGTCATTCACACCAAGTGCTACTGGAACATCCGGTAATGCATGTTCTGATCATTTATTGGGAATGGCATCTCCTTGCGCCTACAAAACCAGTGTACCCAGCAGCACAATATACGCTGTTCTGCGTGTTGTGCTACAAAAAACTGCAGCCAGCATCAGTTTGTCATGCACGGAGGTGCATTTCAGCTCATTCAATCCACACAGGATTTTTAATTCAGAGCGAAGCAAAATGTGTCAATGCGGTTGTTGCAGTGCACTGCATTATGGTCCAAATGGGTTATTAATGATTTCTAATTGAGAAGATGCACATATAGCAAAGTTGTGAACCCATCAGAGGCATACAATACTATTTTTAGATTTTGGTAAAACAATTGGTAAATTAAAAATTACTGTTTTCTAATACCTATGAAGGTGTTAGCAAGGCTGCTAGAGATCATCATCATGTGTAGCTCCATTGCATCCCATCTACTATGCAAACAACTTATCACCAGTTTAAGCTTATTTTAGAGGAAAGATAATGCGTACAGTACAAAAGTGTGACAAGTTATAAGTGACATCATTAGAAGTGGGGTGTAACATTATTTGTCTCTCTTCTTAGATATGGTATGAATGTGCTAAATGCACAAAATATAACTGGCTATTAACATTTCTTACTGGAAAAAAAAAAAGATTTTGATCCAGGAAATGGGCATTTGCCTTAGAGCAGTGGTTCTCAACTCCTGTCCTCAGGCCAGATTTTAAGTATTACCTTGGGGAGATACAGACTAGAATACTGCAATCACTGAGCAGCAAATGATATCACCTGTGATGTATTTCAGTTATCTTGCAAACCACTGCCTTAGAGAATCAGGAAGGAATATATGGAAGGAGTAAATTGGACCATGGTTTACAAGTCTTTTTCGCCTTCTTCTGGATCAACAGTAAATATAGGGCTCTGATATGGCACGTTTTCAGTTTATTTATTCATTTATTCTTTCATTTTGTCGATGGACTTTTTTTCAATGTAACTATTTGAAACTATGAAAATTTGGAGAGCAGGCTAAGGCTTCATGTACAATGGCCGCTCCTAAACTTGAATTTAGGAGCTTTTGCCAAAGCTTCTAAATTCAACTCCATAAAAGCCTATGTTTCTATGTACACATAGGCTTTTAGCAGAGTTTAGGAACTGCCACGTTTCGGTGAGGTTAAACCTCCCTCTCCTGAAGAATCACAATCGGGATAGGAATTTTTTGACCACCGGTCGCGGGAAAGCCCAAAGCACGGCAAAAATGTGTTGCATTGCATTTCCACGCATTTAAAAATAAATTTGTAAAGCAATTTAAATTGGGTAAATACAGCTGACCGCTAAGGTACATAAACAGTATATTAAAATGCATGTTAAAACAAGCAGAAAGTTCAGAACCACTATGGTTTGATCTATCGTAGCCCCAAACTTTACTGATGTCCCATCCATTTCCTCATGTTGGAGACAAGGCAAACCAGAAGCTCAGATTGCTTGCAAAGCAATGCCTGGGGCTTTAGTGACTCATCAGCAGAAGATGGTCCCTGGCAGTGTGGAAGGGGTAGATAATAAAATTAAATGTACGAGGTAACAGCTAGTAAAGTTCTCTTAGTTTACATGTCTAGGTCTCACACAGGTTCTGGTTAATCTGATTTTGTATTTGACTCACATGTTTCAGTCATAGTAAAAGTATGATTTAGGTAGGTATGTACTGTATGTAAAAAAGACATAATCAGCCAACACAGGCTTGCCTGGATCTGCATTACTTATGTACTTATATAAGTATTAGAGAACTACAAACTGCTCTTTGAAATATCTGCACCTAGAAAAAGTAAAAGTAGAGAATGCAGAGAATGTTAGATAAAGAGAAAATTCATCTATTAGCATGGTATAGACTCTACATCTCTTGCAATAACAGACCACTATAATTATAATGACACTGAGGTGATTTTAGGGACATTCTACAACCTGGAGCTCATCGTTAGGAATGTCTATGTATGATCTAACCAGGCTTGGGAATTTCATAATGGGATCCCTGCAGAATTATGGATCACATTTCTTTTTAAAGGTTATCTATAATTCTCCAAAGAATTCTGGCCAAAAAATAGAACTCTTATGTATGCCCGAGATGACAGCCTCTCATCTGTGTTTCCAATAATATGACAGCTGCCATTTGTCTTCTTGGTCATTTACATTCATTCTTTTTTACCACATTTAATTGTAATGAACATGGGACATTTCTGACTCGTTGCTCATATCTTCAAGTAGGCTACCTGCAAAAAAAAAAACAGAAAAGAAATAGAGAAACACAATCAACAGGGCAAATAATAAATACATTTATACATTAACCACTTCCTTACTGGCCACTTAAACTTCCTGCCCAGGCCATTTTTCAGCTTTCAGCGCTATCAAACTTTGAATGACAATTGCGTGGTCATACAACACTGTACTCATATTAAATATTTATTATTTTTATGAGACAGATAGAGCTTTCTTTCCGTGGTATTTAATCACCACTGGGTTTTTTATTTTCTTTGCTACACATACAAAAAACGCTGATGAGGCGGCACTGATAATCAGGGCACTGATGAGCAGTGCCCTGAGTACATGTCCACCGCCAGGATTGCCGGTTACCGACTCTCCTCGCGCTGTGACAGCGCATGAGGCAAGGAGACCCGATAACCAGCAACTCTGTTAACATTGTAATCAGCTTTGATTGGACATAGCTGATCAGGTGGTAAAAGCCCTTTACCATGATCACAGAACGCGCCAGATGCATGCATCTAATAAATATGGCAAGGGTCTGTATAGCTCAGAGATGGAAGTGTACTGAGCCCCCCTCGCTTGGTCAATGGTTATCTGTAATCAAAGAGATCCACCTGATGGAGCAGCTCACCACAACTATGAAGTGGAAGGAGGAACAGCAGCTGAAGACCTGGTTCTATTGGGCCACTTTATTTATTTCCAAGACTACCGCAATCCTTTAACCTCCGTTCACACCGGTGCGACTTGTCATTCGATTTGACATGTCCAAAGCGCATGACAAGTCACATCCTATTGTTGGCAATAGAACTATTCAAATCTGTGCGACTTTATGGTGCCGCACTGATTTGAAAAAAAGGTTACCGCACAATGTTTTGCTATTTCAGGTGTGATTTTCATAGACATATGTGCATAAGTCGCACAAATGTCAGCCACATCACACCTGAAATCGCACTGATCTGAAACTTTGAAATCACTTGACGTTGCACTGTTTCAAAGTCGTGTGAAAAGGGGCTTATTGGTGTAAATAATTTATTAATAAAAACATGCACACCTCAAAATTCCCCCTAGATTGCGTTGTACTTTTGCTTCATTAAAATTTTGGGATGGGGTGTATGGAATTAAAACATTACAGGAACAAAATATATGTAGTAGAAACCTTAGGTGCAAACCCCCCAATCAACTAATATTGTAGAAGAGGTGACTACATGTTTGGATCTGATCAGGGAATAGACTAATATATTTGGAAATTAGGATGGATAATTTTTGTGGTGAAGCATGGGAGGGACTCATGTCGCAATATCAGTAATCTTTTATAGTGAATACTAACAAAGGTTCTGACCTTCTTTAAATTAAAACATTACTTGTTCGGAAATACATTTTCAAATATAAAAAAATAAATAAATAAAAGATACCAGTACAAACTTATATCCTTTTGGTATAAGGATCTAAATTTGTTCTAATATTGCCAATCGAAATGCAGAGATTAAGGCAAAATGGGAAGCAAATTTACAACAATGTACAAGTAACATGATGGAGATCCTAAATAGACAATATAAAAAAAAAATCTTTGATCTCTAGATAATGAAATACAAATGTTATATTAACAAAACATGTCTCTCTGTACTTCTCCAGGTTTTTGCACATAAAGAAAAAAAGAATTGACAGAATATTTAGAAAGAAAATAACTGATTAAGGATGTAATATATAAAAAATTATTATAAATACGGGAGAAATAGAAAGACCTTTGTCAATGGATAGGCATACAAATGGAATCAAACACATAGATAACCACTGAATAAGAGACAATTTAAAGAAGGACGTGGGATTAATGAATGTTAATGGAAAAGAATCTGACACTTATCATTCTTCTTGCTACTCTATTGGTAATTAAAAATAATGATTAGCAGGAATCATCACTCCAAATTTAGACAAAAATGCACAAGTATTAGTGATAGGTATGAATGCATGATTGTTAAAAAATAAATAAAATAAAAATCTTATGAGCATCGGGCGCGCTGTATATACACACGGGGCATGAAAGGTGGAACACTGGTTTTCAGATCTCTGGAGTAGTAGCTTGCGTTTCTCACACTAGCACAGATGTAGCATCAAGCTTGAACACACATGGCACACAGAATCACACATACTGTAGCCATCCCAAAGGTTATTTTTTAGGCAATCCAACATGTCCACAACACAAAAACCAGAAGACAATGGATCACTATATAAAGAAGACCCCAAAAGACATGGGGAATTTGATATAATCAACTTATCAACGTATACCCTTTCATCTGAGTAAAATGAAATGTTTATGTTTATTTTAGATTAGGGTTACCTTTTTTGTTTAGATCAAAGTTTAAAAAACATTTTATTTTTTTTAAGGATGCACACCTTTTTTTTGTACATTGTGTTCAATAAGAAACACATCTAAGTTTTTCAATTTATTTACACTCCCTGCTGACACCAAATTTGGAAGGGAATTAGGCTCCATTCACACTTGTGCTACTTTAAAATTGGTGCCATTTCCATTGCGACTTGACAGGAGTTTGATGCTCTTTGATGCGACTTTGGATGAGTACGATTTGTGCAAAAATTAAAAATTTGCTTGATTTTTTAAAAATTTTCTAATTAATTCCACATTTTCAGAACGATCAGAATTTAAAATCGATCAAAAATTGATTGACCGATTTGAATGCTGTGTGAAGAATAGCTGGTTGTTAAGCAGCTGCGTCCTTAACAACCGATGATTGATCAGCTAACAATGTAAAAAACAAAAAAAGAATGCCAGCATTATGATAAAAAAAAAAAAAACATGCATACCAGGCCCTTCGGGGCATTGGACCCCCCCCAAAATCCATACCAGACCCTTATCTGCCCCCCAACCCCAAAGCACCTTGTCCCCATGTTGATAGGGAGAAGGGCCTCTTCCCACAACCCTGGGCAGTGGTTGTGGGGGTTTGCAAACAGGGGACTTATCGGAATCTGGACCCCCCCAGATCCGCCCCCATATGTGAAGGAGTACATAGGTACCCTTATCTATTCACCAAAAAAGTGTAAAAAGTGAGTAAACACAGTACATAGGATTTTACAATGTCTTTTTTTCCTTAAATATAAATGTAAAAAAAGTAGATCCGTTGTCAATTATGCCTCCCAGCGAAACCGAAAAAAAAAAAAGAAAAAAGATTGCTCCCATGGACTGCCTGCACCACAGCGCGACAGCTCTTAAATACCTAAAGGGCGGGGACACCCCTTGTAACATCACAGACTGATAGCATGCTGGGTCGGTGATGCCAAAAGGGTGTGGGGACACCCAGTGGCATCACAGCATGGCTCCGCCCATTAGGTATTTAAGAGCTGTCACACGATGAAGCAGGCAGTCCCCAGGAGCGATCGCTGGGACCAAGTTTGTATTTTTCGGTAAGGCAGACAGCGTGATTGACGATGAATCTACTTGGAGGACATTTTTTTTACATTTTTTTAATAAAGGAATTGTCATAAACCTGTGTACTGCGTTTACTTTTTTGGTGAATAGTTAGGGGTTCTATGTACCCCATACTCAGTCACATGGGAGGGCTGGATCTGGGGGGCTTCCAGATTCTGATAAGCCCCCCCTGCAGAACGCCACAACCACCACCTAGGGTTGTGTGGAAGAGGCCCTTATTAAAAACTGACCACACTAGGCAGGAGAGCACACTGTGGTCAGTTCTCTAGCTATGCTGGGAACTCGGTGTACTCTCCTCCAATGATCAGACTTGTCCTGACACACCTGTCCTGACACACCCCTGCCCCTTCCTCCATTTGGTGTACTGCTGCTTCTCCTCCCCCCAGCTCTTATGCAGCTGAGAACAGAGGGAAATGTGTTCACTTATAAAAAAAAAAAGGGATACAAAAAGTTATTTATAATGTATAGCTTAAACAAAAACAGTTTTGCCTTTCATTTCTATTTTAAACTGAATGGGTTGTTTTACAAAGTGATCGGTTACAATCACTTTAACCGCTTCCCGACCACGCCATGTACATATACGCGTGCAGAATGGCACGGGCAGGCAAAATCCTGTATATAAACGTGATTTTGCATTTGCCTGCCCGTGGGTTGTAAACGGGCTCTCAGCGGAGAGGAGACCGATCATGTGATCCCAGTACGGAGGATCACTGATCGGTCTCCTCCCCTTGTGAGTCCCCTCCCCCCACAGTTAGAATCACTCCTATAGGAAACACATTAACCCCTGCAGCGCCCCCTAGTGTTAACCCCTTCCCTGCCAGTCACATTTACACAGTAATCAATGCAATTTTATAGCAACGATCGCTGTGTAAATGTGAATGGTTCCAAAAATGTGTCAAAAGTGTCCGAAGTGTCCGCCGCAATGTCGCAGTCACGAAAAAAAAAAAATCGCAGATCGCCATTACTAGTAAAAAAAAAAAAAAAAGCAATAAATCTATCCCCTATTTTGTAGACGCTATAACTTTTGCGCAAACCGATCAATATACGCTTATTGCGATTTTTTGACAAAAAATATGTAGAAGAATACGTATCGGCCTAAACTGAGTAAAAAAATTGCATATTATAGCAAAAAGTAAAAAAATATTGTGTTTTTTTTCTAAATTGTCGCTCTTCTTTTGTTTATAGCGCAAAAAATAAAAACCGCAGGGGCGATCAAATACCACCAAAAGAAAGCTCTATTTGTGGGAAAAAAAGGACTTCAATTTTGTTTGGGTGTAATGTTGCACGACCGCGCAATTGTTAGTTAAAGCGATGCAGTGCCGAATCGCAAAAAGTGCTCTGGTAAGGAAGGGTGAAAAATGGCCCAGTGCTGAAGTGGTTAAATAGCATTGATTGCTGTATAAATGACAATGGTCCCAAAAATGTGTCAAAAATGTCCGTTGTGTCCGCCATAATGTCGCAGTCACAATAAAAATTGCTGATCACCGCCATTACTAGTAAAAAAAAAAAAATATTAATAAAAATGCTATAAAACTATCCCCTATATTGTAAACGCTATAACTTTTGTGCAAACCAATCAATAATCGCTAATTGTGTTTTTTTTTACCAAAAAATATGTAGAAGAATACGTATCGGCCTAAACTGAGGAAAATAATTGTTTTTTTATATATTTTTTGGGGATATTTATTATAGCAAAAAGCAAAAAATATTGCATTGTTTTCAAAATTGTCGCTTTATTTTTGTTTATAGCGCAAAAAATAAAAACCGCAGGGGCGATCAAATACCACCAAAAGAAAGCTCTATTTGTGAGAAAAAAAGGGACCCACGTCGCACGACCGCACAATTGTCAGTTAAAGCGACGCAGTGCCGAATCGCAAAAAGGGGCCTGGTCCTTTGGCTGCCAATTGGTCCGGGGCTGAAGTGGTTAAGTGATTTAATGCTTTTCTGGGGTCATCTTTGTCAGGTTTACGCTTTCAAAATAAGGAAACCAACCAAGTACTACTGAAAAGAGACAGCTTGTATTAGGTTCTAAAAGTACACATGGCTTAAAACTGATGTAACCCAAGAAACAGTTTTTGGTAAAAAAAAAGAATGCTTTAATTACTAGACATGGGTACTAACAAAAAAAAAAAAAACAGATGACAACTGTCTGGAAAACTTCTGAACACAAAGTGCTTATTATGCCATTTCTATACTTCCTGATAGCAACAATTTGAAATACCCTTTGATTCTGTACAAGCACAATAATGGGTGATAAATATTAACACAATGTGTTCATTTCCTGTTCCATCTCTTAGTGTAGGTCAGAAAAGTAGAGTCACGCTTAACAATGTGTGTAACCAAATAAGAATCCTCACTGTGGTTTTAGAAAGAATAGATTCTATGGCTTTTTTGTAAAAAAACATTTTTTTCTTCCATTATATCCAAAAACAGATTTCCTAGCAGAAAGAAACCGTTCTAATCTCTGTGTATCTCAACTGTTATTGAGCCAGCAATCATGAGGTGCAGGATAATAAAACCCCACGGCTGATGTGATAGTAAGAAATTGATGTATTACAGTGACTGTGTCCATGCTGCATTGGCTGTGTGGGTGCACTCCGAGTGTGAATACAAAACAAAGTACAATTAAAACTCTTATATAAACTGACCATCTATACATCTTGCAACAACATCTACAGCATGATCCCTTTCAAGAAGTAAGCAAATAACAGCATGCAATCCAACTTTGACCATGGACAGATTATGCATTGTAGACAAAACAACATACAGTTATGGCATGATTTATTGGTTTTTAGAAATACAATGAGCCTATCAATAATTCAAAACCTCAAGTCATAAGCAGAAAAATAAGCAATCACGTCAACCATGTAGACCAAGCGTCACCTTAGTTATTAGCAATGACAAAATCCGAACGTAAAATCGTTTGAATGTACACTCGTGTGAGCTGGCACATATTTCATCTATATCTATATCTAGTGGAAAAGGCAGACATACACAGTTTATAACCTGAAATAGAAGTGCTTCAGTTGTTTTAATCATTTGTGCCTGGAAGAAATAAATCCTGTTTATTCACTCCCTTAGCCTGGAGGAGAAAGTTTTTAAATTAAATCTGGAAGAACATTGGAAAAAATACCCAAGCAAGCAAAAAACCCAACACAACTTAAATTGTGCTGAAAGACCACAAAACAATAAGGGGATAAACCAATCCAATCTGAAGTGACCTTTATTTGCCAAAAGCATATGTCTAATAGCATTGTTTTTGATAAATGCGAGTACATATTGCATTAAAAATCTGACAAGTATTTTAGAAGTCAAATTGAGTGGATTTCCTTACAGAATCAAGAATTCCACATAAGTAGAACAAAAAAATGGAAAATTCCTATCAAAATACTTACCGTAATTTTCCTTTCCTGATGGACTCCATGGCAGCAACGTGTGGGTTTAGCCCCGCCTCCATTACCCTATAGGACACTACTCCCATAAATCTTTGCTCCCTGCCCACGGCCGTGTTCGATAACTAGTACTACTCCAGCCATTTGGGAGGGAACTCCTGCTGCCATGGAGTCCATCAGGAAAGGAAAATTACGGTAAGTATTTTGATAGGAATTTTCCATTTTCCTGACAGACTCCATGGCAGCAACGTGTGGGAAATAACTCGCCCAATAAACACACTTGGGTGGGCAAAATGCTGAACAGAAAAGATTTATTTAACGCTGTCAACCGACAGGACTTTTAAACCAAATTTAACAGAAGTTAAGGATGCAGGTTCAACACAGTAATGGGTCATAAACGTATGTATTGAAGACCAAGACGCTGCCCTGCAGATTACTTCCGGCGCCACGTGACGCGAGGCTGCCCATGATGTGGAAAGACTCCTGGTGGAATGTGCCGTCACTGCCTCAGGAGGAGCCAAGCCCTTCTCTCTGTAAGCCCACTGGATGGCTTGGACCACCCACGCAGCAATGGATCTAACAGAAGCTTTAGAGCCCTTATTCTTTCCATGAAACAGAACAAAGAGGGAGTCAGTCTGACGAAATGAAGCTGTAACGTCCAGATATTCCTTTAGTGTAGCACCCATGTCAAGAGGATGTGGATCCGAACTTCCATCAGACATGAAGGTAGGTAGAGTGATTTCCTGGTTTTCATGGAAAACAGTGGTTACTTTGGGATTTGATCCCAGCATTGGAATGAGGACCACTCTGTCCGGGAAGAAGGTGAGGAAAGGCTCCTTGGAGCCTAGCGACTGAATCTCTGAAATTCTCTTCGCCGACGTTATGGCCACCAGAAAAGAGGTTTTAAGTGTTAGTTCCTTAACTGAAAGTGATTTGTTGAGTTGAGTAAAGAAATCCAACACCAGAGGAAGGTCCCATTTTGGGAACCTGGGTTTCTTCTGTGGCCTAAGCCTGACTGCACCTTTGAAAAACTGTTGAATCAAAGGATGATTGGCCCACGTGACTCCAGAAAAAGCTGAGATAGCAGAAACTTGGACACGCAGGGAACTCACAGACAGTGAGATATCCAATCCTGTTTGAAGGAAGCTTAACACATCCTGAACTGCCAATGTATTGCAGGAACTAGACCTGGAAGCCATGTGACTGGTAAACTTCGCCCAGATCCTTTCGTACACCCGATTGGTACTACTTCTTCTAGCACTAAGGAGAGTGGGAATAACCTCTAATGGACAGCCTGACGCTTCCAACCTTCCCCTCTCAAAAACCAGGCCCTTAGGTGCAGGTGATCCGGACAGGGATGTAACCTCGAACCTTGGGACAACAGGTCTGGTCTGGATGGTAACGGAACCGGATCCTTGACACTGAGGAGTGTCAGAAGCGGAAACCAAGGCCTGTTGGGCCAGTAGGGAATTACTGCAATTACCTCTGCTGTTTCCGACCTGAGTCTCTTCAGGAACTGTAGGATGATCGGAATTGGAGGAAAGGCATACGCCTTGAGGAACCACCATTTCTCCGTCAGGGCATCTACCCCGTAGGCTTGCGGATCTCTGTACCTTGAATAGTACTTTACTATTTTCTTGTTGCATGGGGAGGCAAACAGGTCGACCTCTGGGCAGATCCCCAGTGTTAGAATCCAATCGAATACCTCCTCGTGGAGAGACCACTCGTTGTTGTCTAGAGATATTCGGGAGAGGAAGTCTGCCTGGACGTTCTGAATTCCTGGCACATAAGACGCTGTCAGATCCTTCAAGTTCTTCTGAGCCCAAGACATGATCGGTTCCACTTCTTGGAGAAGGGAAAAACTTCGGGTGCCCCCTTGCCTTCTGATGTATGCCACTGCTGTGGTATTGTCCAGTCTGAGATGGACCGATGCCCCTGGGATCAGGTGACGAAAAGCCAGAAGGGCCTGGAAGGCCGCCCTCAATTCCAGGACGTTTGACACTGTCCTTCTGGAGGGAGTATCCCAAGTGCCCTGGGCGACTTCCGCCAGGCAGTGGGCCCCCCATCCCCTGTTGCTGGCATCTGAGGTTATAGTTACCCATGGGATGGGACGGATGGAATGGCAGTTGCAAAGGTTCTCCCGTTGTAGCCACCATAGAAGGGAGTTCTTCATGGATGAAGTAATCCGAATCGTCTGGGCTTTGTTGCCTGTCCATTGCTGAAGGAAGGCCTTCTGAAAAGGCCTCATCCTCCACTGTGCCCATCTCACCATCGGGATTGTTGAAACCATGGTGCCTATAATTCTCAGGCACTGGAGAGCTTGAAGGTAGGAAGCCGTAAGAGCTGGACGGATTCTGTCCCTTACCACTGAGATCTTTTCCTCTGGTAGTGAGATAGTGCCCCTGACTGTGTCGAACAGAGCCCCTAAGAATAGTAGGGTTTGTGATGGGGTCAGTTGGCTCTTCTCCAGATTCAGTATCCACCCGAACTCCTGTAGAGTGGAGATAACTTGCCGTCTGTGAATTAGAAGCTGTTCTCTGTCTTGTGCCAATAGTAGAAGGTCGTCTAAATAGTGATGTAGACGAATTCCCCTGGTTCTCAGAAGAGCTACCACTGCCAACAGAGTTTTTGAAAACACACGCGGAGAAGTTGATAGCCCGAAGGGAAGGCACGTGAATTGAAAATGGAGCTTGCCTACTGAAAAGCGAAGGAATTGTTGATAGTTTTCGGCAACGGGAACGTGAAAATAGGCGTCTTTGAGATCTATGGAGATCATCCAATCTCCTGGTTGGACGGAATGTTGTATTGTGGACAGTGTTTCCATTTTGAACCTTTCCTTTCTTATGAAGGTGTTTAGATGGGTCAGGTCTATGACCGGCCTCCAGGCCCCGCTTTTTTTCTGGACCAAAAAGAGGGGAGAGTAGATCCCCCTGCCTCGCTGGTCGGCCGGGACATGGATAACAGCGCCTTGAACCAATAAAGATTTTATGTAAGTCAGAAGGCTTTGTCTTTTTTCTTCTGTAGTCGGAAGGGAAGTAGGGACCCACCTGAGCCTGGGGGCTTCCCTGAAGGTCCAAGCATGACCTGAGGAGACCGTATTGAGGGTCCAAAAGTCTTGGATCGAAGCCGCCCAGACATGACGAAAGTGGAAAAGTCGAGCCCCCACCTGACCTGTCTGAGCGGGCCCAACCTCAAAAGGATTTGGTCGGCTCCCTCTCTCCTTTGGAATCACTTTTTGCTGTCTTCTTAAAAGACGATTGTCTTGACTTCCAGGATCTGGAAAATTCCCGGCCAGGTCTGTAACTGCGAGCTTCCCTAGCTCTTTCCTGGTACTGCCTTTTTGGGAAAGATCTTCTCTGACCTTGGGGTCGACGATCTTGGGGGAGGAACCCCGACTTCCCACCAGTGGCCCGGGTAATCGCCTCGTCCAACTTGTTCCCGAACAGGGAGGACCCCTCAAAGGGGATACGACACCAGACTTGTTTTGAGGCTGGGTCGGCTAACCAGGGGCGGAGCCACAGCGCCCGTTTGGCAGTGACAGATGAAAGCATTATCCGAGCCGTCAGGCGTATGATGTCAATAGAGGCTTCCCCAAGAAAAGCCGACGCAAGCCTCAATTCTTGAATAGGCGAGCATCTAGCCGTATCATCCGAGATGCCTCTCAGTGTCTCATCTACACTGTCAGTCCACACTTCCATCGCTTTAGACAAAGCGGCTAGGGCAAGAGCTGGCTTACAGGCCATGCCTGCTGTTAGGTACACCCTCTTCAGGTCTGCATCAATTCGACGGTCTAACACGTCTTTGAAGGACACTGTGTCCTCTAAAGGGAGAGTCACATGCTTCACCAACCTCATGACTGCTGCATCTATCAAGGGAGCAGACTCCAAGTGCTTCACTTCTTCCTCCTTGAAGGGATAGAGTTTTGCGATTTTGGAAAGCATGGAATTTTTCTTCTCCACCTTGCCCCATTCGTCCGTGACGATTTCGCCAAGCTCTGCAATAAAAGGAAAATTAACACGCTCTTTCTTTAATTGTTTAAAGAATTTCCTCTGTTTGGGAGCAGCTTCTACTGGGTCTTCCCAATTAAGCGATTCTCTGATAGCCTTAACCAAGGGTGGGAGCAGAGCAAAATCAAAGCCCACAGGAGGGCTATCTTCCTCTGAGTCACTGTCGGATATGGCAACCGAAGGGTGGCTCTGAACCGAGGACTCCCAGGTATCTTGCAACTGTGTCTCCCTTACTGGAGAACGAGACTGCTCCGCTGGAGGTGTATGGGAATGATCATCCATGTTCCTGAGCGACTCCTTCACAACCCTTTCCACCAGGGATTTAAGATGTTGATCCGTATCCCCTCTTTCTTTGGAGGCTTTGGAAAAACAAAGGTCGCATAAGGATCTTCCTGGGGGAGCTTGACTTCTGCAACCCCAGCAGGAATTAGTAGAGCGACTGGAGTGAGAGCGCTCACCACTACGGTGTCCTGATTTAGAGGAGGAACCACCATGTTTTGAATTGGAAGAGGATTGCCGGTTTTGCGACTTGGAGGAGTCGCTTCCTCTATGAGAGCTGCGATGCGTATCTGATCTAGAAGGGCTGAGGAAAAAAACAAAAGACAAAGACCACACACAAAACAAAACATCAGGCAATAGATAAGCAATCAGGCACACACCCTCCCCTAATTATCAGACCATCAGGAAAAAACACATTCCCAATACCTTTTTTGAGAGGGCTGGCCACAGACAGGCAGTGGTGAATCCATGTCCTCAGCGATGTCCATCTGAACTGAGAATGACAAGAGATCAATGCAAGGGACAGGAAGATTCCTCTGACCTGTCCCAGAAAAGCCACTTACCAGTAGCTGCACACACAGGAGCCTGGGGATGTCACTGGAGTAACCTGCAGACATTCCCAAAGCTTGCAGGCTATTTCCCTAGTTTAAATAGCGCGCCCCTGTGACGTCACTGCCGTCCCAATGCGCATGCGCGAATAGCGGCAAATTGCCGCTATCGCGCATGCGCGAACCAAGCCTCGCTCTCGTACCGCGCTCGCGCATGCGCAGAACGCCCGAAAAACGAAAGCGGAAGTGATACGGCGGCTGGAACGCAGGAAGAACCAGCCGCCATGCCTGAGAAACACACATGCTTCAAACAAACAAGCAACTACAGGAACCGCACAGGAGGTAATAACAAACACTGCTGCCATGAAAAGAAATATCGATACTCTCACCACTCCACCACGATCGACCAGGCCGAAGGTAAGACCGGACTTCTCCAGGGCAAAACGGGTCACCTGCTAGTAGCTGGCTGTCTGACCAGTGCGCAGCCTGCCTGCCAGTGGCTAGGATAAGGGCTTCTTCCTTGCGCCTCTTCCACTGCCCACTCCATACCCTGCTAATAGCTAGGGCTTAGCGGAGCCATGCGACTTTCCCATCCAGAGTCGCAGATCGGCCAATCAGGATCGTGGGGAAAATTTATCTTCAGGTAGAAAGACCACCAACTAGGTCCTTCGGAGGAGGACAAAAAAAGAACACGGCCGTGGGCAGGGAGCAAAGATTTATGGGAGTAGTGTCCTATAGGGTAATGGAGGCGGGGCTAAACCCACACGTTGCTGCCATGGAGTCTGTCAGGAAAGAACTATTTAGACAAAGACTTATTGTACAAAGGAGACATGGATGTCAAAGTAATACTTATTTTTAATTCTCCTTTGTTCCCATATTAACAGATATCCCATGGACTCCACAATTTTTGTCCATACATTCCAATACTGCAGGCCTAGGACAATGAGCATCTATTGCCTAAACTTACCTAAAAATTAGAAGTAGTAAAAACATTATTTTATATTTTTACAGGGACACAAGGTACATTTTTTAAAATAAACAAACAAACATGTCATACTTACCTCCACTGTGCAGCTTGTTTTGCACAGAGTGGCCCTGAATGGCGTTTTCCGCCGGTCCCCCCCCTTCTCTCCTAGCTCCTCCCCGTCTCAGATTACCCCCTTGGAGATGCGCTCTGCTGGGGGGGTTACCTTTCGGGCGCGTCCATAGCCGCCGAGTGCAGGACTCGGCCCCGCCCCCGCGTCACTGGATTTGATTGACAGCAGCGCGAGCCAATGGCTGCGCTGCTATCAATCTATCCAATGAAGAGCCGAGAAGAGTCAAGAAGCCCGGGCAACGATCGAAAGCGGGACTTTCGAGGGCTCAGGTAAGTAAACTGGGGGGCTGGTAATCAGATGTTTTTTATAGGATGCATTAAGGTTAAAAAAACTGGTGAAAAAACATGAAACTTTACAACCCCTTTCACCTCAGCATGAGGCTCAGTCACATTGTCATGCTAAAATATGTTAGCCAGGCCAGATAATTCTTAAAACAAACACTTCTTGATTTTACTGTAAGAACACTCTCACCTCCTGAATCTGAGTTGCATATGTCTCTGACATCCTAACCTCTGTTCTCTGCCACTATGCAATTCTGCATCTGAGCAAAGCTTTTAATTACACATTTGTGAGCTGTGCCCTCATGCTCCCATGTTTCACAGGCTAAATCCAGGAGTCCCCAGGGACATCTACCAAACAAAAGTTCAAACGGGAAAAACCCCAGTGGAGCACTTACCTTATTGAAAACATTAAGTACGGTAACAAGAAATCCCAGCCTTCTCTATATTTTATATACCAGCTCATCAGTTTGGGGGTGGTACACTGAGGTTACCTTTGACATAAAAGGGGTTCCTTGGTCTGTCAAAATCTCTTTAAGAATACTGGTATGGGAAAACATGTGGAACAGCTCTTTCGCTTCTATTTGGCATAGTCCAGGACTACCTATACTGAATGTGCTTGTGTCCACTGGCAGACATCAACATAGGCTGCACCAAATTCTAAGCAACCATCTCAAAATAGATCACAAGTTACAGGCAAGTTATCAAAGAGCTTTGAAAAAGTGGTTGGGGTACATTAAATTGATATGCAGGGAAAGGTTTACACTGCTCCTCGACTGCTTTGTAAATAACTGGGCCTGAAAAAAACACTTCCCACTCTGCTTCTGTTTTCTTCTCTCCCAAAATGACCACCCAACACATGAGTAAGGCTAGATACAACCCCATCCTTATGTGAGCCTACAAAACTACCAGCTGCTTCACAACTTTCTCTGGTTACTTCTTTACAGGATACAGTTTGTGTTATGTTATACAGAAAAAAGGGAATATATCAGGCTAACATCTGGTTTATGTGGTAGACTGTGGTACATTTTTATATGCGTTTGACAAATTGGGATCCTGCAACTGTGCCGTCCCAAAATCTTCCATGGTCACCAATATTTCTGGTATTTCTGGCACTGGGGTAATTTCCTCTGACACTCCAACCATGACCTGTTAGGCACCTCTGATGTGGGGTTATCAACATTACCCTCAAGTTCAGACAAAATAGTGACATTCATTTCAGGCACATTTTAAGAGCTGGTAAAAACTGGTTACCCGTTTTTTTCCCCCATAGTATCCAAAACAAAGGAAAATCACAGCCAAGTCTAACAACTTGTAGCAAATTCTTAATCACACTCATGGCATGCATTACAGTTCCACTGAGAGCACTGCAGTAGAATAGTTTTTGGCAAAGGAATTCTACAAAGTTCTCCCATTCTGTCTGAGCCAATCTTGGCAGATTCAATCAGATTGGCATGGACCATTGCTATAAAGCTTCCAGAGTTTAATAATGCCTTATATTGTAATACAGGACATATCTGCCTTCCAGTCTCAGTTCCTAGATGTGCTACAAGAAAAGGCTTGGCAAATAGGCCTCCCAGGTCACATTTCATAGCCTCTTGTAATATGGGGCAATTGGCAGCCACTAGTCCTTGGTGTGACAGTCACGGCGTCAGACCCCAGCCAGCTTCACCAACTTGTGACAAATGGCTGGACAAACTCACACCGTGCTGTCACCGACACACAACGATGGCACTTGCAGCCTCTCCCAGCACAAAGATTTTCTAGCTCCCGGGACCCCAGTGTGACAGCGATCATCGCTGGGTTTGGTTAATTATGCTGTTAACCCATTATACCCCAAATCAATCACTGCCACCAGACATTTATCATAAATATCAACTTTTACAATAACCATTTTTTTTCCAATAAAGGTTTTATTTATTTAAAAAATAAAGCTTTGATACAGTCAGTAAAGCATTTGTATAAACCTTACAAGATATATATTCATCTTTAACATAAAACAGAACAAGTTGTACCATGAAGGTTTCAATGGTGGAAGTCTCAGCACAATAACCATTATGACTCCTAATAAACATCTGTAATATCCACTGTCACCACAGGCAAGAGTATGTAGAGCTTTGCAGTACAGTAAAGCTACAGTACAGTTCAGAGACAGGGATCCTTTAAAGTGGTTGTAAAGGCTGAAGGTTTTCTACCTTAATGCATTCTCTGCATTAAGGTAAAGAAAACAACCTTCTATTACCAGCCCCCCCACCCCAATACTTACCTTAGCCTGATCTCGATCTAGAGCTGTGCCCAAGAGTAGCAGCGCTGCTCTCGCTCACTCCCCCCTCACTGGACTCAATAAGAGCAGCGGTAGCCATTGTCCCCTGATGCGGTCAGTCAAATTCAGTGATGAGGGACCAGGGGGTGGGACCGAGACGCACTGTGTGCTTCAATAGACACACATAGCACGGTTGCACGTGTGCCCCCATAGTAAGCCCACAGTGCCGGCAGGGTTCCAGACCAGAGAAGAGGAGGATCTTGGCTACTTTGGAAAAAACAAAGCAAAGGGCAGGTAAGTATGACGTGTTTGCTATATAAAAAAAAGCTGTACAATCACTTTGAATTATTTCTTCGTGCATTAGAGAGCATGCCAACTGGTTTAAAAATCACTGCTCTGCCCCTCCAGCACGAACTGAAGTGGTAAAGTCAGGATCGATCCAGAGCCTGAACCAACTCAGTGACATCAGCTGACAACGGGTTTAAAGTAGAACTACAGGCAAAAAAATGTTTTTTCATTTTGGATAGAGCAAAGGAGGGTTATAAGCCCCTTTCAATTTTTTTTCGCCATCTGTGTCCCATTGTGGAGATTTCCCTTCACTTCCTGTCCCATAGCCAAATGGGAAGTGAGAGGAAATACCTGCAAAATTAAGAGAATTCCTTGGGGACACACAGATCACCAGAACTAGTGTCCCCATTGAAAGATTTCCC
The DNA here is from genome assembly GCA_028564925.1 of Lithobates sylvaticus. Classification (NCBI taxonomy): domain Eukaryota; kingdom Metazoa; phylum Chordata; class Amphibia; order Anura; family Ranidae; genus Lithobates; species Lithobates sylvaticus. The sequence continues at coordinate 307,529,763 of CM053028.1, read as the reverse complement.
CTCTATTACTTTTCTGGGGACAACCCAAAATGTGTGATTTTCTTTTACTTTCAATGATAATGGTAAACAGGACAAATTGTGAGGCGAGTCCCCTTAACGAGGGCACAAACAGCAATAAAAACCGACAGGTGTTCTAAATCCTCTCCACTTTATCCAAAATGTAAAAAAGTTTTGCCTTTAGTTATATTTTAAGCCCGCTGTCAGCTAAAAAGGGGTTACAGGAGTGAAGAATGAAGTGCACGCCTGTGATCCATAGGAGAAGTAGGGCCAAATGAGCTTTGACACTACTTCTCCTTTAAGGTCTGTTATACAAATATAATCCCTTTCCACAACTGTACTGAATAATTCTGCATTAAATGTAAAAAGCTAGGGTTTTACTCATAATATCTAGGTGTTAGAGTGGCATTTTGCCAAGACTTGTCAAGCAGGGAATGTTGAAAAACAACATATTGCAAAAAATTCTGACATACCACTGCTTAATTTGCTTTCATGTAAATATTTTTGCTTCTGGTACCAATACCGGATTCAGGAGAAATGAAGTATTCATTTTGGCATAAGCAAGACAAGTACTATGTCTTGTCTTCTGGTGGCATTCCCAAATTGAATAGCATCCCAGTATCAAATAATTGAAATATACTGTAAAATCCACTGTGTATGATCCTTCTGCAATCCTGTTTGGATCAGAAATCTACTTGTTTTATTTATTCTAGGTGAATCCCCTATAGATTGCACTCAGTGCAGTGCAATCTGAGCCCATTTATTTCGAATAGGCTCCCATTGTACTCCATCGCACCAAAGTAGTGTATGCACTACTTTTGTAACACTCTTGTTTTGCGACCTGCATCCGGGGCGTGCTTAAAGTGGAACTCCTGCTCATTTGTCTCCTCTCCCCCTCCGGTGCCACAATTGGCACCTTTCTGGGGGGGGGGGGGGGTGTCAGGATACCGGTATCCTGTTCCCACTTCCGGGAGCCTGGGCCGTGGCTGTGTGACGTCACCGCGGAGCTCCCTCCTCCTCTCCCTGTGCCTGTAGGAGAGAGGAGCGGGGCCTCGTGCATGCGCAGTAGGGTTCCCGGCATGAAGCCGTAAGGCTACACTGCCGAGTACCTTTACCCACAATGGTGGCGGCAGCACCCGACAGCTGATGGAAACATCAGCTGCGGTGCCGACATTGCGGGACTCCAGGACAGGTAAGTGTCCTATTGTTAAAAGCCAGCAGCTGCAGTATGTGTAGCTGCTGGCTTTTAATATTTTTTTGGTTTTTGCCTGAACACCGCTTTAACATTGCCCTGACACTCTCAGAAGATCACAAGACAAGTGCATTTTGATTGAGGTGCAGTAAACACGCACAGGTCGTAGGTTTCCCACACTGTGTTCTAGTGTGAACAAGGGTTGACGGTTAATTTTAATAAAAATAGTTTCCCCTTCCACTGTGGTTGCTGATGGTAAAGATCTTGCATCAGAAGTGACACTGTGACAATGCTATATAAATGCAATATACGTTGACTGGCCATTTGTAGGGATGATGTTGCACTACTTAAATGTACCTAATCCTCTGTAAGCCGAGAATGAACTGTATGAATAACTGGTACAACACCAGCTGGGTTCCAATTCCTCATTTACATATTTTGCTTACTATACATTACTTGTATGGCAGGATAACAACTACACTTGGTTTCTGGCAATATTAATATACCCTGATTGACTTGATCAAACAGGCTGCTAGGACTATTCTTTTGCTTTGTTTTATCTTAAAGCAGAACTTCACTCTCAATTAACGATGACTATTACTAATCCTAATACTGCTAGCATTCATAAATAGATAGGAAAGTATAACATCTTTGTTTGTTTACATATTTTTTATTTTTATATTTCTTCAGTACGGGCCTAGGAGTAAGTAATGTCATACATTCCAGGAGTCTTCAGGAGGGGAGGAGGGGTTTTCTCAGCTAAGCACACCTTCCTGCCTCCGTGCCTGAGCTAAGAGCAGATGGATCCTAGGAAGCAAATGCTTTATAAAGCAATTTTCCCTTACTCAAGATAGCCATGAAGTAATTTTTCAGCAAAAAAACAAACAATGGAGACATGAATGGATAGATGATTTGCATTAAATATAATTTTTTCTTAAATTAAATTGTGTTTGTGGTGCTCAGATACAGTGTAGTTCTGCTTTAAGCTTATACAAGGTGCCAGGTAATCATATATTGCACACCTGTAATTGAGGCAAGTCTTTCTCATATGACTTTACAAAATGAATAGCAACAATCTAATGTATAAATGTAATTCATATATTCAAATATATTCCTAGTGGATGTTACCACTATAAATAACAGCCTTTATTTAGATTTACACCAAAGCTCATGCCTTAATATGCTTCTGACAAGTACAGGTGACACTGTGGCAAGTGCAACGGCATTACATATTGGGCTGGTACTTCAAGACGAGGTCAAAATATAAAAGTTAAAGGACAATTAAAAGGACAATAAAGGACAATAAAGGACCATCTAAAAACATTATCCTGGTGTTGTTTAGCACAAATCTTTCCTTTAAAACCACCAACCCCCCCCCCCCCCCCGACCCAAAGGAGCTTAATTTTAAAGATTTATCCAAAATGTACTCCAATTAAACAGTCCACCTTTTGTAACATGTTACACCCGTATATTTAGGATGTAACCTGTAACATGTTACTGTGCAGAAGCTGACCTCTCCCCCCCCCCTTGACAGCGAGCAGGGGTTCCTTTCCCTACACCCACTGTCACATGTTGGCACATTGCCTGTGCGGAGCCAGCAGATGGCAATCTGTCATTCAGTAGCTGAATTTAAAGAGGCATATTAAATATCCGGTATACACACTTTTTTACTTAATAGATACACCCTTGTTTATAAATAATTTTAATTATATTTAGTTTATACTGTGACTTTTGTCTTAAAGCAGTAGTAAACCACAAAAAAAGAAAAAAAATCTTCTCCCTGCAAATGAATGTCATAATGTGCCAGTATGCATCACAAACTAGTACATTATGAAAGACTTACATGAAAACAAAGCCCTCCAGCAGCACACTGTCACCACTGGCAGGGCTTCTATCTTTACCTGTTCTTCCTTCCGGGTTCGCAAGCAGCCGCCATTTGACTGGCTGAGCTGCGATGACATCACTCTTGTGCATGCTTTACTACCACTTTAATGTAGGATGCCAAGCTGCATGTTCCACAATGTTGTATACTATACCCACTGTTATTTGCTTCCTGACACCAGTCAAAGAATACCAAGGGCAGAAAATATCAGTGCCTTATCTCCAACAATGCTCCTCATGGTATATTGTGTACACCTAGTGCTTCAACCATTACTGCAACCCCAACTAGGGAACTGGCTTGATCTTAGCTAGTGTCCCTCCCTAGAGGCAGAAGCTGAATTTCAAAGAGAATCAGAAGTTGCTTTACTTATGGAAAAGAAGATCCAGGCAGCTATTTCATTCTTCTTCCAGAAAATGCGGTGCCTAAACAGTATGCCCCAGGAAAAAAGCTGCCTGAAATTCTCTTGTATAGGCACTCCAAACTGCAAAGGCATCATCAAAAATTAAAGTAGTATCAGGCTGGTTCCGCTATAGTTGTGACAGAATTCCGCACTAACCTACACTAATATCACTTTAACTCAGGTCAACCGTTCATTAGGGGCATGCCAACCAACAATCTAATCTTTTCAGTTTTAACCTTATGGAGCAAATCTAATATTAGATTTTTTTCAATATTCAGACTAGCGTCTATTTCCAAAACAACACACTACAACAATTACTTGAATTTTCTTTTTTCAGCTATAGAATATCATTGGCAACAGGACAGAAAAATGTGCTTCAAGATCCAGCCAAGTAAGATCTGTATCAAATCTGAACCTGACCAGCAAAGCAAAAAAATGTACTATGGTGAACCCTGCCATATACCCTGCACCTTTTTATACATTCAGAATTGAAGGGAGGATAAGCATTGGCAACAGACTTAAGTTATGAAAAATATACCCCAACTGAATACAATGCAAAGTAACTAGATACTGTATTGTGATGTACAAAGTAGATCATATTCACATTTACAATCTACAACTTTTATATACACATATCCAAGTTGTCATACAAAGACCCTTGAGATGTTTTAAGGATGTAGGATAACTCTAGCAAGTCTTGAAGCTAACTGGGAATCAGTAGAAACCTAGAGAAAACTTATGGACGTATGCATATATTTGTATGTAACATCAGCAGCTCACTTTGTGCACCATAAAGACAGTCTACATTTCAATCAGTCACCGTAGTAAGGAAGAATGAAAGATAATCCCATTGGCTACTATAAACAAGAGCTATTCTATCTTTAGACACAGAATGAGGCCCTGTATGAAATTGCAGCTGTTAATCTTTACACCAATAGAAATATTAAAAACTTACAAAGTACATTGTATAGTAACACCAAATTAATATTACAAAAGCTGGGACATATACGGTAATCTCATTCATAAAATAAACTACTCATTGTATGAATTAGTAATTTGGAGTAAAGCTAGTAGCATACAGATTGGGTTCATGGAACTGCTGCTAAATTTCAACACCGACTTTAACTAGCTCTCTAGAGATCAGACTGGGACAAGAACCTAGTTATAGGATGACAGCCTTGGTGAGCAGCTTATTAGTGGTGGATTGAAGGTGGAGAGTATGAATCCCACTTAGCTTTGTGTCTCATTCTCAAATTATTATTTTGCATGGAAGATAAACAGTGCTTTTCTCAGATATAAAAAGCAAACCAGAAAACCTTATGTCAAAATCAGAAAAGATGTTGCCCTTGAGATAAAGGTATTCAACTATGTTTTCAAAAAGCAAATGAAATCCACGTTTTAAAAAATAAATAAAAATGAAATAGCTTTTTGTTTCAATATACCCTGCAAGTGTTTCTACAATCTCTCACCTGATTTTCCCTCCGTTTATAACCGATTGATAACAGAAGTTACTGATAGATTGTAAACCTAGAAGTAAAACGCACTGTAGATAAAATACGGCGAAATAAATGAACAGTCAGTGCCGCCCCTGAAGGAAAGGCAAAAAAATAGGTGGAAAGTATTTTTTTAAACTGCTATAAAGCATCCACAAAATAAATCTGTCTGGATTATTTGTCAAAATACGGTGAAACTGTAGGAATTATTTTTCTACCATAAGCAATATGAATACATTATTTTGACCTTTTTAATTTTCCCATTGAATGAGATAAAAGGCACAAAGATCATTAAATAAAGTAAAACATCCCAGGGATCTGCTAAACAGAACCACACTGTTACTATGCTTAACAAATTAGTCTATGGGTGTATCTGCCTTTGTGCTGGTAGTGTGCTGCACAGCGCGCTACCTGCATAGGGACCGGGCTCCTGTACTAACGTTTGAGAACCAGAAAGCCTGGTTTCCTGTCACCTGATCGATGTGATAGCCTCCTGATTGGCTATCACAATGATCAGTCACTGTAAAGCCCACCCCTGTGTGTGCTTTCTCCTCTGAATGCAGAGAAAACTACATTGTCTATTTCTCTGCTTTCTAGGGGAGAAAAGTGTAAACGAACAAAGGGGGTTAAGCCAGAACTCTTCCAACTCTATAAAAATACACGTTTTACACAGTGTATTTTACAGTGCATAAAAAAAAAAAAAACATTTACCCCTTGGAAATGTAATGGATCATGGTGAAAATACTGTATATATTTTCTTATATTACACTGATCAACAAATACATATCTATGCCAAACTGAAACCAGATATCTGCAAAATAATTTAAATGGATTAAAATGAAAAAACACAAAATAACTGACTACATACACAACAGGGCCTTGGAATAGTATTCATACCTCTTGAAATTTTCCACATTCTGTCATGTTACATTAAAAAACGTAAATTTATTTTATTGAGATTTTATGTGATAGACCAACACAAAGTGGCACATAATTGTGAAGTGGAAGGAAAAGGATAAATGGTTTTCAAATGTTTTTACAAATAAATATCTGAAAAGTGCGGCATGCATTTGTATTCAGTCCCCTTTACTGATACCCCTAACCAAAAATTCTAGAGAACCAATTGCCTTCAGAAGTCAACTACACTTAGGTCCATATATATTTGGACGCAGGCACAATTTTAGTTTTTTTCAGATATTTACTAAAACATATTCAAGCTATAGCTCTATAATGGATATGGGCTGAAAGTGCACACTCAGGTTTAATTTGAGGGTATGCACATCCAAATCGGAGGAAGGGTCTAGGAATTACAGCTCTTAAGAATAGCCACCCCCCATCCTTTTTCAAGGGACCATAAGTAATGGGACAATTGAATCAAAAGCTGTTTCATGGCCAGGTGTGGACTACTCCTTTGTTATTTCTTCATCAATTAAGCAGGTAAAAGGTTTGGAGTTGATTCTAAGTGTGCCAGTGGATGCAGTGTGATTGCATTGACATGCATAGCTTCTAGTGGCACTGGGTTATTGGTGTTTATTGATGATGCGACAGAGGATAGACGCAGCTGGATGAATTCTGCAGTGTTTAGAGATACAGTATACTGTCAGCTCAGATTCAGTCAAATGCAGAAACGTTGATTGGACAGCGCTTCACAGTACAGATGGACAATGGTCCAAAACACACTGCAAAAGCAACCCAGGAGCTTTTCTAGGAAAAGAAGTGGAATATTCTGCAATGGCTGAGTCAATCACCTGATCTCAACCCAATTGAGCATGCATTTCACTTGCTGAAAGCAAAACTAAATGCAGAAAGACCCACAAGCAAAGATCAACTGCAGTTAGAGCCTGGGAAAGCATCAGAAAGGAGGAAACCCAGTCTGTGGGTTCCAGACTTTAGGCAGTCATTGCCAGAAAAGGATTCTCAACAAAATATTAAAAATAATTTTTTTTTATCATTATATTAATTTGTCCAATTACATTTGAGCCCCTGAAAATGGGGGGACTGTGTATAAAAATGGTTGCAGTTCCTAAAATTTGTACTTGATATTTATGTTCAACCCCTTAAATTAAAGCTGAAAGTCTGCACTTCAAATTCATTTGGATTGTTTCGTTTTAATTTTATGCTGGTGGCATACAAAACCAAAAGTATGAAAATTGTGCCTGTGTCCAAATATATATGGATCTAACTGTAATTAGTAAATATAGTCAATCTGCGTGTAATTTATTCTCAGTAAAAATACAGCTGTTCTCTGAAACCTTCAGAGGTTTGTTAGAGAACCTTAGTGAACAAACAGCACCATGAAGGCCAAGGAACACACCAGACAGGTCAGGGATAAAGTTAAGTTATGGAGAGGTTTACAGCAGGGTTCGATTATAAAAAGAATATGCCAAGCTTTGAACATCTCACGAGCACTGTTCAATCCATCATCCGAACCTGGCACAACTGCAAACCTACCAAAACATGGCCATCCACCTAAACTAACAGGCTGGGCAAGGAGAGAATTAAATCAGAGAAGCAGCCAAGAGGCCAATGGTAACTCTGGAGGAGATGCAGAGATCGACAGCTCAGGTTGGAGAATCTGTCCACAGGAGAACTATTAGTCACGCTCTCCACAAATCTGGCCTTCATGGAAGAGTGGCAAGAAGAAAGCCATTATTGAAAGAAAGCCATAAGAAGTCCCAGTTACAGTTTGTGAGAAGCCATTTGGGGGACACAGCAAACGTGTTGAAGAAGGTGCTCTAGTCAGCACTAATAGCAAAACGTGTGTAGCAGAAAACTAACACTGCACAAAACCCTGAACACACCATCCCCACCGTGAAACATGGGGGTGGCTGAATCATGTAGTGGGAATGCTTTTCTTCAGCAGGGACAGGGAAGCTGGTCAGAGTTGATGGGAAGATGGATGGAGCAAAATACAGGGCAATCTTAGACGAAAACCTATTAGAGTCTGCAAAAGACTTAAAACTTTGCCAGAGGTTCACCTTCCAGCAGGACGATGACCCTAAACATACAGCCAGAGCTACAATGGAATGGTTTAGATCAAAGCATATTCATGTGTTAGAATGGCCCAGTCAAAGTCTAGACCTAATCCAATTGAGAATCTGTGGCAAGACTTGAAAATTGCTGATTACAGATGTTCTCCGTCCAATCTGACAGAGTTTAAACTATTTTGCAAAAAAAAAATGCACTGCACTATAAACTTTGCACATTTGGGCACTACAATATTTTACTCATCCCTCTTTACAAACTGCTGAAATTCTGTCAAGTCGCAAAAATATTGTGAGTGAACAGCCTTTTAAAAGTCCAGAGAAAAAGAATAAGCAATTGCTCTGACTGGAACCCAACCGTCATTAAACAGGGCACATAAAAGGGTCAGGAGTGTTGTAGGGAACACCAGGTAAAATGGATGCAGCTACTCTCAAATTAGGTCTTGAGATCCTTATGCATAGAAAAAAAAGAGCAGTGCAATCTTGTGATGTCTCAACCAGATATAGTGACCCATTAGTATACCTGATAACAAATACGGCTGTGTGAACCGTGCAGTGTAAGGATGAGCTCAGGCGTGTTCGCAAACAGCACGTGCAGAGCCCGCCAGGAAGTCAGCACTGCACATTGCTAATCACAGGCAGCGAGACATTTCCCGATCTCTGCAGCCACACATCGGGACAATGTCTCACTGCTTGTGATTAGCGCTCCACAGTGCTGACTTCCTGGTGGGCTCTGCATGTGCTGTTTGGGAACACGCCTGTGCTCATCTTTAGTGCAGTGCATACATCATACTGAATAAACATAATGAAAGTGTCTCGAGGTGAGACACCTCAATGTGAATAATAATTGATGAGCAATCAAACTCTCAATGAATGTACAAATATGACAAAGTGCAAAAAAATCAGGGCTATAAAAATTATAAACCATCAGAAGTGCTCTGTGCAAAATCATCCAGCTGAAAAGCCTCTATGCTGCTGCTCCCGACTTGTCTCTTGAATGCAACTCAATCATACATGGGGTTTGTACGGGGAAGAGGAAGGAAAATTTCTAGCGTAAAATCGTTAAAAATGACTTGTTTATTAAAAACATTTAAGAACAAATCGCATATCACAAGTGTCAGCCCGACACTAGGGAATAAGTGCTTAGTGATCATATATGTCAATGATGTCCGGCTGTAATATACGAGCCGCGAGTGCAAGCCCAGCAAGCGTGATGATCCCAGTGTCCTAGCTCCTTTCTACTAGTTTTGCCATTCAACGTCCTCACGGAGAGGTAAGACATTTGACATTGCCCCACTATCTTTATAATGGGACCTAACTAATCCCGAAGACTCTACATCTATTAATCTAACAATTTTATTATCATAACATGTAAAACATAAAAAAAAAAAGGTGAAAATAAGGTTGGTATGTCTCCCATGCTCCATTTTTTTATATAAATGGTCCACCTAAACTCTAAATTCTCCCCGTTTTCAATACGGCTGCGGGAACAGTATATGAACCAAGGTCTGTGCACAATTAAGGGAATTATAAGTCTAAAAAATGCAAGACACCACTACACATACCGTATTTATCAGCGTATAACACGCACCTCAACTTTAGGAGGGAATTTTAAGGAAAAAAAGTTTTAGTAGAGAAGTTTAGGGAAAAAATACTTACATTTAAGGCCTCATTTGCAGCCTGCCCAGTGTAATTTGCAGCTTGCCCAGCGTCATTGGCAGCCTGCCCAGCGTCATTGGCAGCCTTGCCCAGCGTCATTTGCAGCCTTGCCCAGCGTCATTTGCAGCCTTGCCCAGCGTCATTTGCAGCCTTGCCCAGCGTCATTTGCAGCCTTGCCCAGCGTCATTTGCAGCCTTGCCCAGCGTCATTTGCAGCCTTGCCCAAGGTAATTTGCAGCTTGCCAGCGTCATTTGTAGCTTGCCAGCATCATTTGTAGTTTGCCCAGTGTGATTTGCAGCATTGCCAGCGTCATTTGCCTTGCTCACACTTAAATTTCCCGCCGCGAGACAGACCACGCATGCGCCACCGAAAAAGGCTGAAGTGAAAAAGCTTGCTCCCAAAACAGCAGGGAGGCGGGACTCCGAGCGGAGCCGAACAGTCGGCTCGGTCTTTTTCGGTGGAGGTCCGGTCTTTTTCGGCGGCGGTCCGGTCTTTTTCGGCGCTGCTCGCTATTTTTGTAATTTTTTTGGGGTATCGGCGTATAACACGCACCCACGACTTTCCCCCGATTTTAAGGGGGAAAAGGTTCGTGTTATATTAGCGGTAGCGATGCGCTAGCAGGACGGTAAAAAAAGTCCTGCTAGCAGCATCTTTGGAGCGGTGAAGGAGCGGTGTATTTACCGCTCCTATACCGCTCCCACCCATTGAAATCTTTGCGGGGGGGTTTTAACCCTTTTTCGGCCGCTAGCGGGGGATAAAACCACCCCGCTAGCGGCCACATACCGCGGGTAAAACGACGGTAAAGCAGCGCTAAATATAGCGCTGCTTTACCGCCGCCGCCCCCACTGTTCCGATGTGAAAGCAGCCAAACAGGCACCTCCATCTAGGTGTAAAAAAGCATGAAAGACAATTAAAATGCACTCACTGGATAAAAGTAGATCAAGGCTTGTCATAGGCCCATATAGCCCTCCATAAAATCACTGTGAGGCTGCAGAGTTAAGCAGGCATGTGACTGGTGAAAGCAGAGTTCTTTAACTTCTTGCTGACCGCCCACTGTCAAAAGACGGCGGAGCGGTGCAGCTCTTGTGGCGGGCTGTCGTCATATGACGGCGCTACCATTTTGGCCACTAGGGGGGCGCGCGCCGAGGGAGGCGTGCGTGCCCGCTGCGTCGCTGGGGACCCGATGCGCGTGCCCAGCGGCCGCGATGTCCACCGGGCACCCGCGATTGCCCAGTAACTGAGCAGGACGTGGATCTGTGTATGTAAACACACAGATCCACGTCCTGTCACTGGAGAGGAGACCGATGGTGTGTCCCTTGTACATAGGGACACCGATCGGTCCCCTCCCCCAGTCACTCCCCTCCCCGCACAGTTAGAATCACTAAGATAAGGAATATATTAACCCCTGCAGCGCCCCCTAGTGTTAACCCCTTCCCTGCCAGTCACATTTATACAGTAATCAATGCATTTTTATAGCACGGATCGCTGTATAAATGTGAATGGTCCCAAAAATGTATCAAAAGTGTCCGATATGTCCGCCGCAATGTCGCAGTCACGATAAAAATCGCAGATTGCCGCCATTACTAGTATAAAAAAAAAAAAATAATAATAAAAATGTCATAAATCTATGCCCTATTTTGTAGACGCTATAACTTTTGCGCAAACCAATCAATATACGCTTATTGCGATTTTTTTTACCAAAAATATGTAGAAGAATACGTATCGGCCTAAACTGAGGAAAAAATTTGTTAAAAAAAAAATAAAAAAATTGGATATTTATTATAATAAAAAGTAAAAAATATTATGTTTTTTCAAACTTGTCCCTATTCTTTTGTTTATAGCGCAAGAAATAAAAAACGCAGAGGTGATCAAATACCACCAAAATAAAGCTTCATCTGTGGGGAAAAAATTATGAAATTTTATTTGGGTACAGCGTTGCATGACCGCGCAATTGTCATTCAAAATGCGACAGCGCTGAAAGCTGAAAAATGGCTTGGTCAGGAAGGAGGTGTTCGTGCCTGGTAGGCAAGTGGTTAAGGAAGTGCAGCGGTCAGACTTCAGGCTGGGACATAAGCATCAGCAGCGTCCAGAATTGGCAAGATGGCTTTGGCTCCAAACAGCACCTCTCTCGGCTGAGTGAAGACAGGAAGTGGAGGGGATGTGGCTACATGTTTCAGGCCAGACAGGAGGGTCCCTTTATAAAATCATAGACACGAATCTGCGCTCTGACTTGGCCGTTTCAGGGCATTAACATACATTGTTTTTCTTGTGTATTTTTATTCATGGCATCTTTGTCTTGCTAGAAGAGAAATCCTCTACCAAGGCTCAGGTTTCTTGCAGAGTCCATCAGCTTTTCTTCCAGTATTTTCCCATATTTTTCTCCTGTCATTCTAACCCATATCCTACCAAGCCTTCCAGGGCCTTGCAGCACAAAAGCATAACCGAAGCATGATGCGATCACCATGTCCTATATTGGAGAAGGCATTTACCTAAAGCTGTGCATTTTTTGGCATGTGCCAAACAAAGGTTTGTTCAAAATGGCCAAAAGGGTAATTTTTGGCCTCAGACAATAAAACCTTGACTGATTTCTTAGTCTTCCGTGTTCCAAGCTGTAGACAAGATTTAATGAAAGTTTTAGTTATCAGCATCTTCTATTGTGAAGCACCCAGGCTTAAAACTCCTTTATTTTACTAAATGGCCTGCCTATTTCTTGCATGGTCACAATTTTGTTGGATGCCCTGTTTCTTTGCATATTTGCACATTTGAGCCATACTCATTCCATGTTTAACACTCGAACAGCAACAGCAATAAAGAGTAAAAAAAAAAAAAAAAAAGTACCCTTTAACCACTTCAATACCGTGGACTGTCATATGACATCCACAAGATGGATCTCCCATCCTGGGTGGACGTCATATGACATCCTCTCATTCCCGGCCGTCTAGGGGCGGCGCGCCCGCGGCTTCACTCAGGACCCAGGTGCGATGTCCGCCGGGCAACCGCGATTGCCCGGGAACACACAGCTCCACGTCCTGTAAGTGGAGAGGAGACCAAAGATGTGTTCCCAGTACAGAGGAACACCAATCGGTCTCCTCCCCTTGCGAGTCCCCTCCCCCCACAGTTAGAATCACTACCATAGGGAACACATTAACCCCTGCAGCGCCCCCTAGTGTTAACCCCTTCCCTGCCAGTCACATTAACACAGTAATCAGTGCAATTTTATAGCAACGATCGCTGTGTAAATGTGAATGGTCCCAAAAATGTGTCAAAAAAGTGTCCGAAGTGTCCACCGTAATGTCGCAGTCACGAAAAAAAAATCGCAGATCGCCGCCATTGCTAGTAAAAAAAAAAAATGCAATAAATATATCCCCTACTTTTTAGACGCTATAACTTTTGCGCAAACCAATCAATATACGCTTATTGCGATCTTTTTTTTACCAAAAATATGTAGAATACATATCGGCCTAAACTGAGTAAAACATTTTATTTATTTTTTTAATTGAATATTATAGCAAAAAGTAAAAAATATGTTTTTTTTCAAAATGGTCGCTCATTTTGTTTATAGCGCAAAAAATAAAGACCGCAAAGGTGATCAAATACCACCAAAAGAAAGATCCATTTGTGGGGGAAAAAAAGGTCGTCAATTTTGTTTGGGTGCAATGTCGAACGACCGCGCAATTGTCAGTTAAAGCGACGCAGTGCCGAATCGCAACAAGTGGTCTGGTAAGGAAGGGGGTAAAATCGGCCGGGGCTGAAGTGGTTAAGAATTTCCAAACATATTTTGTATTCCCGTGTTTTCCTAATGTTGAAGCATACAAGGTTTTAGAAGACCTTACTGGGCCTGGTCTTAATAAGTTTAAGAACCTCTGCCCTAGAGAACACTTCAAGGTGTCAAAAATTATTATTCAGGCAGGTTTTTATTAATTAATTAAACCTCCTTGAAGGTTAGTTCTAATCACCATAAATCCCAGCATAAGGTACTCTAGGTCACAGTGAGATGGGACATTGAAAGTATACTTTGTTTTTAAAGAATTAAACTTGCTAACCATTTTGATAGCAAAAAACATTAACAGGCATGTTAACAAGAACATGAAAAAAACATATTTGAAAATAAAAAATAAAGTACATTGACTAAGTTAAATCCCAGTTACTGCAATGACCACACATGCAAATTAGTTGTATTACCAGAGTAACCCAATACTGACACTTTTTGTGTCCTTTGTGGTCTAAAAATATCACTGTGTAATTATCATGTTGGCACATGTTTCAAGTTTGCAATATTAAGCAATTTCAAACTTGGCTGGTCTCTGTTTACACAGATTCACCAGTATGAAGAATCCATTTCATTTTCTGTACAGTTTGTCAATGTACAAATAAATAATTGCTTGGAGACTGTTGATTCAACGGTTTTGGAAGACCTCTTCACTCAACATTGTTATGTACAACACAGTGGGGGTTATTTACGAAAGGCAAATCCACTTTGCACTGCAAGTGCGCTTGGAAGTGCAGTCGCTCTAAATCTAAGGGGTAGATCTGAAATGAGTGGAAGCTCTGCTGATTTTATCATCCAATCATGTGCAAGCTAAAATACATTTTTTTAAATTTTCCTTGCATGTCCCTTGAGTAAAAAAAATAAAAAAATGAAATAATATAGCAAAAAGTAAAAAATATTATGTTTTTTTTTCAAAATTGTCGCTCTTATTTTGTTTATAGCGCAAAAAAAAAAAAACGCAGAGGTGATCAAATACCACCAAACGAAAGCTCTATTTGTGGGAAAAAAAGGACGTCAATTTTGTTTTGCTTCCTTGCAAGCGTATATTGAAAGTGCAATGAATGTGCACTTGGAAGTAAAGTCGCTATAGATTCGAGGGGATCTATAGCGACTTTACTTCCAAGTGCACATTCATTGTACTTTCAAGTGCACTTGCAGTGCAAAGTGGATTTTCCTTTAGTAAATTACCCCCAGTAAATTTCCAGGCGTTATCTTCTGTCACTACTAGAAGCACTTTTATTGTGAAGTAAGCCCATTTTCTCCAACAATTTGCACATGCTCAATATTAGGCATGGGGGGAGATGGGGGAGAGGAAAGCTAGAGTAAAATTTTTATAGGTACGCTTATATCATTTCTTGTGGCTCTCAGGCAGGAATTTGTTTTTTCCATTGTATCAGGCCCCAAGATACTCTACTGTTAAAAAATATATGCAGGCAGAAATTGCAGAATGCCATCTAAAAATACTAGTTCTGTAATACTGATCCTCCGGCCTCAATACTGTCAAAGACCAGAATAGAGCAATCCAAGTCAGAACAATTCAATGCTTCTAATTTGAGCACAGTTATAATAACCAAAGCTTCAGCATGACAGACAACAACTTGCACTTTAAAAGAGGCAGCTGAATTATTTTTTTAATTTAAGTTTTTCATTATGGTTTTACTTTTGTTAATAATACAGTTGAACCATTTAAAACTGTTTACTGTAATAACAAGTTACAGTTTTGCAGACGCAGCAATGTACAATACCAATCACTAAATATTTAAAAATAGTTCTAAATAATATATATTTTGGATGAATATGGAACTGCTGTATATGATTACTTCTATACTGCAACAACCAACAACGTACAGTATATGACTAACCTTAACCAGTATTTTGCATTGATGTGATGCTATGCCCCTAGGCAATTGCAAGTAAACTATTTTTTTTTTTTTTGTGTTAATCATGCAATCAAAATAGTCACTAGGGTTATAGCTACACCACCACTGCTCACATCACAATTGTGATAATTTAATTTTATAAGATTTAAAAGTATACAAATATAACTTCATGCATTTTACTGGTTAATACTGTGATGGGGCACCTGGAGTGGTACTTTCTTAAATAAATGTCATGAGATGAGTGTCCACAAATGTAAACAAGCTGGGGCAATATTCTCCATATGTGAAGTTCCTCATATATGATCTTTTTTTTTTTTTTTTTTTTTTTTAAGGAGTATTAAAACACAAAGTCCCCTTTACGAACAGCCACCCTGCACTCCAATACAACCTAGCCTAGCATATAAGTTAACTACGTGCCAATTGGTATTTAATACTTAAAGGGTAAGTTCACCTTTACAGAAAAATCTGTAAGAGGAGCTTACACAGGACCTCCTCCTCAACACCCCTATTCCCGCTGACCTGAAGCGTGGCGGTCACCCGTTCTGACACTTAGTATAGTCCGGGCTTAGAAATCTCCTCGGTTTAATCTCCAAAACGCAACTCGTCAGGAGATGCGTTTAGGGGCAGTCTAATTGGTCGGCGCCGACCAATCAAAACCTGCATAGCCCGTCCTGTCATCACGGGCGAAGAGGAGGAGATCCCCTGACTGGTAAAGCAGTGATACGAGGTGTCAGAAAGGACAATTGTCGACCTCCAGGTTAGAGGGACAGGGTGCGATGGGAACAAGATCCAGTGTAAGTTCACCTTACAGATTTTCTGGAAAGGTGAACTTACACTTAAAAAGTATCTTCGACTCAAAAATCATTATATGGAAAGATTAGATTTGGAGACTGTATGGACTTAATAGTACTCATGGAAAACACCTAGCACACGATGGATCTGAGAAGTGCAGGCAGTATAACTGTGCCTATCCCCTGCCTTCTGGGAGAGCTAGGTGCTAGAGATCCTGCAAGAATGTGGTCCAAGCTCTTTGCAGGATCACATTCTAAGATTTCAAGCACCCAGCTCTCTTGGGAGGCACCTCTCCCATAACCATTAGAAGCCAAGCCAGGGTAAGTTTTTAATAAGTAATTTATATACTGTATAAACAAACTTTATTTTTCAATGGCCTTAAAGCCATTTATATTTGCAGGATGGTGGGATATGAGTAAAGTAGACTATTCATGGAAGGTCTGCTGTAAACCTGCAGTTATCCCACAACAATCAAGGCTATATGTATATAGTATGAAAATATATATTTTCAATAATGCCAAATCATTCTGAATCTTAGGGCTTTCAAATGTATAACTGAAAAAGTGCAAGGTATTTTATAGGGAACCAACTGTAAATAAATTACATTGTAGTCTGATGATATGTAATTTGGATTCACAGGGCAAGGAACTCAAAGCACCACTGTAAATGGTTACAGAGTGTTACAGTAACAGAAACAAGATGATCACACAACTATGTAAAACTAATCTTTAAACAGCTAGATTAAAGGAGGCTCAAAGTATGAGATCAAACACAGTCTTAAATATATACTTAACAGTTTGAGCTTTAACAGGGAGCTGCTCTGTTACAGTGATCCTAGCCATCCAAGATCCTCGAGAGCAGGACAACGTAAAGTATAAAAGGTGGGAGTAGGACTGCGTTAAAAGTTTAAATCAGGTGACTTGGCATGAAGTCTAAATCAATAGCATCATCCTAGACCTCAGTACTTCAAGCACTTGATGCAAATATTTATACAAGATACACATAGCTATGGAAACAGGGAAAACAAAACGGGTGAATGTCATAGAGCCAATATTCCTTACACAAGCTTTCCAACACACTTGAATCTTTTTGTTACACACTATTTACAGTTCAGGTGCGAATATAGTGAAATGCAGAGAGCTCTGCTATTTATTTTTTTACTGGGTATTTGTGACCTCTGTGCATCAAATCTCGGACAGTACACTGCAACAGTTCTATGGCATGGAAATATCTGTGCTTGTGGGGGGGAGGTTCATATAGAAGACAATTCACAAAGGCTTAGCGGGATGCTTTAAACTGGGGCAGGGCAGATGTTAAAATATTTAGGTACAGCTGAAAACTTTTTCCCCACACATTTTTGGCAGTTTGGAGCAGTGGATGGGGGTGGGCTCTATAATGAATAAACGGACATTGCAATACATACTGAAGGAAAAGTGTCACAATAGATTGCACTGCATTATGGTGGAGCAAATAATGTCTTCGGGATCTTATAATTACAAAGTTACAAACAATTCTTATTAAAGGGAAAACTGCAGTATGTAGCTTGTGTATAAGCCGCTTATAAAATAATAACATGCTTAATTGCCAACTCAGATCTAACAGATTTTATCTTCCTGGGCTACAACATCATGGCAGACGGTGACTGTAGCCATGAAATTAAGAGACGCTTGCTTCTTGGGAGGAAAGCAATGGCAAACCTAGACAACATTGTAAAAAGCAGAGACATCACCCTGACAAAGTGCCATATAGTCAAAGCTATAGTATTCCCAAGTAGTAACCTCCTATTGTTGTGAAAGTTAGGCCATAAGGTAGGCTGAATGCCGAAGAATTGATGCTTTTGAACTATGGTGTTCGAGGAGAAGACTCTTGAAAGTCCCTTGGACGGCAAGAAGATTAAACTACTGTATATACTCGAGTATAAGCCGACCCAAATATAAGCTGAGGCCCCTAATTTTACCACAAAATACTGGGAAAACATATTGACTCGAGTATAAGCCAAAGGTGAGAAATGAGCAGCTACTGTAAGTGGAAAAAAATGGTCAACAATGCCCATTTGCAGCCTCACTGTGCCATTAGCATGCCTCACTGTGCCCATTTGCAGCCATAGGTTCCCCGAACTTCAAACTCGGTAGTTAAGGGTTCCTAGATGCCCCCTAGCTGCAGCCAAAATTTGGGGTTTCTGGACCCAAAGGGTCCCAAAATGACATTGCTGCAGATGGACACAATTGACCGACTTTGGGGCCACTTATTGCTAGGAACATCAAATTTGGTGTGCAAACCCAGTGGAACCAGCATTACAACATATCCAAAGCACTAAGTAGCCCCGAGATACGGGGCCCCAAAGTCGGTTCGGAAAATGTCAAGCACTTTTCTGCAGCAGAGAATGACATTTTCCAAACCGACTTTGGGGCCCTGTATCTCGGGGCCACTTGGTGCTAGGAACCCCAGCTTTGGATATGTTGTAGTGTTCCACTGGTTTTGCACACCAAATTTGGGGTTCCTAGCACCAAGTGGCCCCGAGATACTGCAGCAGAAAAATGCTTGACGCAAGTATAAGCCGAGGGGGGCATTTTCAGCACAAAAAAATGTGCTGAAAAACTCGGCTTGTACTCGAGTATAAAAGGTAGCCAATCTTGAAGGAAATCAACCCTGAATTTTCACTGGAAGGACAAATCCTGAGGCGTACTCATTGGAAAATACCCTGATGCTGGGAAACATGGAAGGAAAAAGGAGACAAGAATGACAGAAAACAAGATGTATAGATAGCATCATTGAAACCATGAACATGAAGTTGCTGCTGAAATAAAATCAAGAAAGGCCGAGGGCTACTCAGCCATTCACATGAATATATCTTTATCAATGAATACAAGGCTTCCTCTGATTAGCTGAGGTGAAGATGAATGACAAAGCTTCCTGTGAAAGGTTGAGCAGTGCTCAGCCCAACTCAATTTTGTTCCAGCAGCAGACATGAAGCTCCCGTACTGACGCAAGTATAAGCCGAGGGGGGCTGCCGGAACACATAGCTGTATACTGTGAGCAGACAATGGCCACACTTGCAGTATTAGAAAAATAAATCTTTTGTCTGGGCTAAGCTCTTTAACCAGTTTACACTTGGCCTATAGACAAATAGCAGAAGGGCGGGACCATGCTCCGGACCGGGAGATCATATGACAGCCTCCTAAAATGTCCACCAGACACAGCAGATTACTGATCAGTGTACCGGCTGTTGCCAGTACCATATGATTGCTGTGGCCAATCACAACAGATCACATGACAATTTTACACAGTGAATGGCTTTCATTCACACAATCTATTGTGCACTGTTGTGTTAATCTCTGATTGTTTTAGTGATCACATGGCACAGACAGGGTCAATGACTCCCCATTAGCTGTTGCCAATCACAGCTAATCACAGCTAATCACAATAGTAAACACTGAAAACATTTCATTCAGTAAAAATTTTTTTGCTGACAACAGTGAAATTCACAGGTATAAGAAATCATAATGTGTAAAAAAAAAAAACAAAAAAAAACACTGACCAATTTTACCATGCGATTAGTTATGGCCAACCACACCTAACCACAATAGTAAACACTGAATAAATACATTTCATTCAGTAAAAATGATTGCCTATAACAGTAAAATTCACTGGTATAAGCAATCATAATGTGTAAAAAAAAAAACACACAACAATCCTGATCACTTTGCCAGAGTAGTACAATGTAAATATGGTAGCACTATATTGCGCTGGTCACAGTTTATTTAAAAAATAAACTAAAAAGTTTTATAAAAAAAAATAAAAAAAATTATTACATTTTTTTTACCTACTATCACCAGCAGTGTTGGTCATCTTACTTTAAAAAAGTAATTAGTTAAGTTACAAATTACTTCTCCCAAAAAAGTCATTGCGTTAGTAACTCAGTTACTACATTGGAAAAGTAATTAGTTACTCAGCAAAGTAAATGACTTTTTTTTATATTCTAAGGGGCGGGTCTAGTATTACTGTAAGCAAGGGGCGCGTTCCCCCCTGCACGTCTATTTCCCCTCTGTACCCCCCTGCACGTCTGTTCCCCCTACACATATATCTGTTCCCCCTCTGTACCCCACTACATGTCTGTCCCTCCCACACACATATATATCTGTTCCCCCTCTGTACATCTGCCCCCCCCCCCCCCAAACTCACGGATCGGATCGTTCCTCGGATCAGAGTAACAGATCGGATCATTTTTCGGATCAGTAAATAATTGAGTTTGCAAAAACCTGTGAAAATTACACCACCATATAGCCCCCACTGTAATTTCCACGTCATCTCCCCCACTGTAATATTGGCTAAGTATGGCTGGGTATTGCAGAGTATGGCTGGGTATTATCGAGTATTGCAAAGTATGGCTGGGTATTATCGAGTATTTCAGAGTATGGCTGGGTATTATCGAGTATTGCAGAGTATGGCTGGGTATTATCGAGTATTGCAGAGTATGGCTGGGTATTATCGAGTATTACCGAGTATGGCTGGGTATTATCGAGTATTACCGAGTATGGCTGGGTATTATCGAGTATTACCGAGTATGGCTGGGTATGGCAGAGTATGGCTGGGTATCGGCAGAGTATGGCTGGGTATGGCAGAGTATAACTGGGTATGGCAGAGTATGGCTGGGTATGGCAGAGTATGGCTGGGTATGGCAGAGTATGGCTGGGTATGGCAGAGTATGGCTGGGTATGGCAGAGTATGGCTGGGTATGGCAGAGTATGGCTGGGTATGGCAGAGTATGGCTGGGTATGGCAGAGTATTGGCAGGGTATTGCAGAGTATTGCAGTGCTGCCATCCGATCTCTCCCCTCCACTGTACAGATCTTTATACACGGAGCAATCACATTGTAAATGGCCGATGGGTGCACCAAGATGGCCGCCGCCACGGCCTTTCCTAAGGCCGAGGAGGGTAATTGCGGTAACGCCGCCCAAGTAATAGGAACGGCGTTACCATGAGGGGAAGAGTAATCAATTCGATTACTCGTTACCCAATAAAGTAACGGCGTTAAGTAACGCTGTTTACTTTAATTCCATTAGTTACATCACTGATCTTCAGTCAGTGTCCCTGATCACCAGTTTTATGATGACGCTGTACTGCACTGGTGACAGTATGTAAAAAAAACGAATAAAATAAAAAAGTAAAAAAGAAAAAATTATTTTAATTTCTTAATTTTCCAAAAAATGGTGACAAAAAATGACAACTTTAAAAAACTTGCCATGCTTCTTATTAAATACAGTACCTTGAGCTGTCTCCTTTCAAAAAAAATTGGTAATTTTGGAGATATTTGTACTGTCCTGACGCTTTCGGGCCTCAAGAAATGATAGGGCTTCAGTACATCAGGATTGATAAATTTTCAGATATATACTCTGTACATACACAGAATATTGCAGGCCTGCAATTCTAGTTAAAACAATAACTGCATTTTTCTAAATGAAGGCAGTGCAAGTACTTGATTTTAACCTGGAATCAGACTCTTGCATTATACTGTAAAGCAAAGTTCAGGAATACAGAACAATTTACCCTCTCAAGCTAGGGGTGCTACAGTGCAAGCAGCCTTGATGGTGGAAGGAGAGAACAGAGTGACAAAAAAGGGCTCATTAATGAGCTGCTACATCATTCACTGTCGAGTCACAAGGTTGCAAGGGGACCTGTAAGTTAAAGTTAAAATAAAAAAACAACATCCCCTCCACTAAGAAGACAGGGCTGTGCTGTGGGGCAATGCTGTGTATGTGTTAGGATTGGATGCTCCCATGTATCCATGTTGCATTTCATTTGTGTATTTATCTGTCAGCCTATAGTTTATCTTTTAGGTATAAGCCGATATAAAATAGTACTCCACTGTAACCTTTCATTTGTTCTTGTTGTAGTCTGGTTGGTTCTACCACATAAAACCTACTCTGTCAAAGCTAGTCAAAAATCCTGAGGCATTTGCTCTCTAGCAGCTTTCAAAGTTCTTTAGAAGCAAGAAAAGCCAGATCTCCCAACTACTTAGCTCCATGAAAGTGGTTCAAGCCTGAGAAAATAAATATGGTTTGAGCTGGAAAGGTAGACTTACTTCTAAGGAATAATACAAAACCAGCATTCCAGAGGAGCCAATGAGCTTATAGAGCCATAGGTGCAGGGGAGCTTGAAAGAGAGCTACAGCTCAGTTAGAAGAAATGAACACTGTCAATTGGAAACCACATAACTTAGGTAACTGTGCTACAAGAAACAAATCTCCTGTGTTCTCATTTTCCAATTCTAAAATATACGTATTGTATAACAATTTTTATTTTTTAAATCATTTGTGTTTTTACCTGAACATGCATTTACAGCCTCATGCACCCCGAATGTTTTTACAGCTGCTTTCTTTTTTACTGCCTCTAAATGCCCCTCCATGTAAGTCTAGGTGACCATGCACACATAGGCTTTTAGCAGCATTTAGTAGCAGGAACTTTTAAAGGCAGGAAAAAACAAAAAAAAAAACTGCCAGTGCGTACAGGAGCAGCAAAGTTTGGGCAGAAAAACCACTTAGCACTACTAAAAGCTGCTAAATGCAACTAAGCCCCTGTCACATTTGTGTGACTTGTCCTGCGACTTGGGACTGCAGAGTCACATGACAAGTGGTTCCCCATGTTTTCATATCTGTGCGACTTCAAGTCTCAGCGACTTCAAAGTAGTTCCTGCACTACTTTGATCCGCCTTTATGCGATTTGAGGTCCACAGACCTCATGTATACACAGGCATAGCTTAAGGTCACATCAAAATAGCGCGATTTTCAGGTCGCACAAGTGTGAAAGGGGCCTAAATGCTAGAGTTTAAGCATTAATATCAATGGCCAGAAAAAATTATTTATTTTGGCCAAAGAAATGAATTTACGCCCAAGAGCTTGACGCCTGTAAAAGCTCCTAAAAGCTTAGATACTTTTACAAGAGTCAGGCATTTTTTTCTGCAAAAACGCTGTTGGCTTCTAGGAGAGTTAAAGTGGGAGTAAACTCCCATGCGTGAATTTTACCTATAGGTAAGCCTGTAATAAGGCTTACCTATAGGTACTGTAAATATCTCCTAAACGTGCACCGTGATGTCACCGGTACATGCCCTGTGAAGGAACAGCATACAGCATGTGCCGTTCCTTCATAGTCCTGCGACGTAAACGATGGCTCCTGCACGCATGCGTGGGAGTGATGTCATCGCGACTCCAGCCACTCACACAGACGGAGTCCGCAAACCCGGAAGGAAGACCGGGTAAACATTGAAGCGCCTTCAGTGGTGACAGTGCTCCGCTGGAAGGTTTCACATAATGTGCTAGTAAGCAATGCAAACTAGCACATTATGACCTTGCTTTTCAGGTTAAAAAAAAAAAAAAAAAAGCTTGAAAAAAAACGCTCCTGTGTTCATAAAGCCTAACTTGTAAAGTGTGTCAAACAGTCTCTCAAAGCTGACTCAATTTAGGAGAGAAAATAGGTTAGATTAGCTTTTCTGATGCTGTGGTTGCTAACGATCACTCCAAGCTCAGCAGTTTTACTCAATTTTTGCCCAAAGTCTGTTACAACAGTGATAAAAGAAAGGTAGTCTGTGACCAACAGCTACACCGATAGGGTTTCTAGAATCCTACAGCTCAAGTGTGACTTTGAGTCCTGACAGCAATGAGAAATGACGTCTCTTCCCAGTGTCACGAAAAGCTACAGTCGGTAAAGGTCAAAAAGAACATGGGATTTCAGTTAATAGATGCTTACTCTTTCCTCGGGACTTTGCATTTGTTATTTTAGTTTGCTGACCTCTGCATGTTCGTAGTTTGTCACAGAGGAGATCCTGCAGAGTACAGAGCTACCACTGTGAAGCTTGTTAGTGTAATCCTTTCAGATATCTGACATAAGTGTAACTCTGTCTCCAGCACACATTTTCAGCAAAAGACTACAAGCTGAGGATTTCCCCACTCATTAATAGGATGCTTTCCCAAAACGAAGTGCTGGCCTTTACTTGGGCACTGCCATAATTATCCTAGGTGCCAATCAAATGCATCTTCCCTCCAATCTCTAACAGCTTGACAAAGCATCTGTGTTAATGTAACCATCGGCATGAAACAACTAACTGGATTCAACTGAAATTGACGGATAATTCTCAGGTGTAGCAGTCTATTTCATGTGGGTTGAATATTTTTATAATTCTATGGATAGTGTAAGACCTACTGAAAGTGGGGTACTTTGATGCAGTGGTGAACTTAAGCATGGTATGGCCCTATGGTGTGACTAAATCCCCATATTTATGATTAAGCTTAGGCGATTTAAAAGCAATTTAGAGTGCGCCATTCTCTGTGGTTCTATTTGAATATTTTTGTAACACCCTGGTTTTCCTAGAAAAAAAGCTGGCTCCCTGTGCTATTCCCTCTTTAACCACTTCATTACCGCCCATAGTCATATGACGCCCACAAGGTGGATCTACCATCCTGGGTGGGCGTCGCATTCCCGGCCGCCTGGGGCGCGCACCCGCGGCATCGCTCGGGACATGGTGCGAGTGCCCGGCGGCCGCGATGTCCGCCGGGCACCCGCGATTGCCCGTTAAAACAACGGGACCGTGCGGGACCGTGGAGCTGTGTGTGTAAACACACAGCTCCACGTCCTGTCAGTGCAGAGGAGACCGATCATGTGATCCCAGTACGGAGGAACACATGATCGGTCTCCTCCCCTTGAGTCCCCTCCCCCCACAGTTAGAATCACTTCTATTAGGGAACATATTAACCCCTCCAGCGCCCCCTAGAGTTAACCCCTTCCCTGCCAGTCACATTTACACAGTAATCATTGCAATTTTATAGCAACGATCGCTGTGTAAATGTGAATGGTTCCAAAAATGTGTCAAAAGTGTCCGAAGTGTCCGCCGCAATGTCGCAGTCACGAAAAAAAAAAATCGCAGATCGCCGCCATTACTAGTAAAAAAAAAAAAAAAAAAAAATTCAATAAATCTATCCCCTATTTTGTAGACGCTATAACTTTTGCGCAAACCGATCAATATACGCCTATTGCGATTTTTTTTACCAAAAATATGTAGTAGAATACGTATCGGCCTAAACTGAGGAAAAAAAATTTTTTTTTTTTAAAAAAATGGGATATTTATTATAGCAAAAAGTAAAAAATATTGTGTTTTTTTTCAAAATTGTCGCTCTTCTTTTGTTTATAGCGCAAAAAATAAAAACCACAGAGGTGATCAAATACCACCAAAAGAAAGCTCTATTTGTGGGAAAAAAAGGACGTCAATTTTGTTTGGGTGTAACGTCGCACGACCGCGCAATTGTTAGTTAAAGCGACGCAGTGCCGAATCGCAAAAAGTGCTCTGGTAAGGAAGGGTGTTTAAAAGCCCTGTATTGAAGCGGTTAAGGCTGGGTTCACACCATTGCAAATTGGATGTGGGTTCCCCTCATCCAATTCGCAATAGCAGGAGATTTTGATGGCTCTCTATGGAGCCGGTTCACAACATATCTCCACATCGGGTTCGGTGCGTTTTGCACAAAAACGTGCGTCTTTTGGTCCGTTTCAGGTCCGAATTCAGCCCAAAATACGGGCTGAAATTGGGCCAGAAACTGTGAAGCAGCACACCAGACCCCTGCCGTGAGTCGGATGCGGCGATGGTGTGCACCGAGCCCAATAAAAATAGGCACCCAAATGCGCTCTTAATATAAGTACCCATCGGAAAATGAGACTTCTAGAAGTCAATAAAGCCTGCACAACTGCCCTTCTAACATGGCCAGACAAAATGTAATGGAAAGTGGAACATTTATAATGAAAGGTCACAATAATGAAATGGCAAGCAGGTTAACAGTAACTGAGAGGACAACATTTTCTCAGCAGTGAACATCGCAAGTACAAGGCCATTAATAGCAAGGTGGTGAATAAATCCCACAGCAGCACAATGCATCTGTGCAGCCTTCGGAGTGATAATGCCTTGCAATATCACTTGTTTGTAAGTGGGGAAAAAAGTTTTGTGTTGTCGAGATGTGCTATGAAGGTGGTTACACAGAAACAAGTATGTGACAAAAGCAACTCTTTACTGTCAAACCTCACTGTACAACTAAGACAAGTTGCTGAGTCAGGGAAGACACAGATGCTCCTTCAGCTAGGGCAGACAAAACTGTCAGCACTCATAAAATTGAAGAATGAAAATTAGACAAATAAAAATGAGAAAACGGAAAATGGTAAGCATTCCAAAATGCAATGTGTTTTTGAGTGAGATTTTGCTTCACTATATTATTTGCCATATTTTAGTAAAGTAAAGTCTTGCCAAAGTTTTTTTTTTTTTTTTTTTACCATTTATAATTTTTTTTATTTTATATGTACATTGTGGCAGCCCTATTTGTTTATGAAGGCTCTGCTTTCTGCTTTTCTGTACTACACAATGATTGCGCCTCCCTCACCTCCTCACAATGCAAATCTACATGGGTGCTATCCCACTGACAATACACTCCTCGTTTTTCTAATATTGTACAGCATGGCTCCTTACATTTTTGACTGCCTTTGTCTAACTGAGAATCTCAAGAGGCTGTTGGCTATGAGTTGCAGAGAAGTGCCTCAAGTGCAACACATGGTGGATGTAAATATGACATATTGTTATACAACATTTATCATTTCCAAGATTAGTCCTCAATATAAAGAAAAGAAATATACAAAACAAAAACGATTAAAATAATTAAAAGGTGCTTGGAGAAAGTATAATAAACATTAAATTGAATTTGATTACTAGAAAAAGGCTTCCTTTTTGCATGTCAAGAAAGCCGACCCCAATCCTATTTGGCATACTGCTAGATGAGGTCAAAGGAGGACCGCAGGTAGGATGTGGGGTCATCAGGTTACTGTGAATACCAACTTGAAATAGCAAGGCGGGAGAATAGGTAAATCCCATAGGACACTTATGTTTTGAGAAATTAGGGACCATTCAAATAGGGAGAGAGCTCCCTTCAAAGTTATATATTTTTCAGCCATAAGCATATTTACTATTTTGCAATTAAACCTATAAATTAAATATAAATAGGAAAAACTAGTAGCGCTAGTGCAATAAATAACCAAAAATTGTGATAAATAAATATAAATCACCTGTTGAAAAATATTTACTATATTAGCTTGCCGACCTTGCAAGCAGGTAATCTGTAAATTTCTGCCTAACAGATGCCACTGGCTAATAAACAATAAAAATAATCTTACTAACTTCCCACTAAAATTTATCAAGAGATTGCATAGCTTTTCTGCAAAAGGATAAAGCTTATAAATGTTCACAGCTAATTAACTATATATTTTTTCCCAAAATACCCTGCTGTTGTAAACATGGACTGTTATAGAAATACCATGGCCCCTTGAGCCACAGACAGTCCTCCAATGAACTAAGTGGGTTCAATGTTGCCAGTAAAGTATGCCTAGAAATTGCAGTCACTGAGCAGCTAACGGGTATACAGTATTTTTTACGAATCAAAAAAAAAATAAAAAATTCAAAAAGGAACTGGGACCAACTACACTATTGATTAACTGTTATTGAACTTTAAAGTAACAATGAAGATTTGTCTCAACAACCATCTTTTAACTGGTAACAAATGACTTAACGCTATGCTCGAAGATTATTTTCTAGACATAGTGCATGTGTTTGTGTGTTTAATAGCTTTTGCTTTATTGAAATTCTCCTATACAGAATGGCTTTTCCCACATGCCTGGCTATATTTAGACAGGGCACAAATAGAAAGCACATACAGAATTGATGCATCAGCAGTCTAAGGAGATATATTACTCACACTAGTAATATTGAACACTCCAGGAGCCACTGAAGTGTGCTGAACCCATAATGTCACAGAGGGAAAGCAAAATAATTTGCTGCATAAAAAATGAGGTCAAAGGAAGGAAATACAAAAGTGTTTAATTTTTTATTTTTTTGTGAAAAAATGATTAACTCACTATGACAGCAACACGATATGACACTAAAGCACAAATGCAGCATTTACTCTATATGAACAAAGACAGTGATATCACTGAAATTAGTTACCGTGAATATCTAGGACATGAGCAGAAACATCTGCTTTTTAATCAACCACAGATGATGTACTGATAAATCAAAACATAATAGCAAAAAATCACTTTATTTTTTATAAATACAACTCTTTCAGGATTATTTAAAGCTGAACTCCAGCCTTACTCTTTTTCCCCCACAGTTCGCAAATCATCTCCTATGTTGAAACCGCTTACTGTCAATTCCCTGTAAACTTGCATCTCTGCAATACAACCCTTTGAAGCTGCAGCAGCTAGAGTATCTTGAGCTCACTTTAATTTCCTGTCTGAAGGACTTCAATCAACAATCAATCCCCTCACCTATAAATCTGTAGTGTTGTTGTCCACCTCTCACAGCTTTAAACGTTCTCTGCCAAATCAATCATTTTGTTCCCGAGCATTATATGATAAAACACATCTCTGGGATCCCTTTAGACATGTATGATCAACAGATTTCACAGCATAAATGTGCAGCACCTAGTGGCCGACAAGGTGAATCATGCATGCCTAACGGGATGCTAGAGATGTGTTCTTCCAAAATACACTCTTGAAAGAAGATCCAAGGCAGGGTGCTGCAGCATTTAGAGGAACCGGCTGCCCCCATCTACCAAACAAACTAGGAACAAATACCTAGATAGGAAGCAATTGAGCTGCAAGTTTGAAAATGACTTGCTAAGCTATTGCTAGACTTCACACATTTTTGCACAACTGCAGAAAGTCTGTATTGCATGACTCTAGATCAACTTTCTTCGCAAACATTCTGCAAGTTCTAGTTCAGTTATGTTGTGCAATAGTTTACACACGACAGGGGCCACTGTGACTTGCACAGCTCTTGCTGTAGACTCACCACTGCAACTTTGCTTTTACTAGAGGCTTGCTTTGCAAATTTGCAACAGATTGGAAAAGTGTCAACTAGAACTTATGCTCTGCAAGTGTACAACTTTCCATGTGAAAATGTGCAGCAAGTTAACAGAATTACGATTCAACAAATTTGTGGCACGTTATCCTTGCTATCTGGGATGCCACTGGATCTCAAAAGAGGTTATGAACAAAAAAAAAAAAAAAAAAAAAAAAAAAAAGCTTTGATTGAAAAATTGTAATTGCATTTTGATTGGGGGAAACATGGAAAGGTATTTTATACATACATTACACTTTAACTGTAATTGGGAACCGAGCAACATGCAAAAATTAGATTTTTTTTTGTTAGCAATATTCTTGGAGCAGGTGTTCAAGTAAATTATTATTTTGGTAATCTGTTTCGTGTTATAAGTGATCACCCATATATTTTAATGCGTGTGATGCATGGTGCTAAAGGTAGCCTAATTATTTGAATAGGCAGCCTAATGACCCAAAAAAGGTGCATTTATTTTTTTTGCAATGCAGCGCACCAAATTGCAGGGTCAAACGTGGCCTTTACTAAGTCACTCAAAAATTAATACTTTCTGCTGAATGGAGATAATTGTGGGCTGGTGGTCCTTAGTAGAAGATGGAGAGGAAAAACCCTGCAATGCTCACCAGAAGAAAAAAAAAAAAGGAGAGAGGGATGGTGTGGTATGTTAACATTGTTGTTAGGTATATGATGTTCAAAAAGTAACAAAAACACACATTTAAAGAGGCTGTAAATAACCAAAGTTAATGGTAAAATACAACCTTCCTGAAAAAGTCATGTGGAAAATAACCCTCTCCACGCACTAAGTACACAATCACAGTTGATGCCTTGGAAGCCCAACTCTAAGTCCTCAAGGTACAGTATCTCACAAAAGTGAGTACACCCCTCACATTTTTTGTAAATATTTTATTGTAGCTTTTCATGTGACAACACTGAAGAAATTACACTTTTCTACAATGTAAAGTAGTGAGTGTACAGCTTGTATAACAGTGTAAATTTGCTGTCCCCCTCAAAATAACTCAACACACAGCCATTAATGTCTAAGCTGCTGGCAACAAAAGTGAGTACACCCCTAAGTGAAAATGACCAAATTGGGCCCAAAGTGTCAATATTTTCTGTGGCCATTATTATTTTCCAGCACGGCCTTAACCCTTTTGCGTATGGAGTTCACCAGAGCTTCAAAGGATGCCACTTGAGTGCTCTTCCAATCCTCCATGACAACATCATAGAGCTGGTGGATGTTAGAGATCTTGCACTCCTCCACCTTCCGTTTGAGGATGCCCCACAGATACTCAACCTAGAGTCTATGAATACCTGTGTCCTGTACTGTTCAATTAAGATAAACTAGTTTCAAAGTAAAGTGTAAAATATAAAATAATCAATAATTTTTTTTTTTTAAACACGGTTATTGCTTATACAGTGAAGATAGTTTTAGCTGTCATGAATGGGTAACATTCATAAACAGCGTGCTCATGGTTGTGATCTGTGATTGGCTACAGCTAATCACATGGTACAGGTAGCCAGGTACCATGTGATTGCTTTGGGCCAATCGCAGATCACAACTGTAAGTAAGCTATTCATGAATGGAAACCCATCCATGACGATTTGTTTACATTGTTATCATGTGTTCGCTATGACCAATTAGAGCGATTACATAATACCCAGTACCAAGTAACCTGTAATTGTAATTTGCTGTGTCACAGTGGTCACAGGATTGCTGCTCGCCCCTAACCTTGAACAAGTTGGATGACCTACAGGTACATGATCCAGCCTGCCCATGTCACCCGCCTGCAGTAAATGTAGTGCGGGCAGTCTGGAATAGGTTAATTAATGAATTATGCATAATAAATGATTCCCAAATTCCATTGGAGAGCATGAGTAAATAAGCAAAAAAATTAAAATTTAAACTTTAAAGCTGAACTCTTATAGAGGAAATAGATTGTAAGCTCTAACAAGAAGGGCTCTCTGATTCCTACTGTATCAAAGTGTATTGTAGTCATGCTGTCTACCCTCAAGTTGTAAAGTGCCGAGTAAACTGTCGGCACTATATAAATCCTGTATAATAAAAAAAATGAATGCACCTCTGCAATCATTAAAACATCAATATGTAGTTATCATCCTGGCCAATTAAAAAACGGCTGAAGACCTCAAACCCAGAAGAAGCACCTGCAATGGAGAAACAAGGAGGAGCACAGACAACGCGTTGCTGGAGTGAGACCCAAATGTTTTCTTGTAGTTTAGTTTTGCTTTAGCCTGGGTTCACACTAGTGCAATCTCAGCGATTGCATGTGACTCGCATCCACAACGCAGGTGCCAATGACATGCAATCTCTGAGCAATGCGAGTTCAGCCATACAGTTGTATGGCTGAACTCACATTGGATTCACACAGAAAATAGTGCAGGGACTTGTTTTTCCCCGCACTAGAATCGGATTGCATGGGTGTTCTCACCTATGCGATCCGATTCCTGTGCGAGTTCACAGTTCGTACTGCGATCTGTGAACTAAACTGACACCCGCAGCAGCTCGCAGAAGGCAGTGTGAACTGCCTGCAGAAGCGATGTGATGCGGGAACCAGCGCTGTAATCACGCTGGTTCACGAATCGCACATATGTGAACCTAGAGTAAAGCGTAACTCCACTTTTGTTGAGGAAAAAAAAAAAAACACACTCCACTCTCGGTGATCTATATACATTGCAAGGATTTTAACAAACTTTGTTGCAGATTCCTACCTTTTGTTATTCTTAAGAAATCACTGTTTGTTCCTCTGTGCCCCAGTGATGAGTGAGTCTAATGGGTGTGGTTTCATAATTATCAACCAGCTGTGAAACTGCAGGCTTCTAATGAGGAAAATTGCAGGGTCAGCATCCCTTAAGGCCAGGTTCACACTGGTACGACATGACACGACACGACTTTGCCCTGCGACTTGAAGTCCGACATGCGTCCGACCTCAATGAACAGGGATCAGACTTTGATCCCTGACAATACCAGGCACTGTCTGGTATGAATCTTTGGGGGAAATCCACGCACAAATGTAAAAAAAAAAAATGGCATGGGTTCCCCCTCCATACCAGGCCTTTCAGTCTGTTATGGATTTTCAGGGGTACCCCCAAGGCGAAAAAACGGCATTGGGGTCCCCCCAAAATTCATATCACTCTTATCCGAGCACACAGACCGGCAGGTCGGGAAAGGGGGTGGGGACGAGGGAACGGCTCCCCCTCCTGAACTGTACCAGGCCGCATGCCCTCAACATGGGCTCTGCGCCCCCACCCCAAAGCACCCACCCCCCATGTTAAGGGCATGTGGCTTGGTACAATTCAATTCAATTTCCTGACCTGCCAGGTTGTGTACTTGGATAAGGGTCCCGTATAGATTTTGGGGTGGGACCTCACGCCGTTTTTTCGGCATGGGGGGTTCCCCTTAAAATCCATACCAGACCAAATGGCCTGGTATGCTCTTGGAGGAGAAACCGTTTTTTTTATTTTTTTTATTTGGAGTGGAGTTCCCCTTCAAGATCATTCGAGCACAAGTCGCATGCCAAAGTCGGATCAGTCAAGACGGCGATCGGACTTTGATCCGACTTCAGTGATATTCAATGGGCTGAAGTAGGATCAAAGTTGAACCAAAGTAGTGCAGGGAGCATATTCAAAGTCGGACCGACTTGTGTCGGGCCAGTTAAGACGGCTCCCATAGGGAAACATTGATTTTCACACCAATGTCGGAACGTTTGTTGTATCCTATTGAAAGTATCTCACCAGAAATGACATTTTTGTTACAGGGGATGCTGGAAATCTGGGCATTTATCTTAGTGAAGACTTATGGGAAAATTGGTGATCCAATCACACAGGCAGAAAATAAAATTGGTTTGGGGGGGGGGGGGGCATTCTGTACACACTCTGTGTACAGAACACCTGCAGGCATCCACATTGCATTTTCAGAAAATTACAGAGCTGTAGATTGAAAAGGAAAGGACATTTCTAATAACATTCAATTACAATATGACTTGTGTCGCAATTTTATGTGTTATATTGTTTTTTCTTTATTTGCTATATTTTTTCCCCCACAAATTTGGAGTTACCCTTTAAGTTTTGGTAGTGTTACTAGACTGATGAATGTGTACATCTTTAGGCCCCATGCACACGAGACGCAGATGCAAACTCTGCTGAACGCGTGTTTTAAAAAGCAGAAACCTGCGTTTAAAAACGCGCATTTTGCTGTGTTTTCATGCCGCATTTAGACGCGTTTAGACGCGTTTGCGTCTATAAGCATTTGTAAAGATAACATCATATAGACCCTCCCCAAGCTCAGAAAGCATGTATTATTAACTATTTCTGCCAATTTGATCAGAGTGAGCAGCAGCAGCAGCAGCAGCAGAGAGATCAGTTGTACACTTGCATTTGCCTCTCTTTCTGTGTGTTTTTTTTTTTTAAATGGATCCCATATTGAATATATGTCAGGAAATACTCCTGATGTTGCTCTTGATGCGGCAGCAATGCCGTCGCAAATTTGCATGAGAGGTCCAGAATCAGAGCTCGTCGATATTGGACCCATCCGTTGATGGCACAGCGAATGTCCGTTGGATATTTCACAAACATGTATGCATTTCACAAACATGTATGCATCAGTGAGTATATATGCTCTATGAACTATCTAAACTAATTACGACATTTTAAACAATTTTTTCTAGTATTTTTTATGGTTTACCATCATATTTCTGAGTTTTCTGCTCCAAAAAATTGGGTTCCTTTAAAAAGGCTTATAAACGCAAACGCAGCTAAACGCAGGTGCCTGCGTTTAGCTGCGTTTTGCGTCTGAAAAGCAGAAAAGCAAAGTGTCTGAACGTATTTTTTTGCTTCTGGAAAAACGAGGTTAAACGCAACTGCATAAAAACGGGAAAAAAATAGACTGTGTACATGGACACATAGGATAACATTGCATGCGTTCAGGTGCAGTTGAAAAAAGTGTCCAACTGCCTCTGAACGTGCGTTTAACAGTGTCTCGTGTGCATGAGGCCTTAATCGACTGAGTTTTTTTAAGAACCTGTGTGGTTCACTGCTTGCACAGCTGTAATCAGTCACTTCATACTTAGAAAATGCTGACGCTAAATAAAAAAAAAGTAAAATTTTTCAGAAGCAGCACCAAGATTTCAATTTAGGCAGTCATGTCTAATGCAATGCCTGGCAGAGTTTCTCTTTAAAACACTGCACAGATTACCAAATCCAAATAGATGTTGAAAATACGGAAAGTTTAAGAAGGGTTATTGAGAATGTTGTGCTCAGCAACATTAAATGGAAATCATCCTGCCTGTAAAATAGAGCGATTAAATAGCTAGAGGGTGTATGAAATGGCCTATCATACAAACGCTATAGCATGGTAATGTAAATATCACTAAGAAAATATGAAGTATGCAAGAAAAATAACTGGAAAATAGGACAGATGCAATTTCCCCATTTGTGCATGCTGTTATGCTTTCAAACCAGGGGCAACCAATGTCAAGCTTACTGGCCCCTACGTATGTAGTCAAAAGATGGTGAATAATAGTTTTAAAAGCTTAATATCACTATATAATGTAAAAAAAAAAATTTTGTTCAAGACAAGAAGCATCGCTTAAAAAAATAAAATAAAAACTGTAAAAAAAAGTCCTGCAAGCCGCACCTTTGCAGCGCTGTAGAAGTGGTGTATTCACCGCTCCTAAAGCGCCCCTTCCCATTGAAAACAATGGGGCAGCTATGCGTGCAGTTTTAACCCTTTTTCAGCCGCTAGTGGGGGTTAAAACCTCCCCACTAGCGGTTTAATAGCGCTTCTAAAACTACGGTAAAGCGCTGCTTTACCGCCAATGCCCGCCCCAGTCTGAAAGTAGCCTAAGAGGAGTGGGTTGTTGCCGCTTGTGGCATGCCTGCAATTAGTGTGCTAGGTGAAGTGTTTTGATATGCAATTTGGCATTTAAAATGTGATGGCACATAAATATATGTCAAAAACTTATTAATAAATGTATGATTGCAGCAACTTATTGGTGAACAAATTCATAAATCACTGAGTTTATCAAACTATGCATAACACACAATAAAGTGACTGGCCTGTCTTTAAAATATTCCTTAGCATCTGTGAAAAGTGACATGCTATGATACAATAAAAAGTCCATAAGGTGACGTGCTAAGAAAACAAAAAATAGAGCCATAATGCAATGATGATTGAATTTCATACATTTTGTGGTGTGCTGGTGGTTATCACACATGCTCCCCCTTCTCCACCTCACTCAGAGTTTCTCCCCTGTTAAGGGGTAAAATAGCATGCACAGCACTTTGTGGCTGTACACAATTTCCAGATAAAAGGCTGCCTCAGCTTCTCCTATGATCACCTGTCCCTCCATATTGGTTTAGAAATGTACTTGCACATTGTGTAAAAGAACATTACAGCGTTTAAAATCAGGACGTCCGGGACGCATATGCACTCCACGGATCATACATGGAAGTGACGCACTGACACTGGAAGCACCCCCCTACACCTTTCGCGATGAAACACGATGAAATGTTGGGTTTACATATTCTTTAAAGAAGGAAAGAAAAGTCCCAAATAGGTTTAAATAGTAGCCTCTGAAGAACCGACAACGCCAAACTGAAGGCCCACAGAGTTAACAGAGCGTACTTGTGGCACAATGTGAGCAACCCTTTGTACAAAGGCTCCGACTAAGGAATGGGAAGCTAGCAGTCTGTGGAACACCAACAGGACTGAAACCAGGCCCTTAATAGTCATCATGGCCAAGAACTTATCACTTATACAACCCTGACTGAAATAAGGATAAGACCAATCCCACAAAGTATTTCCTGCAATGAAGCGTCCTCTCCTCACACTAAGCAAAGTATGCTTTCCATGTGCAGCAATAAACCTTACAGGCTGAAGGCTTTCTGGCTTTCAGGAAGACGGGAATCACTAAATTTGATAGACCCTGTGCCTCAGAACTGGGGCTTCAACAGAAAAGCTGTCAAAGCCAGCAACCATGAAGTAGGATGAAACACAGGACTTTGTGGAAAAAGGTCCGGACAGCATTGTAGGGGGTCTGCTAGGAGTCCGAATATGTAAGTACCATGCCCTTCTTGGCCAATTAGAGCAATGAGAATCAATGATATTCCTTTCCTTGCTTTCCTTTACAGAAGGCAAGGTAGGAGTTTTAGAGAGGTGGGAATGCATATACCAGTCTGAACGGATTCCACAGAGTGATTAGGACATCTGCCCTGAAGGCCCAAGGATTGTTGTACCTGGACATACACCTGTCCAGTTTGTGGATAAGTCTGGACATTGGTAGGTCTGTCTCGTTTCCCCCACTGAAGACAAAGTTGGTGAAACACCTCCGAATGGAGGGACCATGCTGTGTGCTTGCCAGTTTTCCAAGCCGGAAATATGGATCACTGACACGGCGGAAACATGTAGTTCTGCCAAAATCAGAATCAACTCCCTTTCTTCAAGAGCAGCCAAACTCCTGGTACCTCCTTGATAATTCATGAAAACCACTGTCGTGGCACCTCCAATGCTGAGGGTCAAACTGAATGGGTGATCGGTATCTGGGCTTCCTCTGATGACCACGACCTTTGAACTGACAGGGAATCTAGAACTCAAGCATTAAAAGAATATGTTGGTCTTACTTTCTTACTGGTCTTACTGATAGAGCTAGATTACCTAAATAAATAGCGCAACTGAATGTGGTTGGGATGTAGCAGATAAGGCCAGTTATGGCTGTAAACAACAGACACTTTTCTCTATATTTTGCTATGTACCACTATTTTAACTTGTATAGAAGACATTTTTTTTTATGCAAAATCCATTCATTGATGTTGCTATGTTCTCACAAAGTTTTTGTTTGTTTACTCCAGGTATTTCATTCTCCTTCCATAAGTAAAGAAAATTCTGTGTGTCGTGTGTGTCAGGTAGGTCAGTGTGGGTCAGTGTAATAGTCAGTGTGGGTCAATTGGGTCAGTCTTTAGTGGTCAGCATTGATGGGCATTGGTAAGCCAGGCAGCAACCAGCAGGGGAGCTTACCCACCCTGCCACACAATACCCCCCCCCCCCCCCCCCCCCCCAGTGTCAGGCTTGGACTTCAGGCTGAAGCCCCTGGTCTTTTTCCCACCTAGCAACACCCCTGGCATCAGCCCCTTCTGTTGGTGCTATACTAACCAAAAAGAAAAAAAAGCATTTATTTTTTTCATTTTTACGTCCTTTCATCCCTATTGTCACCTGAATAATGCTCCCCCCCCCCCCCAAAAAAAACATCTAAAAAACAACAATTGAATAAAGCCCTCAGCAAAGCACATTCTCTACTATACTGTTATTTGTATTCATTTTCGAAATGCTTATTCAGTTGTAAATAATAGCATGTGAGAGAACTCAAAAACATAATTGTTTTTCCCCATGATCGAAATGAGCTATTTTGAGCAGATTGTTAAGGTTCAATGTGGTGCAGAATGGGCAAATCACTAGTGAAATAAATTTCATATCAGCTGCTTAGCTCTACTTCTTAATGGTAACATCTATACCAAACACTTTTGTAAATACATTCTCCCTAAAATGTGTGACAAGGGTGAGGTTAAGGTTGGTTGCTACCATAGGTTTGCTGTGAACCCCAAGGATTCTCACAGTTTGCAAGTCATTTTGTAATACAGGTTTGGTATTGAATACTTAGTTTGGTTTGCACTAAAAATTCCAACTAAAGATATAGTACCTAATTCCAAAAGTATCCGAAAGTAATGTACTGGAGGCTTAGTGAAAATTAAGTTCAGGAGCCCAACACTAGAAGATGTTCGAATTAGTAACCATGCCACCAAACACAAACTATTTGCATATACACAGATCAACTTTAAAGAGCAACACACAGTGCAGATCAGCTATTATTTCAGTATTACTAATATTTGTTATACAAATCTTCAAAATAGTTTGCTTAATGTCGATATTACGTATTAACCTACAGTTCATATAAAATAACATTGCACAAACATTCTAGAGAGAGGGATTTTGTTAAACACAGGTTTAATTTAAAGTGAGTGTCAATGCAGATATATATTTTTAATTTAGTATGCACTCTATTGTGCAACAAGGTGGGGGTGATTTACTAAAAAATCTGAATCACTTAGAAGCTGTGCGTGGTAGCCAATCGGCTTCTAACTTTAGTGTGTTCAATTAAGCTTTGACAATGAAAGCCGATTGGTTTAATACAAATGTATCAAAATAAAAAAATAAGTTCACATACATGTATTTAAACATTAAAATGAACCGTTTTCCTGGAATTCAGCTTTAAATACATATTGGAAGGTTATCGAGATTTTAACGCAAACTGACAAGAATGAGAGAGAACATGGACTAAAGTCGGCTACACATTATACAATTTTCTTTTCGATTTACCAAATCCATATAATATGAGGTCAAACCTAAACACTTTCAAATTGTATGGAGTCATGCAGTACATAGTTAAAAGTAAAATAATAAAATAATATAAAAAAATAAATATAATAAAATATATATTATAAAATTGTATAATGTGTAACCAGCTTTAGTTTATTCAAGGGCAGGGGCACTCAGTAAAGTACTGTGTAATTTTGTCAATGGGAAAAAAAAAAAATCTATTTATGAGATGCGTTAAAATACACAACAGTAAACTTGGAAAGGAATCAGAAAACAAACAGCATACGGTCATGCTGTTCTGCTTTAAGGCAGAAATAGTTTATGCATACTCAGCAAAAGTAATGCACATCCATTGCTTCTTATTAAATTGTCAAGTTAGTAGCAAGAGTTTCAAGCAAATTTTTATTTATGTCTATTGATAGAAAATGTTAGAGTAGCCGGAGGTGTTCTATCTTTTTTAGTGCAGAGGAAAAAATTTGGAACATGCATTTTAGCTATATTGTACTAAAAAATGCCATGTGATTTGGATGATTTCAATACTTAGAAACTGTTTTTCCTCACTCAGACAGCCTCATAAAATAGAAACTAAATTCCATGAGAAGCGACATAAAATTTATTCAGCAAACTTTAAGTGTGCTTACATATGCCTACTCTAGGCACTTAACCCCTTACTGCCCACAATCTGTGCGCATTCACATGTGTGCCGCAGCAGGCATGGTAACGCACACTTGTAGGTGTGAATGGGGCCTTTGTAGTTTCCCTTTCCAACTAAATTGCTGTGCATAGAAGTGAACATGTCACAAAGGAAAGAATGGAATTTCTAATTTTTGCCTTAGTTTTGCTGTATGAAAACTGACAAGTGTGAGTGGGCCCCTAATGTTTCTCAGCTCAATGCTCTGTGTTGAGGGCATGTTAACCAATGCCCTATATTGGAATAGCAACATGCAGTGCTGAATGCTCCTAGTTGTTAGACCATGCCATCACTGACAGCTCCTATGAAATGTCTCCCCCCCCCCCCACCCCCCATTTGTCAGTCTATAGTAATAAATCCATGTAAGATATTTATTCAACTAGATTACCAAATAAATGCATTACATGTCAATAAAAAAACATAGTACAGGCACATTAGTCATAAAATTATTGTTTTATTAATTTATGTACCAGGCACATGAATGGCTAGGGTTTTGGTATATTAATACCACCCCTAATTTCTTGGGTCTTTCACCTTAGATATTAGACCTGGTTTTTAGTTTGCTATTAAAATTCTTACAGGAGTCAGTATTTATATCATGAATACACTTCTACTATCCTTATTGTAATTTCTCAGTTTACCTCCATGCGGTCTGAGGTGTTAGGGCTGTCCATTTGTCTATATGCCCGGGAGCGGCTATGCCCTCCGAGCGCCCTCCCCCGCATTGTCAGACACATGGGGATCCGGCAGGCTTGGCCTGTTGTACATCGGCGCCACGAATCACGCTGGGCTTGTGACGCCATACTGGCTCTACTTCCATCTTCTTGGCTGGTTCACAGGGGGGCCTTCTGATGCCACTGCGGGCGGTGGATGCCGCTTCGGTGAGAGCACTCCTCCCTTTGAATCATGCTGGAGTGACGCTGGGGGAGGACCCTGAGATGCCTATAAACATCCTCATCTGGATTTGTCAGTCCTGTTGGTCGTCATTTGTGGGTTTGCTGCACCCCACTCTTGTACCAGATCTCCCTTTTTGGGAACACAGGTATTCATATTGGGAGCTTGTTTTTCAGTCACACTTTTCATTCTTTTGTTTATATCATTCTCATTTATATCATCATTTCTTTCTTATCCTTGGGATACCACATGGTGGGTTCCATGCAAAACTTCACCTGATCACCTACTCTTAATTCTCCTGTCTATTTAGTGGTTTTGGTTTAACCCATGTGCTTTCATCCACACTTGCTCCAATGTGCCTAGTCACCAATCATTATGGGTCTACTTAATTATGGTACTTACCATTTATTATACTATAGCTATACAGATATATTATTTTATAGACACCCTGTGCACTGTGCTGTGCACTACCAACGACGTCAACATGGACATCCTCATCCATTTGGGGAGTTGTAGGCATGCGCTCGGCCTACCTGTGGGTCCTCACCGCCACAGCTCCCGGAATAGACACTCAAGATGGTCCCCATTCATCCAGTACCACGTGTTCATACTCTGAGCCTATATGCAAGTAGGGGGATGGGTATTCTTTCCCCCTGGCTCCTTTTCCATCTTCCCCTCTATTGGGGTCCAACATTAGATCATACTGGTCTTTATATTTTTTCTACAGATACACTTTATGCATCCGCTCCTGATGAAGTGGACAAAACCACAAAACGCGTCAAGCTCTTTAAGATGCATATATGTTTTTAACATACAATGTACTTTATGTCATGAATTTTGTTCCCTTTTAATGATCTTTTATATGGAGCAATATTGGCTTGTGATATCACATACTGCATAGTGCCATGCCAATACCCTAATATATAGATGTACTGTAATGGGCCACGGGTGTGTATACTAACAAATTATTCACATTGATGTATGTACAAATTGGATGTGCTATGCCATATGCACTTGTTTATTAAATATGATTTTTGATCCATTATCCGGTTACTTTCATCTGCCTCATTTAAAGTCCCAAAACCCTCCTCTTTATTGCAAATAATAGAGATGAAGGCACCTTTTACCAGGTGCTTCATTTACTTATGCTATTTTAATCATTAAAGTAGAACTAAAGGCATTATTTTGATTTTGGATAGCATAAGGTAGTGGTATAACCCCTGTATTTTTTTCTAATTGTATTTTCCATCTGTGTCCCATCACTGAAATTTCCTTTACTTCCTGTCCCATTGACAAAAGAGAAGGAGGGGGGAAATCCCTCCAAAGTGAGGGAATCCCAAAGTGTCACCAGGGTCAGCAGAACTAGTGTCCCCATTGGATGATATCCCCTCTATTACTGTTCTGATATCAACCAAAAATTTGGGATTTTCTTTTTCTTTAACTATCAATTATAACAGTAAAACTGTCAAATAAGTGAATCTGCTTACACAGGTAGAAAGACATCAATAAAAACTGACCAAATGTTCTAATCCCTCTCCGCTCAAAACAAAAAACGTAAACAAAAAGTTTTTCTTCCCTTTAGTTATACTTTAAATTAAGCTGCTCACAGCAGCCCAGTGCAATTATTCAGTCTTAACCTCCTCTAAAATAGGATATCACCCACACAGGAAATGCATTGCTTTAACTGAATTGGCCAAAGCCATGAGGGCCCTTTCACACGATCTGAGTCTGCCCGTCATTTTTTTAGGCCCTCTATGGAGTGGTGGATGTAAAATGGACATGTCTCTGTTTACAACCACCAACATCCATTCCGATCCACTAAAAACAGATGGATGCAGGATCCGTTGCCAATCTGTCTGGCAGATCGGATCAGATAACAGCCGGATATACTGTACATCCGACCGCCAATTAAAAAAAAAAAAAGCAGGCTACAAAAGCGGAGCAGACATGAACCTATCATCCACCTGCTGAGTGGGGATCAGTGGGCAGATTCCCTGCTGAGCAGGCAGATCTGCTGGCAGAGTCCACTCCGTGTTAAAGAGCCCGAAAACACAACCATTGTGACACACTGCAAAGCATTAAGTAGATGCTGTGTGTGAATATGGCTGTCCTATGTACATTTAAAATGATAAACTAAACTGTACTTGGAAGCAATGTTATGTACAATTTTAATATACAACGGTATGAGGGTCACACGTTTTATAATTGTATCCCTTTCACTGCTGTAGGAGGCTCTTATTTTGAACCAAACCAATTTTTGCCATACACTAATGAAATTCACATTTATAGAATTTATAGCATTAAATTATCGTATTTCTGATTTTGTATATCTCATGATTCTCCTGCAAATAACAACTAGATCTAGGTTTTCATAAAAAAAAAAAAAAGGGAAGTATAGGTGGGTTACCAAACAGCAGACCTTTGGGGGGAAAGGGGTAGGTGCTCAGGATCAGAAGAATGGGGCCAACAGGGCCGCTAAGGGGGAACCACCAGTCCTCCTGTATGGGGCAGATGTGGGCAGGACAGGGAGGATGATTGGAGCGACAGGGATGCAATTACAGGAATGAAGCCCTTTGCGCATCTCCTTGCTGCAGGAAGAGACTCACAGGGCATCAATCTTGTAATTGCACCCTTGCCGCACCAGTCATACTCCCTGTACTGCCCACATCACATTCCCCCTGATGTATGCCCCCCCGCAGCGCTTCCGACTTCCCTCTCCTGCCGACTGCTACGGGCACACAGGGGTGGGGAGGGAATGTTCAGGATGGAGAGTGGGGGAATGTCCACACAACACAGTGAGTGATCGGTACGGTGTTCATTTATAACTGAAGCATAGTAAACTGAGTTCACACAGAACATTTATTAAGTCAATACAATTTTATCTTTTAGATTTAGCAGGAATTGTGTAAGTTATGTTATGTGTGTGTCCGTTAAAAAACATTTTAGTGTATTTTTAGTGAAAATATTGAGACTCGGGTGACCACAGATCCGAGTTAGGGGCCGATCCCGGCCCCTTACCACGTGATCAGCTGTCAGCCAATGACAGCTGATCACATGATGTAAACAAAAGCTCGGTAATCATTTTTTTTCGCCTCACGCTGATAGCGCGAGGAGAAAAAAAAAAACCCGATCACCGGCTTATGTGCAAGGGACATCGGTCCCGAAGAGGAAGAGGCAATTCTGCCTCATCTGTGCCCACCAGTGCCACCTATCAATTCCCATGAGTGACACCTATCAATGCCCACCAGTGGTGCCAATCAGTGCCACCTAGCAGTGCTGCCTATCAGTGTAACCAACCAGTGCGTATCAGTGCCCATTATTGCCACCCATCAGTGCCGCCTCATTAGCGTACATCAATGAAGGAGAAAAAATTTATAACAAAATAAAAAAAAAATTTAAAAGACCAATTTTTTTTAAACAAAAAATTTAAACCGCAGAGGTGATCAAATACCACCAAAAGAAAGCTCTATTTGTGGGGAAAAAAAAATTAATTTGGGTACAGCATTGTATGACCGCGCAATTGTCATTCAAAGTACATCAGCGCTGAAAGCTGAAAATTGGTCTGGACAGGAGGTTTAAGTGCCCAGTAAGCAAGTAGTTAAAAAGGGAAAATAGTCCTTCGTAAACTGCATTAGACAATGTATATATAGAAGTGTGGGTGATTTTTTGTTTGCCTTTTGTAAACTAGGTTAGCAAATGTTAAGCAAGGAAGTCAAGCATTGGATGGGTGTTGAGGAATGTATTAGGCATGCTGGGTGCTGAGTATGATATGGGGGTATGGCACATTATCATTTACTGTAGTTCCTGCTCCAGTCATATAGATTAACACTCAAAAAAAAAATCAATGAGGCAAGTGACATAGGCAGTCTTCTACTTTCCAAATGTATAGTATTCAAGTACACAACTCTTGTGCTCCATTAGATGCTATTATGAAAACAGCTAACAGCTTGGAATCCATCTAGCCATAGTTTGCACATCCCCATAACCTCTAGTGTCACATCACTAGGGTAAACGCGCGCACACACATAAAAAAAAAAGTCTTGGGCTTAGGTTATTAGAGCTTCCATTATTGAAGGAGACATTTTCGACAAAAATAAAAAAACGGTATTACCAGAATAACATGTAAATCAATAAAATATTTGCTGTATTCTTTCAAAATCTGATTGGCTATGAAAACCCAAAACTTGCAATGTGATTAATAGTGATGCACGGCTCCTGCTTTACTAAAGGAGTACAGCATTTTTACTTATTTTAACGCATGAGGTGCAATTGTGTTGACCTCAATGATCTAATGATTGGTTAGCAAAAATCTCACTCTTTATTTTTCTTGATTTTGAGGATTGAGTATTCTTTGCAAAGTGGATGTTTATTTTGTTTGACTTCACCCACTAAAATAAGTTAAAATTTCACTCTGAAAGTGAACATACTGTATTTTCCTTCAGTAAATCGAACTGAAAATCTCTGATTTTCCTAATTTGCATTGTGGTGCTTTTTGATTATAGTGACGGGTGGTACTATTCGCATATTAATAACAAAAACACATTGAATGAACATAACAGTAATAAACAGTATAATTTTCACCTCTAAGAATACTACGGATAGAAATTCCTGAAACCTTTGTTTGTGCTGTAAGAAACATCGATGTTTACTACTTGGAAAAGCATTCTGGCTGATCTCTGCCTTAAACACAAAAGCAAATGCAGAAGTAATGACGAAGGTTGAAAGTAACTGTTAATATGCAACGGGATACCTTAGTGTTTTCTTGGGACCTAGGCATTGTGCTTGAATGTGGTAGCTGAGCATTTTATGCAACATTAATTTTGTCTTAGCCCACAGAGCATTTCAAGAAACCAGTGCCATTATCATTTGTGGAGGAGGTCTGCACAACCTCTGGGGAGACATGGTGACGTAAATGCTCAGGAACGGAGATTACCAAGTGTTTGATGGGAGGCAGCTACCCTAATTA
This sequence comes from Lithobates sylvaticus, assembly GCA_028564925.1. Taxonomy (NCBI): domain Eukaryota; kingdom Metazoa; phylum Chordata; class Amphibia; order Anura; family Ranidae; genus Lithobates; species Lithobates sylvaticus. The sequence continues at coordinate 307,484,864 of CM053028.1, read as the reverse complement.
AGCGAAATAAGCAGTGATACATTACTCTATTTAAAGTATATATTTCCAAGATTGTGCGAGAAAGAAAATAAACTCAATTTAACAATGCTGCATACAAAACAAAGCAAATATGTATTGTTGCAAAAAAATTTAAAAATGTTTTACAAAATCTCTAAAATGCATACATGGATATACAGTGTGCACTTTATTAATCAGATCAATGCAAAATTAGAAAATGCACTCACGTTTGAGGTTGATATCAGGCTGAGTCGAGCATAGCACAATGACAGTTTTAGGTGTGGGTTATCCAAAATATTTTTTTTCTGAAGTACATGGTTGGTCCTCCCAATCATCTTTCTTCCTTGCCGCTCTCAGGGGTGGGGATCCGGTCCTTTGCTCGCACACTCCCTCTTACCCCACGCTGTCCCAGCACTGACTTCAGCTCCAAAAAACGACAACAGCACCACCTAGTGTCACCAACTGTTCGGCCTTCCTTGGCCTCTGCACCTGCAGTCTTCCTGACTGTACAGCTCAGTACTCCAAGGGCCATGTGTACAGCAGTCTGTCCAACAGAAGATGGTCTAACAATATTTTTTTACTATATTTTTTTTTCTGAAGTACCTGTTTGGTCCTCCCAATCATCTTTCTTCCTTGTTTTAAACTGACCACACAAAGTGCAGAAGCTGATCTGCGTTCGTGCGATCCGGTTTAATTCTTTGGCTGGCCATGCAGAGGTACAGGACACTGTGCAGACACACCACGTGCATGTCTGTATTGGGTCATTGGTTTAGCCACTACTTCCCCAAACCAATCACAGCCTGCCCCTGGCACACACTCCCTCCTAATCACAACCTGCCTATTCAACACACGCCCAAGCACAATCTTCATCTTGCCTCAAGCTGAAAAGACTATGATGCGCAGGTACACTGTGTGTTTGCACAATGTCCTGTAAATCACCCCCACTATCAGGAAGAAAAGATGCTTGGTCCACTGACAAGATTTTTTTAACCTTGTTGAAAAAAAAAAAAAAAAAAGGGTAAGAAAGATAATTTTCAAAACATAATAGAGAATGCATATATATATATATATATATATATATATATATATATATATATATATATATATATATATACACACACACATACATATACACACACACACACACACATTATATATATATATATATATATATATATATACACATACACACACACACACACACACACATATATACACACACACATATATATATATGACCTGATAGAAGTATGCAGATTAGGACATCTGTTCTGCGTACTTGGTTGCGTAAAGTATGGTAGCCGTTTGTTCTAAAAGAAACCGGCGACATTCGGGCCCATAGTTAGTTACATAGCAGGTGAGGTTGAAAAAAGACACAAACCCAACCTGTGTGTGATTATGTCAGTATTACATTGTATATCCCTGTATGTTGTGGTCCTTCAGGTGCTTATCTAATAGTTTTTTTAAACTATCGATGCTCCCTGCTGAAACCACCGTCTGTGGAAGGAATTTTTACATCCTTGCTGCTCTTACAGTAGAGAACCCTCTATGCAGTTTAAGGTTAAACCTCTTTTCTTCTAATTTTATTGAGTGGCCACGTGTCTTATTAAACTTCCTTCTGCGCTTCTGCGGAAGTTTTGTCCCTATTGTGGGGTCACCAGTATGGGATTTGTAAATTAAAATTATATCCCCTCTCAAGTGTCTTCTCCAGAGAGAAGTTCAGTGCTCGCAACCTTTCTTAACCAATATCCTCCAGTCCCTATATTTGCTTTGCTGTCCTTCTCCGTACTCGCTCCATTTCCAGTACATCCTTCCTGAGGACTGGTGCCCAGAACAGGACAGCATATTCCAGGTGAGGCTGGACCAGAGTCTTGTAGAGTGGGAGAATTATCGCTTTATCTCTTGAGTTAATCCTCTTTTTAATGCATGCCAATATTCTATATCAGAAAAAAGGAATAAGGATTAATCCGCCACAATCCAAATTCCAACCGCTGCGCCGCATGAAACAGAAAAAACAAATAAAAGATAAATCCTAACAGCTGCCACTTAGAGAGATATAAATGGAGATAAGTGTTTAGGTGGTAGTCCAAACTGGACTGAAGCCTGAACAGTAGCGCTGAATAATGTCTTACAGTGATAAACCTAAAAAAATATATAAATACACAATCATACAATGACATATGTTAGAAAATGTGCAATAACCCACGTGACATGAGTGTAATATAGTGAACTAAAAAACGGAAACAGATGATAAACAAAACAAACAAATGATAAGGTATTGTTGTGATCAAAAATGTGCCACACTGCTCTAAAAAATGTTCCAGCAAAAGAAATAATCCAAAAAATGTGTATTATATTGTTAAGCAAAAAAATAGTCCTTTTGATGTGACCGTGATTCTTCTCAAAACAATAGTATAAACAATCTTCTTATCTTTCACCACACCGTTGTGCTCAATGTGCCACTCCCATAGGAAACTCACTCACCACAATTTTTGCCCGCACTTTCGTGTCAGGCAAATCAGCTTAAAGGATCTTAAACAGCGAACCGGTGGTCTTCCTTCATATTCCACTTAGTGTAAATAATATAGCTCCACATGTAAAAATAAAAGTGCTCCAATAGTGTGATAAAGTAAATAAACATTTATTGCACACTAAAATCAAAGCTTCAACCAATTCACTCACATTTGAACAGATATTAGCCAGCGAAAAATATGAATGATTTCACCACAGCAGATGTCACTCCAAACACTTCAACTCTGCAAATCCACTTCAAAGTATAAATATATACAGTGGTCACGGCGGACCCGAGGTGTATGTGATAGTGTGGTCAAAGTCTCACCATCTCCCCTCCGCCAAGTGTCCACAAATCAGGATAATCAACACCGTATCTCTGTTTAAGCCAAAGTTCTTGTTCACTGCAGATGAACGCCGCTTAGCCACGCCCCCGACATGTTTCGTCACAGATAGGACTTATTCATGAGGTTAAGAACTTTGGCTTAAACAGAGATACGGTGTTGATTATCCTGATTTGTGGACACTTGACCACACTATCACATACACCTCGGGTCCGCCGTGACCACTGTATATATTTATACTTTGAAGTGGATTTGCAGAGTTGAAGTGTTTGGAGTGACATCTGCTGTGGTGAAATCATTCATATTTTTCGCTGGCTAATATCTGTTCAAATGTGAGTGAATTGGTTGAAGCTTTGATTTTAGTGTGCAATAAATGTTTATTTACTTTATCACACTATTGGAGCACTTTTATTTTTACATGTGGAGCTATATTATTTACACTAAGTGGAATATGAAGGAAGACCACCGGTTCGCTGTTTAAGATCCTTTAAGCTGATTTGCCTGACACGAAAGTGCGGGCAAAAATTGTGGTGAGTGAGTTTCCTATGGGAGTGGCACATTGAGCACAACGGTGTGGTGAAAGATAAGAAGATTGTTTATACTATTGTTTTGAGAAGAATCACGGTCACATCAAAAGGACTATTTTTTTGCTTAACAATATAATACACATTTTTTGGATTATTTCTTTTGCTGGAACATTTTTTAGAGCAGTGTGGCACATTTTTGATCACAACAACAATACCTTATCATTTGTTTGTTTTGTTTATCATCTGTTTCCGTTTTTTAGTTCACTATATTACACTCATGTCACGTGGGTTATTGCACATTTTCTAACATATGTCATTGTATGATTGTGTATTTATATATTTTTTTAGGTTTATCACTGTAAGACATTATTCAGCACTACTGTTCAGGCTTCAGTCCAGTTTGGACTACCACCTAAACACTTATCTCCATGCCAATATTCTGTTTGCTTTGTTAGCAGCAGCTTGACATAGCATGCCATTGCTGAGCCTGTCATCTACTAGGATCCCCAGGTCCTTTTCCATCCTTGATTCCCCCAGAGGTTCTCCCCCCAGTGAGTAGATTGCATTCATATTTTTTCCACCCAAATGCATTATTTTACATTTTTCTACATTAAACCTCATTTGCCATGTAGTTGCCCACCTCATTAATTTGTTAAGATCTACTTGCAAGGTTTCCACATCCTGCAGAGAAGTTATTGCCCTGCTTGGCTTAGTATTGTCCGCAGTTACAGAGATTGAACTGTTTACCCCATCCTCCAGGTTGTTTGAATTAAATAGGATTGGTTCCAGTACAGAACCCTGGGGGACCCCACTTTTCACCCTGACCATTCTGAGTACTCCCCATTTATCACCACCCTCTGAACTCGTCCTTGTAGCCAGTTTTTAATCCATGTACTCACCCTATGGTCCATGTCAATGGACCTTACTTTGTACAGTAAACATTTATGGGGAACTGTGTCAAATGCTTTTGCAAAATTCAGATACACCACATCAACGGGCCTTCCTTTATCTAGATGGCAGCTCACCTCCTCATAGAAGGTTAATAGATTGATTTGGCAAGAACGATTCTTCATGAAGCCATGCTGATTACTGCTAATGATACAGTTTTCATTTCTAAAATCTTGTATATAGTCCCTTATCATCCCCTCCAAGAGCTTGCATACTATTGATGTTAGGCTTACTTTTCTAATTCCCAGGGATGTATTTTGGCCCTTCTTAAAATATCGGTGCTACATTGGCTTTTCTCTAATCAGCTGGTACCACTCCAGCTAGTAGACTGTCAGTAAAAATTAGGAACAATGGTCTGGCAATTACTTGACTGAGTTCCCTAAGGACCCTCCGGTGCAAGCCATCTGGTCCCGGTGACTTATTCATGGTAAGTTTTCCAAGTCTATTTCAAATTCTGTCCTCTGTTAGCCATGAGGGTGCTTCCTGAGATGTGTCATGAGGATAAACACTGCAGTTTTGGTTACTGAAGTCCCCAATTCCCTCGTGAAGACTGAGAAGAATAAATTTAATACCTTTGCTATCTCCCCGTCCTTTGTAACCAGATTTTCTTCTTCATTATTTATGGGGCCAATATGGTCTGTCCTCCCTTTTTTACGGTTTAAATACTTAAAGAATTTCTTGGGATTTTTTTTTTTCTCTCTTCCACTATTTGTATTCGTGTTCTATCTTAGCTGCCTAATTGCACCCTTACATTTCTTGTTGCATTGTTTGTAAAGTCTGAATGCTGACGATGATCCCTCAGCCTTGAATTTTTTAAAGGCCTTCTCCTTTGCTTTTATATGCATTTTTACATTGGCGTTAAGCCATCCAGGACTTTTGTTCGCTCCCTTTTAAAATGTATTTCCCAAAGGGATACACTGGCTAATGCCCTTATTAAATATGCTCTTAAAGCAAACCCATCTCTCCCCCGTGTTCTTTGTTCCTAAGATTTTATCCAAATTTATATCTTCTAGCAAGGTTTGTAGTTTAGGGAAGTTGGCTCTTTTGAAATTCAGTATCTTTGTATTCCCCTTATGTCTCCTATTTGTGTGATTAATACTGAAGCTTATTGACCTGTGATCGCTGTTTTCTAAATTGCCCCTTATTTCCACATCCGGTCTGTATTGTTGGTAATCAGTAGGTCTAGTAATTCTTTGTTTCTAGTTGGTGCGTCTACCATCTGACCCATGAAATTTTCCTGCAAGACATTTAGGAACTGGCGAGCCTTAAGCCTCATACACACGATCGTGGACCAACTTTCCCGTGGATTTTTGTCCAAAGGGCGTTGGCCCTAAGTTGGTATTGCATACACACGGCAGGACTTTTTCAGCCAACTTTCACCAAATCACTTGGTTTTTCTGCTCTTTACCGCCACCTTTGGTCAACTTCTGTAGGAACTGGCGAGCCTTAGACGAATGCGCGGTTCCTTCCGCCCAGCCTGTCTGGATAATTAAAATCCCCCATTATGACGACACTTCCCAACCTTGCTGCTAATCCAAATTGTGATAGGAGGTCCCTCTTCCTCCCTCAGGTTACAGGGCCTATAGCATACTCCCAGTATTATTTTCCCCTTTGGAGCTCTACCCATAAGGAATCCACCTCCTCCCTAGCTCCCTTAGTGATGTCATCTCTAGCATTCACTTCACTAACATTATTCTTGATATACAGGCATACCCCTCCCCCTTTTTTACCCTCTCTATCCCTGTGATAAAGGGAATACCCTTGAATGGTTGCTAGCCAATCATGAGAGCTGTTGAACCAAGTTTCTGAAATTCCAACAAAATCTAAATCCTTGTACAACAGGATCTCTAGTTCTTCCATCTTGTCCGCCAGGCTCCTGGCATTAGTAAACATGCCATGTAGTGTAGACCGGCCGCATACTGTCCTCTTATTAGGTGTTCTGAGATTGCAAATAGGACTTGTTACTATACTTACCTCGGGTTTATGTGCTTTAGTCAACCTACCACTAATGCCCCAATACTACCCTCTGGAATATGTTCCACGCTGACTATCGCTGCCTCTAGACCCCCCCCCCCCCCGTTGCCTATTTAAAAAGCCCCTCTAACTTTTCGGCCAGCTTCACTCCCAGCAGATCTGCACCCTACCTATTTAGGTGCAGCCCATCCCTTCTATAGAACTGGTGACCTACCGAGAAGTCGGCCCAGTTCTCCAGGAACCCAAACCCCTCCTTACTACACCAGCTCCTCAGCCATTTGATTACTTCCCTAATCAACCTTTCTAAAGTGGCTCAAGGTACCAGTAGTATTTCTGAGAATACTACCTTGGAGGACCTTTTCTTCAATTTAGCTCCTAAGTCCCTAAAATCGTTCTTTAGGACACTCCATCTGCCTCTGACTTTGTCATTGATGACAACGTGCACCATGACAGCCGGGTCTTCCCCAGCCCCTCTCAGTAATCTTTCCAGATCTGTGAGGTGCCGAACACGAGCGCCCAGTAGACAGCATGCAGTTCGGCTCTTCAGCTCTTCAGGTCTTTGTCACAGATTGCCCTCTGTCCCTCTAAGAATTGAGTCCCCTACCACCAGAATTTGTCTTTCCTTTCCCTTCGCTCCCCCCCACTCGTTCTTCCCCTGGCAGCTAGGGGAGTCCCTCAGCCCCAGCAGTGCTGGTCCCTGACTTATTGAGATGTTCCAGCACAGGATCGGCCTCCCTGGCACTTTCTCTCTACCCTTCCTGTCACCCATCTACTCTTTTCTAGTGCCCGCACCTCTTAGTCTACCCCCGCCTCTGTGCTGGCCCCTGCCGGGTACGTTCCTGGCTCTCCTTTAGTATGGAGGATATTCTCAGTGCTAACAGTTGCTTCCCTAGATTCAGAATCTGGGCTTCCAGGGAAACAATGTGCTTACATTTTGCACAGCAGTTTTCGCCCTCTATCAAGAAACGCATTCATGCTGCAAGTTGTACACCGAGTCCCATCTCCACACCCGGCACCCATCGTACCTACTAAATTAATGATGATTATACCCTGTCCAAATTAACTAACTAGCTAGCTTACTGACACTAATACTCAACAATACACTCGCAGCCCATGTACACTCGCAGTCCTTGTGCACTCGTGTATTCACTGCCCACAGGTACACACAATACTCAGGTACTAACGATCCACACACACTACTCAGATACACACAATACTCAGGTACTCCCAATACAAAAAGGTACTCACACTGTCAGTCAGGTTTTGTAGTTTGTGTGTGTCACTCTGCACAGCCACCCCCTGTAATCTGACACTAGCAGTCAGTCACCTTCAGTGCCGCCGCTTCACTAACCAGCCTCACTCTCCCTCCGGTCTGCACTTCGCTTACCCGCCACCTCTTCCCGTCAGCCTTCCACCTCCCAGTCCCGCTGGATGTCCACCCACCTCCTCTGTCCGCATCTTTGGGGCGATTACTGTCCTCAGTACACCTGCTCCCGAAAACCACAATGTCCTGCTCTGCCACCGCTGTAGGTCCCCGGGTCACTCACCCGCTGCTGCTCTCGGTCATGAGGGGGTCTGGTCCAACAGAACATGGTCTAACAATCAGCTTTTATCGAACCAGCATGCTGGAAAACCACCAGCTTCAGATCAGCGCTTGCAGCCAATGGCTGTGAGCGATCATCAGTGTGTTCTGGCAGGAAGGGACAGTCCCCCCTATAAGAAAACATCAGCTCAGCGGGTAGATTGACTCACGAACATCGCTTAGTGCAGCAATCTCTTTTTTTTCTTAAAGTGATACTAAAGTCTCAGTTTGTTTCTTTAACTACTTAAGCCCTGGACCATTTGGCTGGCCAAAGACCAGAGAACTTTTTGCGATTCGGCACTGCGTTGCTTTAACTGACTATTGCGTGGCTGTGCGACATGGCTCCCAAAAATTTTTCCCACAAATAAAGCTTTCTTTTGGTGGTATATGATCCCCTCTGCGGTTCTTATTTTTGGCGCTATATACAAAAAAACAGCGACAATTTTGAAAAAAAAAAAAAACGCAATATTTTTTACTTTTAGCTATAATAAATATATAAAAAAACTTTTTTTCCCAAGTTTAGGCCAATACGTATTCTTCTACGTATTTTTGGTAAACAAAAATCGCAATAAGCTTTTATTGATTGGTTTGCACAAGAGTTATAGCGTCTACAAAATAGGTGATAATTTTATGGCATTTTTATTAATAATTTTTTTTCTTACTAGTAATGGCGGCCATCAGTGATTTGTATCGTGACTGCGACATTATGGCGGACACATCGTACATTTTTGGGACCAATGTCAGTTATACAGCAATCGGTGCTATACAAATGCATCGATTCCTGTGTAAATGACACAGGCAGTTAAGGGATGTCCTAGGGAGCGATTTTAACTGTGGGGGGCGTGGCTACGTGTAACACGTCACTGATCACCGCTCCCGATTAGTGATCAGATTGTGATCAGTGACAGTGTCACTAGGCAGAACGGGGAAATGCTTGTTTACCTGAGCATTTCCCCTTTCTTTCTCTCCGTGAGAATCGCGGGTATCCCCGCAGACAGAGTCCGCGGGACCCGCAATCCTACTCACGGAGCTTGCGCGGGCGTGCTCCTGCAAGCCGCCTCTTAAAGGGCAACGTACAGGTACGTTAGTTTGCTTGTACGTGCCATTCTGCCAGAGTATATCTGCGTGAGGTGGTTGGCAAGCGGTTAATAACAAACATGTTATACTTCCCTGCTCAGTGTAATGGTTTTGCACAGAGCAGGCCAGATACTCCTTTTCTCGGGTCCCTTGCTGGCGATTCAGGCCCCTCCCCCTTTCCAAGTGTCCCCACAGCAAGCAGCTTGTTATGGGGGCACCCGAGCAGAGTGGCTGCTGTTTGTCCACTCAGACACGGATCCATGGTTCAGCCCGCCCCCTCTCTCTCCTCATTGGAGTGACTTTAAAGCAGCAGGAGCCAATGGCGCCGTGCTGCCAACTCGGCCAATGAGGAGGGAGAGGCCAGGACACTCCTGCAACATTGCTGGATCGAGATAGGCTCAGGTAAGTATTGGGGGGCTACTGTACACAGAAGGCTTTTTATCTTAAAGCATAAAATGCACCAAGATTTAAAAAAAAAAAAATTCTGCCTTTACAACCACTTTAAGCACACTGAGTTGAATGTAAAAAAAAAAAAAAACTCCCAGTGTGTGCCTAGCATTATTTTGTTTGAAGAGGTATATAAGCAAATTTTCTTGGCATCTTTTTTATGAAGTCACTCATTTGTGATACATCACATGCTGAGCAGAACCACTAGTCCTGTGTGGAAACTGAAAAGGTACAATGCAGCGGTCTGTATATTACCATAGTTAAAGCAGAGTTCCACCCATATAAAAGTCAGCAGCTACAAAAAGTGTAGCTGCTGACTTTTGTTAATCGGACACTCACCTGTCAAACGGTCCAGTGATGCAGGCGTACGGAGCCCCCGCTGCTCTCCCACTCCTCTCTGCGGCTCCGGCATTGTCACTGTGGGCACCCGGCTGTGGCTTCACAGCGAGCCGTGCTGCGCACTGTGACTGGCCGGGAAATCATCTGGGACCTGTGACGTGTCCCAGATGATTGTCGAGAGGGAGGGGGGAAAGGTGAACTTGCTTCTGGCACCACGGTTCCCCGGGAGGAATCGGGAGCTGGATCCCTCTAAAAAGAGGGTATCCCCTCCCCCCCCCCCAAAAAAAATGACATGCCAAATGTGGCATGTCAGGGGGTCACCTTCACTTAAAGCAGAAGTTCAATTTTTGGGTGGAACTCCGCTTTAAGCAATAGTAATGCTTTAAAAACATAAATGGGTAGGTCATTCATCTATGGGCATGGCGTGTAATGCAGAAATGGGATGTATTCATTAATCCTTTTTATTTTGTGGATGGAAAATGAGCCATGGCTTCTAAAGAAACATAATTAAGCTATGGAAAAGGTCAAACCAATCAAGTTGTATATTGGAAGTATATTTCATGTGTCTAATGTGCATTAAAATCACGGATATGTTCTCAATGCTCTTAACCAAATACATTCAAAAAAGCAAAAAAAAAAAGACAGCATGCAACGTACACTGTATAACCAAAAGTATTGGGACGTCTGCCTTTACATGCATATGAACTTTAATGCCATCCCAGTCCTAGTCCGTAGGGTTCAATATTGAGTTGGCCCACCGTTTGCAGCTATAACAGCTTCAACTCTTCTGGGAAGGCTGTCCACAAGGTTTAGGAGTGTGTTTATGGGAGTGTTTGACCATTCTTCCAGAAGCGCATTTGTAAGGTCAGGCACTGATGTGGACGAGAAGGCCTGGCTCGCAGTCTCGGCACTAATTCACCCCAAAGGTGTTCTGTCAGTTTGAGGTCTGGACTCCAAACTTGCTCATTCATGTCTTTATGGACCTTGCTTTGTGCACTGCTCCAAATCATTTTGTGGAGGGGAGGGGGGGGGGGGGTTTATGGTCCTGCAAGCAGCTTCTATGAGGCGCTTTCGGAGCGGTGTATACACCACTCCTAAAGCGCCCCTGCCCATTGAAATAAATAGGCAGCGGCGCCGAAGCACCTGCAAACCCTTTATTCAGCCACTAGCAGGGGTTAAAAGCGCCCCGCTAGCAGCTGAAAAGCACCTCTAAAATGACGGTAAAGCGCTGCTAAAACTTTTAGCGGCGCTTTACCGCTGACGCCCCGGCCATGTCAGTGTGAAAGTGCTGTAATTGAAAGTGAAATGTGGTTGCTATCAATAATTCTACCGCAAACATTATTGCTCTCTGCATGGGCCTATCAAGCAATCCCAGGACCTACAATGTTTTAGTATTTGCAAAGGATAGCTATACAGAATATACCAAAGAAACAACTTTGGTGCTTAAATAAAAAAAATACCTTCCATGTTAAAACTTTCCTGACAAGAGCGTGACATACATTTTATTACATATTGACAGCTCCTTCCTGTCCATGAGGAACATACTGTTAAAAAGCCAGCAGCCCAGACGTCAAAATGTTCTCAATGTCAACTCACTGACTTCATAAATGTCATGAAACTTTTACCCAAATTTTTGGGGAGTCACCTTTGACAGGGCTGACACAGTAGATGAGAGTTCCTACAGCAAAGACAGTTATTAAGAATAATTGTATTAAAAAATAAGTTTGCAAAGTAGTAATACCCATTCCATATATTTAATACTGCGTAAGTAGCAAAGCCTGCTTTGTTTTAAACAGAACTATCATACCAAGTTAACACTTTTAGATTAGATATTACATTTTGTTTTGCCTATATGTGACCTGTCAAGAATTAAAGCTGAAGTCCAGGAATTCAGCCACTCTGAAAAACGTGTACATACACTATGAATTAAGTCCAACAAGATGCATTCCACCACATGGACTTATCTTTTTTTTTTTTTTACCCTCTGCTGCCCATTCACAGAAGCCTTTGTATTTTGTGAATGAGTTCATCTAATACAACAGGACTGGGTAGAGGCAGGCATGTGTGGAAAAATGTGTGAAAATACATGTGCTCCAACTATGGTAGGGTGTGCATAGGGCCTAAAAGTGAAATTTGTGTGTTTACACAATGCCCCCTGAGCTGCATTACAACATCGACCATTGAATGTCTTCCTCCCATTTACAAATCTGGCCATATACTATGCAATCTGATTGTACAATCTCTTTACAATACCCTCTAGATTTACCAAAACTATATAATCGCCTGAACAATCTATAAAATTTGTATCAAATCAGTCAGGCCCTTGCACTACACTGTTAATGGTAGATCTAAAAGAGATTGTACAATCAGATTGTACTATGTGTGGGCACTATAAAAGGAAGAAGTAGGAAAGTGGGTGAAAATAAATAAAAAAGGTTGTTTAGTAATGAGGAAAGAGTGGTTCAGAGAGGTAAACATGCCCTATTCTGTGATGCAGTAAGGAAGACCATGTTGGGATATGAATTTTCTTAGATGGTCAAAGGACGCTACAGGAAGTCAGGGCTCAGAACGCATGTTTTTTGTTTGTTTTTTAAAGAGAGGGTGCAGACAGAAGGCTGCCAAGGACTAGGTAAGTGACATAAGCACATGGAGATGGCTTGGGCAGAAGAGACTTTGAAAAAGGTTTCTATTTATTGTGAAAAGTGAAACTCATATTGAGGGTGTAACATGTAACAAATCCACCTGCCCAGGCACCCCCTGGCTCCCCGTTGTGACAGGTGGCAGGGGATGTTCTCCCCCACTGCTCTTTTTATTACAACTCGCAAATAAATCACACAATAAAGATAACATCAAAAGAATTACAGCTTTATGTCTTTCATTACTGAGTACATGGAAGATTCTATAACAAGGGTGGTTGAACCATACAAGTAAGGAATGTCCGTATCATACAGAGAGAGTGATAATATAGTCTCCTGACTTACTGACTATCTAGGGATGTAGCTGTAAGAGGTAAGTTAGACCATGAACCCCAACATTGTATTGAACCTCTGCAGGGAGCCCTTATTAGAGAAGGGCAGTTGATATAATGGAAAGGCCAAGATGATTGGGTGTTTTTAGGTAAACAAACTATATTCACATTTTCTGAATACTGTATATGTCTGTCCAGGGCCAGGTGACATAAAGAGGGCCTGAGTGCAGGAAAACTGTTCTTCATTAGGTTATTCCTGAATATTTGCTAGAGCAGCTCTTTTTAAATGCTGGGAAAGTGAAAATATTTTTCTACATATGGGTGTAAGTAGCCCACCAAATTCTACAGCAAAAATGACAAGCAGAACATACACAGCAAGATACAGAGCACATTAATTCCTCTTTGAAACATCCATCCCCTACAGGATTTAGATGTGATGGCTATATTCTTTTTCTTTTTTATGCTTTCTTTCTTCTATTTTCATCTGGTGATCCAACCAGCTAGAGTGTAATTTTGCAAAAGCACAAGCTATCCTGCAGAATGTATCAGTTTACATGGATGACACAAACCATTTAAAAGTGGTTGTAAACCTGAGACGTGAAATATGAACAAAGCATGGCTTTCTATATAGTGTGTACTTGACTAAATTAAAAGCACCAAGTGTAATTTTTTATCTGCTGCTTTGTTCCTCTATCAGCATAAATCTCCTCTGACAAGTTTTCCTGACACCAAGAGAAAAATGGTGACAGGAAAGGGACCTCCAGCAGATTGACAGTCCCAACTCTGTTCCTGCGTGCTGTGTTAAGGGGAGGTGTGTCCCTGCCCTCCAATCAGCTCTCGGAGGTCGCCTCACTGAGCTCTGCAGAGTGTAACTTTAGCTCTCCGCCCCCTTTTTTCTCAACTCTCGAACAAGCTTTATAAATTCAGCACTTTGAACAGATGTAGAGAAGAGAAGACTGCAGATAGACAGATACAACTTATGTAGGAGGATTTATTTCATCTCTGTGTCTCATCTGAGAACAGACCTTTCACTGGGTATATGTAGGGTTTATAACCACTTTAACACTAGCAGGGATAATTAAAACAATCAGTTTTTATGTATTCATGTAAAACCTTTGTCCCAAAAGGAAAAAAAAGAAAACCGTTGCTTATAAAGTGTGAGCTGAAGTTTGGCTGCAATTTGTTAATGTATCTAAATCTGCTAAGATGCTACACTTGAATAGGTAAAGATAGAGAGCACAGTAGGTATAACGCTGCTTTGACAAATTATGTCTGATCATTTTGCCAGTGAGCCAATGAGGAGAGAGAGGGGGCGGGGCTGAGCTGCAGCGCCGTTCATAAAATGACACAGAGCAGTGGCTGGTGATCGCGCCTTTTCCGGTGCCCCCCATAGTAAGCGGTTTGCTCTGAGGGCACTCGGCAGTGAAAAGGTGCCAGGAGCGCCGGCCGGATACCCGAGAAGAGGAAGACAGAGGTTGCTCTGTGCAAAACCATTGCACAAGGCAGGGAAGTATAACATGTTTGTTACTTTAAAAAACAAAACAAAAAAACTTGCCTTTAATATCGATTTGACTTAATTTGAGTGCAATTAGGTCTCCTGACTTCCCAAACAGGGCTTTGCTGTGTGGCAAAGCTGTTTTATTCTCAGAGCTGAATGTACAGAAATACAGATCCCAGATAAGTTCTTGTGTATTTTATTTGTGCATTTAGAGATTTGCTTGGAGTTAGGCAATGGAGGTAGACTCTTTGTGCTATGATTTTACTAAGAAACAACACCAATGCAGCAAGAAATTCAGGCTCCCAGCATTCTCTAATACCCCGGCCACTCCCACAGAACGCCTATGTTCTCTGTTGAGGAGTGATTGGTATATTTTTACAATTATTGAAGACCTTAAACACTTGTAATGGAATAAGAATACAAATTCAAGCAGTATTTTCTTTTTTTTTAAGAAAGTTTGCAAGCCTATTCTGATAAAATATCGTTAGATAATATGTCTCAGGTCTGCAAATTGTAAGCACTCTTTTCCCCAACAAAGCATTAAATTCAGAGTCATAATTTAGTCCTGTGACCTTGCTAGTCAATAGCCAGCTTTAAAATAGAAAGCCTGACATTTCAGTAATAACAGAAGTGATCAAACGGAAATGTTCTAATATTCCACAGCTAAACAGAGCCATACATCATCATGAGAATCCAATACTAGCAGAAAGTCTGTGTACCAGCAAGTGAGGCACAGAGAGATGAGGTTAACAAAATAGAACACAGATTGTGTCAGTTTAATGTATTTCTTACACTAAGTGATTTTGTGCGATTAGCAGAAAAGTGAGACTGGTGTCAGGTCACATCTTCAGCTGAGTTGTAATGACTGAACAGCTCAGGGACACCGAAAAAAATATATGCAAGTGAATTTCGACTACCAGGTAAGGAGGAAAAATATCAACTGTTTTTGGGGAACAGCATATAACAATTTATACGGATTTTGATTGGCTATATATCCAGTTAGAGAGACAGAATTTTACTGTTTAAAGTGGAACTTCAGCCAAAATTATTGATTTACTTTTACAAAAAAAAAACAGAAGACCGAGACCACACATGCTTACAAATTAAATTAAACATTACAACACATTACATCATTTCCAAAGTTTTACTCTGTTGTCAGAGTTTTTTAACTTCAGTAACCTATTGATTTTCAATAGGAGACCAGCATGCAAAAAAATAAATAAAAATGGACCATCATTCATCAGATATTCGCATTGTGTTTACCAACAGTCGCTTATAATATGTATAACTCCTACATGAGTTCTTCAAATACAGGTAGGTTTTCTGCCCACCAAACCTAGAATTAAGAATGGCCAGGTGTAGCTGGTCACCTATTTATTCTTTAACCGCTTCAATACTGGGCACTTATACCCTCTTGCTGCCCAGGACAATTTTCAGCTTTCTGCGCTGTCACACTTTGAATGACAGCAGTGCTGTCCCCAAATTAAATATTATTTTTTTTCTCTCACAAATAGAGATTTCTTTTGGTGGTATTTAATCACTGCAGGGTTTTCCATTTTTTAATAAAAAAACGGAGGAACTGCCGATATGATTGTTCTTATCGTGCACAGAATCGCTGGCCGGAAATATTGATATCTGAATGGTGCCTGTAGCTGCACGCATCATTCAGATATCCCCACTCAATGTCAAGGACGTCATATGACGTTCTTGGTATTGAAGTGGTTAAAATTTCAAAAAAAAATAAAATAAATTTTTTACTCACCTCTAAATGCCTGTAGTCTGCCTCCTTCAGTGTCGGGCGTGACATCACTTCCCCTCGGCGCAGTCAGTCATCTGGGACACGTGACAGGTCCCAGATGACTGCGTGGCGTATCACGGATGGGTGCCCACAGTAAGAATCCCGGCGTCGCCGAGCGGAGTGGAGAACGAACAGGGCTTCGTTCTCCCGCATCGATGGACCCCGGGACAGGTAAGTGTCCAATTATTAAAAGTCAGAAGCTGCAGTATTTGTAGCTGCTGACTTTTACTTTCTTTTTTTTTTTTTTTTTTTTTTAAGGGGCACCCCACTTAAATCATGATTTGCAAACACATTTTTAAAATTTCCTCTTCAGAGATACAGGGACATCTTACTTTTAATTCTGATAAATATAAGAACATTTTTTTACAGCATTGTGAGTGACAGAGGTAGCTGTTTTGATTACTACTGCTGTACAGTTCTGACATTTAAAAAATATACTACTAGGAATCACAAATACCCATCTACTCCGATTTCCATACATGAATGACAATTGTAGGAAGTGACATCCCCTACCAACTACCAGTTCATACACGCGCCTTTAACAACATGTGTTATACTATAAGGCTTCATGTACACGGGACGTTTTCACAACCTCTCCTGAACGATTTAACTTGACAGATAGTAATCCACGTTTAAAACAATGTCATTTTTGCCGCGTTTACATGCCGCATTTAGCCATGTTGGTGTTTAGAAGCATTTAGAAAAAGAAAAAAGTTTTTTTTTTTTTTTAAACAGACAAAAATGA
This sequence comes from Lithobates sylvaticus, assembly GCA_028564925.1. NCBI lineage: Eukaryota > Metazoa > Chordata > Amphibia > Anura > Ranidae > Lithobates > Lithobates sylvaticus. The sequence continues at coordinate 307,468,109 of CM053028.1, read as the reverse complement.
AAAAAAAACGCATGTAAACGAAACGCGGTTTAAAGCGAGTTACTGTGTTTAGAAGTGTTTGGCGCTTTGCCTCTAAACTCCGCTTCAGAACACATTTTTTTCCGTTCCAAAAAAAGCCTCTAAACTCAACTGCCTAGAAACGACTATAAAATGTCCCTGTGTACATGTACTGATAAGATAACAGAGGAGATTTCAGGAGCAGTTGAAAAAAATGCCCAACTGCTTCTAAACATCCGTTTAGCAGCAGCAGTGTACATGAGGCCTAAAACATTCCCCCGACAATCACTAACAAACATAATCCAAGCTTGATTGCTTGGCTAGGCTCTCTGACATCGACCAATAAAAATTCTGGTTCCAGTGTTCCAGCCAAACAAAAAAACTGGACACTTCAGCTGTCCGTTACCATGTTTAGTACTTGCATGCCACCTGATGGTGATAAAGTTCAAATGAATATGTGGATATTAAGCTTTCCTAAGACCTTATAAATATTTTACATCATCTTAAATATTTATTAGGTGCTGCTATGTAACAGTGGGTACACATGTACTTATTGTGTTAACATAGCACGCAAGTACAGCAAATAACTGTCAGAAGCATGTGTTAAATTTACATTCAAGATTCTAAATGAAGCATAACAGAAAGTAACAATTATATCCATAACATGTCAGAGGGACTGTCAAACTACTTTATCTGACCAGTGGTCTCATTCGTGTAACAAAGGAGAGCCGTCTATGCTGCCCAATTACACAAATCAGCCTCTTCCTCTTGGATACATGTATTCTAGTAACAACGGTTATTTATCCAGGTAGCGGTATAGTTCATAATATTTTGTCACATTTAGCTAGACTTTTTCTGTAATGTTGACGTTTTGGAACTTCTAAGAAGTGGATTGAAGAAGCTATAAAGAAAGTCATCAACATTACAGAACAAATTCAGTTGAATGTGACCAATTATCAATAGCTGTATTTGAGCAATGTATGGGAAAAGCCCGCTGGCTAACCTGGTAACACAGTTTCCCTTAAACTTACTTGCAAACTTGACAGCCCTCCTAAGGAAATGTATCATTTGTACAATGCCAACTAATCAACAAGAGTCATTTCTGATCAATTTGTTTTTTTTTTCCTAACAGTTACAACAAGTTAACATATCAAAACACACACACACAGAATGTCCAAGATGTATACATTAGGGATGTACTACAAAGACACTATAATTGCGTTCACAAACGAACCCTTTTTCCCTGCATTGTTGTACAGCGACAGCAGATAATTCGGGCTGGGTTCAAACTAATGCAATTGCAGTTATCGCATGTGATTTGCACTGCATTCCTGTGCGCATTACATGCTATGTCTATGCGGTGCGATTTCAGCCATAGCCTGAAATCGTATCACATTCACACCAAAATGGTGCAGGACCCGTACTTTCTGTCCACACTGGAATCGAATCACATGAAAGTTCAGACCCATGCGATCCGATTTCATAGTTCCCACTTGCTTCTGTGAACCGATTTGGGGATGTCATTAACTTTATATTGACACCCACAGTGGTCCGCAGAGTGCAGGGTGAACTGCCTGCGATTCTGATGCGGTGCGGGAACAGAAATCGTTGCGGTTCCCACATCACACCAGTGTGAACCCAGCCTCAAGCTTGCAAATTTAAGCATGCAGCTACAATATTCTATTTATAAAAACAGAACATGAAACATGAAACTTGACACATATACAATTTCCAGTCTAGAATAAAACCATATCACCTGTAAAATCTGTGGGGGGGGGGGGGGGGGTGTTGTACATCACACAGCACAACACAAAATAATTTTTTACGTTGGAATTCATAGCAGTTTATAAACCACAGAACACCAGCTGTAGTCTTTAGTGAGTACATCCTTTGTAGACAAAACTTTGATTTTACATGCAAAAGGGTATTATCGGTCAGTTTAAACGATGTACATGCTTAAAAAGAAATTTAGCCCTTGTCCCCTACTGTGCCAGTCTGCTTATTTAAAGAAGCTGTTGGCATATGTACTCCTGTGTATGCAATTTCTTATTACTTTCAGTTACTAAGACACAACAGAGTGTAACAGAACTACCACCTTACAGTTGTCACCAGGACAGTCCCAATTAGAGAATTTCCCCCTACTCAAGTTTCGCAAACTACTAAAATGTCAGATTTGACCTTGCTTCCTCCAAACAGGACATATACAGCAAAAGAAACCAAAGGCTCCAAACCTTTCTGTCAGGAAGGCATTAGCCCTAGTACAGCTGAAGCCTTTAGATGTCCACAGGTGCCCGTCCTGTGCATAACCGTGCGCAAATGCGCACGCACCTGCCGATAACGTTGGCATCAATTACATTATTTCAGCTGCAGCAGAGCTATTAGCCAGTGATGTCTGATCTGCAGCTGTTACCCGTGTTCCTGCATCCGTTCCTGTATTGACTCCAGTTTTTGACCTGGCTTGCCTTGACCTTGCTTGAATGCTTTCTGCCCTGACCTTGGCCTGTCCCTGGATTCGCTCTGCCTCCTGTTCATCTGACTGATTCTACATCGCTGACCCCTGCTTGTACCCTGACCATTCTCTGCCTGCTGTCTACGCCTGTATCTGACCTGGCTTCTCTGACCTTGCATCCAGTTATTCTCCAACTCTATTCTGCATGCTACCTGGTCCCTGCTGGTTCTTCACCTGCTGAGTGTTGCCAATCCTGCCGCAACAGCCACCTGCTAGATGCCTGTCAAGCATCTGCCGCCTGCCCAGTCCTGGATCTGCTGCCATCTATTGTTCCAGTGGTCCGACCTGTTCGTGGCGACGTGCCTGTTACCTGCTGCCACAGCTGATGGGACAGGGTGAGGCAAAATAAAATCAGAGACACTGTTCTTTCCAAAAGCCAAACCCCTAGAGAGCAGTACTCTATCTTCTCCCCTATCTACCTCCCTCTTTGAAGCCCCCTTTGTTTCAAGGTTAACCCTGACCATTCTGATAAACACTCTTAGTAGTAGAGAACCTCTTCATCCAGATTTGTAGGCACTTTTTACTGTATAAGACAACATGGCTTCTGATAAGTTGAAGCTTACTGGCTTTGTATTCCTTGTCAGTATTGGAATGTGAATAAAAAAACGTAACGGAAAACTCTTACAGGTATATGTGTACTTCTCTGATAGTTATGTGACAACATAAAAAAAAAACAAAAAAAACTGTATAGTGCATAGTAAGTCTTTTTTTTTTAATCATTTCTCAATAACTTACTGGTTATTTTTAAGAAAACCCTTTAAGAACTTACTTATTACCAACACATTGTACATACAGGAAGGACAACTGAATAATGAGGAGTCTGAAATATTTCTATGACATATGGGAATTTCAGGCAATAAAAGCTATAACCCTTCCAAAAAATAGTTTACTTTCCAGTGACCTTTCTAAAGCAGGATCGCAAGGTATTAAAAAGGATCAATCATAACAAAATGATTTACCATTAAAGAACAATGGGAATACAACATAGCTTTCTGGTAGAAAAGTTATCAAAATTTTCTATGTCGGGTCAATATATTTACAGCTTAATTTATTTAGAATTTGGTATTGCAATATAGTTCTACATCTTAACTTTAATGTCCTTGCATTACATTTTATACCAACAGCTCCATAGACTAAAAACGCATTTCAAAGCTTTTTCTTGTTTACAGATTTCAATGCAGGTGTATTATTTTGCAAAAAGGTGTGTAAACATGCACTGGGGTTAGATCCGTAACCAAAAATAAAGTGTATACACAGCTCCTGCTGATGTCAATCAAATCTGGTGAGGAGGGGCGGGGGCAGGGCCAAGCCAAGCTGTGTGTGTCTGTGGATGCACAAAGCCCATCTTGAGAGCGAGCCCACACGTCTGCCTCCATAGCAAGTGGCTTTATATGGGGGCAGACACAGAAAAGAAAAAACAGAGAGTGTCAGTGGGGGACCCCAGAAGAGAAGGTTTAGGGCTTCTCTGTGCAATACCGTTGCACAGAGCAGGTCATTATAATCCCGTTTATTATTTTAATAAAAAAAAAAAAAAACAAGACTTTACAACTGCTTTAACTTTTTCATTGTTTGTTGCATCTCAGAGCTGCTGATATTTTGCAGACTTTTTGTAGCGCCTTCATATCCACATGCATGAACTCAAGCGAATGCTGCATGGCTTTTTTTAGGGCATGTTTCCTGATGGTGACATGCCTGCATGTGTGTTATAATGGCCACCTATAGTCTCCCATTGGAAGCTCTGAAAGGGGGACAAAGCATGAGTACAATTGGGAGACAATGACAGAGTGCTGTCAGCCTATAACAGGATGTGCCTGAACATGGATGTTCCTGGCAGGATCACAAGTAAAAACTATTTAAAATTACATCAACGTGTTAAAGACTATATAAGGTATATATACACTTTACATTTAATCATAACAGAAAAGTCAAAAATGGTGTAACAACTTAAGCCTTTAGTAGACATGAGTTACCTGCCATTCATTCATAAAACGCAAGGAATGAGGCAAAGAGGCATTGTTGAGAGAGAGCAACAAGATCAGCTCTAGGCAAGTCCTGGATGGGAACGTCAATGTATGAGCTCCAGTTTCATTCATCCATTTATCCTCAAGCCTAGAAAGATATAGAAATAAAAAATCATGATATATTATTGGACTACCTTGAAATAAATTACAAATCTTCCACATATGTTTATCAACCTTCTGCCACCAGAGTAACTCATATTTAGTGTCAAGAAAAATGGGCATTAATGCCCAACCACTGTACATATGCATCCCTAGAGACATGTGGTTATATGCTGAATGAGTACCTATTGAGCGCTCCCAGCCTACAGACTGAGCTGTCACCAATAGTTCCTTTAACTGGGACAGGCTGTGGATCATGTGACTATTGTGAGAAACCATGTCACCTCCTGAGCAATAAAGCCCACTTAAAGGGCCGTAAGAAGACAATGTGAACAGGTTAATGTAATTAATCAGTAAACTCTAAGTTAAAGTGGAACTCTAGGAAAAACTTACAGGTTTCCTTTTCTGGAGTGTCACCCGCATGGGTTTCTTTTCACCTCTCTGGAAGCTCATGGTACAAAACAAAGTTAAACTCACATTTATGTCCTGGATGATATCAGGACTGGAAGTCAAGGGAAATGTTCACAATGGGGAGACGGACAGCAACAGAAATCAGACAAAGAACATAACCATTGCCTGCTCTATCCAATGTAACAAATATGATCTTTTTACATACCAGTAAAATCTGTTTCTTGGAATACAGTATGGGACACAGAATATTTAGTCTTTACTATAGGTTATATGCAGTTATCTTCTTCAGGTGACTGAAGAATGGCAAATTAATAGGCCACAAGGACAATCCCCAAATGTGTGAACCAAAGACCAAGTAGCAGCCTTGAAGATCTGAAAAACAGATTGCTTGATTTTGAAAAGCCCACGAATAATGGATCTGTGGAATGTTCTTTAGACTATAGGCTTAAAAAAATGACTTGTCTAAACCTCCTAGCACTGGTGGAACAGGAAGCAGGGAGGCTTTTGCAAAAGCCTGCTAAAAGAGAAAAGAGGGGATCTGGCTGCCTATACAAGACAGTGGCCAAGTGTTACATGTCAACTGGATGTACTACGTCAAGACAGTGGAGAAAAATGAGTTTAAATGTTGGAACAGAATATAGGAAAATTAAAATGCAAGGAAGAGACCACCTTAGGGAGGAAAGAGGCTTTAGGACTCAGAGCAACCTTGTCCTTGTGCAACACTAGAAAAGGCTCCTTACAGGCTAAGGCTGCTAATTCAGGGACCCTCCACATAGAGATGATAGCACAAGAAAGGTCAGATGAGAAAATATCTCTAAATAGGTTAGACGGACAGCTTCTGTAGAGCTGAAGAACCATATTAAGGTCTCACAAAGACACAGGGGAGCATACCAGGGGATAGATTTGCAACCCCTGCACAAAGGCCAAAACTGAGGAATGAGAGGCCAATGGTTTGTGAAATAGTACGACCGAGTCTGAAATTTGCCCTTTGAGAGACCTCAAAGCCAGATGCCGATCAAACTCCAGTTTGCAGTCCTTGGAAATTACATTCTGGACCCGACTTCTGAGATTCTTGGGACCAACAGACATTACCCCACTATGAAAAGTGCAGGCACCCTATCACTGGGAAGAGAACTTGGAATGAGCCATAGCCAATTGGGAGGTCCTTGTCATTCTACGAAAGAATGTTCCCAACTTAAATTTGGAACTAGAAGTATGAGGGGGACGAAATTCATTTTTCCTAACCTCATGAGTAGAAGACCTATTAGTAGAAAGTGGAGTCTTCTTTTTTTTGGAGTGAGTACTCTTAACCCATGATCCCTTTGATAAATATCAAAAAGAAGGCCAAACAGGTGTCCACCTTCAAAGGATAGTTGTTTTAGGAATCTATTACATTAGTATTCTGCTTACCAGCTTTTACACCAAAGAACTGTGTTCATTTGTGTGTATGAGAGAAAACACTTCTTGGAGATCTGGCCAAGTATACCTGCCAAGCCAGTTATGTAATTTACTGTTGACTGAAGCATCTGTTATGTTGGAACTAGGATCTTGGGTCATACATATGGTTTAGCCAGAAATGGCATGGAAAACTGCCTTAACGAGGGCCTCTAACCTCATATTCTTTAAACAATAGATTTTCCTTGCAGTGTCAACTACAAGAATTTTTCACTTTTACAGAAAACCTCTTAATAGGGTATTGCTGTGCAAAGCATTTAGAAGAAGTACAATTTTTCTTTGGGTGAAGCTGGTCCCTGTTCTGGACAGGTTTCTGGATTGAGTGAAGTGGGAAAATCTAAGCAAGTTTTGAAAATTTTAGGGAACCCATAATGAAAGACCTTAGGACAAACCGACTAAGACTGCTCTAATGCTAGACAGGAGCATACAGCGTCAATAAGGGTAGCGAAGTTAGTCTTATGTTTAAATGAAATTTCAGCTGTAGGCATCTCATCCAGAACTGATTTCTCTGCAGGGGAGGGGTAACTTCCTCACCTACTACCTCCTTTAAAACAGTTTCTGCCTTGAGAGCAAAGTTTAGACTCAGTAGGGAAGACTGAAGGTGAATTCTTGTTACCACTGGTATCCTTATAAAGGCCTGAAATTTTGCAAATTAAATCAGACACTGTGTGAGCAAAATCCTCTCCTGATAAAAAGGAGGAAGGGTGCGCTGCTAAGGAGTCACTGAAGTGCCCAGAGAAGGCAGGGAGTCAGATTGGGGGCAATCGCGTGAAAAGTGGGTACTAGTGCCCTGTGGACACAAACTTCCACACCTCTTGGAATCACTGGCCGAATCTTGGCTTATGAAGTTATCTTACTTTTTCTTCGCCTCCTAGGTATACCCCTATAACCCTACCCCACACCATGAGTCCTCAGTTTTGTAGCAATGCAGTGTAACATAGGGACAGAGGGGAGGATGGCCTGTGCTCTAAACTGAACTCCAAGATATGGAATTTATAGGCAAGTCAAAATTCCTTTTATCCTAATTATACAGTACAGGACACCAGCTGTATACTCACAGACCCTGGGATGCCCCCCAGCAATGAACAAGAAGGACGAGCAACACAAAAGAAAACAGAAGTGTGCCAACAGGCCAGACAATAACAAGGATCAACAGACCCAACTCAGAGTGCTGCCACAAGAAAGTTGTGGCCAAAAACTACATCCACAGAGGACTAGATGTCCACTGCCACTATCCAATCACCTAAGGGAACCAGCCTATAAACCCAGGGTCTAAAAATATCAAGCATGTGTCATATACTGTACAGTTAAGTATAAACTTTTAGATTGGTTTCCACTTATACACAGATTTTAGTGTATTAAATGTATTTTACTTTCTTCTGCAATAAATATACTATATACAGTAATTATATAATTCAAAGCCTGTATAAAACGTAGCAAAGGGTAAAAAAATATTAATGAATCAAGTCATATTTACCAAGATGCTCATTTCACAATAAAAATGTGCAGAAACAGTGTGTTTTATCAGTACTGCCAAATAGACAAAACTGAACGGTACTGTCCCTAGTGCACCACTGACCTTAGCAGAGATCTCTGGGGGGTCTGGATTATTTTATGTGACCATACTGACAGTGTCTGTTGGACACTTTAACAAGCTTACAGGATAACTGTATAAATCTTCAGATGCACTTTGGGGATATGTATGGTTTCCTAACATTGCATTGTCACGTGGTATCTACCAATGCTTTCAATCTCTGGGTACACAAAGTCTTAGAGACACAGAATAACAAAATAAACCAAAAGCTTTTAATAAGAAAAGAGAAAAGCAAATTGGTGTCCAATAACGCTTGAAAATCTGTTTGTGACAAATTTTCACAACATAACCAATGCAAGACACATAAGTAATGTAAGCAACAGCTGAACAGATACGAAGCTTATTTATCCTTGGCCAGTTACTGAAGCAATTCAAAATAGCATTTGACAAGTTACCAAATACAGGGATGCTTATTGCTCAAATAAAACGTGAGGTCCCATGTACATTTGTGCATTGTGGCAACGCGCCTGCTCTATTCATTCTGAACGGTACCTCTGCACATTGTACAGTACGGTCCAATGCATATAACCTGTTGTGTTTTTTTTCCCCATCCATTGTGGTGCATTGACAACCCATTCATAATGAATAAAATGCCTTAACACAAAGCATGTTAGTGTGTGCCATAACATGCATTAACTCATGTACATTGTCACACTGCAATAAAATGGGCCCTGAAAGTTAGAAGGGTTAAAATGTTAGAAGGAATGCGACTTCACCTTTGATATGTCCAAACAGAAATTTTATTAGACCAGAGAACAGATAACATTTCTTAAAAATACACAGTATAATGTATGATAGCTTTTTAAACTTTAGATTTAATATAGCACAACAGACTATAAAAAACGTGTAACTGGCATTGTGTACAAAATTCTATTTAACAGTTTTTAATGTAATCCATGCCTAAGGCTGTGGTTAACCACTAGTCATTGGTTTATTGGTCTGCACAGATCAAATCAAAATTAATGTCAAACAAAAATAAAAAAATATAAATTGCTTTGATTCTCGTTCTATAAATATTTTTGCAATGTAATAAAAAAAAAAAAAAAATGAAAACAAAATACTAAAAGAAAATCCCTTGGATTTTGCCAGCAAGTTTAGTCTAGAGGTACAGCAGCACTTCAAATTAGGTCATTAACCTGCTTCAACTCAAAAATCAGATAGGAATACAACTCATAGAAGAGAAGCTTCATACATGAAAAAGTGCCTAAAAATGATGTTAAGGTTATACAAATAAAAATCAAATAGGTGTTATGAAAATTGCATAATGCAGGAGATGTTTTGAAAAGCTGTCACAAGCCATACAGAATTTAGCTATGAGCTCCTTAGCTACTGGATGGAAAGCACTATCACAAATAAGAAAACGAGCTGAACATCATAATATCAGCTGAAACAAGTATGGGAAACCAAAGTGTTTTTGAAGATAAAACATCTGCTTTGTCATTCATGGCAGTTACAGTGATAAACCAAGGTCTCTGCAATGAATATGGTTGGCACCAACAATGCTGCTGTTTGATCAGCTTTGTGTACAGGTACAGAACAATCCATTCTCCAGCAGAAGCTGGGACCTGGCTTTGCAACTCTATAATCAGTATCACACCAGAATGTGTTGGACAAAACCTTTATATAAATAAATTATCATAATGAAATTTCTTCAGCATGCCACCTATTGATTTGGGAAAAACACATCCCGCTCCATGAGCTAAAAATAAAACCTTGCCCTTTCTAAGTCTTGTTCAAAGCTTGTACTAATGAAATATTCAACAGAGGCTGAAAGAAAGACCAAAACAACTCCCCCATCAAGGTACAAAATTAATCTTTTCTATTTGCAAAAGAACAACTATATTTACATTACTTCTCTCTGCCTACATTTTTTCCCACACTCCCACCTTACCAAAGTAAAAAGTAATGAAAGCAACTATGAATTTTGTTTTGATTTAAACAATAACGTGGCCTTCTGGGTTGCATATTAGTGGGTTTAAAATATATTTACATAAAACCAATTCCAAAAGATACTATATATTCAGAGGCAGTTGAAAACTGATTTTTTTTTAACAATTAAAAGCTAGACAAGCTGTTTAATTGTAAAACATTTTCTTGTTGACATTGACTTTTGATTAGATAATATGCAGTATCACGAACCACAAAAGAAGAAAAAAAAAAAAAAAGCCACTCTCCTAATTAGAACAGAATTTTTGACAAAAGAGCTGACTCAGGCTGGGTTCCCCGCATCTAATTTGCAATAACAGGAGATTTTGACTGTCTCTCTATGAAGCCAGTTCCCATATTTCTACTGCGGCTCTGTTGCGAATATGCACAGGAGCCCTATTCGTCTTTTGGTCCATTTCAGGTCCGAAATCACCCAAAATTTGTGCTGAAGTCAGACCTGAAACGGTGAACAGGGACCCACCGGACTCCTGCTGTGAGCCACATGCGGCGGTAGTGTGAACCCAGCCTCAATTGCTGACATAGTTTGTTTAGTTGACTTAAACAGCAATTTTAGAATCATTACAAGTATGAGGCAATATCAGGAATTTCTCATTTAAACAATCTAGGGTTCTTTCATTGGTGGTTTTAAATCCAAAATTCAGAGGTACAAATTTAGGTTTTCATAGGACTGCTTAGGAAAAGTTTTGTCACAAAAAAAACCCCAAAAAAACACAACACTCTCCAATTCAGATCACATACTATATATTTAAGGAAGATATTAGTTAGTTAATAATTGTGTTATTATTATTATTTTTTTTACAAAATGCCAAAGACATTTTTTTTATGATAATCCTGTATTTAGGACAATCTGTTTTCAAAGCATCCGGTAAGAAAGCCCAGCACTGAGTGCATGCTTGCTGGGAGGTTCTATTGTCCACCTCCAGATCAGGGATATGCTGACATTTCTCACACACATGTAAAAATCTTCTTTTTTTTGCTAGAAAATTACGTAGAACCCCAAATATTATATAGCTATCTTTATATATATATATATATATATATATATATATATATATATATATATATATATATATATATATATATATATATATATACACATACACATACACACACACACGCACATATATATATTGTATATTTTGTTTAAGCAGAGGCCCTGGAAAAAATGGTTGTTGCTGCAATTATTTATGTTGCACGATACTTGAACCAGGTTTTTTTTCTTAAAAATACACTTTTTTAGTGAACCCAAACACAATATAGTGCCCAATGTTCATTAAAATGTAAAAGATGTTATGTCAAGTAAATGGATACCAAACATGTCTCCATTTAAAAGTGGGTAAGCCCGTGAAATGGTGCCAAACTACGGTACCTAAAAATTTCAACAGGCAATGATTTAAAAGCCTTTATGGGTTACTAGTTTAAAGTTGCACAGGAGGTCAGGCACTAAAAATATTGCTCTCACTCTGACGTTCGTGGCAATACATCATCTCACATGTGTGGTACAATCACCGTTTACATATGCGTATGGGACCAATGCGCATGAGCATGGTGGAATGTTGGAGCATTACATTTTTTTTTTTTACACTGTACCTTTTTCTTTTTTTTGTTATAGAACTTTACTGCTTCTACAAGGGATGAACAACATTCCTTGTGATAGCATGGGCTGTAATTAATCCCCTTTATGGAGAGATCTGTGGTCTCTGAACCGCTTCCCAAGCGCATCACTCAGATATACTGCGGCAGCAGGGCACGTACAGGCAGATTAACGTAACTGTACATTGCCCTTTAGGAGGCGGCTTGTGGCACGCACCCGCCGGGAGCTCTGTGACCGTGGGTCGGAAGAACGGGATACCCGCGATCGTCTCACGGTGAGGAAGAACGGGGAGATGCTGATGTAAACAAGCATTTCTTCATTCTGCCTAATGACTCTCACTGATCACGCTCCCTGTAATTGGGAGCAGTGATCAGTGATGTGTGACACACAGCCCCTCCCCCCCCCACAGTTAGAATCACTCCCTAGGACACACTTAACCCCTACAGCGCCACCTAGTGGTTAACCCCTTCACTGGCAGTGACATTTTTACAGTAATCAATGCAATTTTTTAGCATTGATCGCTGTATTACTGTCAATGGTCCCAAAAATGTGTCAAAATTGTCCGATGGGTCCGCCATAATGTCGCAGTCATGATAAAAATCGTTAATTGCCGCCATTACTAATAAAAAAAATTATCACAAAAAATGCCATAAAACTATTCCCTATTTTGTAAACGCTATAATTTTTGCGCAAACCAATCAAACGCGTATTGCAAATTTTTTTTACCAAAACTATGTAGAATACGTATCGGCCCAAACTGAGGGAAATAAAAGTGTTTTCTGGGGATATTTACTATAGCAATATATATATATTTTTTTTTTTTATTATAGCAAAAAGTAAAAAAATTGTTTTCAAAATTGTCGTTATTTTTTTGTTTATAGCGCAAAGAATAAAATCAATACAACCAAAAGAAAGCTCTATTTGTGGGGAAAAAAAATGACCTCACTTTTGTTTGGGAGCCACGTCGCAATTGTCAGTTAAAGCGAAGCACTGCCGAATCGCAAAAAGTTTTCTGGTCTTTGGCCAGCAAAATGGTCCGGGGCTTAAGTGGTTAAACCCCATATCTCTCCTCTGGCCTCGAAAGCATCTGATCAGATTAAACCTTACCCCCGTCATCCAACTGCCAAAACCTGTGCAATAGAGGCTTTAGTATTCTCCCAATGTCATTATGTAAATTATGTTGCATTCATACACAAATGCTAAAGAATAATCTTACAGTAGGAGTGCCTGCTCTTCACGCTGATATTAGCTTGTTACATAATTACATAGTTAACTAAGAAACTAACATTAAGTAACCCATCCACCATAATTGGCCATCAAAAAAGGTACAGAACATGGTTAATTTAGTAGTAATAAAAGACAAGTTCATCAAATTCAACCTCTTACAAACACCATGAGTCTCTAAAAAAAGGCAAACATCAGCACTTTAAAGTAGCTTTAGCCAGATTTGTCTCTTATGGGAAAAACTCACTTCATAACCTATAATTAGTTGCATCAATTATCCAAAAACAAACATTTCCCTACTATAATTTTACTAATTATTAATTGACCAATCTTTTCAGTTATGCTGCATAAAGCAGGGATTTTTAAAGCATAACCACGATCAAAAAGTAGAGCAAAAATGAACACTCTATTAGCAAAAACTAAATTTCTTTCCTCAAATGTTTCTTGCCTTTCTGAAGCACTTAAAATAAAAAAAAATATTTGCCAAAACTTTGCTGTCCTTGGATAAACTCAAACATATCAATTCAACATTAAATGCATCATTTTTTTCAAACTAAACATGCCCAATAGGTATGACATTCTTTTTTATTTCATTAAAGCAGAGCTCCACCCGATTTGAACACATATATGTAATATTATCTGCTGACATTCCTCTATACGAAACGGTATTTTTTTTTCTGTACCTTTTTTATTTTTCTTGCTGACATCCTGCACTTCCGTTCCTCCAGATCTCGGATATGGGCGGGGATATTACGGCTATTTCGTAATATCCCCTATCCCGCACTGTCTCCTGGGAGCTTGTGTCATAGTTCCCAGGAGTCAGTGCGGCGGCCTGGCCTGAGATATCTCAAGACTTGGAAACCGAACGTGACGTCATTACGACAGTCACGTTCGGAGGGCGCCGCTCTATCTGCCATCACAATGGGGCGGGACTTACGATGCCGCCGCCCATTGTGATGGCAACAGGAGCTGCTGACGGCGCTCCTATGGTGATCGTACTGCGCATGCGCGAGATTTTAAGAACAGGCGTCACTAGATCCCGGAAGAGAATGCCTGTGGGCTTCACATGCCCACAGGCAAGATGAAGACCACTGTAAGACACTTTATAAAGTGTTTTTAGATTGGAAAAAACTAACGGCACAACTACTAGAAACGGGACACGTGAGTAAGTCATTTACTATTTAAGTTCTTTAATAATGACACTTAAAAAAAAAAACGTCAGGGGCAGTGGAGCCCCGCTTTAATGTAGTTGACTGCCTGGGGTTGGCCCGTATAAGCAATTGAGTTCAAAAGTATGTATATCAAAAATGTGGTGTTTAATTGCTCCCCAAAAGTAGTTAAGGGCTGGGGCAGCGGTACAAGGTCTACAAAATTAACTTTGTAGTAACTAGTACCCCCCCCCCCCCCCCACTATTTGCAATCCACACATCAAACTACTGATGTGCAAACTTAATAATCACAAAAAAGTCAGTGACTCGGTTTAGTAAGAAATACACATATATACTGTAAGTAGACTTTGAAAATCATCTGTGAAACTTTCTTCTTTTACCATAATCACTGTGGTCCATATGCACAAACGACTCCACGACACTCCCAGTACTCAGTGCCTTTGGTCACTCATCAACCTTTTTGCTCAGACCAATGGCAACTAACATTTCGGCAAGGTCAGGCATGGTTATGATTTCAAAAGTACAGCACTCTGAACTGAAGTGCATAACACACATGGCTCAAAAGTGCGTACTGTGCAATTCCGAGGAGTGTATATCATACAGGGTGCAAAAAAAAATCTGCACATGGAACAGTGTATACATTCAATGCAAAGCATCCCTTGTGCTACGGGCTGCTGTTATAGTTGTAATCTGAAGTCTACTTCCCCTTGTGGCAAGTCCCTTGGCTCTATTAACCCCCACAGAACCAGGGTTTATATGTACGCAGAATATAACCAGAGAGCTAACACTTTCTAAACCTACCTTTAAGAAGAACTTGATTAAAATAGTCAAAGACTACTTAGCAACTGGAGTGCAGTGGTTCGTGATATGTCATGTACAACCCAGCACTCAGAGTGCAGTGGTAAAGAGTATGTAATGCGCAGTCCAGCATACAGAGTGCAGGAATATGTAACTCAAAACCCATTGTACAGAGTGCAGCACTCAGAAGTACCGCCCAGGGGCCATTAATATGTACAAAGTAACATATGACTGTAAGAGGTATGGAACATATCGAACAGCATACACAGTATAGTGGTTCTGAGTATGTAATGTACATGGTGTTTTACAAAATCCTCACTACTGCACCCTGCATGCTGTACCATAAAATATATACTCCTGGTCACTGGACTATGTATACTTTGCTGTCCCCCAGCAAATTTCCCTCATCCTCTCCAATCAAAAATCCCCCTGCCAAAGTAACCATGGATTGCTTACCTCTGCACACCCCCAGCAAGAGCACAACTCTGTCCCCCCATCCACAGCTCACCTGACCTCTCCACCCCACATCCACTATTCACCTCTACTCCCCCAGTCCACAGCTCAATTTTGCAACTTTGCAGTTCACCTTAGCACCCCCCTGTTCACAACTCACCTTTGTACCCCCTGACAACATCTCTTATCACAGCTTACACCCTCCAGCCCACAACTCACCTCTGCCCACCTTCCACATTTCACTTCTGCACTCCCATATACAGCTCACCCCTAACCACAGCTCTCACCAGTGCAACCCCCCCCCTCTTACCTCTGCACAAATCCCCCCCATCGACAGCTTTTGCCTCTGCCTACCCCCCCCAACTCTCACTTTGCACAACCTGCACCCCCCCCCCCCCACAGCTCTCACCTCTGCATGATACACCCCCACCTTCCTTCCCAGTTCTAACCTCTGCACAAATCCATCTCCCCTCCACAGCTCTAACCTCTGTACAACCTGCCCCCACCTTCACCTCCTTACCCCTCACTTTGCACAACCTTCCCTCTGCCCTACTCAGCTCTCACCTAAGCACACATTACTCCCCCCCAGCTCTCACCTCTACACCAAAGTCTCAAGCTTCCCACAGTTGCCTCTCTGCAAGACTGCCCCCCACAACTCTAACTTCTTCACAACAGCATTCTCATCTCCTTACAAATTCCCCATCCCCTCCACAGCTTCTGTCTTAAGCCCCATACACACGGTCGGATTTTCCGATGGATTCTGTCCTATCGGACAATGTTGTCGGAAATTCCGACCGTGTGTAGGCACCATCGGACATTTTCCATCGGATTGTCCGACGGACAAAGTTGTATCTCCTGCTCTAAAAATTTTCCGACAACAAAGTCCGATCACACCAATTCCGATTGTGTGTAGCGAATTCCGACGGACAAAGTGCCACGCATGCTCAGATCACATGACAAGACCAAAGCTATTGGCTACTAGCCTCTACGTAGTCCCGTCGTAGGCAACAAACGTCACCACGTTCAGAATGATCGGATTTTCGGACAATTTTGTCCGACCGTGTGTATGCAACACCAGTGTTGGACTAAATCCGTCGGAAAAAATCTGATGGATTTTGTGGTCGGATTTTCCGACCGTGTGTACGGGGCATTAGAGTGGAACAGCTATTATATTAGGTATGAGTGGGCTTTTTCTTCAGCATGAAGCAGTCCGATTTGGGCAGTTATGTAGCACAGACCCGAGGTGGAGTTTGAGTGTGCTTTGCTCGGCTTGGGGCTACATGTCTGAATAACACGAGCGTTTGCACATCAGGACTCCCACCAATAGATAAAGGGCACGTGCCCTGGGTGTTCGGCACTAGCATACAGAAGCTGGTAGAGAAGGTGAAGAAAATGTCTGCTACCACCTTCTCCGTTAAATGACAGGTTGGAGAGGACACGGCTACCCGAGTTGGTGGAACGGAGTTCTGCCACGCTTCGGCAGTAAACTAGCTTTACATGTATTTCTCACTAAACAGATTTATAGTCTTTTTTTTGTGATTAAGTTTGCACATCACTGGTTTATGGGTTTGATGTGTGGATTACATATGGGGGATGGAATAGTGACTACAAAGTGCTGCACAAATTGCTGCACATTTTAGTGCTGGCAGCCGTGCGGTTCATTTAGGTAATAGGGCTAGCGTGAAAGGATCTCAGCTAGAGAGAGACTTTTTAGGTCTACAGAAATGAAGCATCTGCAAAGTGTTAACACCTTCCATATGTGATGCAGCCATGCAACAAGAAAAGAAAAGGTAGATAAGTATGTATATCATTTTACAACTAATTTTTTTTTAATTAAATTTAAAGGTGTTTTAATTGCTTTTTGGTTAGAGATACCAATGACATTAGTATACTGAAAACAATACCTCCACCAATCTTTTTATGTGCAGCTCATGACTTAAAAGATAAACATATATAAATAGTATCAACTACAGGCTTATAGATCAGTGAACATGAATATTTAAACGTTGCTATTTTGCTAAAATGCAGTTTTTGGGTTTGATTTATTAACCACTTTCAGACCGGACCAATTTGCAGCCAAAGGACCAGGCCCCTTTTTGCGATTCGGCACTGCGTTGCTTTAACTGACAATTGCGCCGTCGTGCGACGTGGCTCCCAAACAAAATTGACGCCTTTTTTTTCACACAAATAGAGCTTTTTGGTGGTATTTGATCGCCCCTGCGGTTTTTATTTTTTGCGCTATAAACAAAAATAGAGCGACAATTTTGAAAAAAATGCATTATTTTTTACTTTTTGCTATAATAAATATCCCCAAAAAATATATAAAAAAAAATTTTTTTCCTCAGTTTAGGCCGATAAGTATTCTACATATTTTTGTTAAAAAAAAAATCGCAATAAGCGATTATTGATCGGTTTGCGCAGAAGTTATAGCGTTTACAAAATAGGGGATAGTTTTATAGCATTTTTATTAATATTTTTTTTTATTAGTAATGGCGGCGATCTGCGATTTTTTTTGTGCCTGCGAAATTATGGCGGACACATTGGACATTTTTGGGACCATTGTCATTTATACAGCAATAAATGCTATTTAAATGCATTGATTCCTGTATAAATGACACTGGCAGTGAACGGATTAACCACAAGGGGGCAGTGTAAGGGTTAAGTATGCCTAGGGGTGTGTTTCTTACTGTGGGGGGCATGGCTGTCAGCTAGTGAATGCTGATCTCTGCTCCAATCACAGGGAGCAGAGATCGGCGTCACTAGTTGCTAGGCAGAACGGGGAGATGCTGTTTATCTCGGCATCTCCCCGTTCAGCCATCCCGTGAGGCGATCGCGGGGGTCCCCGCGGCGATCGAGTCCGCGGGGACCGCGACCGGACTCACGGGGGTCCCGACCGGCGCGGGAGCACGCAGCTCCCGGCGCGCTCCCGATGGCACAGACAGGCAGAAAGGAGGGACTTATATATACGCCCTCCTGCCTGTCCGTGCCATTCTGCCGACGTATATCGTCGTGCGCCGGTCGGCAAGTGGTTAAAGGTAAAAAAAAATGTTCATGTTGCAATAGGTGGTATAGTCCTGCCCTACGCGTTTCATCAATGGGATGTCCCATTGACAAAACGCTCCAGATGCAGTTTCCATTGATGAAACGCGTAGGACGGGACTATACAATGTCATTGCATCACTTCGGGTTTCGAACCGTGGATCGCAGATCGCTCCGGTTTCCTGTTTTTAAACACTATTTTCGCTTTTAATGATTTTTATTAAGTGCGAGTACCCATCAGTATTAATACATTTCTTGGATATTTGTACAGTATCACACTATGGAGTCTTTCCTCTCTACATGTGGACAACATCTAAGAGGTTAACAGTGAGGAGACCACTTACATTGCATACAAGGAGGCACTTGGAGAACACAGGAGAGGAAGTTTCCTCCCACTCCACAGTGGCTCATACTGTGAAGGTGAAATACCTCCTTGTGGCGTGAATAATAGCGGTGAGTGCGTTTCTTATGGGGCACTGTTTTCAAGAAGCCCAGAACAATTTGAAGAAGCACATTGTCACTTTATTGGACTTTTTTTATATACACCAGGGGTTAAGGACGGTATAACCACATTTCTGAACCCTGTTTCATAGCAACAATATACACCAGTCATATATGTTGGCTTTTTTTGTACAGAAATGTCACTTTGAATTGCAGGTTTTGCACAGGATTGTGTTGTATATGTATTATATATATGCGGTTAGGACGTTTACACAGTAGGATTTTTTGTGAATATACAAATATTTTTTTTCTGCGCTTTTAGTCACTTTTTGCACTAAATGCACCTGTGACACACACCCCTCAAGTATTTAGAGGTTGTAGGTTACCTCTTAATAAGAGCAGGACCATACCTATCCCCTCTTTTTCACATTTCTTCTAGATTTAACTAGGGTGAATTTATTGATAGAGGCTCCAGCTCCTCATTTTTCACCATAAGCGGGGGGGTCTAATATTTTTTTTCACATGTTGCAAGAGACTTTTCCCTAGAGAATAGTAAACGTGGTGAAAATTCACTTTTCAAATAATACCCAATCACGAGCAAGGAGGCTAAAAAAAATTAAGGCAATTTTGCTTGCACGTGATAGGATGGGTGTCATCAGGGCTTCACCTCATTTACTAAGCTGTGGGGAAAATTCCCCTTCACTATACAATTTCTCTTGCAAAAGGAACAGCCTGTTTGCCTTTAGTAAATAAATCCCACTGTGTTCAGATCAGAACTTACTGCTGGTTGCAGTAATCAAAAGTACATGTGACCTATCCTGGGCTCATATTTCAAGTATTGTAAATACTAGACAATAAATACAAGACAATGGTCAATTATATAATTTTAGTGACTTAGAAAAAAAAAGTACTAGTTATATGATGTGCTACAGTACTTTAAAACAGTATTCGAATTAAAAAAGGGAATATTTTTGCCTAAGTTTCCTACTTATCATATTTCTTTCTAATCATAAATCTAAACCTGCACAGTTACTAGGGGGACAGGCTTTGCTGAGTATTAAAGAATATAAAAAAAGCACAATATTATTTTCTAGACATAAAGTAAGACCTTGCTAAATTTGACAATGGCATTGAAATCAACATTCTAAAAATAGTATTAATTCTATTGATCCCAAAGGAATTTCTAGTTTGGACATAACCACTACTTCCTTTACTATTAATTATTTATGTTATGTTTATTTGTTATGGCAGGTTATTTCACAGGCAGAAGTCATAATCACAATTTATATAGAGCACCTTTGTTCTCTAAAGTGTCTAGCATGTGCAGAGAAAAATACACTAAAGGAGAGCCAGTTAATGAAAGATATATGCAAGAAGGCATCCCAGTATCCTTCTAGCTGTGACTATCATCTACTCATCCATGCAAGTCAATCATAAGCTTAACTTGGCCATACACTGCATGAATTTCAGGCAGTTCCTGATGAACTGGCTGAACCTCACTCAGTGGATGGCCCTGTTGGCCACTTCCCGCCCAGCATTGCTCAACTAAAAGATCAAAAGAGCCGACAGAGACCTCATCCTAACTGATGCAGCAGGTGTTCAGGTATTTTGACAGCCGGGAGTCCAGCAAAGGGAGAGATTTATCCTTCTGTATTTTATAGCATGGATAGAGAAATTAGTTAAGCGTAATCCTTAGGCTGGCCATAAACTGATCTAAGGAAATGTCTTTTTAGAGCTCAAAAATCAAAAAGGCCTACATTTTGTAAACGCAAACAATAAAATGGAAAAAAAAATAATTGACTGGACCCTTAACAAGTTCAGTAAAACTCCTCAAGACTTCCTTACAATGTAATATCATTACCTTAGCTACACATTCTAAGGTTGGCCATACACAGTGCAAATTTCTTTCCTGCAACCACGATTCCCCCATCCACACAGACAGTTTTGACAGGGGAATCAGTTATTGTCTTGTCCTGGTGGGGGGGCAAAGCCGTCTCTGCCAGGAAAAAAGACAGTAATTAGCTAGCGATAATCGCAAGAAAATATAGCAGGCTGGTTGTACCCAAGTTAAATCGATCAACTTGGTACATTCAGCCTGCCCATTAAAGGTTTGAACCTAGGCCGGCTCCTGCTAAACTGGCTGAGATTCAAACCGTGTATAGCTGGCCTAAGATCATTTTGATTAGGTAGTAACTAACAAAGAAACTGGAGCAGCCTGAGAAACCCACACACAAGTTCGGTGAAACAATACAAACTTCATGCAAACTATGCTACCCATGTCCATTTCTGTTATAGCTGGTGGTGTGCTATGCTTCTCTGCAGGCAAGGGAATCACCTGGCCTGCAATGAAAAGTGGATGTGCATGTAGTGAAAATGTGAGCATTCAGGAGTCACTGTATGTGTGCAGCTTTTACGAACCACATCAAGCTTGAACAAATTTAGCATAAGAAGGTTTTCCTCACAGGGCCTCACAATTCTCTACATTTCACCTACTTTGTGTAATTCTCCCCTTTAATTTCTATCTGCAAAAATTATGTAGAACCCAAATGACTCAAAAGAATGCCCGCTATCTACTGTAACTCCTCATTAACATGATTGCATGCCAAGAAAAAATTAGCGGTGTAATTCCCCAGCAGGAAATAATTTGAAAAACTCCCAGCAGTGAACCAATATTTCTGGCTATTAAAAGTTGAACAAAATTATTCACATAGCAACTGAGTGGGTGGTGGAAAAAGAGCTAACGTTTATGTTTTCTTATTGCACTGGCTAGCGATGAACAGGCATGTTCTGGCACAAAAGGTTGCGTTGCTCTTACTTTGTGGTTATTAACACAATCCATCAAAAACTGCTGCAGGTGTTGAGCTAACATTACTTCCAAAGTTCTCGGTTAGATATTTAGGTGATATTGCTCAGTGATGCTGACTTCCCTCTAATATAGAAATAATCTGGTTGCAGCCAGCAACTGAATTTCAAGTCGGCTTATGAATCCTCAAAAAAAAAAAAAAAAACTGAAAGAAATCAAATGCTCGGATTAAAACTGTAGGCTTTCATATTCACAATACAGTATATCCCCATACATACATGCAAATGTAATTAAATAAAATAAGAGAATTTTTTACTTGCAAATTTTTTATCTAGGAGTACAGTACTGGACACAGGCAAAGTATTCATAGACCCAAATTTATAGACTCATACTTCATGGTGATTGGACACTGGCAAAGCTTTCAAGGACATGATCCCTGGGCACCTTCCTTGTACCTCTACCCCGCTTTGCGAGTCCTCAGTTTGCAGAAAGCAATGCAGAGTAACAAAGGAATGGAAGGGAGTGTGTCCTGTACTGTACTTTAAGATATGGAATTTAAAGGTAAGTCTAAATTTATACATAGAAGTACAGTACACAGGCAAAGTATTCATAGCCCCTGGGACATTTCCGAGCAATGAATGAGAAGGACGATCAACAAATAGGCTAACAGAACTGTGCCAACAGGCCTGACGACAATAAAGGCTAGAAGGCCCAACTACAAAATGCTGCTGCGAGAATCTTGTGGCTGAAAGTTGCATCTACGGAAGATTGGACATCCACCTGGTAGAACTTTGAGAAAGTATGAACAGAGGACCAGATGTTTGGTGCCGAAATGCCCAGAAAACACTCACTAATCTGGTGGAGTAGGTGCGTAAATGGGAAGGAGGAGATTTGTCTTTGCGAGCGTACGATTTCTTATCCATCTCAATATGGTGAACTTAGAAGCAGAGATGTCTCTTGCAAGGTCCTAGGAACAAGGCAAATAAGGAATTTGTCTCTCTGGTCCAAGATATAGTTTTGAGGTAGACGCTAATGGCTCTAACTACAGACAGGCAATAAAGAAAGATTTCCTTAGGATGCTTTGGAGCAGGGCAAAAGGGTGGAAGACTGGCACCACTATCACCCTAAGAAGAAAGGATGGTCTTGGGTGTAAGACAATCTGTGTGAAGTATGAGAAACAGCTCCTTGCAGGAAAAGGCTGCCAACTCAGACACACACCTGATCAATGTGACATCAACCAAAAAGGCTACTTTGCAGGAGAGATCTTCTAAGAAAATATTCCTGATGGGTTCAAAGGGTGTTTTTTGCAGGGCAGAGAAAACACGTTGGTATCCTAAGGAAGCAAAGGGTGCTGGAAGGGGGGAATATTGTGTATACCCCTTAAAAGAACACTTCTTTTACAAAAGGAGAACAAAGCCAGTGGTCAAAAGCACAAGGCAGAGACCGGTCCTTTTGGAGTGCCTAAGGCCAAGTCCTGGTCAAGACCCGAGTGTAGGAAGAGCAGAATACAAAAGAACAGAGTAATCTCTGTGATTTAATTACATGTGTTAGCACCAAGCAAAGAAGGATTTCCAGGTAAGATAGTAGATCTTCCCAAAAGTGGCTTTTTTGTTTTTAGCAAGGTAGGAGTACTCACAGACTCGTCTATCTTTTAAGACCTGGGCTTTAACAGCTATGCGTTAAAGCCAGATTGTGAAGTAGGATAGAATAAAGGGCCTAGAGAAAGCAGATCTTACCTGTTGGGAAAAAGCCAAGGATCATCTGCTGGAAATAGGAGTATGTCTCCACATTCTTCTTGGCCAGTTTGGTGCTATTAGAATCGTGGTTTGTCTCTTTCTCTATTTTTTTGAGCAGATGAGGCAGAATTTGCACTGGAGGGAAGGCATAGATAAGCCTGAACTGAGACCAGGGAATTCTCAAGGCTTCCAAGTCTAGGGCTAGATGCAGGGGGGTCAAAATGGCGGCCCCCAACTGTTGTGGAACTACAAGTAACATCATGCTGGGAGTCATGCTTTAACTGTCAGCCTTGCAAGGCATCATGGGACTTGCAGTTCCGCAACAGCTGGAGGGCCACCAGTTTAATACCTGTGGGCTAGAGGATCCTTGGATTCTTTTCTGGAAGGAAAAACTTTGCTTGGTATGTGTCCAGGGCAAGTATTCCAGACAAAGATTGTTTTTAAATCAATTACCCAACGGAAAGCCTGAAGTATCTGAATTGTCCTGTGGACATAGGCTGACAGCTGGATGAAAAAATTGTATTTCAGGAGAAGGTCATCTAGGTAAACTGTAGGCTGGATCCCCTGAGTTCAGGGAAGGGCAAGAGGAGGTGTTAGGCCAAAGGGCAGTGCGAAAAACTGGAAGTTATTGTCTACCACTGCGAAGCATAGAAAGCATTGATTAAGTGGATAAATGGGTATCTTGGATGTCTACCAATGCCATGTATTCCCATTGTGTCAGAGATAATTTTGGCATTTGAAGGTATTTGTTGAGGGATTTTAAATCCAGAATACATTGAACATCCCTGCTTGGCTTTGTTACCATAAATAGGTTTGAATAGAACTCTTTGAACCTGCCTTGTGGAGGTACTGGCACAACTACTCTCTGGGACAAGAGAATGTTCAGGGCATTATGCAAATCTGGCTGTCCTTGGGCAGTTTTTGCTTGCTTTGAGAGAAGAAAGCAACCTGGCAAACTGTAACAGATGTTCCCCCACTGTTAGGAGAGTGTGTGCCCCCTCACTACATATCAGGATCTGACTCAGGGAGAAAGATGAGACGTGGCTTTTTTGAGCCCTGGGCAAAGATGGCTGTATTAAGACCATTGTTTTTCCAAGGAATTATGACAGATACATTAAAGCGGAAGTAAAAACATCCATAAAACAGTTTCATAACTGGGGTCATAACTGATGACATGTGCAGCATCATGACAGTTGTGGATTAAACAGAGGCAAAGATGGCAGCTTACTTGGCTAAAAACAATAGGGGGGTTTACTTTCACTTTAAATTCGACTTTTGTCAAATAGGCACTTGTGTGCCTGAAATAGAGGTAAAATCAAATGCAGAGATTAGTGTTAGAGCAGACTACTGCTTGGGTGCAAGGGCCACATTGTCACTCTAAGGTTGAGTGTTGTGTAATAGCTCTGTTTTGCATGGTCTCCATCACAGCTAAATGATCTTTAACAATAACACTCAGAAGCATACAGGGTGATGTGTCTTACCGGTCTATGAAGCTGGACTGTAGAGTCCAGACTTCCCCCGTCACAGTGGGCATATCCCCAAAGGGGTCTTCAGGCACTAGGTTCCACATAGGTTTGTCTATGCAGGATCCAGTGCACAAAGCAACATTACAGACCGTCCCCAAAGCATGCGGTCCGGGTACGGCTCCTATGTTCATCAAAGTTACACCAATCTGAATGCTTTGCTTCTGTTTATGGCATTAGAAGGCAGTAATGAGTTAAATACTTTGCCTGCATCCTGTACTCTATGATTAAGATATTCCCTTTTTCATTTAAAGGCACACAGATATGCCTGTAACCAATTTATAACCACAAGCAGAAGACAATCAATCAGGGCTCCTGCCATTCTATACTCAGTGACCAGAAGTCTAACGTACTTTTTTTTTTTCAATCAAATTGATTTTTAAAAATGTATTTAGCCAAAAAAAAAGTTAACCAATAAATAAACAAATTAACATGAAATGAACAAGAAAAACCAACACTTTTTATGCTAAGCATCACACTATTAAACTAGAATGTTCAAACACTAAGCTTTATATACAAAAAAAGTTGTGAAACTTTGAAATGTTCAAATTCACTGAATATTTTATTTATAAACAGCAGTATGAAGCCTGATAACTACAAAGATACATTAAAGCTTACGCATGAGGGATTT
Organism: Lithobates sylvaticus; assembly: GCA_028564925.1. Classification (NCBI taxonomy): domain Eukaryota; kingdom Metazoa; phylum Chordata; class Amphibia; order Anura; family Ranidae; genus Lithobates; species Lithobates sylvaticus. The sequence goes on along the minus strand of CM053028.1, from coordinate 307,442,665 downwards.
ATATGAGAAATGTGCTCTTCATCAATCTGAAGTGTTTCTGGGAAATACCAACATTTACGCTATATACAGTTATCCCTATTATTAATGAAAAATCTCTGAACATTAAATATGCTAGTATACTAGAGACCTTGAATATATCTCTTCCAAATAACACATTTTTTTTTTATTGTTTGATACTTTTCCTGCATTTGTTTGCGAGCAATGTGGTGCATCTTGTGCTAATCTCTTCTTTGCACCGCTAAACATACAGCAAAAACAGTTTACATTTCTTAGGGGTTTAAATAAATAATCCCAAATCCCTACTGGCCTTGTTAAAGTAGCCTCATACAAATTTTCACTTGTATATGAGCTGGAATAAAAGTGTCTACCTTGCAATTTGAGCTCCTGCTGACTCGTTTAGCCTTAAGGAAGTATTGAAATTCACGTTGCTCATTATTCCAAGCAGTTTTAAGCAGCCTATTGTGATAAATCATTGTGAGGGTTGTCAAATGAAAGATTTTTCAGAAACAAAAATAAACCCATTTCAAAAATACACTTTTTTTTTTTTTTTTTTAAGAATGCTCAAACATTTAGGCAGAAGAGACTTCTTTGACAACACTGATGGCCATTGACTAGAAATAGAGCTCTTGAAAATTGATAGCAGAAATAGAATTGAGAACAGACCAATTCAAATGGTAATTTAGAGAAAGGCAAGCAGAAAAAAACACAATTACAACAAATACTAGTTTCTGCCCGTTATTCAGAGTTCGTTTTGATTTTATTCATTATTGAAAAAGTAAAACTCAGTTGTAGAAAACCTTAAAATATTAGCTATACAAGCAAAAAAGAGAAAATGAAAGAAAAGTATACAGTAATGATGTGGTAAGCATAAAATGATTATCTGAATGTGTAAATCTTTAAACCTAAACAAAAGGTTATTTTAGTATTCAGACTACACTTACAGAAAACCAGTTATCATAAATCACTTTTTTGATGACCCACTCGCTCACTAGTGCAAAGAATGCACAACGGTTCTTACAAAGAAAAGTTTTAAATTCACATTAGAAATATTTTATTGTTCAGAATGCACCAAGCTACAAAAGTTAAAGACTAAGGGGTTGATTTACAGAAGGCAAATAAGTGCAGTTGTACTCATTACCCCCAGTGCTTAATAAATGTGGTAAAGCTTTGCTGATTTCCACCATTCAATCTTATGCAAGCAAAAATGTTTTTTTTTTTCTTGCATTTGATTAGTATTCTATACAAAGTTAAGATTCACCGCATTCACTAAGCTCTGGGTAAAAGGAGTGCAACTGCACTTACAAAGTGCAGTGTCCATTTGCCTTTAGTAAATCAACCCCTAAGGCCTCATGTACACTGAGGCTGTTAAACGGACGTTTAGAGGCAGTTGGATGTTTTTTTGCTGGTTGGTGCCCCTGAACTAATTTAACCACTTCAGCCCCGGACCAATTTGCAGCCAAAGGACCAGGCCCCTTTTTGCGATACGGCACTGCGTTGCTTTAACTGACAATTGCGCAGTCGTGCGACGTGGCTCCCAAACAAAATTGGCGTCCTTTTTTTGGTATTTGTTCGCCCATGCGGTTTTTATTTTTTGCGCTATAAACAAATTACTTTTTGCTATAATAAATATCCCCAAAAAATATATAAAACATTTTTTTTCCTCAGTTTAGGCCAATACGTATTCTACATATTTTTGGTAAAAAAAAAATTGCAATTAGCGATTATTGATTGGTTTGCGCAAAAGTTATAGCGTTTACAAAATAGGGGATAGTTTTATAGCATTTTTATTAATATTTTTTTTTTACTAGTAATGGCGGCGATCAGCGATTTTTATTGTGACTGCAACATTATGGCGGACACATCGGACATTTTTGACACATTTTTGGGACCATTGTCATTTATACAGAAATCAGTGCTATTTAAATGCACTGATTCCTATGTAAATGACAGTGGCAGTGAAGGAGTTAACCACTAGGGGGCGGGGAGGAGTTAGTGTGACGTGTTGCGATTTTTTTTACAGTAGGGGGCGTGGTTAACGTCTGACGTCACTGATCGGCTGTTCCCGATGACAGGGAACAGCAGATCAGTGACAGGCAGTGTAGGAAGCGCGGGGAGAGGTTTGTTTACACAGACCTCTTCCCGTTCTCCAGCTCTGTGACCCGATCGCGGGACACCAGCGGCGATCGGGTCCACTGGTCCCCCGGCCACGGAGCTCCAGACCAGGTCGCGAGCACGCCGCCGGTGGCGCGCGCGTGACCCCACGGCTAGGCAATTAAAGGGGACGTATATATACACGTGCTTTTGCCTAGCCGTGCCATTCTGCCGACGTATATTTACATGAGGCGGTCGGGAAGCGGTTAATGTTATCCTATGTGACCAAGTACACAGTTTTGTTTAGTCATTTTTAGGCAGTTGCGTTTAACAGCCTTTCTTTAAAGGCAAAAAAATGAGTTCAGACGCCAAAGATTTCCACGTTAAAGACGCCGAACGCGGCTAAACGCCGGTACCGCGTATAGCCGCGTTGTCGTTTATAAGTGTTTTTAAAGGTGCCCTATTTTTTTTACATTAAAAATCTCAAAAATGATGGCAAATAAAGAAAAACTATTAAAAAAATATTTTAAACAATTGTAATTGCTTGCAATGATTCATAGACCATTTATATACCCTAATGAGCCCATGATCCAATACAATACACCAGTAGCATTGCTGTTATCCGAAGTATAATTGGAATTTGAGCCATATGTTGTTAGATTTGAACAAGCAACTTGTGGCAGGTGATGTGGCAAGTGGACAATCCACAACTTGTGGCAGGTAACGTGGCAAGTGACGTGGCAAATGACAATCCACAACTTGTGGCAGGTAACCTGGCAAGTGAACAATCCATAACTTGTGGCAAGTGACACGCTAAATACAAGTACACTGCTGCTCTATCAGCTGCTGCTACTCACTCTGGTCTCACAAAATGACTGAAATAGTTAAATAATACAGTTTTTTGAGCTTGGGGAGGGTCTTATGTTATCTTAATTAAACGCTTCTAGACGCAAATGCGGCTAAACACGGCATGCAAACATGGCTAAACGGTTTCAAGGTGACAAAAAAAAATCGTTCAAAAGGACTTTGCCTCAGCGTCCCATGTACATGGAGCCTAAGCGTTCCAGCATTTGGTATAACATCATAACTTCTACCACTGCCAACTAAATGTACCATAAAACTCTTCCCAGTGGCACATCCAAAAACCAATGAATAGTTGTGCTGGAACCGGAACCAGCTGTGAGTGGGAGTTGATATCTATCTGGAATCATCAAGGTTTTTTGTTAGTTTTTTGAACAGTTGATGACTAAACTTACTTTTACCCACCAAAAAGTTTTGGTGGAACCAATATTTATTGCACAGTCATACAGTTTATATTTACAGTACATCATGGAGTGTGGAACCTGGATGTTTACTATAAAAAGCAAAAAAAAAAAAAAAATTATATTAAAGCATTATTCCACCAAATTAAAATGGGTCTCTGTCAAACGTGATGGCAAAAACGTACATTGCTTAAGTAATCCAATGAAGCATCAAACTATTTAATTCCACTTTACTCTTCACTGGAGTGTAAAGAATGGATGATTCAGTGGAGCTTGGCATGATGAAGTAGAATATTGGTAGAGGTGGAGAGTGAAGTTAGGAATTCTAAAGAGTTCTTTATTCAGGAAAGGAAAGCAGCAATATATATGTTTTCCATGGGTTTAGACACGCTTTGTAGTGCTCAAATGCTTAGTTCACACAGATTCTCTATGCAGCACTTATTAAAAGTGAAAAAAAAGAAGCAACTACATACATTGATGAAATGCAAATGTACTTACTCTGGATGACTTTTGTCAATACATGGTATGTATAGTAGCCTTGCACAATTCTGAACTTCTAAGGACTGTGAAGAATCACTGGATGCATTTCCAGAAAAAAAATATGAATTATTTCTTCCAGATGATGTTGATTCTATCAAAACTGTGTCAACATTGAGTAACCAGAGCTGAAAGAAAAGGGTACAAATATTCACTTATAAAATGATTAAAAGGTACATAAATCAGAGTCTAAGCAAAATCTATTGGGGATAGAGCAGTTTTACTGCTGAAAAATCAGAATTTCAACCCCACCTTTCTCTTGTAATGCGTATTTAAAGCAATGTACAAAAAAAGATTTTTGTCCTGATCTGTAAAATCCATTTCTTGGAGTACATCAAGGAACACAGAGCAGGCTTAATTAATCATGACCACCTGGGTTATTAGTAGGGCTGCAACTAACGATTATTTTCATAATTGATTAGTTAGCCGATTATTGTTTCGATTAATCGACTAATCGGTTAATAACCTTAAATAAAAAAAAATGTGGTTTAAAATGTAGTTAATATATAAAGTTTTAAAAAACGGCAATTTATTCTTTAATATCTCTATGCAGTGGTAAATATAAATAACCAACTATATGGTTATGGAGCAAAATCTCTAATCCACTCTGAGAACAGACAGAAGATATATACTGTATATACTATTAGAGGATATATACTGTATATACTATTAAAGGGTGAAAATACAGTCTTCTTTCAAAAAAAATTATTTCAAGAACGTTCGTTCGATTTTCTAATCGTTAGTGGGGTCAAAACGTTCATTTTCAACCATAGTGACGGGAAAATTTGGAAATAGAAAACTTCTTGGTCAAAGAAATTTTCAGACAGAAATTCTGTCTGAAAATTCTGCAATTTCGTTCAGAAATTACATTCATTTTAAAAACAGAATGTTAAAAACAAGTGAAAATTTCAAACATTCTTTCATTCAGCAAATGTACAAAGATTTTTTGTCTGAAAATTGATCCGTGTGGCCAGCATAAGGCCATGCAGTTTGCTTTTGATCTGTTTCTGCAGTGCTTTTTGCTGTGCGTTTTGATTTTTGCGCACGTGACTTTGCTGCGATTTGTGTTTTTGCATTTTTTTTGGCCAATTATTTGTTGGGCAGATTAAAAAAACACAAATTGCTGCAAAAAATCATTACATGCTTTTCTGCAGCTTCTCCATTGAAGTTTATTGAACCAAAAAAGCACAGGTTTGTGTCCCTGACCCTTTCCAAATACTCAGTGGCTGAAAAAAGCATAGATGTGAACGTTTCCCATAGGAAGCCATGTAAATGAACTGTAGTGCGTTTCTGCAAAAAGCACCAAAAACGCATAGTGTGAACCATTAGTAACATAATGGGGTTAAAAAAAAAAAAATTAGCCCTTTATAGTACAAAAAAAGCAGATGACTACTGTAAGGGTTCCTTTTTTTTTAGTGTAGAACTGTGAAAGTAATATTTACAGTTGCGATTATTTGCTCTTTTTGTAATATAAAGGGCTAATTTTAGTTTTTTTTTAACCCCATTATGTTACTGCCCGATTAAGCGATTATGAAAATAGTAATCGATTAATTTCATAATCGATTAGTTGTCAATTAGATGTTTCAGCCCTAGTTATTAGCCACCTTCAGCTGAACGGACACGGTCAGACTGGAAGTCCTTCCCTATAAAACCCTATCCTCCCGAGGGAAGCCTCAGTTTTGTAGCAAGAAATACCCCCAAAAATAGTGGGGAGGAACCTTTGTGCCCCGTGATGTACACCAAGAAATAGATTTTTATAGGTAAGGACAAAAATCCAGTTTTCTTTTTTGGAAATCACAGGACACAGAGCAGGCTTAATTAATCATGAGCAATTGGGATGTCCCAAACCACTGCTACAGAGGGGAGAGAATTACAGCCATGGCTGCATGGCCCAAAGTTACACCACATCCCTCAAGACACTGCAATCAAATGCAGCAACCTCTGCAACAGTTACATCCACCTTACAAAAATTTGTAAAGCTGTGAATAGATGACCAGGTAAGCCTTGCATACGTGTTCCACTGAGGCCTGATGATAGATCGCCCAGGAGTGAGCCGCCACACAAAATGGTGGATTCTTGCCCTTCAACTATAGGGTCATGAGTCAACATGAGTAATCAGCTGTCAAATGCAATGTAAAATAGTAGACTTAGTAGCTGGCTGACCCATCCTAGAACCTTCAGACGAACAAACAGTAAATCTGACTTCCTAATCATGGCAGACGTCTTCAAATGCACCCTTATGGCTCGTACCACGTTCAGTGTGTCAAGGGCCTTGTGACCTAGGCTTGGGGAAAAGAGATGGCAAAATAATGTCCTGATTTAAATCAAAAGACTATACTACCTGTGGCAAAAAGGACGGAACAGGACAAAGCCACCTTGTCCTTATGGCGTATAAGAAATATCTCTGTACAGGAAAGAGCGGCCAATTCTGATACCCTTTTTGCCGAGGTAATAGCAACCGTGAAGACCACTTTTCTGGTTAAAAGCACCAAAGGAATATATTAAATTAGTTCAAAAGCAGCCTTTTGTAGGACTGACAATCAAATTCAGATCCCATGGAGGCAACGGAGGAACAATCTGTGTAACCCCTTGAACAAATGTTCGGACCAATGAATAACAAACAACCGATCTCTGAAAATACACCTCTAAAGTTGAGATTCTCAAGGCCAGCTTCAAGTCTACTGCAGACTAAAAAAAAAAAAAAAAAAAACCTTTAAACATACTTACAGGGATGGAATCGTCTAGCCTCATACCAGGCTACATAGGATTTCCAAGCCCTATGGTAAATACACCTAGAGGCCTTCATCCTGGCCCTCAATAATGTGGGAATAAATGCCTTGTGTCCATCAAGACCCTGGCTTTAATAATCAAGCTGTTAAAGCCAGTGACTGTAAAGAAGGATGGCAAATTTGACCCTGAAGCAGAAGGTCTGAATGAATTGGAAGTGTTTAGGGCCCGTCCACTGCCAGGTTTACAAAGCCCTCCTGGGCCAAGCTGGAGTGACTAGAATTACAGGTTTCCACCTTGGTACTGTGCAATTGACACTGAAGAAGCTGGATCAGAGGAAAAGCATATATCAGAGAGAACTGATCCCAAAGGCATCACTAGGGCAAATGCTTGCGGACCCCTGGTTCTGGACACAAATCTTAGCCTCATGTTGAACATCTAGCATTCCCCAACACTGACAAAACACCATAAAAACCTCAAAATGGAGGGGCCATTCCCCTGGGCTCAACCTCCAATGGCTGAGAAAATCTGCCCGACAATTTTCTGTGGATGGGGTGGAAACGAACTTCTGCACAGGACAGAAGGAGATCCACCTCTCCCTGGGCTGCCCGACTCCTGGTGCCTCCCTGATAATTGACGTATGCCACAGCCGTAGCATTGTCTGACTGTACTCTCACTGGAAGACCCTGTAATAAATCTGTCCAATGCAGAAGCACCAAGCCAACTGCCGGTAGCTCCAATTCATTGATGGGCAACAATTTTTCCTGTGGGGACCAGGTCCCCTGTACTGAAAGAGGATTCAAACATACCTCCCCATCCTGACAGACTGGCATCTGTCCAGACTACTTTTCAAGAAGTGATTTCCCTGTCTCCAATGTCCACGGCAACATCCACCAATGCAGTGACCACAGAACACTGGGATGCAGACACATCAGTGAGTCCAAAGATTGTGATCTTCTGTACCAAGCCGACAGAAAATGCAGCTGCAGAGGTCTGGAGTGAAATCAAGCAAAATGTACTGCCTTGGGAGGACACCATCTTCCCCAGAACCCTCATACAAAAACAAATTGAGTGAATTGATCTGCACTCTCAGGGACACATTTTTCTGGAGGAAGAAAAACCCTTGCCTGAACTGTATCCTAGGTCATGCCCAGACATTCCAGTCTCTGGGTTGGAAGCAACACTGACTGTTCCCTGATCAGCGGGTCACCCAGTTATTGAAGGAGGGACACCCTCTGGATCCTTAAGAGCCCCAGGACAGAAGCCAGAATCTTAGTAAAGACATGCAGGGCAGTGCCCAGACCGAATGACAATGCCATAAACTGATAATGCAGGTCTTCCATAGAAAAACTGAAAAATTTCATATGAGGAAGAAATATGGGGAACATGCAGATAAGCATCCTTCATGTCTATGGATGTCAGAAAATGTCCTGACTGTAGAACAGCATCCATCATTTGTGCAGACTCCTTTCAACTCCTCCACTTCACGTGAAGGATTTTGTTCAGCCCGTTCAATACCAGAATCGGACGCACACTTTCATCTGGCTTCAGAAATGTGAAGAGATTTTAATAAAATCCCCAAAATCTTTTGGCCTTAGGAACTGGCCTGATTACTCTCTGCAGTCCAAGCCGACGAAGGACCTGAAAAAGCAGAGATCTTTTCTGTGAATTTGCAGACATTTGAACGCATGAAACACGGAGGCGGGAAATCTAGGAATTCCATCTTGACACCGCCTGTCAACCCAGTCAGGTATTTCCTTCAACCATGCCTCCGTAAACTCCAGCAATCGTCGCCCACCCAACCAAACGTATAGCGCCAGACTTGGAATTTTACTTTGTCAGTTAAGGGGCCAGTTTTTTTAGTGAAATTTGCCCCGAGGATTACCCCTAGGGATTAGCCCTGTGACCGACGAAACCCCTACACAGAGGAAGCTTCTGACAACTGAGTGGTTGCTGCCCTATAAACTGGATGCTTACCTTTTTTTCCCCTGAAGGGAACGCTTTCCTCCAGAAATCTTCTGAATATAAGTGTCTAATTCTGCTCCAAACAAGCAGTCTCTGTGGAACAAAAAGCCTGTCAACAACTTTCTGCAGGGCAATTCTGACAACCAGCACTCTATGCATGTGAAAAGCTAAAAACCCCATGCATGAGTCTGCTGAATAAAATATTTCAAAGCATCAATTGCAAAAAAAGGGCTTGAGGCAAATCCTCACCTGAGTCTGCCTTGGTGCCTGTAGAAGTCTTCTTAACCAGGAGCTTTATGCAGCCCTCAAGACTATCAGACTGCAATGGCTGCTACTGCTGGCTAATGCCTTAATCAAGGTTGCTAGTTTCTTAACCACTGGATATTTAAAGACCTGAGTGTTCTCTAATGGACACGCCAACTTCTTGTAAAGACCAGATACAGCAGAGCCCACAGAGGGCGAAACCCATCTCTAAACAAAGTTTTCCTCCATATGATAAAGTTGCTTAAATCTTTTGGGATAAAGAAAAACACCCCATCGGAATGAGCCCATTCTAAAAATGACTGGGCCCAACATGGAGGCCGCCAAGAGCCCAGTGATGGGTACTTTGAAGCCATAGAGGTGTAAAGTCAATACGAAATGAATCAATCAGTAGTTTGTAGTCAAGTAGAAAACTCAAAAAGCAACACAAATCATATGATATCTAGTGTACCAATATAGCAGTGATAATTGTGTCTAAAAGTATATAAAACCATGTAGCAAAAAAAAAAAAAACTCAGTGTTATATGACCACACTAACAAATAATTGAAGGGTGGATAAGTAAACCCATAAAGGGCACCTATTTAAATCTATGCATATATCTATCAATATATCAGACCCAGAAAAAAAAAAAAAAAAAAGTCCATAAAAGTGTCCCAAAATGATATATACTGCAAAAATAGCAAGTGTGTATCAAAAAGTTCAGTATTCTTATTCGATCCCACATGTGTGAATAACAATTCCTTTTTCATAATATGAACACCATCCCAAGTGATATATTCTTAACTGCTTATGATCAAGATCACTAACCGATAATAATGGCTGGTAATGAGGAACCAGCAAACAAGCATTCTCCCTTTGCAAGGCGCAATAATCTACAGATCCAAAAAAGCCGATCCCGACTCTCCTCTGCTAATAACAATCAATCTCTCCAGAGAGGAAAAACCCAAAAGGAAAGCGCAGCAAAGCATAAAATCCTTTAAAAAAGTATCTTTGCTTTATTAAAACCACATAGCACTCACATTTCAAGGTGTTTCCCGACACTGGTAAACAGGCATGTGTTATATATGGGTCTATCCCAGATCTCCTGATACTGCAAGCAGACTACCTACGCACATTTCGTCGTTAGACTCCATAACTGGGTGGCCTATCCTGTGTCCCATCAATACCAAAATATGTTGCTGCTGCCACCCCTGCTATTGCCATCACTGCTATGCCACTAGCATGGCTAAATCTTACCAGCAGTAAAAATTGCCACTACACTGCTGCTCCCAATGACATTATCCTGAGTACCCTGCAGGTGCGCATTTGCTGGAGACATGCAGCTCATAGCGAACAGCGTGGAGGGCGGAGATCACCATCTCGACTTCGCTTCCTCACTGGCCAAATCAGTCTGGCGCCATGTTCCAGATACACAGCTCACTGGAAACAGCGTGGAGGCAGAGATAACTGATCCATCTCAGCTCTGCTCCCACGCTGGCTGAATTAGCTCAGAACCATCTTTCGGGGGGAGTCTGAAATGACACCAACTCCACTGCAGCAATCCCATTTCCAGACATAATCAGACACATAACACAAGTGAAAATAACAGCAGAAAGCACTGTAGGCTAAGCCTAGTAACTCCTACCTTACATCAGCACATATACTGAGCAGGCAGCCAACCTGGACCCAGGTAGCCATCGCACACACACAGGTAGTTTGGACTCAACCCTTCAATACCTTGCCCAGTAGGAAAAAAGGGAGAGGAGAGGAGGGATCATTGTTGATGAGCGCCAGCAGGCTACCAAGGGCACTTACCAATCCCAACGCAGGATCTTTCTGTAAAAGATCAAGATCCAATCTTCATCTACCACGGTGGGCCAAGTCTAACCAGACCTTAAAGGACTCGATCCCCCCTTCCTGGGGGTCCACTGCCTTGGACTTGTAAAGCACCCTGCCAGAAGCACCTTGGTCAGCAACACTGCACAAGGTTCCGTATCCTCAGGGTCCAGCTCAGAAAGGCCGCATTATAGGCAAAACCCCTCGAACATTCCTCATCCGCTGTAGCGAGGCCTGGGAACCAATTATCTTAGCACGACAGCTGCCTGACTGGATCCGGAATACCAGTCTCTTGATTCATACAGGAAACCTTTCAGGATCTGGCAAATTGTGTAGAAAACTGCACATTAGTGACCATCACCTTCGACACTGGCGAAAAAACTGAGGCTTCCCTAGTGGGTTGGGGTTATATAGAGGAGGAATTCCTGTCTTTGATTGCCAGTGCCCATTCACCTGAAGGTGGCTCATAACCCAGGTGGTCATGATTAAGCTTGCTTTGAAAAAGAAAAAAACGAATACATTCAATGCAAACCTATTTTATACTTAAAGCGGAAATACACTCATCGATTTGACAGTTTTCCAAAACCGTTACATTCAAGGCTTGAGCTCCCAACTAAACCATTAAGCCAACTGATCACATGTGCAGCACCATGACAACTACAGATCAAACAGAGCCTAAGATTGCAGCTTCCTTGTAAAGGGTTGAAGTGTTTAGTTCCACTTAAAATATGAAATGGTATACTATGTTGTGAAATAGACCTGGATGAATTACCCTCTTCTTAGCAGTGCTGGGCTTTGCAAAAAAATGTTTTTTAGAATTAAAAAAATATAATGAGATATAAATATAAAATATATATATATATATATATATATATATATATATATATATATATATATATATATATAAAATTAAAAACATATCTGAAATGTGTATAAAAAAGTTTCCCTTCAAAGTTACATGAAGCAGACATGTTTTTTTTTTTTTTTTTTTAGAGATGTAGTCCCTGTTACAATTGCTCTGACCATGCCTTTTCTAGATAAGGAATCACAGACATGCAGAGGAGGAAGTCCAAATTCTTGTTCTCCATGATTATTCCTGGTCAATGACTCTTTGTTGACTCTCTAATAATGAATAACCATTATGACAGATCTGAAGTCTGCATCTTTGAAAATCAAGTCTTAATTTTGAATCTTAAAGTGGAGCTCCACCCAAAATAAGTTACCAAAAAAATTAAACTACCAAACATCAACCCTAAAGCTTATTTAACAGAATAGTCTGCCGTTTCAAAATAAATCTACGTATTACTTTCCTGGATTTCCCAGCACAGTCTTATTAACATTAGGGCACCCTAAGCTCTTTCTGATCCTAAACATGCGCTTAGCTGAAAACGGGACTGGGTCAGAGGCAATTATGGATACTATGTATGCTCCTTGTCTTTAGTCCTGGAGCACCAAGAAATCACTTTCTATTGCCAGACCCCATCTTTAGTTCACTGGACTATTCTTGGCAGGATACCTGATCCTTACTTCACATCAGAGGACAAATGTATTGTGATGCAAATGTTGAAGGAAGATACAACTATTATTTTTCGACCCCAATTGGGATCTCATTTTATTAGCTAGTTTTATGAAATGCTTAGACTTGAGAAATTATTATTTCAGGACTGCAAGTTGCCGAGCAGAAATCAACCAGGTAAGAGATGCAACACAATTTATTTTATCACAAAGTAGCATTTAAGCTTTAAATGTTTAATTTTAAACAGACTAAGCAACTGCAACCAAACTGTTCCTTAACTGCAAAAGGAAAATTAAGTCCCATATTTCTGTTCCATTTCTGCTTACTTTAATGGGTGTAAAACCTAATCTATCTTCCACACAATAAAAAACGAATTATATCAACACTTTTAAGTTTACTGAAATGCATTTACTTCTAAAGAGGAAACAAAAAAAGAAAAAACAAAATTAAGAGTACAGAAACAATTTCCTTAAGGTTGGTAACAAAATTACAGTAAAATCATAGAACTTTATAAAATAAAAGCAGGGAGAAACTAAGAGTGATACATTTTTAAAATACAACTTTAACAATTGGCATACAAATGCTGTATCTCTCCTAAAGCAGGGGGTAAGCGGGTACAGTAACACAATATTTGATATAAATTAATGAATGGCCCTGGTACATGTAATCCACTTCACTTTCAATTAGTGCAACATTCAGGGCCCATTTCTGCATTGCGGAAATGTACGTAATATGCATAGTTTTTATTGACTTTTGTTTTTCTTACTTGTGGCATTGTGTTGATGAGTGCCTTTTGGAATCTTATACAGATGTGGATCCTGCTAACCTACAAGTCCTTTTTTTCCCAAATAGGTACATGTGCAGTATGGGGGTGGGCAGTTTGCTCTGTATATAATGTGTCTTACTGTATATCAATGTCTGTCGCTTTAAAAAAGGTTTGTAATAACAAACTTGGAAAAAAAATTATGGTGGTTTTCTAATCAGGGAATAGGGGGATAAGCAGGAGCGTAAACATTCAATTTAAAATTCACAATGCACAATTTTCTTTTTTTTAGGTGCACTTTACCACCAGTCTACATTACAGCTAGGTTTACATACAGTGGTGTGAAAAAGTGTTTGCCCCCTTCCTCATTTCCTGTTCCTTTGCATGTTTGTCACACTTAAGTGTTTCAGAACATCAAACCAATTTAAACAATAGTCAAGGACAACACAAGTAAACACAAAATGCAATTTGTAAATGAAGGTGTTTATTATTAAAGGTGAAAAAAAATCCAAACCATCATGGCCCTGTGTGAAAAAGTGATTGCCCCCCTTGTTAAAACATACTATAACTGTGGTTGTCCACACCTGAGTTCAATTTCTCTAGCCACACCCAGGCCTGATTATTGCCACACCTGTTCACAATCAAGGCATCACTTAAATAGGAGCTGCTTGACACAGTAAGGTCCACCAGAAGATCCTTAAAAGCTACACATCATGCCGAGACCCAAAGAAATTCAGGAACAATTGAGAAAGAAAGTAATTGAGATCTATCAGTCTGGAAAGGGTTATAAAGCCATTTCCAAAGCTTTGGGAATCCAGCGAACCACAGTGAGAGCCATTATCCACAAATGGCGAAGACATGGAACAGTGGTGAACCTTCCCAGGAGTGGCCGGCCGCCCAAAATTACCCCAAGAGCGCAGCGACGACTCATCCAAGAGGTCACAAAAGACCCCACAACAACGTCCAAGGAACTGCAGGCCTCACTTGCCTCAGTTAAGGTCAGCGTTCATGCCTCCACCATCAGGAAAAGACTGGGCAAAAATGGCCTGCATGGCAGAGTTCCAAGGAGAAAACCACTGCTGAGCAAAAAGAACATCAAAGCTCGTCTCAATTTCTCCACAACACATCTTGATGATCCCCAAGACTTTTGGGACAACATTCTGTGGACCGATGAGACAAAAGTGGAACTCTTTGGAAGGTGTGTGTCCAAGTATATCTGGCGTAGAAGGAACACTGCATTTCAGAAAAAGAACATTATACCAACAGTAAAATATGGTGGTGGTAGTGTGATGGTCTGGGGCTGTTTTGCTGCTTCAAGACCTGGAAGACTTGCCGTGATAAAAGGAACTATGAATTCTGCTGTCTACCAAGAGATCCTGAAGGAGAATGTCCGACCATCTGTTCGTGTACTCAAGCTGAAACGAACTTGGGTTCTGCAGCAGGACAATGATCCTAAACACACCAGCAAGTCCACCACCGAATGGCTGAAGAAAAACAAAATGAAGACTTTGGAGTGGCCTAGCCAAAGTCCTGACCTGAATCCTATTGAGATGTTGTGGTATGACCTTAAAAAGGCCGTTCATGCTCGAAAACCCTCTAATGTAACTGAATTAGGACAATTCTGCAAAGATGAGTGGGCCAAAATTCCTCCAGGACGCTGTAAAAGCCTCATTGCACGTTATCGCAAACGCTTGGTTGCAGTTGTTGCTGCTAAGGGTGGCCCAACCAGTTATTAGGTTTAGGGGGCAATCACTTTTTCACACAGGGCCATGATGGTTTGGATTTTTTTTCACCTTTAATAATAAACACCTTCATTTACAAATTGCATTTTGTGTTTACTTGTGTTGTCCTTGACTATTGTTTAAATTGGTTTGATGTTCCGAAACACTTAAGTGTGACAAACATGCAAAGGAACAGGAAATGAGGAAGGGGGCAAACACTTTTTCACACCACTGTATATGCGGCTGCAGGAATGAGCATAAATCGCACATTCCCGCACCTGCAGGCAAACAGCGTTGATATTAAGCAGCTTAGCTGGCATCCTTGGCATTCTTAATGGCACCCCCATGCATCTAAGAATGCATCGCGTTATCCGGTGCAAAAGCACCTTGGGATATCCGCGTGGCTGTGATTTTAAAAAGGTGTAGGGACCTTTTTCACGATTTCTTGCAGGTACAGCAGCCCATTTAAATAAGTGTAACGAGATAGCCACGCTTAGTACACAAAATAGTAAGCAGCTGAGCACTATAACCCAGGAAGATTACTGAATTCACTTTGGTGGGTACAGGAGTCACTTACCCTATTAAAGCGGTTCTGCACACATTTCATTTAGTAAATCTCTTTGCCTTCCAAATCAGGCAAAGAGTACTAAATGAAGTGTGTTTTTTTTTTTTTCCCCACTTACCTTGTTTTTGCTGATTTCCTCTGTCTCTGCGGCGTTGGGTGGGGTCTCTGCGTCGATCGTTGTCACGCCGCACTGTCTCCTGGGATCTGGTGTCATTGATCCCAGGAGTCAGTGCGGACATCTTCCGAAATCTCACGATATTTCGGTCACATCTTCCGAAATCTCGCGAGATTTCGGTCACATCTTCCGAAATCTCGCGAGATGTCGGCAGATGTGCCGAAATCTCGCGAGATTTCGGAAGATGTCCGGGAACGTGAGCTACTCTTTGCCGTTACTGTGCACGCGCAAGATCGGCACAGTAACGGCGGTGCATGATGGGCCATCTGAAGTGCCTGTGTGGGTTCACATGCCCACAGGCAAGATGGTCCCCAGCAGGACAGATTTTTTTTAAATTATTTTAAATGACGAAAACCGGCAGCAGAGAGTCACAGAAATGGGACACGTGAGTACCTGATTTACATGTCATAATCTACTGCACTGCACTAAAGATAGGAAAACACTACAGACAGTGCAGAACTGCTTTAAGTCCTTCATTTCATGTACAACCAAGTGTGTCGTTTACCTTCTCAGGTGCCCTTGTGGCCTAGAATATGTAGGGCGCACTATTCATATGCTACATGTCAGGTTGGCGGAACATATAGCCAACATCAGAAAGCATTTTGACAAGCATAATGTTTCAAAGCATTATGCTTTGAAACATAATCAGGATCCCAAGGGCACGTGTTACAGTCTGTACAAATAGGCCTCAAAATTCAAAGTCCCACACCAACTATTTAACAATCAATTGACAGAAGCTAAGTGACCAGTACAGATTATGTAATTTGACTGTCGATTGGCAGGAAACAGTACTCTCCGCTATATGATTCAGAAGATGAGGCATAATGTAAAGCCAGGGGCTACAATTGGTCTAATGTCTAGAAAAAGTACTTGCAGGTACACCACTATGTTCGAGATATGTGCATCCAATGTTTAGCTACATGCTAAAAAGCTTATAAGCTATTGTATTTTTGACATTCAGAGAGATGTATATTGTTTAATACATTTTCTATACCCTTACATACTACAACCCAATGACAATTGAGAGATAAGAGCTATTTGAGATCATTTTTTGTTTCTTAACAGGTGTGTAATGTAGTCATGGCCACTACGACTGCCAAGTATGCACAAGGGAAACATATCCACAACGCAATTACCTTGCAATGCAGATGGGATTTTTAATCTCTCTGGGATGATAAATAGACTAACATATGGCTGCTTCATGGTGCCATAGTACTGAGGAAATTGTAGAATTAAATAAAGCTACAGTATGAGTGAACAAACTGGCACAGACAGAAAAAAAGGAACATTACAACAAACAGAAACAATGCACGGATATGAATAGTGATTGTAGACATTTCCAGAATACTTTGCGAGCCCTTTTGCCACGGAAGCTCACACACCAATATCTTTACTATCAGAATGTTAGCTAGCATTCTATTATCTTTGAGAAGCCAGCACCAACATATCAGCATTAGTTTAATTATAGTTTCTTAATTATTAGCCTAAACAGGCAATGAAACTTACAGTGGACCTAAATTCTTCTGCCAAACTAAGCTATTTTACAGTCACCCCTGCTATCATGGTGGTTTTATAAGGTAGCAATAGGGGATGAGCAGGATATATTCTGAATTAAAATTTGAACGCATTCAAAGACATTTGACAGAAGATATTATAGAAGTCAGAAAGTCTCCTCTTTAACTGCTTGCCGACCAGCCGCCGCAGTATTACTGCGGTAGAATGGCACGGCTGGGCGAAACAACATTACCTTACGTCACTTCACCTTTTGGCCACTAGGGGCGAGTGCGCGCCACCCGCAGTGTGTGCCCGGAGCCGATGCGAGTGCGGCACCGCGATCGCTCGTGACAGAAAGAGAACCGGCATCTGTGTGAGTAAACAGACAAATCCTGGTTCTTTCAGGGGAATAAAGACTGATCGTATGTTCATATTAAGTATGAACACCAATCTCTTTCTCCTCCTAGACAGTTCCATCCGCCCTACAGTTAAAACACACCTAGGGAACACAGTTAACCCCTTCCCTGCCAGTGATATTTATACAGTAATCAGTGCATTTTTATAGTACTGATCACTGTATAATTGTCAATGGTCCCAAAAATGTGTCAAAAGTGTCCAATTTGTCCGCCGCAATAAAAAATGCCATAAATCTATCCCCTATTTTGTAGACGCTATAACTTTTGCGCAAACCAATCAATATACGCTTGTGATTTTTTTTATACCAAAAATATATAGAAATATATATACATATCGGCCTAAATTGAGAAAAAAAATGTGGGGAAAAAAAAGGACGTCAATTTTGTTTGGGTACAGCGTCACATGCGCGCGCAATTGTCAGTTAAATCGACGCAGTGCCGTGTTGCAAAAAATGGCCTGGTCATTGAGCAGCCAGATCTTCTGGGGCTTAAGTGGTTAATCAAAGTTCATGTACATGCACTTCTTTGCATATCTTACATCTCAGATTTCTGCAATAAAATGCGGACCAATTGGGCAATCTGCAGAAAATGTCCTATGTAGCAATTCCATTAATCACCAGATTATGACAGGTCAAAGGTATCTGTAATAGTGATTTCCACACAGTGCCCTTTGTTCTACAACATACATCATGGGACACAGTCCATCTTAAGTCTTCAGTGTGAAGAAGTGTGAACCAGTAATGGACATTCGATCAATCTGAAGTTAGGTTGTTCCTCAGAGCAAAGCCTTTGACAACTTAAGACGAACTGTGTCTTAAAACATACTGGGCTATGCCCTATTTGAGCGGTCGCTCCTGCAACATAACAGATATCAACTTTACCATCTATTTCTATCTAGTTGTTTAGGATGAGTGTGTAAAGTTTGAATGAATGTGGTGGCTACCTGTATCTTGACAACGTTGTCAAATTTTAAACATATGTGGTGGAGGTACAATTTTTTATCTAATTGTTGAATTTGATTTTTTGTTAAGGCCCCTTTCACACCGGGGCGTTTTTCATGCGGTGCAGCGCTAAAAATAGCGCCTGTTCACCGCATGAAAAAATCCTGCCCCTTTAACTCCAGTGTGAAAGCCGGCGGGCTTTCACACTGGAGCGGTGCGCTAGCAGGATGAAAAAAAAAGTCCTGCTAGCAGCATCTTTGGAGCGGGATAGGAGCGGTAAAACCGCACCGCGAGCGGCCGAAAACCGTGGTGAAAACGACGGTAAAGCAGCGCTAAATATAGCGCTGCTTTACCGTCACCGCGGCTCACCGCCCCAGTGTGAAAGGGGCCTAAGTGTTTTCTTTTTTTCTATCACCGGCTGTTTCTCTCTGAAGATTCACGTTGGATTCTTATCCATGTTCTATATATGGTGCCACCAGACCTACTGGAACCCCCCCGCCTCCCCTCTGAATCCTGCACAACAAATGTGGAAGGAGAGGGATCGGGTAGAAAGCATAAACCAGAGAGTCAATATAAAAATATATAAATCTTGCCAACTACTCTAGAGCAACCTGAGACTGCAATCAGCTTCAGGTATAAAGTAATCTGAGGTTACAACCTAGCGTCAGGTGTGGTATAACAATTCCTGTGAGACAAAGAGCAAATTCACAGCTGCTAAACATTGACATTCCCATAATCTGTGAAAACATATACAAAAAAAAAAAAAAAAAAAATGCAGCTCTGTGTGATACTGAACCGTACAAATGCATAGATAGTTCCATGAACAATGAAAATCAATATTGCTTACAAAATTTAACAATTTAAAAAAAGATTTTTTTGTGTAACAAGCAAGCTGGCAGTGAAAAAAGATTTTTGTTTTCCCCAATTTTCATCAATCCACAGAGACAAAAGTGCAAATTGGGGTATTATACGTATTACTGCCCAAAAAGTGACTCTAGTGATGATAATCCTGATCAGAAGAGGGTGACTACACACACGTGCTACCCACCCCTGTGTGAATGCGCTCACCTACAACAGTGTAACCGCACACTTAAGTTTGGTCCACATAAGCAGTTGAACCACTCCTGGGCTCGAAGTGAAACTGTCTCCCACAGGAAAATTCAGACAAGTTGTCCTCAATTTTAAAACAAGAAAGAGGCTGGATAGTGCATTATCGCTAGTTTAAAGATGTATTTAGAAAACATAACATCAGGGTACTCTCCAAAGACTTCCAAATTTGTATGTGTCAGCAGCTTGTACAAACAAGCATGTATCCGAGCTCCTCCACCGTCCTGGCTCCTCCCCTACATGTGTCTACACAGGGCTAATCACATGTCTTCCTCAGGAGGATCTGAAGAGATCCCAAATAGGGCTCAGTAACCTCTGCAAGAGGCAACTTAAAGGCAGAATGAACCATCTTGGTAAGGCTGCATTCACACCTGAGCGTTTTGTCGCCTGAAGCTACAAAACGCTAGAGGGGAAAAAATACATTATTCTCTATGGAGATGGTTTACATCTCCACTCCAAAACGCCTGAAGCTCAAACAAGTTCCTGACCCTTTTTTGTCACTCGAATCAGGCAGATTTGGGCTTTTTACTACTTTTTACATTGGTGACCTTTTGCTCTATACAAAAATCGTGGCAAAAAGCGCAGCGAATCGCGGTAAAACGCAGCAAAAAACTCTGCAATTCTCGTGATTTTCTGCCTGAAACCGCTACACTTAGGTGTGAATGCAGCCTTAGAGTCTGGATCAAAAGCCTCTGCGACTGAGGCAGACACCAACTGGATATCTTCAGAAGCAGACTCATCCGCCAGGTCCTCCACAGAATCCTGAGCTTTTAGCTCTTCCTCATCCTCAACCCATTCCTGCTCCAAACTAGGAGGCTCAGGGGAGGTGGATCTATCCCGCTTCTTGCCACCCTGCGGGATGGAGGCAATCATGCCCGCAATCCTGTGCTCTTACCCGGCTATTGCTGAGGACAGTTCATCCTTGGTGATAAAGGGTGAAGCAGCAGCGTTGACTGTAGGCACCATACCAGACAGGTGCAGCGGCTCAAATTACCCGGAAGCCTCTGGTCTTTCAGGGGATACAACACTAGGGATATGACTAGGTTCATCAGGAGCCAATGATGGCATAGGTGTGCCCTTCCCTGTAGTGTTAGTCCGGCTCCTCTTTTTTAACCACTTAAACACCCTTCCTGCCCAGACCAATTTTCAGCTTTTGGTGCTCTCACACTTTGAATGACAATTACTCAGTCATGCAATACTGTACCCAAATGAATTTTTTGTCCTTTTTTCCCCACAAATAGAGCTTTCTATTGGTGGTATTTGATCACCTCTGGGTTTTTTATTTTTTGCGCTATAAATGAAAAAAGACAGAAAATTTTGGAAAAAAAACGCATTTTCTTTGTTTCTGTGATAAAATTTAGCAAATTATAAATTTTTCTTCATAAATTTTGGCCACAATTTATACTGCCACATATCCTTGGTAAAAATAACCCAAATTAGTGGATATTATTTGGTCTTTGTCAAAGTTACAGACTCTACAAACTGTGGTGCGAATTATACAAAATTGATCACATCTGATGTACTGGTGGCCTATCTCATTTCTTGTGACCCGAACAAGCCAGGAAAGTACAAATACCCCCTAAATTACCCCTTTTTTGAAAGTAGACATTCTAAGGTATTTATTAAGAGGCATGGTGAGCTTTTTGATGTTGTCATTTCTTTCCCACAATTCTTTGCAAAATGAATTATTTTTTTATTTTTTTTTCACAAAATAGTCATTCTAATAGGTTATTTCTCTCACATGGAATGTGTATACCACAAATGACACCCCAAAATACATTCTGCTACTCCTCCTGAGTATTACGATACCACATATGTGGGACTTATACACAACCTGGCCACTTAGAGAGGCCCAAAATGCAGGGAGCGCCATCACGTGTTCTAGGAGCATAAATTACACATCTAACTTGTTGATTACCTAGTACACTTTTGAAGGCCCTGGAGCACCAGGACAATGACACGTGACACTGACGTGGCACTGATGACAGGTGTCACTGATGACATGTGACACTGGTGACAGACGGCACTAATACGGGGCACTGATGACATGTGACACTGACAGATGGCACTAATATGTGGCACTGGTGACAGATGGCACTATCATGTGGCACTAATACGTGGCACTGATGAGAGATGGCACCGACACGTGGCACTGATGACACGTGACACTAATGACAGATGGCACTGATGACACGTGACACTGACAGGTGGCACTGATGACACATGGCACCGACACGTGGCACTGATGACAGATGGCACTGATGACACGTGACACTGATAACAGATGGCACGTGACACTGACAGGTGGCACTGATGGCACGTGACACTGACAGGTGGCACTGATGACACATGGCACCGACACGTGACACTGATAACAGATGGCACTGACGTGGCACTGGGGACAGGTGCACTGGGGACACGGATGGGGACAGGTGGATGGGGAGACGGATGGCGACAGGTGGATGGGGAGACGGATGGCGACAGGTGGATGGGGAGACGGATGGCGACAGGTGGATGGGGAGACGGATGGCGACAGGTGGATGGGGAGACGGATGGCGACAGGTGGATGGGGAGACGGATGGCGACAGGTGGATGGGGAGACGGATGGCGACAGGTGGATGGCGAGACGGATGGTGACAGGTGGATGGCGAGACAGATCGCACATTTCGTTTTTTTTTCTTTTTTTACTTACGGTGCTGCAGCCGTTGAGCTCTCTCTCCCCACACGCTGTCTGTGTGAGGAGGGAGAGCGGCGCTGACAGATGATCTCATATGTTTCCATATGAGATCATCTCTCATTGGACACGCCGATCTCGCTGTAAACGGCCGCTGTGATTGGCCGTTTACAGCGATATGTGACCAGTTGTGTCCGACGGACACGGCCAGCACAGAACTTCCCCGATGCGCGCTCTCAGGAGCGCGCATTAGGGAAGTAAACAACAGGACGTCCTGGGACGTCCTCCCTGCAGGGGGCGTCCGCGCTACAACCGTCTTTCGGCTATAGCGCGGGCGTAAAGAGGTTAAAGACATTTACAAGCCACAAAAAGAATACCTGGGTGTAGTATTAACACACCTCAAAAGGGAGACCCTTTGATAGGGCTCACCAAGCCCCTATGCAATAATCATGCTAAGCACCTTAGCCTGCCAAGCAACACCTGGTGACTCACGTAACCAAAGTATGGAAAAATGAACCGCTGCAAACGCTTGGTTCAGAGCTTGTTGTGTCCCACAGCTGCCTTCTGGAAACAACGCATGCTTGGCATACCAGAATTCTGGTGCCAGCTATGTGGGCGAGTTTCCTTTTTGCTCCAAATTCCACCATTTCACATGGGCTTAATTCTTATTATTGAGGGATATACCGAGGGGCATATTAGACTCTGTTTACTGATTTAAGATGCATGACAGTATACCATGAAGGTTGGTTATTAGTTATGCGTTTTTGATTCTAATACTGTATATTTGATTAATATGCTTTCTTGTAGATCATTTTCTGACCTAATATACTCCTGAAGGGGGTAACCCCCGAAACATGTAGAGTGTGTAACTGGAAGAACAAATCTCTGTGTGTAACAGCACAGGATCATTATTATATATATCAAAGTTCTTCCAAATTGTGTCAGATAAGTGGATGCTCCATGATTAGCAGCATCTAATGTAATTTATCTACTATTGAAGGCTTTTTATGATGTGTGTATTTGTGTATAATAAATGTATACATTTTTGTAAATTGACTGTTGTAAGTTTATACCGTACCACGAGAGTCCATGTTGCCTCCACAACTGTCCAAATTTCTAATTAGTAATAGGACAAAGGTACATTAATTCTTTCATAACAGGTAGCGTTTTCATATACAGAAACTACCCAAATGACCCTGATCAAAAGTGCACATACCCTGGTGATTTTGGCCTGATAACACGCACACAAGTTGACACAAATGGGCTTGCATGGCCATTAAAGGTAACCATCCGCACCTGTGATCGGTTTGCTTGTAAATGGTGTGGAGTGTATAAAAGGTCAATGCGTATCTAGACTCCTGACAGACCCTTGCATCTTTCATCCAGTGCTGAACTGTTTCTGGATTCTGAGTCATGGGGAAAGCAAAAGAATTGTCAAAGGATCCGCGGGAAAATGTAGTTGAACTGTACAAATAGGAAAGGGATATAAAGAGATACCCAAGGAATTGAGAATGCCAATCAGCAGTGTTCAAACTCTAATTAAGAAGTGGAAAATTAGGGGTTCTGTTAAAACCAAACCACGGTCAGGTAGACAAACTAAAATTTCAGCCGCAATTGCCAGGAAAATTGTTTGGGATGCAAAGAGAAACCAATAAATAACTTCAGATGAAATACAGGACTCTCTGAAAACATGCGGTGTGGCTGTTTCAAGATGCACAATAAGGAGGCACTTGAAGAAAGATGGGCTGTATGGTCAAGTCACCAGAAGAAAGCCATTACTACACAAATGCCACAAAGTATCCCGCTTACAATACGCCAAACATCACAGAGACAAGCCTCAAACCTTCTGGCACAGTCATTTAAAGTGAGGAGACCAAAATTTTGCTTTTTGGCCACAACCATAAACACTACATTTGGAGAGGAATCAAGGCCTATGATGAAAGGTACACCATTCCTACTGTGAAACACGGAGGTGGATCACTGATGTTTTGGGGATGTGTGAGCTACAAAAAGGCACAGGAAATTTGGTCAAAATTGATGGCAAGGTGAATGCAGTATGTTATCAAAAAATACTGGAGGAACATTTGCATTCGTTAGCCAGGAAGTTGCGCATGAGACGTACTTGGACATTCCAACATGACAATGATTCAAAACATTGGCTACAGCAGAATAAAGTGAAGGTTCTGGAGTGGCCATCCGAATCTCTTGACCTCAATATCATTGAGCCAATCTGGGGAGATCTCAAACGTGCAGTTCATGCAAGACAACCCGAACATTTACAGGAACTGGAGGCTTTTTGCCAAGAGGAATAGGCAGCTTTACCATCCAAGATAAAGAGCCTCATCCACAAATACCACAAAAGACTTCAAGCCGTCATTGAGGTTAAAGGGGGCAATACACGGTATTAAGAACTGGGGTATGTAAACTTTTGATCAGGGCCATTTGGGTAGTTTCTGCTGCGATTATGATTTAAAAAGAGTAAATACAGTTGAATGATAATAAATGGCTTCAGCCAAACACTAACCACGAGTGAAAGAAAAGTTTGTGTGTTATCATTCATAGTCTCTGAAAAAATGGCCAAGAAATAATAAATTCTGCCAGGGTATGTAAACATATAAGCACAACTGTATAAATGTCATAATAGGTTGCTCCCAAGGCAGACACAAACAATAGAACAATGGAATACAGCCACACCCCAATAAACCCAACAGAGAGCACACCATAGTATTAGAAAATATACAGTATCTCACAAAAGTGAGTACACCCCTCACATTTTTGTAAATATTTTATTATATATCTTCATGTGACAACACTAAATAAATGACACTTTGCTACAATGTAAAGTATTGAGTGTACAGCTTGCATAACAGTGTAAATTTGCTGTCACCTCAAAATAACCCAACACACAGCCACTATTGTCTAAACCGCTGGCAACAAAAGTGAGTAAAAATGTCCAAATTGGGCCGAAAGTTTCAATATTTTTTGTGGCCACCATTATTTTCCAGCACTGCCTTAACCCTCTTGGGCATGGAGTTCACCAGAGCTTCACAGGTTACCACTGGAGTCCTCTTCCACTCCTCCTTGATGACATCACGGAGCTGGTGGATGTTAGACACCTTGTGCTCCTCCATCTTCCGTTTGAGGATGCCCCACAGATGCTCAATAGGGTTTAGGTGTGGAGACATGCTTGGCCAGTCGATCACCTTTACCATCAGCTTCTTTAGCAAGGCAGTGGTCATCTTGCAGGTGTGTTTGGGGTCGTTATGATGTTGGAATCCTGCCCTGCGGTCCGAAGAGAGGGGATCATGCTCTGCTTCAGTATGTCGCAGTACATGTTGGCATTCATGGTTCCCTCAATGAACTGTAGCTCCCCAGTGCCAGAAGCACTCACGCAGCCCCAGACCATGACACTCCCACCACCATGTTTGACTGTAGGCAAGACACACTTGTCTTTGTACTCCTCATCTGGTTGTCGCCACACACGCTTGACACCATCTGAACCAAATCAGTTTATCTTGGTCTCATCAACCACAGGACATGGTTCCAGTAATCCATGTCCTTAGTCTGCTTGTCTTCAGCAAACAGTTTGCAGGCTTTCTTGTGCAATATCTTTAGAAGAGGCTTCCTTCTGGGACGACAGCCATGCAGACCAATTTGATGCAGTGTGTGGCGTATGATCTGAGCACTGACAGGCTGACCCCCCACCCCTTCAACCTCTGGAGAAATGCTGGCAGCAATCCTACATTTATTTCCCAAAGACAACCTCTAGACATGATGCTGAGCATGTGCACTCAACTTTTTTGGTCGACCATGGCAAGGCCTGTTCTGAGTGGAACCTGTTCTGTTGGTCTGTATGGTCTTGCCCACAACGCTGCAGCTCAGTTTCAGGGTTTTGGCAATCTTCTTATAGCCTAGGTCATCTTTATGTAAAGCAACAATTATTTTTTTCAGATCCTCAGAGTTCTTTGCTATGAGGTGCCATTTTGAACTTCCAGCTACCAGTAGGAGAGCGATAACACCAAATTTAACACACCTGCTCCCCATTCACACCTGAGACCTTGTAACACTAAAGAGTCACATGACACTGGGGGGGGGGGGGTGGCTAATTGGGCTCAATTTGGACATTTTCACGTGGTTGTACTCACTTTTGTTTCCAGTGGTTTAGATATTAATGGCTGTGTGTTGAGTTATTTTGAGGTCGCAGAAAATTTACACTGTTATACAAGCTGTACACTCACTGCTTTAGATTGTAGCAAAGTGTAATTTCTTCAGTGTTGTCACATGAAAAGATATAATAAAATATTTACAAAAAACGGAGTTACTTACCGGTAACGTCCTTTTCCGGGAGTCTTTCAGGACAGCACCATAGAGAGACCCTGGCTCCTCCCCTCTCAGGAAACACCGCCTTAGATTTTGAAATTTAAGCCCCCACCGTCCTGCCAGTCCCTCAGTTCTTCAAGAGTACCTCCGGCCAGCTGGGGAGACACAAGAACACGTCATAATAACTTATATCTCTTACCTGACGGTCTCATGCGATGACTTCTTCCATGTCCACAAATTAGGGTGGGTAACTTGTGCTGTCCTGAAAGACTCCCGGAAAAGGACGTTACCGGTAAGTAACTCCGTTTTTCCCCATCCGTCTTTCAGGACAGCACCATAGAGAGGATAAGCGAGCACCTTACCTTAGGGTGGGACTACTGCCTGCAGAACTTTACGCCCAAAGGCTTGGTCCTTCGCTGACAGCAGGTCCAACCTGTAGTGCCTTACGAACGTATCAAAGCTGGACCATGTTGCCGCCCTACAGATCTGCTCTGGAGAAGCACCAGCCCACTCAGCCTGCGAAGTCGCCACTGCCCTGGTGGAATGCGCTCTAATCCCATCCGGGGGCTCCACTCCCCCCGCTACATAAGCCTGTCTGATGGCTAACCTAATCCATCTGGCTATCGTCCGTCTAGAGGCCCTAGACCCTTTTTTAGCTCCTGAAAACAATACAAAAAAGGAATCAGACTTCCTATAGTCCTTTGTACTCTCCAAGTACTGGAGGACGCACCTCCTAACATCCAACTTATGAAATGTGCGTTCCTGTTCCCTAACAGGGTTTACACAGAAGGTAGGCAAAATTATTTCTTGGCCTCTATGAAAACTTGAGGCCACTTTAGGCAAAAATGCCGGATCAGTTCTAAAAACCACACGATCCGGAAATATCTGAAAAAAAGGTGCCCTAATGGAAAGGGCTTCGAGTTCACTTACTCTTCTTGCCGTGGTGATCGCCACCAAAAACACCGTTTTGAGGGTGATCGACCTCAACGTACAAGCCTCCAACGGTTCAAACGGTTCACCGGTGAGGGCTTGTAACACTAAAGAAAGATCCCATACTGGAAAAGAGGATACTCTTACTGGCCTCTGCCTGTTCAGAGCTTTAAAAAAACCTAGATATCCAGGGATCTAATGCTAACTGTTTTTCCAAAAATACACTTAAAGCAGACACTTGTCCTTTCAGTGTGCTAACAGCCAACCCCTTGTCTGCCCCCGCTTGCAGAAATTCCAGTACCGCTACCGGACTGCTTGTGTCGAAGGAACTATCCGCACACCAACTATTAAAGCGTTTCCACACTTTCAGGTAGATAGCTTGCGTCTCCTTTTTTCTGCAACTTAGTAGGGTTGATACCAACCGATCTGAGAACCCCTTGCCCTTCAGCAATTCCTCCTCAGTAGCCAAGCAGCCAGGTTCCACCGCTCCACCTGAGGACAACAGATTGGACCCTGGGACAGAAGATCTTCCTGGAATGGCAGAATCCACGGGGGTTCCACTGCCAGACTCTTCAAGATGGAAAACCACGGCCTCCTGGGCCAATGAGGTGCTATCAGAATGAGAGTTGTGCTCTCCAACTGTAGCTTCCTCAGTACTGCTGGGATTAGTACGGGAGGGGGGGAAGGCATAGCACTTGGAGAACTCCCAGCTCTGAGCCAGTGCGTCCACTCCAAGTGCTCCGTCCCATCTGCTCAGGGAGAAGAACAGATCTGTCTGTTTTCCCTTGAGGCGAAGAGGTCTATACAAGGCATCCCCCACCTCTGGGTAATTGCCTTGAAGACGTCCTGGTTCAAAATCCAGTCGCCTTCTCTCAGCTTTCTCCTGCTGAGAAAATCCGCAACCTGATTTTGATCCCCTTTTAGATGTACCGCCGACAGGGACAGAATATTTGTCTCGGCCCACCTGAGAATGGTGCTTGTCAAGCTCCACAGAGACCTGCTTTTGGTACCTCCCTGCCTGTTGAGGTATGCTACTGCAGAGGAGTTGTCTGACCTGACTCTCACGTGTTGACCCTGGAGTTCTTCCTGAAAGGCTCTGAGCGCCAACTCTATGGCTTTCAGCTCCCTCCAGTTCGAGGATTCCCTTGCCTCTTGCTTTAGCCAGGTGCCCTGAACCATCCGGGAATCTAGATGAGCTCCCCAACCTGTGCCGCTTGCATCGGTCGTGATGGTTTTGGATACCGGGAGGACCCATTCCAAACCCTGGGAAAGATTGGCCCCTTTTCTCCACCACCAAAGTGACCTCTTTACCTGACTTGGCACCTCTATCAGAGCGTCCAGGGAATTCTGACTGTGGTCCCAAATTCCCAGGATGAACAGCTGTAAGGGGCGAAAATGCAGCCCTGCCCACTGTACTGCTGGGAGCGAGGATGTCAACAGCCCTAGGGCTGACATGGCTTTCCTTATTGAGATCTGTTGATTGCCCTGCAAGAACAACATCGCCCTGTCCACCTTCTGGATTTTTTCTTCCGGAAGAAAAACTTTTTGTTTTGTTGAATCCAACCTGTAGCCCAGGAAGATGATTTTCTGAGATGGGGTCAGGCTGGATTTTTCCAGGTTCAAGAGCCATCCTAGATTTTCGAGGATTTCCCTTGTTACCTGCAGATCTCTGGACAGCTGCTCTGGGGAAGAAGCAAATAGGAGCAGATCGTCTAGATATGCGACTATTGCAATGTTTCTGAGTCGCAAGAAGGCCAGAACCTCCACCATGACTTTGGTGAATATACGGGGGGAAGAAGATAGCCCGAAGGGAAGAGCCCTGAATTGTAGATGCACTATCCCTTCTGGGGTCTTCACCGCCAACCTGAGGAACTTCTGGTACCCCTCTGCTATGGGGATGTGCAGATAGGCATCCTTCAGGTCTATGGACGCCATGAAGCAATTCTGGGGAAGAAGTGCTTTTACCGAATAGATCGAGTCCATTCGGAACTTCCTGTATGTAACCGAGACGTTCAGGGGCTTCAAGTTCAGGATAAGTCTGAACTTTCCCGATGGTTTGCGGACCACAAAGATGTGGGAATAGAAGCCCCTGCCTGTCTCTTCCACCGGAACTCGGGTTACCACCTCTTGTTCCTCCAACTCCTGTAGAGAGGAAAGAAGAGCTGAAGCCTTTTCTGCACATCTTGGAAGCGTGGTGACCAGAAGCCTGAGAGGTGGGGGTTTTGAAAACTCCAACCTGTAACCCCTCCTTATAATCTCCAAAATAAAATGGTTGGAGGTGATCAACTCCCACTGTGGGAGGAAGTACCCCAGTCTTCCTCCCACCCTGGTTCCGTCATTTAGACTTTTTGGGCTGTTCAGGAGGGCGAAAAATAGCTCCCCCACGCCCTTTGCCCTTCTGCCAAACTTTTTTCTGTTGCTCATTTTTAGGAGGTTCAAACTTCCTCCTGGGTTGAACCCTCCTTTTGGCTTCCGCAAATTTCTTTTTGAGAGGAAAGGCCTTTTTCCTGTCGGCCGTCCTATCCAAGATGGCCTCCAAGCCAGGACCGAACAACAAGTCCCCTGTGAGGGGAATACCGCAGAGCTTGACTTTTGACGCCCTATCTCCCTGCCACGTCTTAAGCCAAAGGACCCGCCTTGCTGAGTTGGACAAGGCTGCTGACCGTGCTGACATCCTTACTGACTCCGCTGAGGCGTCAGCCAGATAAGCTACTCCATTGAGGAGCATAGGAAAGGAAGACAGGATTGTTTCCTTAGGAGTTCCTGCCTCAATGTGCGCCTTAATTTGCGTCAACCAGTACTCCATGTTCCGTGCCACCACTGTGGACGCCATGGCGGGTTTGAGGTTGCCTATTGATGAATCCCAGGATTTTTTCAATAAAGAGTCCATCCTTTTATCCATAGGATCTGGGAGGGCTCCCATATCCTCAAAGGCAAGGTCGGTGTGCCTAGAGACCTGCGAGAAGGCCGCATCTAGTTTAGGAATTTTATTCCACACTAGAGCTTTCTCCTCTGCAAAAGGAAACCTCCTTTTCAAACTTCTTGAAAAGAATGGTTTCCTTTCCGGGTCCTGCCATTCTTTTTTAATGGCGTCGACCAGTACTTTATGGACCGGAAACACTTTCCTCTTCTGTTCCCCTAAGCCCCTGTACATTTGGTCATGGAGCGATAGCTTTTTCCTTTCTTCCTGGATTCCCAAAGTGGTGTGAATAGCTCCTAAAAGCTCTTCCACTTCCTCCAGAGAAAGCTTGTAGCGAGAGGCTCTCGTGGACTCGCCATCCACCTCCTCTCCCTCGGATTCCCCTTGGGAATCAGAAGCAATGCTATCTGGCTCCTCCTCAATCTCTTCTCTAGAGCCCCCCGGATTCTCACCACTCGCCGAGGGAGCATCCGTTAAGCTTGGCGCAACACTCTGCTGTGCTGGTGGAGGGTTAATCTGAGTCTGCGGAAACTGAAAACTAGAGAAGAGCGTTTTAAAAGATTGTACGGTGTTTGATAGTTCCTTGACGGACGCAGCTAACTCCGTATTTTGCTCCGCTGACTGCTCCCTCACTAGCCCCTCTATACATTCCCTACAGAGTGCTTTGGACCACGATTCCCCCATTGTGGTTCTGCACGAAGGGCATTTTCTCTTTGAATTGTGGGGCGATTTGGTTTTCTCAGCGGACTTGCTCTGAAAAAAGACAAATATGAAAGAGAGCAGTCAGACTCCCCTTAACCACCAGCAATACACACAGAGGGCCACCAGGGGTGCTATAACTGTGACCACCACCACCAGGGTCCTAGTTACCCCCCATTTTCCCCACCACCAAGGGAGACAAACACACCTGTGGAGCTTACAGGTTATCCAGTAAGGGAACACCACCCCAGGGTTCCACTTACCTTAGAGTGGCTGGTGCAGGCATCTCCAGGAGCCGTTCGGGAAGCCTCTGCTTCCGACATTTCCCGCTGAGGATCGGTGGTGCCTTCGCCTCCAAACGCTGTCGCTACAGGCAAAAAGTGAGGCAGCACCAGCCAGAACGCCCGTTCCACTTTTCAAATCCCGCGGCTGGAACCGGAAGCCGCGGGTCGAACGGAAGCACTGACCCCCGCCGGAAATGACGTCACCCGTCATCCGACCCGGCGCACTGAGCTCCACGCCTGAACATGGCGGCCTCCTGTGCTTCCGTTAGCGTCCCCCTGGACAGGAGAAGAGCGGAACCCTCTGGCTTACAGTTTCGGCAAAAGAAGCCGGAGGTGCGTGTTAAGAATGACCGCCCAGTTTTAGGCTTCCCCAGCCTCCCGGACCGCAAGGTAGGATGAGAAGGCAGAGAGACCCTGGTCCCCCCCCTTCTCCGGAAACGATCGGCCTTAGCCTCCCTGGCTATTCAGCCCTTGGCTCCATAGCGGTGTCTCCCCACCGGAGGAAACACCATAACTGAGGGACTGGCAGGACGGTGGGGGCTTAAATTTCAAAATCTAAGGCGGTGTTTCCTGAAAGGGGAGGAGCCAGTGTCTCTCTATGGTGCTGTCCTGAAAGACGGATGGGGAAAATGTGAGGGGTGTACTCACTTTTGTGAGATACTATATAGATACTATATATATATATATATATATATATATACATACATACACACACACACACATATATATACACACACACACACACACACACACACACACACACACACCATTCCAGTGTGGTTGTACAGTGAGTCCGATTAGTACAGACCGGACTGGGGTTCGCAATCACCCTGTGCCCCTAATAGACACAGGGTGGATTAGACATAGGAGGTGCATGGGGGAGCTGAAACAAGGGATTCTCAACCTCTGCAAGGGATTCTGGGTTCCACAGGACGCCCACCCAAAGTGACTCCATCCCTTGGGTATACAGATGGAGACCGCAGTCCCATCCACGACAACAGATCAAGCTGCAGTGGTGAGGTGCCGATTGCATTCTCTCCCTGGAGCTCCTGCGGAGAGGAATGTTGTGTGCAGAATGCCAGTAGTGTTATGCCCTGTTAGCGCTTACATCATCCACTCCACCTAACTGTTGGGGAGGGAAGACAACAACCTCCTCTCCCTGGGCCTCCAGAAATGCTGCAGATGTGGGACAGAGGTCTTGGACCCTCTGTCCGGTTGCCAGCGCTACAGCTGAGTTGGTGTCATCATTCTGTGGCACCGTCTGCTGCTGGGACACCCTTTCGCTGGTATTGTCTCCCAGGTGCACAAATCCTTGTTGGGGAGGGGGAATGGCTAATTCCCCTCCCTGAATCTCTGCAATCTACTGGGGAAGTAGACATCCTCCCCTCCCCTCTTACAGCTAATCCACAGAGACATATACATCCCATAATAGGTTGCTTCCAAGGCAGACACTCAAAGTGACTCAATACCTTTCCTTACAAACTACAGCTGTAATTTCTTTATCCTTTCTAAACTAATTTTTTTAAATCCCCATTCAGACTTGGTTGTGGTAACGAGTGCGTGACAACATATTTCTGCAATGTACCTGTCCTATGCGTCAATGTCGTGTCATTCATTGTGAATGACTCCCCAACAAACAGTACAGTAGAGGGTAACACACAACACACTATAAGCCAAGACAAATTTTGATTTAGACCCAACTGGAGAGAAGACAGAATTGACCCCACAGAGTAGTTTCTAGGATGGATTTTTCTTGCCTGGCACCATGAGAAATATGCTTTCCAGAAATGATGATAAACTTTGCGAGAAATCAATTTCTTTAAAAAGCTTAGGGATAATCAAATCAGACACACCTCTATCTCTCAGGACCTGGACTCAACTGCCAGATTGTCAAACCAGTGATCGAGAAGCAGGTTGTAAAATGATTCATGCAACAGACGATCTGGAAGATCTGGGAGAGCCTATTGAAAGTGTGTCGAAGTCCAAGCACTATGTCTGTCTATCTGGGCAAGTTTGATGCAAAAAGAATCACAAAAATGTCCTCTATCTAGATCCAACAGAGCAGTTGAGGAAGGAATTCTAATAGAAAGAATAAACTGATCCCAGGTAGTTACCAGAGCATCCACTGCAATGGCTAGACGATTCTTGGACCTGGAGACAAGCCTGCTCAGTTTGTTGTTGAACATGGAAGTCAGCAGGTCCATGTCCAGTATGTAAAATTTAGATAGACTTGACTAACAAATTGAAGCTGGATTCTAGTGTCTAGTGTTTAAAGTGGTTGTAAAGCCACTTGTCATGTCTCTACAATCCACTCTGTTAGATAACATGTGCCCCACTGCAAGCAGATTTCTACCTTATATCAGAGCGTCTTTCCAGTGCTCACGTGACCCCTCGCCTCTCTCCTCACCCAGTCTGATAGCTACAGTGGGAGGGGCCGAGAACTCCCACCGACCTCAGCCAGAAGGAGGGGAGGAGTCACGTGAGTGCCTGGAGGAGCTGTGAAAGAAGGTAGAAATCTGCTTCTTTTTACATAACGGACATACAGTGTGGCACATGTTGTCTAACAGAGGCGATCGTAGAGACATGAAACTTATTTTAGCAGCAGGAGGGGAGGATCGTGGTTTAGATCGAAGCCGACAGGTAGGGAGGAGGGGGATTGAGGCGAGAGGAGAGACAGTGGATGACGGAGGCACGTAAACTGACCACGGTGTCAGGGCTCAGCAGCTATGATAAACCGTGGTCAGTTTACAGGGGGGCGGGCAGAATCAACCGGATATTTCAGGTTATATAAAGGGCCAAATTACACAGCACAAGCACTGTGCTGTATAACATGCTTTAAAGGAACAGGATCCATTTTTTGGTTTGTTTGTTTTTAGGGTTACAAACACTTTAATCCATTTTTGTTTTTGGGTTTAACACCGCTTCAACCCTGGGCAGATGAATTTTTAGTAGAGGTTCAGTGTTAAAGTGGTAATACAATTGCTTTGAATTTCAGAACATTGAATGGGAGACAAGCTTCCTAAGGTGATCAAGTACCTTGCAGAGTATCGAGGACTCCCCTCCAGGCCTACAGGCTGACATTCCTCGGGAGATCCTTCCATACTAGATGGAGGAAGGAGTTCCCTGACTCAAACAGTGGGCCCATAATCCACTAGGCCAGGGAAAATCTGGTCTTGTTGGTCAGACTTCACTATGCAGAGGCTGAGCCTGCTTGTCCCACACTGCCAGAATATTAAGCTGCAGCAATGTAGAGTTAAAATCGGTACAAGAAACTGCTTCAAAAGAGTCCACTATTAAGCCCAGAATTTTCATGCATAAGCAGAGGCATGGTGGTCTCATGGATTATAAAGTCTGAAAGTGGGAGCAAATAGTGTGTGACTTTCCCTCTTAAAAGAAAACCTGGGAGAGTGCCAGATCCAGGACTAGGCCTAGATACTCCAAGTTATGAGAAGGGTTCCCGCACAGACTTCTGGAAATGTACGATCCAGCCAAATCTTTGTAGGGTCTGGGCAGTCTGTTTGACATTGACAGAGTTTGTGCTCACTGTTCTAGGTTGTCTAGAATTTTTTTGCTATGGGGGTGTCCTGAGAGCAAAGCAGGGTAATAACATTGTCAATCACCTTAGAAGACCCAGGATTTAGGATGCAACTGAACCTCTGTAGGGTCTGTAAAATATGTTGGACATTGGCTGATTGAACCTGTGCTGACTGTTACTTCAGAAGGTGGTTTTCTAGACATCTCACAAAGGGGATGCACTGAGGGAGAAGAAAAGAATGAACAGGAGCAAACGCCTTGGTGAAGACCTGAGGTGTAGTGGAAAGATCAATGGAAACAAATTTGTATTGCTGTGTGCCCACTGCAAAACGCAGGTAGCATTGATGCACCTTGAAGATGTGAACATGCAAGTAGGCATCCCTGCTGTTCACAAAGGCCAGGAGGTCTCCAAGATGAAGGAAAGCAAATAAAACTAATGCAGCCACCACATCTAAGAACCGTTGAGATTCAATTTAATACATTTTTATTTTTGGGTTTAAAACCGAATTATGTTTATGAGATTTGTCTCTAGATTGAGACTCCCTTGTATCAATTCCTAAAATAAAATTTGGGTACAATCATCTTCATCCTCACCTGACTGCGCAGAAGTAGAGCAGTCACAAGGAAATCAGAGATTGACTCTAATGAAGAGGGTGTGGAAGAATGCTCGCGGCCTGTGAATTCTAAGTCAGCTAACATGGCTGAAATTTTACTCATAAATTCACATAGTAGCAGGGAATTCTCCCCTACATAAGACAGAGGATGGCACTACCGAGGAAGTTAAGGAAGAGTAAGATGGCACTACTGAGGAAGTCTGAGGAGTGCTGTGATGGAGGACAGTGGTCTGGGCTATTGTTGTTAGGTTCCTTAACCACTTCAGCCCCGGACCAATTGGCAGCCAAAGGACCAGGCCCCTTTTTGCAATTCGGCACTGCGTCGCTTTAACTAACAATTGCGCGGTCATGCGACGTGGCTCCAAAACAAAATTGGCGTCCTTTTTTTCCCACAAATAGAGCTTTCTTTTGGTGGTATTTGATCGCCCCTGCGGTTTTTATTTTTTG
The DNA here is from genome assembly GCA_028564925.1 of Lithobates sylvaticus. NCBI lineage: Eukaryota > Metazoa > Chordata > Amphibia > Anura > Ranidae > Lithobates > Lithobates sylvaticus. Next base: position 307,406,886 of record CM053028.1, on the reverse strand, counting down.
CGCTATAAACAAAAATAGAGCGACAATTTTGAAAAAAATGCAATATTTTTTACTTTTTGCTATAATAAATATCCCCAAAAAAATATATAAAAAAACTTTTTTTTTCCTCAGTTTAGGCCGATACGTATTCTTCTACATATTTTTGGTAAAAAAAAATCGCAATTGGCGATTATTGATTAGTTTGCGCAAAAGTTATAGCGTTTACAAAATAGGGGATAGTTTTATAGCATTTTTATTAATATTTTTTTTTTTATTAGTAATGGCGGCGATCAGCGATTTTTATTGTGACTGCGACATTTTGGCGGACACATCGGACATTTTTGACACATTTTTGGGACATTTGTCATTTATACAGCAATCAGTGCTATTTAAATAGCACTGATTCCTATGTAAATGACAGTTGTAGTTAGGGGGTTAACCACTAGGGGGCGGGGAGGAGTCAGTGTGACGTGTTGTGTTTTTTTTTACAGTAGGGGGGCGTGGCTGTACGTCTGACGTCATTGATCGGCGTTCCCGATGACAGGGAACCGCCGATCACTGACAGTCAGTGTAGGAAGCGCGGGGAGAGGTTTGTTTACATAGACCTCTCCCCGTTTTTCCGCTCCGTAACCCGATCGCGGGATACCAGCGGCGATCGGGTCCGCTGGTCCCCGCGGCCGGGGTCACGGAGCTCCCGACCGGGTCGCGACCGGGTCGCGAGCGCCGCTAGCGGCGCGCGCGCGACCCACGGGCAGGCACAGGTACGTGATTCTGCCTGCCCGTGCCATTCTGCTGACGTATATATGCAGTGGCCGGTCGGGAAGCGGTTAAAAAAAGGTACAAAAGAACCCCCCTCCCTTCCGCATCATTAGTGGATTTTAAGCAGGCATGGCCTGCAGGATTGCTGTTCTTGTGCTTATTGTGCAGCCTAAGTATGCAAGTGAGAGATTGCTGATACAGGGAACTCACAAAGCGATGTTGGAGCAGAAGCGTATAATGAAGTTTGTGACCTTGTCAGGGCTCCCTGATAAGGTCAAGATGAATGCCCAGAGGATTGTACCAAAATTTTACAGCTGTCACTGGAACAGAGGAAAAAGCTTCATAAAGTAACACCTGTTTCAGTGACAACTGTCTTTTGGCTCGCACTTCGGAGATTTCTCTTCACTTCTTCCACAGTGGAGACAGCAAAAAAAAAAAAAAAAAGTTTTTTAGCCATTTTCTTAACTATACAAACGACAAAAAATGTTGGCTTCAGATAGATTAATAGATACATGTCTGCATATAATTATTTGGGAAACGCTGTACAAAATAAAGCATAAATTAAATCTTTTACATGTTTGTTATGTAAAACAACACTTCAAATTAAGGTGACTAATTACGGTTGTCTTACCAGCAAGAAAAGTTTGCCATTTTGTCCTTGAACACAAAACCTGAAAGTGCTTCTGGAGGATGAGAATTTCAGGAGAATCTGGACAATCATACGCTCCACAAACTGGTTCCTGTAGAAAATAAAGATCAGTCTTCACAGCATGTGTCCATATTAACTATCATTGAAAAGCTAGGCAGCTAATGGTAACTGGTCATTAGGACAAAAAAGAGCCTCCACATTATCCATTTTCCTTTATGTGCTGTCAGCACCCCACTGAATAAAATAGAAGAGCCTCTGGTCAGGGATAGTTACCAGATAATGAAGTGGACCATGTCCTATATCATTTTTGATTTTTAAAACACAGGGAATTCTTATGTCCTGGGCACAGTATTTCAGTGTCAAAAATAAATTAAGTTACAACACATTAAAGAAATGTTTTTTCCTGATTGAAGGAAATGCTTGTTTTCATAATATTCTTTTAAATGGAAAGAGAACACATGTGGGGAAAGTTATAAAACGGTGAATCTGACATTCAACAAACAAACATTCACTGAAAATTCCAGGTTCATGTGTTGTAAATGACAGTAAATTATTCATCACTAGGCAAAGTTTGGTGAATGTCATATTTATTGTTTTATAACTATACCACAAAAAGTTTTCTTGGTGTAAAATGAATAAATCACACCCAAGTAGTTTCTACAATAAACTCATTATTTCCTTATATTTTTTGTACAAGTTGTGGTTTATGAGGCAGAGATTTCTCCCTTGCAAAATCCAATTAAAGGGAGACTGCAGTTTAACCCATTTTTCATAATCCACATGTATGTTTCTAAAATCACTTTGCTTTGGTCATTTGCAAAGATCCCCCTACAGCCTCTCAAATGGTGTGTCACAGACCATACTACATTTGCCTTTGTTATCTCACAACCCACTTTTCTAGAGTCACAGTCAAATGTGCCAGCTAAGACACAAACAATACAAAGGGGAAAAAGAAGGAAGACAAATGTGCTCAGCTCTAAAAAAAAAAAAAAAAAAAGAAGCCACGTGATGAAAGTCTATAGTTGATTGGAATATTCCCGTAATTAACCACTGAAAAAAAAATAATCAAAAGAGTTCCACTGTAATCTTGCCTCAATACCACATTTTTTTATTAGAATCCACTGGCCTACATTAAGCCAACAGAAAATCAAAATATTTAAAATTGTTTTAAATATACTAATACAATGAAACATAATTACTTGTGATGCCAATTTTAACTGTTGTAACTACAGCATTGTCAACATATTGATCCATACTCAAGACTGCACTCTTCGGTCTAATTACAGATGATTAAAAAGGTTTGCTGTGGTAAGCAAGTATTTAAACAAAAAATAAATATATTTATAAAAAAAACAAATACCTAATTAAAATAAACACAGAATTATGGGTTATTGAGTATATTATACCAAAATATAAATAAATACAATCAACACAGAATTATGGATTATTAGGTGTATTATGTTATAGCATAAATTTACCTTGAAATCATGGTGTATGCATGACACGATGGTCGAATCATTATTTCAGTGATATAGTACTGGATACTGTCTAAAATGATAAAATACAAAATTAATACATAAATTAAAATATAAATGGAGGATTATGTTTTTTTTCTTCTTATCTTCAGTAATACTGCAATATGATGACACTGATACTGGATGGGTCTCATTTGGAAAAAAAAAAAGGGAGTATATTTTCTGAAATTGAACTGCTACCTAAAAAACACTATAGATTGGGGCAATACTGGCAATATTAGTTACAGGGGGTCCCCGACTTACCAACGCACGACCTACGAACATCCCCTACTTATGAACGGGGCGGTGCGGGGACCCTCCGCCATTTTCCGCCGTCCTCCGGCCGCTCTGCGCATGCGCTGCCAGACGGAGCCTCGGAAAATGATGGCAAACTTCGGAAATGTCCGTAATTTGCCGCGCATTCGCAGAACGGCATTAGACGGAAAAAACATTGGAAATGTCCGTAATTGTCGGTCTGCGCATGCGCGGCCGACTTACGAACAATTCCGACATAAGAACAGGCGGCCAGGCCCTAACGAGTTCGTAACTCGGGGACCCCCTGTATATAGTCTGCTATTCCACTATTTAAAAAGTGTTACTAAACCCAGGACCCCGCAATCACTTTATCTGACAAGCACTACACACCAAACTGAGCATGTGCAGACTGACACCAAATGCTCTGTGGTATCAGCAGATGGATTGGAAACAGTGGAAAAAGGGGAGGATCAGAGAAGACTGGTGTCCTGTCTAGAAATGTCCCCCATCGGATAGTGTGCGCCCTATACTGCACTTGCGCAGTACGGAGGACAAAGGAGAAGCCGAAAGTCTCCAAAGATGAACGGCGCCTGCGCACTTAATACAGGGGGTCCCCTACTTACAAACATCTGACTTACAAACGGAGAGAGACAACAGGAAGTGAGAGGAAATCCACCCCTAGGAAGGGAAATTCACTCCTATAACAGTTAATATGGCAAAAAAGGTGTCTCCACTGATGCTTTATCACCAGTCCATGCTTCCCTAACAACCCAAAATGTTCAAAATCCAATTGTCATTGGGACAGAGGGTGAGGTGAAATCTTCTGAACAGGGGCACAGACAACAAAACAAATGTTACAGGGGTGATAACCCTTCTCTATGTTATCTAAAAAACGTAAAAATAGATTTTTTGGCTGGAGCTAAAAACTTAAAAAATGTACCTGTTCCGACTTACAGATTCAACCTAAGAACAAACCTACAGTCCCCATCTTGTTTGTAACCCGGGGACCCTCTGTAGTACATTCTGCCCTGAGTCCATGTTCAAGCCCCACCATCCAAGTGGGCATAGAGTTAGAATAAAAATATGCCGAGCGAAGTGAGGCCATGCCCGAAGCGTGGCGAGTGGCCCTGTTACAAAGTGCTGTTTTACAACATCGGGAGCTTGTGAAAGGAAGGTACTGATAAGTGCGCAGGCGCCGTTCATCTTCGGAGAGTTTCGGCGTCTCCTTTCTCCTCCGTACTGCGCAAGAGCTGCACCTGCGCAGTATTGGGCGGACACTTCTCGCCAGAACACCGGATCAAAACAGCTGTTTGACACAATGCAGAGGATTAATCCCCTAGGTTCCACAGTGAGTATAACGAGCATGCTTTATTGCATATACACACTGAATTTACTGTTGTGGGTTAACACTAACATTTCCTAAAAATACCTAAAAGAGAAATATTGTGTTTAATATTGTGTTTGAAAAAATGTTGAAGCCAAAATTACAGCAATAACACTGATTACTGTACTAACAGTACTTCTTGCAAATGGACAGACATGGCACAAATGCAGTAAGCATTTGTTACAAAACCGATGGATAAATGTTGTTTTGTCAAACTCTAAATCACAAAAAAAAAAAAAAAATTTGATCCTAAAAATGTGTCTTTTTTTTTTATGGGCTAAAGACATTAGTTGCAGAGCAGCACAGCCTAAACGACCCAATTACAGTCAATTTTTATAACGGCTTACCTGCAAAATCATTTTCTTGGAGTACATTACAGGACACAGAGCCATAGTAGTTACTATGTTGGTTATATAGGCCACCTTTAGGTGATGAACACCGGCACACCCCAAGACAGGAAGTTCACTCCCTATATAACCCCTTCCATTACTGGGAGTACCTCCGTTTTTGTAGCAAAGAAATATATACGTGTATCCAAAGAGGGGAGGGACCTGTGTCCCGTGATGTACTCCAAGAAGGGGATGTTACAGGTAAGCTGTTATAAAAATCCTATTTTCTTTATCAGACATCACGGGACACAAAGCCATAGTAGTTACTATGTGGGATATCCCAGAGCAATGCTATCTGAGGGGAGGAAAACACAAACAATAGTATGGCGTCAGACCTGAGGACCTATACTGCTGCCTGCAGCACACTGCACCCAAAAGGTGATATCCTCATGCCTTTTTACATCCACCTGATAGAATCTGGTGAATGTACAGTACCTGCCCGCGAGATTGTGTTTCCAGCGCAATCCCATCGCGCTGGTTCTCGGCGACAGGGCACTGTACATCTCACGCTGGCTGCAATAGGAAAATGCAGCACGAGAAAGAAGCGTCAATGTCGCCTCTCTAATAAAACCGGCATGGGTTCCTTTCCAGGGGCATACCAGGCCCTTAGGTCTAGTGTGGATTTTTAAGGGGAGCCCCTACGCCGAAAAAACGGCGCAGTGGTCCCCCAAAAAGCCATACCAGACCCTTATCCGAGCACGCAGCCCGGCCGGTCAGGAAAGGGGGTGGGGACGAGTGAGCGCCCCCCCTCCTGAACCGTACAAGGCCGCATGCCCTCAACATGGGGGTGGGTGCTTTGGGGAAGGGGGGGCGCCCTGCGGCCCCCCCACCCTAAAGCACCTTGTCCCCATGTTGATGAGGACAAGGGCCTCTTCCTGACAACCCTGGCCCTTGGTTGTCGGGGTCTGCAGGCGGGGGGCTTATCGGAATCCGGGAGCGCCCTTTAATACGGGGGCCCCAAGATCACGGCCCCCCACCCTATGTGAATGAGTATGGGGTACATCGTACCCCTACCCATTCACCTGGGGAAAAGTGTTGATAAAAAAAAAAAACAACATTACACAGGTTTTTAAAGTAATTTATTAGTCAGCTCCGGGGATCTTGTTGCGACTTCAGGGGTCTCTTCCGACTCCTTTGCGCTCTCCGGCCTCTTCTCCCGCTCTCTGGCCTCTTCTCCCGGTCGCCGGTTCTTCTGCCGGGCTCCTCGGCTATCTTCTTCCAGCTGTTTTACTAGCAGTGGCCAACGGAACTAAATTCAAGGGTTTAGGGGTGACCTAACCGGTGAATTAAGCCACGTTACCCCCTGTATAAAGCTATGGACCAAAGAATGCGAAGCAAGTGGTCGTTGAAACAATACAGATAAGGCTGAGACCTAGCATTTGATAGTACTCAAGGCCAGCTTCATCTCTAACCCCATTTGTGGAAAGGCAAGGATTCTACCTATGACATACTTTGAGATGCCAACCCCTGGAATCCCACCAGGAAACTTATGCCTTACAGACTCTATAGTATATGACTCTGGAGGCCGGTTTCCTTGCACTAATCAAGGTAGATACAACTGATCCTGACAGTCCACGCCTCTTCAGAATTTGGGTCCTAATAGCCAAACCGTTAAATTTAGAGAAAATCCATAAGAAAATTTAAAACTTCCTTAGGAATCTCCACTTGCCTTATCCTGACGCAGGATTCTGTGGTAAAACCAAAACAGACCCAATCTTCACCCACCACGGCAGGCTCCGTTTAAAAACCTTCAAGGACCAGGGCCCCTTTTTATCAGGGTTTCCACTCCCTTGGACCCGTATAGCACCCCGCCAGGAAGCTTTATGGCTGAAAAAAAACAAAGCACTGGATCCCGGGGTCCAGCTCTCAAAAGAGAAGCGTTAGGGGGCTAAACCTCGTTTCTTCCACCACGGGGCCCAGGTACCATTCAATTTAGGCAGAAAGACACTTTGAATGGATCCGGCTGCATAGACTGCCCCAGAAAAGATTACTCCAGTGGAGCCTAGCATAGCACATCTTTAATTGTGACCAACACCTAAGCGAAAAAAGGTACTCCCAGTAATGTCTTAGGGTGTGCCAGTGTCCATTACCCAAAGGTGGCCTATATAACCCACATAGTAACTACTATGGCTTTGTGTCCCATGATGTACGATAAAGAATGGTTGCTGCATGTCTCTGTTCTGTAAGAGATGGGAAGTCATTATGATGGGTTGGGCACTATTCATTGTGAGTCAGCCTCACACCACTTGCCAGTCTCCCAACTAGAGAAATGGAGCAAGGGACATTAAAAGGCCAAGAAAACCTAAATAATATAGTGAGATCATGCAGTTTAACCCAATTTAACCTCCATAGTTGCTGAAGAGAAGAAGCAACAGCATTATTATTCTTATCTACAGAGTGAACTACATTTTCCAGGGCAAGCATTAATAAAACAGCAATTTTTAAGGTGAAATAATAAAAAAATAAAAATAAATGTCTCATGGTTCCTATGCAGTTCCCCATCATAGTCTCAATTTTTTTACATATGTACAGGTAATAGCTTTTATAGACCACAACATGTGAACCTTAACCACTTACCGACCGGGCCATAGCCGAATGACGGCTACAGCACAGACGGATAACTCTGGGAGGGGGTCATATGACGTCCTCCCAGAACCTCGCTTCTACAGGAATGTCCGTGACCGTCGGGTCTTCCAGACCAATTGCATCACAAATCAGGGTAAAGGGCCAATGACAGCGGCCCTTTACCACGTGATCGTTCCATCCAATGATGGAGCCATCACTTGTCAACAAAGCGGAGCATATCCGGTTCAGCTCCTAGCCTGTTACCGATCGATAGTGTGCGAGGGGAGGAGGGAGGCGGTGAAGCAGCCCTGAGGGCTGGATCTGAAGTTTCCACAGCGCTGATCTGTGCCCATCCATCCAACTATATCCATCTATGGCTCATCCATCCCCATCCATGGCTCATTAATGCTCATCCATGGCTCATTCATGCTCATCCGAGCCACATCTATGCCACTAGAGTGCCCCACAAAAGTGTAATAGGTAGTCAAATTAGATTTGAAATTTATGACCATAGAACACCAGATGGTGCTCCCTGCATGTTGGGCCTCTGTATGTGTCTAGGCTGTGGAAAAGTCTCACCCACATGGTATCGCCATACTCAGGAGTAGCGGAATATATTGTTGGGTGTAATTTGTGGTCCGTACATGCAAATGCTATGAGTAAAAAAAATACTTTCCACACACAAAAAAAATCACATGTTCAAAAGACTCATTATATGCCTCATAGAATATATGTTGGGGTGTTAATTTCCAAAATGGGGTGATTTTTTGGGTGTTACCACTGTCCTGGTGCCCCAAAAGTGTAATAGGCAAGAATGAAATTAGGTGTGTAATTTATGATCCTAGAATGCCTGATGGTGATCCCTGCATGTTGGGCCTCTGTATGTGGCCTGGCTGTGCAAAAGTCTCACACATGCATGTGGTATCGCCATACTGAGGAGAAGTAGCAGAATGTATTTGGGGTGTAGTTGCAAGTATGCATATGCTGTGCGCCAGAAATAACTTGCTACTATTACAATTTTGTGGAAAAAAAAAAAAAAGAAAATCTTAAAATTTTGAAAAGAATTGTGGGAAAAAAATTACAACTTCAAAAAACTCACCATGGCTCTTATTAAATACCTTGGACAGTCAACTTTTAAAAAAGGTGTCATTTGGGGGGGGGGGGGGGGGTATTTGAACCTTCCTGATATTTCAGGGCCTCAAGAAATGATAGGCCATCAGTACATCAGGTGTAATCAATTTTCAATGTCTGGCACCATACCTTGTAGACTCTAAGGCCTCATGCACACGAGACGCTGTTAAACGCGCGTTCAGAGGCAGTTGGACACTTTTTTCAACTGCACCTGAACGCATGCAATGTTATCCTATGTGTCCATGCACACAGTCTAGTTTTTTCCCGTTTTTATGCAGTTGCGTTTAACCTCGTTTTTCCAGAAGCAAAAAAATGCGTCCAGACACTTTGCTTTTCTGCGTTTCAGACGCAAAACGCAGCTAAACGCGGCTAGACGCAGGCACCTGCGTTTATAAGCCTTTTTAAAGGAACCCAATTTTTTGGAGCAGAAAACTCAGAAATATGATGGTAAACCATAAAAAATACTAGAAAAATTGGTTTAAAATGTCGTAATTAGTTTAGAGTTCATAGAGCATATATACTCACTAATGCATACATGTTTGTGAAATATCCAACGGACATTCGCTGTGCCATCAACGGATGGGTCCAATATCGACAAGCTCTGATTCTGGACCTCTCATGCAAATTTGCAACGACATTGCTGCCGCATCAAGAGCAACATCAGGAGCATTTCCTGACATATATTCAATATGGGATCCATTTAAAAAAAAAAAAAACACAGAAAGAGAGGCAAATGCAAGTGTACAACTGCTCTCTCTGCTGCTGCTGCTCACTCTGATCAAAATGGCAGAAATAGTTAATAATACATGCTTTCTGAGCTTGGGGAGGGTCGATATGATGTTATCTTTACAAATGCTTATAGACGCAAACGCGTCTAAACGCATCTAAACGCGGCATGAAAACACAGCAAAACGCGCGTTTTTAAACGCAGGTTTCTGCTTTTTAAAACACGCATTCAGCAGAGTTTGCATCTGCGTCTCGTGTGAAAGGGGCCTAACTTCCACAAAGACCAAATATACACACTGATTTGGGTTATGCTTACCAAAGATATGTGGCAGTATAAATTTTGGCCAAAATGTATGAAGAAAAATTACTAATTTGCAAAATTTTATAACAAACGAAGACATTTTTTTTTTTTTTTTTTTTTACACAATTTTTGGTCTTTCCAAAATGGGGTCATTTATAGCTTAAAAAATAAATAAATAAATAAATAAAAAACTCAGTGGTGATTAAATACCACCAAAAGAAAGCTCTATTTGTGTAAAAAAAGGACAAAAAATTTGTATGGGTACAGTGTTGCATGACTGAGTAATTGTCATTCAAAAAGTGACAGCACTGAAAGCTGAAAATTGGTCTGGTTAGGAAGGGGGTTTAAGTGCCCAGTGGGCAAATGGTTAACAATTCATTGATTTCATGCCTTCTCACCGGTAAATTAAACTCTGTAAATTATACCATATAATCAACATCAAATTCAATTTTGAAAAAATGTGTTTATATTTTACTATTAAGAAAAAGTGTGTAGCGCCAAAAGTAATTGAACAACGATGAGATGAGAATACCGTGTTATAAATGGACAGCACATTGAAATAAAGTCCAAAAAAAAAAGTGTTAAAAGTGAAAAAGTGCTAGAGTGAAAAAAATAAAAATAAAAAAAAATATAGAAGTCCAATCTTGTGGATGGAAATAATAAAAAACAATACTGAAAAATATAGATTTAAATGCACAGTCCCATAATAGGTTCAGCAATATAAACGTATAGGGGAAAACACAATAGTTCAGTGCAAAGATGTGCACAATAATTTGGTGGTGACTTGAAAAATGAAGAGGTGATCCGTACACCAGAATCATCCACCGCACCCCGTTGAAATGGACACTAACCAGAAAAGCTGGCTGCCGTTACAGCAGCAAACATGCACTCAGTGTAGATCTGCCATCTGTTGTGGGGAAGGGTGTTCAGCAACTCACACCATCCAGATGTAGCTGTAATAAAGCTCACCGGGAGCCAAATTAAGTCTCCATAGTGTAGTATATTCATTTTTCAAGTCATCACCAAATTTTTGTGCACATCTTTTCAATGAACTATTGTGTTTTGTGTGTATATACTATAAGTTTATCTTGCTGATCCTATCATGGGCCTGCACTGCATTTAAATCTATATTTTTCACTACATTGGTTTTTTATTGTTGATTTACATCCACAAGATTGGACTTATATATATATATATATATATATATATATATTTTTTTTTTTTTTTTTCCACTCTAGCATTTTTTCACTTTTAAAATATTTTTGGACTTTATTTTAATGTGCTGTCCATTTCATACTCTTTCCAAACATTTCCCCTAATCCCCCCTTTTTGGATATGGATCTACTGTGGTGTGTGCCCATCATGTGCGGGCCGGTGGGATGCAGAGTCGGATATGGACACGGGGGGGATGCATAAGGTGTCACTTCCTTATGCATCGCATTAACCTTATTTACGCCGTTCACTTCAGGTTTGAGAGATACCCTTCATTACCCGTGACCCTTTGGACGCTTTTTTCCACCTGGCTCCCTGTTGCCACTGCGATGGTGATAGCCATGCCCACTGGGTTTTACAGCGCTTGCGTGTCGGTGGGTTCCGAAAGCATGGTGTTACCCCGCACACCACACCCCTTTCTCCTCGGCAGTGCAAGGTCACTCTGTGCGTCCCGTTCCCGGGGGATCTACCATTTATGGCGTGGGCTGACACCCTGAACGTAGAGGCTTTGATGGGCAGACCCTCTTCTCCCCTCCCACAGGAGGTGGATTGATTAATTACACAGGTGACGTAACTATATATAGACAAACCCCTTCAGCTCAGGGAGTAGTCTGATCTCAAATGAGCAGAGCGTGACGAGGTGTGAGGATCATCTTAGCAGGTATGCATTTTTTTTTAAATATTTGAGAACAAGATAGATGAATATCATCACTCTTTTTTTCCTATTCTTTTATAGTACTTTGTATTTTTTATTCAGTTGGATCCGGAGAAAAAAACAGTACATAACTATCCTGCAATCATACTGCGCAGGCTTTTCTAGTCCATTTTGAATATGCTTTGAGCAAGGCTATATAGGATTGGTGTTCCATAAGGATCTCTTTAAAAGATCTAAAGGCTATCCCTTAGGCTGAGGGTTTTTCATCTTTAATAGGTCATTTTACTTACCATTTAATATGTGTTTTTGCATTACTCTTTTAGATTCATATAGCACCTTATTTATGAGATTATTCCCCTTTCCCTCTTCGTCCATGCCAGGTGATCCCAGCGCACCTCTTTTAAATTCACCCTGAAGGCTGGGGAGGCCTTTCTGCCTTTTTCCTTTGCTTCATATACTCACCACCTTTCATTGACTGACTTCCACTGTTTTTATCCCATCGCTGGCTGTGTGTTGCCAATTTTCATCAAGGCATTGTAAGTACCCGTCATCTTTGTCCCACTCAGACCATGTCATACATATGTGAATGATAATGAATGCTCTAATGTATGTTTTGTTTTAAAGAACATATGCACTACGTTAGTTAAAACCTTCTCAGAAGAAGGAGCTTTAAGGACTCTGAAACGCGCTGGAGATTGGTTTACATACAACATTTGTACTCACATTTAGTGAGTTTTTGCCTTGTGGTCACACAGCACATTTTGCATGTCTTTTGTATGTATGTTTTATACTGTTAATTTTTTTTAAAATACTTTTTTGATACTAATAAATACAATATATTTAATACTATTATTCCTGACCTTTGCACATTCCTTGAACCTAAAGTCCCAATTTTTCATACCCAGCTGCAAGCCTTTTTGGGTATGTCTCTACCAGCTTTGCACATTTAGAGAGTGAAACGTTTGCCCATTCTTCTTTGCAAAATATCTCCAGCTCTGTCAGATTGGAGAAAGGGCATCGGTGAACAGCAATTTTCAAATCTTGCCACAGATTCTCAATTGGATTGAGGTCTGGACTTTGACTGGGCCATTCCAATACATGAATATGCTTTGATCTAAGCCATTCCATTGTAGCTCTGGCTGTATGTTTAGGGTCCTTGTCCTGCTGAAAGGTGAACCATTGTTCCAGTCTCAAGTCTTTTTCAGAGTCCAACATGTTTGCTGTGTCCCTCACATGGCTTCTCACAAACTGCAAACAGGACCTCTTATGGCTTTCTTTCAACAACAGCTTTCTTCTTGCCACTCTTCCATAAAGGCCAGAGTGGAGTGCACGACTAATAGTTGTCCTCTAGACAGATTCTCCATCCAGAGCTGTAGAGCGCTGAAGCTCCTCCAGAGTTACCATGGGCCTCTTGGCTGCTTCTCTGATTAATGCTCTCTTTGCCCGGCCCGTCCATTTAAGTGGATGGCCATGTCTTGGTACTGTAGGTTTGCAGTTATGTCATACTCTTTCTATTTTCAGATGATGGATTGAACAGTGCTCCATGAGATGGTAACAGTTTGGGATATTTTTTATAATCTAACCCTGCTTTAAACTCCTCCACAACTTTGTCCCCGACCTGTCTGGTGTGTTCCGTGGCCTTCATGATGCTGTTCGTTCACCAAGGTTCTCTAACAAACCTCTGAGGACTTCACAGAACAGCTGTATTTATACTGAGATTAAATTACACACAGGTGGACTATTTACTAAATTAGGCGACTTCTAAAGGCAATTGGTTCCACTAGATTTTAGTTAGGGGTATCAGAGTAAAGGGGGCTGAATACAAATGCACGCCACATTTTTCAGGTCTTTATTTGGAAAAAAAAAAATTGAAAAACATTTATTATTTTCCTTCAACTTAACAATTATTGGCCACTTTGTGTTGGTCTATCACATAAAATCCCAACAAAATACATTTACATTTTTGGTTGTAACATGAAAAAAATTTGGAAAATGTCAAGGGGTATGAATACTTTTGCAAGGCACTGAATGTTCCTAGTTTTTTTGCTGGGCCTATAAGGAAATAGAACTGTCTGCTTTTAATGTATTTCCATCAGTGGGCTTTTACTGTTCCACTTGGAACACTTTATAAAATTCAGGGAAAGGGCATTTCCACTTAAAGCACAACTGGATGGCAAAAAAGAGCTGACAACCTTCTGAAAATATCTGGCTTTCCCTGGTTCAATACATTGAGACACTGACCTGAAAAAAAAAAAAAGGGCATATCATAAAATTCTGCATTCCTGATATGCATACCCCTCCGAGTCAGTGATGTAAAAAGTACAGAGGGTGTATATTTAAAACAAATCTGTGTTTATTTGTATAGAATTTTCCCCTCATGTTTTTATTTTCCTTTCAGAGCTCATGGGTTTTATGGGCAGCAGGAAGTGCAAATAAAGGCTTTAGATACTGTGCTATCTGGAGGTAAAATCTTGTATGGCTACATTACTCCTAAATAGTCTACCCTGCAATGCAAATATGTTGTTCAAATAACGATTTTGACACATATTGGTCATTCACGTTGCACAACTTTTATTGAAACACAGAACCTTTAGGCCCCTTTCACACGGACGTTCCATTTTTGTACAGTTACGTTTTTTTTTGTAGGATCAAAAACGAATACGCATGTCAATTTTGACATCTGTTTAAAAAAAAAAAGTGACTGAACTAAACTTCAAACACTATATATAGCTGGTTGCCAAGGAGGGGGCCGGGAAGCCGGCCGCCGTATCCTTAACAACCGATGAGTCATCAGCTGTCAGCGGGCTTCCTTCCTTCGGGTCTAGTATGAATTCGGAGGTTACCCCCCACGCCAGAAGGCCCCCCCCCCCTCCTGAACAATACCAGGCCGCATGGCACCTTGCCCCAATGTTGATAGGGACAAGGCTTTTTTCCCCAACAACCCTGGCGGTTGTTGTCAGGGTATGTTGGCAGGGGGGCCCCCAGATCCCACCCATCCCACTATGTGACTGGGTATCGGTACATCATATTCCTAACCATTCGCCAAAGGTATTGAAATGTAAAAAAATAAATAAAAAAAAGAGCTGATTTTTGACAATTCCTTTATGTCGTCCTCTCCGCCACCATCTCTACCCGCCGCCACCGTCTTCTCCTGCCATCTCTCCCGATGCCGTCTTTCCCTCCTCCTGCCGGTGTCTTCTCCTCAGGCCCGCCTTCTCTCCTGCCGTCGTCTTCTTCCTCGCTGACGGTTATCCGCTAACATTTTTTAAAGCGGCCATCAGCTGACGTCACCTGGAGAGCCCGCCCACTGCGATGTCACAAGGGCGAGCTCTCCAGTTGACATCATCGGATAGCCTTGCCCCATGGCTATATAACAGATGCCAGACAACAGACAATGGAAGAAGACGGCAACAGAAGAACATCAGCTTTTTAATTTTTTTTTAGCGGGTAACCGGCCGCGAGGAAGAAGACAACGGCAGGAGAGAAGGCATCGGGAAAGACGGCAGCAGGAGGAGAAGACACCGGCAGGAAGGGATGGGGGTGGGAAGAGACGGCGGGAGAAGACAGCTATTAATAGACGAACTGTCAAAAACTGGCTCTTGGTGTTTTTTTTTACATTTCACTGTCTTTTTGGTGCATGGGTAGAGCTATGATGTACCAGATACCCATTCACATGGGGGCGAGATCTGGGGGCCCCTCTTGTTAAAGGGGGCCCCAGATTACGATAATCCCCCCCGCCCGCAGACCCCGACAAGCACCGGCCAGGGTTGTCGGGAAGAGGCCCCGGTCCCCATCAACATGGGGGCAGAGCCCCCCCTGCCCCAAAGCACCCACCACCCATGTTGAGGGCCCTGGTATGGTTCAGGAGGAGGGGGGGCGCTCGCCCGTCCCCTCCCTTTCCTGACTTGCTGGGCTGCATGCTCAGACAAGGGTCTGGTATAGAAAATGGAAGAGGGGGGACTTGTGGACTTTTTAGGCACTGTAGACATTAGTTTTGTAATATCAAAAATTTATTAGTTCAAAGAGAATAACATGCATAAAATACCACGTACATCTAAAAACATATAGATTTGAGTTCAAACAAAAAAAGGAAAAGACATTAATACGGTACAAAATCGCATATGCAGCCTGAAAGTAATAAGCCTAGGGGATACCACGGAACAAAAATCGGCGATGAAGACGGATTTTGTCCAAGGTATGTGAGGTATCCAGTTGGAGGCAAGGGTGCAGTGCGATATTGGTAGATATTGACGAAAGCTCTACATGTTTCGCGTTATTTCATTCAACGCTTCGTCTGGAGCCTGAGATTGCAGTAACTAACAAACAAATATGAGATTTAAAAGACACAGTAAGTATATGCATATCATCAGTACTTCCTAGATAACACGTTCTATTTTTACATAAAAGTATATATTGATCTAAATATTTGCCGAGTGTGACCATCAAGTTCCCATCATCACTACCAGACAGTGCGCAGCATGAGTACAGGCCAATAATCCAAGCCCTCAGTGGGGACGTATAGAATATCATATTCAACTGTCATTTATATATAAAAGACATTGTACTTACTACAATTCTTTGGTTTGTTCAACAAAAAAGGGGTAGAAAGGTACAGTCCCTGTTGTCTCCTCACCAACCAGAGGAACTAATGAGGATGGAATGGAGTAGGATTGAATATCGTGCACCCCGGGTATAGTCCTAAATGGTAGCCGGATATAGAAAAAATAAATAAATAAGTAAATTTAGCCCCCTGTCAATGCAAGACAGGACAGATATGTTGCGTGAGAGAATTACCCCCAAACGAAAGGGGAAACGTTGGAAATATTGGCTCACCTATATAGAGAAGGGAAGCAGGAAATTCCCTAAATTGGGTAAACACACCGGCACTGGAATTATTTGTAAATTCCCTGGTTGAAACAGTCAAGAAAAGAATCAGCCCATATGATGGTCAGATGGTGACAGCCTTAAGATTTGAAAGTAGTGCCATGATAGACCTGTATAATAGGGCCATAAAAATTAAAAAGACCCTCAAATAAGGAAAAGTAATGCATAATTACGGATAAAGTAGCATAGCCGAGCGGCATAAATGCAACTCACCATCCCGGGATACAGAGAAATCCAGCCTACCATCATCAGATCTGTTGGTGGAGAGCGGGGGACGCTGACAGGAAGCACATCCTGGTGTGCTTAAATATACGTCCCATCTGTAGTCAATATCCGGCGTCGCCGGCTTGACGTCATCCAGATCGGCCGCAAGGAGCGTCCTGCGCATGCGCCGACGCCCCGTCCCGCGCCTGCGCAGTGAGGCCGAGGCGTGCGCGGCGGCGTGCGCAGCACGCTCAAGCAAGGGGAGTGACTGGGGCGGAGTTCCCCAGTCACTCCTTGCTAATCGTCACCAAGCTGGCTAAGGTGACGATGTGCGGCCGCACTGAGCGCCGGACAGGCCAAAAATACTGCGGCGCAGTGCCTGCTAGCGTGAATAGCTGGGGCTCGGGGCTCACAGTCGGCAAAGCTAGATAAACTCCATAAAGTAATAATAGAAAATAACATGTGTAACAATCAAAATAGGTATCCAGCTCAGATAGTAATTCTAAAGCATTTAGAATTAGATACTTGGTAAACAATGAGTAATGAACAATCTAGTGACAGTAAAACTGCCCGTCTTCATCGCCGATTTTTGTTCCGTGGTATCCCCTAGGCTTATTACTTTCAGGCTGCATATGCGATTTTGTACCGTATTAATGTCTTTTCCTTTTTTTGTTTGAACTCAAATCTATATGTTTTTAGATGTACGTGGTATTTTATGCATGTTATTCTCTTTGAACTAATAAATTTTTGATATTACAAAACTAATGTCTACAGTGCCTAAAAAGTCCACAAGTCCCCCCTCTTCCATTTTCTATACTATATTAAGGACGTGGCACATGATTACTTTCTCAGTATCAGCAGTACCACACTGCATTGATACTCATTCCCCTTTTTCAAATTTATTGGGTGGTAGCACCCGGGCAAAAATAACCTTACGGTCCAATCTATTGTCTCCACTGGACCCTATAGTGGTTTTTATGCATCATACCCATTTAAATTAATACAAGGTATAATTAATTATCCAGCTCATGTATTCATTTTTTCGGAACATAATAGACATTTGTCTCAAAACCATGGACTTTATAGGCACTGCTTGGACGGGCTATATGTCCGATATCCAAACTAATTGTAATGTGGACACCGAACAGGAAATTGGTATTAATCAATATATGGCTAAAATGAAAAGACTTTTGAAAAAGAAATCCAACCTATATTGGCACATTGAATTTCTAAATAAGTACGTAAGGGAAAACATTAGCCCTCTGGGATTGCGGGTACAAGTTTACCCGTCATTCCAGAATGCTTCTGCAGAGTTCAAAACTGCATGGGAAGCCAACTTAACTTCTTGTAGTACTAGTCTGATGAAATTGTTAATTACCCAATACCAGTCTGAATTAATTGCACTAGACCAGGACATCCTTCTATTACAATCTGGCAATGAAAGCCTACAAACCCATGCTCAATTCACCAAACGCTGGCAGGAAGTCAAAGACTTCGTCACCAGAATAACAAAAGATATAATCTACAAAAAACAAAACAAACTAGCTAAAGACAGACTGGCTTTTATGGAAGGCTATGCTTATCGCTGGCAAACCCAATCTCAGACTAGAAATCCACGTAACAGCTTCCGCATGCCTAGAAACAACACTAATGTACATTCAACTACCGATGATGAGACTGAATCTGACTCCACACTTTCTTCTTTTCCAGAGTTCAATCAAAGGAGAGGCAACTACAATACCCAACACGGTTCGACGGGTGCACGTAAGCGGGATCTTGGTGGTGGGTCACGTACACCTTATAAAAAACGTCCGCCAATAGTGGATACCACTCTCACTTTGCACAAACCTATACATGCGAATGTTCAGTCACATAGTGGTGGTGGCCAAGTCCAAGGCAAATACCTAGGAGCCACTGCGCGTCACGCTATTCAACTTTTGAGCACTCAAAACCAATCCACACCCCAAACTTTACTACCAGCCACCTCCACTATGGAGACTCTACATCGTCCTCTTCCCCCCCTTTCCAGAACAAATTCTATCGAGAATCTGTCCACTACTACCACTATTACCACTAACTCTCTTTCCACTCCATCTCAACTCTCTATGTTTACACGCCAAAGTACTCTTGACGCACACATTTCACAGACTAACCCAGCGGTAAATTTTCAATTACCCCTGAATACACCGCCAATAACCTAGTAAATAATCGCACCATCATCAACCTTACCCCTTACGTGCTCTCAGATATCGAATTAGAAGTCCTAAGCCTAGGCTTGAGCTTTTGCCCCTCTATGAACATAGATAAATACGAAGCCATTAAAGATCTATACCTCTTTTCTCGGAATCTTACATATAAATATATGTTTGATAAAGATAGGGCCAGATCCCTTCAAGATAAAAATATTTCGGAAAAAGTAAAGAACTTCACCATGGAGGAATTCAGAGCCCTTCGCAATCTTATCTTACTACTGGACGAAAGCGAGTCCGGTGTGCCATTATCTGACACACCCGACATCGCCACATCGTCAACTGGCCCCACAGCGCCAATATGTCCAAAATTTAAATTAAAATCCCAACGGTTTCCAGACCTCATGACTAATGCTTCCATCTGGGCCTTTCTGGCGGGCACAGTCAATGACCTAAAATCACTTACTATCAAAACTACTGATGATAACTTAACATCCTCTCAGCTGTTAGCCATCCAACGTCTCCAATCCTATCCCGATATAGAAATCAAATCAGCAGACAAAGGAGGAAATATTGTCCTCATGACAAAAACATTCTATGAGAATATGGCACATAACATTCTTAAAAACAGAGAGTGGTATGTGCCTATTCAACCTGATCAAATTGAAGGCTATAGGACCGAGTATCTTTCGGTCATTGGCTCTGCCCACCAGAGGGGCCTTATAGATTCGGATACGTATAAGTATCTGAATATTTCCAATCCCAGATTAGCAACGTTTTACGCACTCCCGAAGATACACAAACATCCCACCTTACCCCCGGGCAGACCCATCATATCCGGAATCGGAGCCCTCACGGAAAATGCCAGCCGCCTTATTGACGCTGTACTTATGCCTCATGTCCTTTCACTCCCCTCGTATACAAGGGATACCCTGGATCTTCTTAAGAACATTGAAGGAATGGTCGTGCCTCCTGATGCCCTCCTCGTGACTATAGATGTTGAAGCACTCTACTCCAGCATCCCTCACGAGCAGGGCATCAGGATAGCTAGAACCTTCCTCTATGAAGAAGACCATCATCATTGGGAATTCTGTGAGTTCATACTAGATCTATTGAGATTTGTCCTGACCAAGAATTGTTTCACTTTTAACGAGTCCCACTTCCTCCAGGTGCAGGGCGTGGCCATGGGCACTTGTTGTGCCCCGGCCTACGCTAATCTGTACCTGGGGGGGTGGGAACGAAATATTTTTTCTGACGATAGTTTGTCGCCCTATACTAGCCTAGCACTATGTTGGCTACGCTATATTGACGACATTTTTCTTATCTGGGCGGGGTCCCTCAATAGCTTACAAACTTTTATGGAAATCATAAACCAAAATTCCTTTAATTTAAAATTTACATTCTCTGCCAATCCTGAGAAAATTACCTTTCTGGACTTAACTATATTCAGAGACCAGACCGGGTGTTTGGCAACAACATTGTACAGAAAAGAAACGGCTGGCAACACACTGCTTCACGCAGAAAGTGCCCATCCGAAAACATTAATCCGTAGCATCCCCTACGCCCAATATCTCAGATTGAGACGAAATTGTACACATACTGATGAGTTCAAAATACAGGCCAACCTTCTCCGAGACCGCCTCAAAGATAGAGGATACAGTAAATCTATCCTCAGAAAATCCTTTAACAAAGCCTTAAGACAATCTAGAAACTCACTTCTTTACAAAACAAAAAACACAAAAACTTCCGATATTGTTCGCTACATCACTAGGTACTCTAAACAGCATGGTGAACTACGGGAAATTTTGGCCAAACACTGGCCTCTACTTCTTGAGGACCCCATTTTGAGAAAATACATCAGCCCAAGCCCAACCATTACATTCAGAAAATCACGTTCATTGCACGACAAATTGACATCGAGTCACTATAGTACCACAAGACACCACAGTACAGACAACATGGGCATTTTTAGGTGTGGACGATGCACATACTGCCCATGGGTACGACCAGGGACTAGTTTTGTCCTTCCCAATGGGGAAACCTTTGTACCACGTTTTCACGCGGACTGTGATACCCAAGGTGTAATATACCTAATGACCTGCATATGCAAGGCATTCTATGTCGGAAAAACTATCCGCCAGTTTCGTGCCCGAATTAAAGATCACATCTATTACTCATCTGGGGGAAAAATGATAACCTCCGTGAGTAGACACCTAGACCTTTACCATAAATTCGACACTACAGCTGTTTCCTTTATAGCCCTGGCAGTTGTCCCGAGGGACCCACGAGGGGGAAACTGGGACAAGGAAATTCTGAAAAAAGAGACTCCCTGGATAGAACGCCTTAATGCGACCCGTCTTCCGGGTATCAATGAGGCACAATCCTATAAACCTTTCCTCTAAGATGCTTCTAAGCTCTGATCTCCTGCCCCTTTAATATTGTCTTGAAGTACTACATCTGACTGGATATATATATCCACTTTGATCTAGCCCACATCTACCCAGTACAACATTCCCTATATCCCAAGCAGTTCCCCTAATTTTGTTCCATGATTTTCTCCCTTAAAATGTTCCCAGGCAGTTTTACTGTCACTAGATTGTTCATTACTCATTGTTTACCAAGTATCTAATTCTAAATGCTTTAGAATTACTATCTGAGCTGGATACCTATTTTGATTGTTACACATGTTATTTTCTATTATTACTTTATGGAGTTTATCTAGCTTTGCCGACTGTGAGCCCCGAGCCCCAGCTATTCACGCTAGCAGGCACTGCGCCGCAGTATTTTTGGCCTGTCCGGCGCTCAGTGCGGCCGCACATCGTCACCTTAGCCAGCTTGGTGACGATTAGCAAGGAGTGACTGGGGAACTCCGCCCCAGTCACTCCCCTTGCTTGAGCGTGCTGCGCGCGCCGCCGCGCACGCCTCGGCCTCACTGCGCAGGCGCGGGACGGGGCGTCGGCGCATGCGCAGGACGCTCCTTGCGGCCGATCTGGATGACGTCAAGCCGGCGACGCCGGATATTGACTACAGATGGGACGTATATTTAAGCACACCAGGATGTGCTTCCTGTCAGCGTCCCCCGCTCTCCACCAACAGATCTGATGATGGTAGGCTGGATTTCTCTGTATCCCGGGATGGTGAGTTGCATTTATGCCGCTCGGCTATGCTACTTTATCCGTAATTATGCATTACTTTTCCTTATTTGAGGCTCTTTTTAATTTTTATGGCCCTATTATACAGGTCTATCATGGCACTACTTTCAAATCTTAAGGCTGTCACCATCTGACCATCATATGGGCTGATTCTTTTCTTGACTGTTTCAACCAGGGAATTTACAAATAATTCCAGTGCCGGTGTGTTTACCCAATTTAGGGAATTTCCTGCTTCCCTTCTCTATATAGGTGAGCCAATATTTCCAACGTTTCCCCTTTCGTTTGGGGGTAATTCTCTCACGCAACATATCTGTCCTGTCTTGCATTGACAGGGGGCTAAATTTACTTATTTATTTATTTTTTCTATATCCGGCTACCATTTAGGACTATACCCGGGGTGCACGATATTCAATCCTACTCCATTCCATCCTCATTAGTTCCTCTGGTTGGTGAGGAGACAACAGGGACTGTACCTTTCTACCCCTTTTTTGTTGAACAAACCAAAGAATTGTAGTAAGTACAATGTCTTTTATATATAAATGACAGTTGAATATGATATTCTATACGTCCCCACTGAGGGCTTGGATTATTGGCCTGTACTCATGCTGCGCACTGTCTGGTAGTGATGATGGGAACTTGATGGTCACACTCTGCAAATATTTAGATCAATATATACTTTTATGTAAAAATAGAACGTGTTATCTAGGAAGTACTGATGATATGCATATACTTACTGTGTCTTTTAAATCTCATATTTGTTTGTTAGTTACTGCAATCTCAGGCTCCAGACGAAGCGTTGAATGAAATAACGCGAAACATGTAGAGCTTTTGTCAATATCTACCAATATCGCACTGCACCCTTGCCTCCAACTGGATACCTCACATACCTTGGACAAAATCCGTCTTCATCGCCGATTTTTGTTCCGTGGTATCCCCTAGGCTTATTACTTTCAGGCTGCATATGCGATTTTGTACCGTATTAATGTCTTTTCCTTTTTTTGTTTGAACTCAAATCTATATGTTTTTAGATGTACGTGGTATTTTATGCATGTTATTCTCTTTGAACTAATAAATTTTTGATATTACAAAACTAATGTCTACAGTGCCTAAAAAGTCCACAAGTCCCCCCCTCTTCCATTTTCTATACTATATTAAGGACGTGGCACATGATTACTTTCTCAGTATCAGCAGTACCACACTGCATTGATACTCATTCCCCTTTTTCAAAGGGTCTGGTATAGATCTGGGGGGGGGGGGGGGGTGTGTGATCCCACGCCATTTAAAAAAAAAAGTTGCGTGGGGGGGGGGGGTTTGGTCCCCTCCGAATCCATTGCATTGTAGCCCCGAAGGGCCTGGTATGAACTTGGGGGGGGGGGGGGGGGGGGCACACACATTTTTTTAAGATTTATTTTTTTGCCTGCAATTTTTTTTTTTTACATTCAGATGATCATCTGCTAATGTCCGCTTATCCCATAGAGATACATGCATGTCCGTTTTTCATCTGTCAACGGATGGATGAAAAATGGACATAAGGAACGTCCGCGTGGAAGGGGCCTTAGACTTTGGCTTCCCCTCTAATGCACATCCCGCTGTGTTGGGCTGTCTCACAAAGTGTAAAGAAGCTTCTCATTAAGGTGGTGGGACATGTATTATGGAAGCCGAGGGATTTGTAGTTAAAATAGAAATATCTGTTACAAAAGCATTTCAAATAACTGATATTGCAACCAGAACATATCTAAAAAATGTAAGTACTACGAAACACACCACACTTGCTAGTAAATACAGAATTGGCTGTATAATGCAGAAAGACCACAAGAAAGAAATCCAAAGATTTACAGGAAATATAATCTGGGTCAGCAATGCCCTTGACAATGAGAGTGAGTACCTAATCGCTTCATTCAAAATTCAATGCACTGATCAATCATTCCAGCGGCACTCTCTTGGGTTTAATTTAGAAATAATGAGCCATTTAGAAAAAGTTATACAATGTACAGAAAAGACAGTTTATTCCAAGGTAGAAAAAAAAAAAAAAAGAAGCATAACTTGGTGTCACAGCAGTTTGAAAACTTAGCTTATCTTTGTTTTACAATACAGCACATTATGTAGGAGACTGTTGAGTGTCGCCATAAAACTAAGCCAAATGTGTCTTCAGTATCTTTTATTGTCAGGCTGGTATTAGGACGGTTTCCTTTTTACATACCTGATGACATCGACTCTCCCAGTATTGCTTTGCAACGCTTGCAAACGACTTTGGTATTTTCCTTTGATTTCTGTAAGGCAGAAAAATGTCACTTAAATGTCACATTACACCTTTAGAAAAAGAATGTATAATTTTTATATACCATCTCTGGAGGGCAGCCTGAACTTTATTTTGCTCTTCCTTTAATGTTGACATTCAGGGACATCTGTCTTCTTGAGTGTGTACATGCCCAAATTTGCCAGATAACACTTACATATAAAAAAGTGCTTGTATGAAAATGTGGGTTTCATATACTGGCAGAAAAGTAGTTAAGGTCAATAGCACCAAAATCCTAAACAAGCCAGGAGACTTTGCAAAAACACTGCAGTTACGGTATTGTAAAATCATTAAAAAATAAGGTCGCTATTCGTCCCCGTTTCTTGGGGACAGTCCCTGGGAAATGGCTACCCCCAGGTTTGTAAATTTTGTCCCGATTGTCTTAAGTCTTTAGTGCTCAGGCTCTGAAGACTCAAAAATGGCAGCACTAAGGCACCCTGCATGGCGAATAATGCTGCTGCAGACACTGCTCCAGCCATTCCATTACTTAATCCTGACCCCTGAACTCTGTGCGTTACTTAAAGTGCAAGTTCACCTTTACAGAGAATATGCAAGGTGAACTTACACTGGACCCCATACTCCCCAGTCCTGCTGAACCCATTAGGAGTCAACATGTTAGTCAGGAACTGACATAAGAGAGGAGGAGCAGTGATGTCCTGATCTCAACCTTGTCCAATGAGAGAATGCCTGGGAAAGTGTTCTGAGAATTGTAGCAGTGCCAAATCGACTCACTGTGGTCAGTTTGCAGTGGGGCAGTCGTTCAACACAGGACAGAAATGACCGTGATCATCATTGTAGTAGCGACAACTATTAAAGTGATTTTCAACTTCCACAGTGGTCTTTTAAGTACAAGAAATGCATAATTACATTAGTCACATTTGGACCCATGTAAGTATGCAAGATCATGCCTGGAGGACAGCTTTAAAGGATAAGTTCACCTTTAAGAGCATGTTACATGATACACCCACATTTGGGGTGTAACATGCTCCTATGCACCTGCTGTTGCCAGCACTCCTCTCTGTGACAGCGGGTGGGAGATCCTCTCCCCGTACTCACTGTTATTTTTTAAAAACAGTGGGTTTTCAGCGTTCCTCCTTGCACTGTAAGGGGGGAATCCTGCAAACTCTAATGTAAGGGGGAACTCTGTGGAGGTTGGTATAGATTATCTTTTGCAAGTTTCCCAAGTCATGTTTAGTTTTTTTTATTTATTATACAATAAGTGTATTTCCATTGATATGATAAAAAAAAAAAAAAAAAAAAGGGGAAAAAAAAAGGGGAAAAAAAAATAAAAAAAAATTACTCTACATCACAATCAGAAAATTATATGAATTATTAACCAACTATACTTATTCATGTATATTTTGGGTGTTTTTGTGTTAGTTTGCATCAAACATCCAATTCTCTAAATGGCAGTTTTCCAAAATAAGATGTTAAAAGTCTAATTCCTAAGCCTGTCTATGCACACCAAAAAAAAGATCATTACCTTCCGTCCTTTTTAGACAGACAAATCAGGTAATAATGTGGCACAAGAAAAGGAAAAATGAGGCAACAAAAAGGCAGACATTGAGCAATGTTTGAGCATTACCAGATTGATATCCCCTTTAATGCAACCTATCAAACAGTATTGAGGGTCACAAGGCAATGAAAAAAGTTGTTTGTTCCTTGTAGGCATGTGTGTTAATGAGAAGAAACTACTGTAGATTTACACTTTAATACACTTTTTGTAATCAATCAAAAAACTCCTTCATCATTCTCTAGTTAAAACAATGAACAGAATGGTAGCAGCAGGGTTGACTATAAACTTTGACTCCTACAGTAAGATATAATCTTATGAAATGCAATATATTAATAAAAATATTAATAACCCACTTCAAGTCACTCACAAACCACAATTTAATAGGAGTAAATGAAAACAGTAGCTGAGAAAGATTAAAAAGCCCCCTTTCTGTCTGAAACAAACCTCATTTGAGATAATAAAGTTATACTGGGCAATATAAATGTACCAATTAGTTAATGTCATTAACACTAATAACTTACTGAGACATTAGCATCAACTGGATGAGGACCAGCTGACATCTCATTAGTCTCTCCAGGGGGGTCTGAGATATTTGCTTTATTCACCAAAAGGAATGTGTCTCCCAGAAAGCAGTCGTTAACCTTGGGCAAGCATCGTCGATTGGCAAAGGGATCAGGGTGGCAGCACCATTCTTCAACCAAAGAGCTCCAGTTTTCAGTGGGCAAAGGAAGTACTCGGACAAACTGCCTGGAATAGAATCAGGGAAATACAGTCAACACTTCATCACACACAAAGAAATCATTATGAACCTAGTCAATACAGCTTAACCTAGGTATACTGATTAACGAAAAGCATCTGATTATTTTTGGTCAGAAAAAAAAAATCATACAATTTATTAACAGTTGATTTTTCCATCAAACTTATAACATCTTATTGCTCCAGACCTTATGCTTATCTAAGGATTTTATTTTTATTAAGAATTCTTTTTTTTTTTGTTTTTATATTTCCCTTACAGTATGATATACATAAAGCCATGTTAAAAAAAAAAAAAAAAAAAAATATCCTGAATAATCTAATTTAACAAATATGCAGGTTTGCCAAGTGAAAATTATCACATTACTACATTTACCACCACTTCAAATCCATGAAATTAGAATCTGGTGTGGATTAGGTTTCAATGATTAGAACCTCCTTAGGGAGGTGGAGGCCATCATAAAACTTTAGATATTGGGGTCTTGTTTTTTTTTTTTTACTTATTTGGTGCCATGATCTAGAGATTTCTCTAAGGCCATCAGAAAAAAGATTTTGAATGGTAAAAAGTCTAGAAAGGGAATTAACCCCTTTACACGACCATACGCAAATATGCGGCCCCACTGGAATAGGCTTTTTTCCATGGGGCTGCATATTTGTGTATCTCCCTTTGTGCTGGGAGCGCGCCGCAGGACATGCTCCCAGCATAGAGACTGGGGTCTCACCAAAAGACCACAAATGCAAAGTAATGCAACCAAAATGTTGATTGTCCTCACAGGCAGATATTCCATTCTGCCATGTTTGCACTGCTGGGTCTCTCTGGATCTTATGCCCACAGTTCCTGGGTCAGGCATCCCTGGTGCCTGCCGCTGGGATGTGAGCATGAAATATCTTGCAGTTTTGCAAGTATGGGTCCCTCATGGTGATCCCTAACTTTTGAATTTATGCAATACATATTTTACTATTGTTGTCATACATTCCTAAAACTACAGGTATTTTACTTTATATATAAGTGTATATGCATAAACCCCTGTAGAAGCAAGAATCAATTCATGAAATGTGTCGGGTCACAAAAGATGTTACATTATTCAAGGACTGATCTTTAAACACTAGACGGCCAGCCGCCACAGTTATACTGTGGCAGGTTGGCTCGCTTGCGCAAATCGCCGTAGGTATACGATGGTTGCTTTAAGACCACTGGGGGCGCGCGCGACGACGGAAATGATGTACGTCCCCGGCGGCCGCGATGTTCACCGGGCACCCGCGATCGCTCCTGAGAGACACAGAACAGTATAAACAGCGATCGGTCTCCTCCTTCAGGCAGTCCCATCCCCCCCCCACAGTTAGAATCACTTCCTAGGACACACATTTAACCCCTTGATCGCCTTCTAGCGTTAACCCCTTCCCTGCCAGTGGCATGTATACAGTAATCAGTGGCTATTTTTAGCTCTGATCGCTGTATAAATGTCAATGGTCCCCAAAAAAGTGTCAAGTGTCCGATCTGTCTGCAGGAATGTCGCAGTCCCAATAAAAATTGCAGATCACCGCCATTACTAGTCAGAAAAAAAGGATTATAACAAAAATGACATAAATCTATCCCCTAATTTGTAGACGCTATAACTTTTGCGCAAACCAATATACGCTTATTGCAATTTTTTTTTTTTTTTTTTACAAAAAATATGTAGAATACACATCAGCCTAAACTGGGGAAGAATTATTTTTTTTATATTTTTTGGGGGGATATTTATATCAAAAAGTAAAAAAATTTTTTTCTCAAAATAGTAGCTCTTTTTTTGTTTATAGCGCAAAAAAAAATAAATAAATAAAACCACAGAGGTGATCAAATACCACCAAAAGAAAGCTCTATTTGTGGGGAAAAAAAAGACATCAATTTTGTTTGGGTACAACTTCGCACGACCGCGCAATTGTCAGTTAAAGCGACGCAGTGCCGTATGGCAAAAAAAAGGTCTGGTCAGGAAGGGGGCAAATCCTTTCGGGGCGGAAGTGGTTAAGTACTGTATTTAACTATGGATATGTATATCTGGGCCCATTTTCTTGGCAATATAGCACTAATTTCTGCTGACCCTTTGATATCACATTTAATAAATCTTTACATTGTTGTTTAATTGGTTGTGTAGTGCCTCATATAAAGTCCCACGGGCAAATTTCTGTATTTTTGTATGTAATATAGGGATGGACGGCGCATCACGGGGTACATCCAGCCACAATTTGAGATTTGGTTTACTAACACATGCCAAAGTTGCAAAATCTAAAAAATTCAATTTTAAATCTTCGCACTGTAAGGAAAATTATTGCAAGTGACAAACGCACCTGTCCGACCCAGCAATTTTTGTTAAGCTGAACCTATGTCCTTCACGAACATGTGAGGCCTCTCTATGTACTGTATAAACTGTATGTAGCTAAGGCTACAGCATACTGTATAAACATGGGGCCACACATGCACTGATTCCCCCTATAGCCAGCAACATTATTAAAATTTCTACATTGGCGGTTTGACCGCAGGGTCTCATTGCATGTGTGGCGATTTAGGCGCCCGGACCGTTTCTGTTATTTGTTAATTGTTTGTTCTTGTCTATGTGTTTGGTTGTTTTGAGCACCTTATGTTTTGATGCATTAATGGTGTCAATATGATACCCAGCAAGACCAGATTTTTATAGCTTTAACTTGCTGAGCTGAGTAATTCTTTTTTTTTTTCCAAATTTTTTTTTATTGAAAATATAGTATAACAAGATAACAATATCATACAAACGTTAAGGAATCATGGAACATTCTTTGTTGTAATAAGTACAAATGTGTCAGAGAATTGTTTAAATCAAAACATCATATATATATATGTAGCCATTTCAGCGTATATAGGGTGCACCATTGATGTATTTGTTAGAAGGAGGAATAGCGAATTGACTTTGAATATTTACATTTATCCTATTGGGTATCAACATGCATTTTCCTATTCCAACTTGCGTTGTGACTTTCAGGGGGGGGGGGGGGGTTCCGAATTGTAGAGAAATGTTGTGGGTGTTTGCATGATACTTCCAAACTTCTGAGGTGAGAGGTTGTTGACTGGGAGCTCTGTTACGAGGACCCTGACAACAACAGGTGTTACGGCAGGATCGTAATAGGTAGAGAGAAACAAAGCAATGAGGGTTAGGGTAGGGATCGAGAAGGTGAAGGGGGGAGGGGGAAGAGGGGGGCTGTAGGGAGGAGGGTCGAGGTGACTTGGGGGGTGGTGCTTATCTCCTCAGTCTCCGCCACATGTCAAATGAATGTGGTGTGGTATCGTTTTAAGGTGGATACGATTAGGTGGGTATGGCAATGAGATTCATTAAATTAAGCGGGAGGTATGTTGACATGCGGTCTCCCAACTTCATCCCTTGTTTAGGGTTGGGAGGTCCATGTCAGTTGAGGTGTGAGTGGGAATAGAAAGGGGAAGAACGTTTGGGGGGAATATGCTGTGTGTTCCGTACGTGCTCGTCATGTATGTGTAAGTCACAGTCTAACTTTCGTTCATCAGAGTTCGATATCTGTCGGTTGTACGGAAGTGGGGAGTAATTCATTTTAAACTGTTACATTTTTGATACAAAATTAAATACAAGTAAATTTTATCATTGTTTGATCCTTAATTGCCCGTTACAGCCACAGTAGCCATCTTTGTTTCTTTGGGAGGTCTCTTTTTATGTGACCCTCCTTAGAAAATAATTTTTTATGCTGTTTTTTTGGTTACGGCAGTAGCCTCTGAAAAGGGGAGTGGCATTGGATCCGTAATCATTACTATACAGGGGGCATATGATGAGAGTTTGGTCGTCTTTTCTTGTTTTGTACCTACAGCATACTGTACTGTGTTCCGGGTTTGAGCCTAGACGTTCCCTGTCTGAGCGACGCTCAGCCGTTCATAGAAAGTGATGTATTCTAGCAATGAATACAAAGCTTCCTCTGATTGGCTGAGTCAGAGAGGCAGGCTGATGAGATCACAAACTCTGACTCAGCCAATCAAAGGAAGCTTTGTATTAAAGTGGTTGTAAACCCTAGGACAAGAAAAAAAAAACCTGCATGACAAAAGCATAATGAGCTAGTATGCATACAGGAATATGCTCCTACAAATGTAGTAGCATATGTGTATATCCCACCCCCATTTAAAATGGATATTATGATTAAATTAAATGAATTCCTGCTTGATAAACAGGGTATTCCATTTATAATAATGGGAGATTTCAATCAGGTATTAGATTATAAGTTGGATAGATTTCCAGGTCAAAGTATGTGCGAATATACTAAGAGAGGATGGCTGAGCCAGTTTTTAGAGGAAGTAGGATTACTGGATCTCTGGAGGGTGCGGAACCCTGACGTTCAGCAATATTTTTGCTGGTCGGCCAGGTATTCCACACTCTCCAGGATAGATATGGCATTAGGAAACGATAGAGCACTGCAGATAACGGAAGATGTAAAGTATTGGTCAAGAGGGATTTCGGATCACTCCCTTTTAGTGGTTACATTAAAAATAGGGGAAGGGGAATTACAGAGGGATTGGAAAATGAATCTGGTTTGAGATAATCAGTAAAATTTACACTATCCCTCTAATATTGAGAGAATTCATTGAAATCAATGCGGGTACGGCAGCGTCAGGGATCCTATGGGACACCCTAAAGGCCTTCCTGAGGGGATTATTAATCCAGCAGGTGGCCAAATATAATAAAGAGGTGACAGCACAGGAGGAAAGAACCAGGAAGGAAGTGGTGTCGGCCGAGGATAATTATATACTAGCCCCAACAATGGACAAAAAAGAAATATGGTTAAATAAACAACATGAGTATAAGTTGATGATAATGCAGAGGGTGGAGACTAAACAATTATTACAGCGGCAGGCCGCCTTTATGGAGGGGGAAATGGTTGGGAAAATGTTGTCTCAAGTAGTAAGGTCCAACTTATCTCCTATTACCGTACTAGCCATCCGGTCCATAGGAGGGGAGATAATTTCGGACTCTAAAAGTATAGTGGAAGGTTTTGAGGAATTCTATAAAAATGTATATACCGCTCAAATAAATGGAGGAGTTCTTGGGGAGTCTGGACATGCCAATAATAACACAAGAAGAGAGAGATGGACTGGATACCCCAATAACACTTATAGAATTACAACAGGCGGTGGCCGATATGGCAAACCAAAAGTCCCAAGGCCTAGATGGATTACCAACAGAAACGTATAAACACTATGGGGATATATTGATCCCAGAGTTACTAAAAACATTAGAGGGGGCAATGGAGATGGGATATTTACCCAACTCAATGAGGGAAACAACCATCATAGTACTCCACAAGGAAGGCAAGGATCCCCTGGACGTTGCCTCATATAGGCCAATCTCCCTTTTTTGTGCAGATGCAAAAATTTTAGCAAAAGTTATCGCAGCCAGAATAAATAAGTATATTTCGAAATTGGTCCACCCTGATCAGTCAGGGTTCATTTTGAATAGATCAACCAGTACAAATATTAGAAGAGCCTTTCTAAATTTACAAACACCAACAGTAAATGAAGGGTCGAGAGCAATATTGTCATTAGACGTGACTAAAGCCTTTGACTCAATAGACTGGAGGTATATTTGGCGGGTCTTGGAGAAATTTGCATTTGGGCCCATACTGATAGGGTGGATCAAAATGCTTTACGATAGACCTATAGCCAGACTGAAAATTAATAGATTCTCTGATCAAATAAAACTAGAAATGGGGACTAAACAGCGGTTCCCATTGTCTCCCCTGCTTTTTGCGCTTGCAATGGAGCCCCTGGCGGTGTGTATAAGAAAGAGTTCGGAAATCACGGGCTTCTGTAGGCGCTCAGGAGAGGAGCGTATAGCATTATACGCAGATGATATATTGCTTTTCCTAGGGGATACAGACTATTCATTGGAGGAAGCAATGAAAATTGTGGGTGAGGTTTGGCAGATTTACCGGCCTAGAAATAAATTGGGCGAAGTCCGAGCTCTTTCCGGTAGACACGGCGAGGGAAGGGATAATATGCGATAGGCCTCAATTAGCAGTAGTGGATTCTTTAAAATATTTAGGGATAAGGATAACAAGGGACCCCAATCAATACATGAATAGCAATTTAGTACCACTGTTGGTTAAGTTTAGGGAAAAAATTGAGATTTGGAAGCACATGCCCCTATCAAGAGCTGGCAGATGCTCCCTAATAAAAATGATCTGGCTGCCTCAGCTGATGTATATACTCCACAACTCTCCCACATGGATTCCAAGAAAATGGATTCCAACCCCATCCCATCATAAAAACCACCTGTACCCTGAAAACAGCTCAAAGGGACAGCTCAAGAGTGCGGCCGGCTGGCGTGCTGTGAAACAGCAGGGAGGGTGAGTTTAAAAAAAAAAAAAAACAGCTGATGGCAGAAAATGACAGGAAAATGACAGAAGTTTAAAATCTAAAAGGCACTGTGAATATTATTAATGAAGGGATGGACTGTATACAACTGAAATACATATAAATTGATCTTACAGATTGTATAGCTACAGATATGGCAGATATTGCATAGGGACTGCATAGTGAATGCTTAATATCAGACTGAAATAAACTCTACTATCAATCTCATCACCAACTGATTGCTAAACGACCTCCAAAAGATAGATACTTATGCCTTAAGTATATAAATAGCAAACCAGCACAAGGAGACTAATGGTTAAAAGTGGTACAGACTACACAGACCACAGAGTAAAAGGGGAAGGGGAAACTTTATTCATTTAAAGGACAGTGGACCAAACTCTTCTCGCCCCTACCTTATCTGATCCACACCCCACTCCTCCCTCGGGGGATGAGATGGGAAACCAAATTCACAAAGTGGTGTGCCGCAATAAGAGGAAAGGGGGTGAGAGTGATGCCGACACGCAGACAAACAGCACAACAAGCTGGCGCGATACAAGTGTACCTCTCCCCACGAGTTGGAAGTGGAGAACAAACGAGATATGACGGAAGCAAGTAAATCTCACCCCGTTATGGAAAGAGCATCAGAACGCAGCACAGGCAGCGTATTAAATCCAACTAAACCAGATCGTGGATCCCTGACATCTGGCCGGGGTACTCAGATTAAAGAGCGGGGCTCCCCTGGGATAGGGAGAGGCCGGACAATGGTGAGTGGCAGAAGCCCTAACCATAGTCCAACGCATGGCAATATTCCGCCGGCAGTGGAAGAGGGCGATCAGAAAAAAAATAATGTGAAGGGCAAGATACAACAAAAACCACTATCAGCAGGATAAACCCAGGGACGAGAGAGGAGTTGTGATAGAGAAACCCCTTTGGGGAAACAGGAGAACATGCTGGACATACATGATGTACAGGTAAATGGCCAGGTTTCACTGATGTCCTCTGCCCCCCCTATGCCCGCCCATGGAGTGACCCGCACTTCTCCTTTGCCTTTATGGATAGTGCAGAAGGGACAGTGACGGGTGTTAGAGAGGACCTCCCTGGCGCCAGTACTGGATCAATTAATAAGTCTGTGGTAGAAATAGAAGAAAACCGGGAATCAGGAACCATGTCAAGTGAATAAATGAATAACTTATATAGCGCTACAATGCGAACTGAATCGCCTCAAGGCGCTGTATTGGCGTTTTGTTGTCGAGCTTCTAGAAGAGGTAGGTCTCGAGTTTCTTCCTGAAGGCCTGATGGTTTTTTTCCATGCGGATGTCGGTTGGTAGAGCGTTCCATAGCCGTGGTCCTTGGACAGCGAATCTCCGTTCCCCCTTTGATTTGTAGCGGGATTTAGGAATGAGGAGGAGATTTTGATTAGCCGATCGAAGACTGCGATTCGGTGTGTAGTGTTTTATTTTCTCGAGAAGGTATTGGAGCGTTTCCATGTGTGCATTTGTGGGTGAGGCAGAGGGTCTTGAATGTGACCCGATTCCTTACGGTTAGCCAATGTAGGTTCCTCAGCGAAGGGGAGATGGATTCCCAGGGTTTTTTCCCTGTTATCAGTCTTGCCGCCGTGTTTTGGATAAGTTGTAAGCGCGCAAGTTGATATTGGGGTAATCCTATGTAGAGGGAGTTAGCGTAGTCCAGTCGAGAATTGATGACTGTTCCAACTACCACTGCTTTGTCCTCCTTTGGAATGAAGGGGATGAGTCTGCGTAGCAGGCGGAGGAGATGGTGAGAACCACTGACTACTGCTCCTATTTGGGCATCCATTGACATTTCTGAGTCAAAAATGACTCAGAGACTCTTGGCCTTGGTCCTAGGAGCGATGGTCTGTCCAAAGATGGTGGGCGGTGTCCAAGGGATCTTGGTTCGGGGGTTTTGATTTGCATGTAGAATAAGAAGTTCCGTTTTCGATTTGTTAAGTTTGAGGGAGCTAGTTGTCATCCAGTCGTCTATCATAGTGAGGCATTTTTCTAATTGCTGATGATGGTCTTTTTGTCCGGTGATACGAAAATATAATTGCGTGTCGTCAGCGTATGAGTGGAAGCAGAGGTCTGATCTTCTGATGATGTTGAGGAGTGGGCGGATGTAGATGTTGAAGAGCAATGGCGACAAGGGTGATCCTTGAGGGACTCCACAGGAGATTGCCCGGGTAGGTGAAAGCTCCTAGTTTCACTGTCTGAGACCGATTTCCTAAGAAGGATGCGAACCATTGTAGATCTGAGTCTGATTCCTGCTACTTCTGTGAGGCGGATGAGTAGAGTATTGTGGTCCACAGTATCAAACGCTGCACTGAGGTCCAACAGTACCAGGAGACATGATTCTCCGTCATCTGCTGCTTCGAGGGCGTCGTCCCATATCTTCAGTAGTGCGGTTTCCGTCCCATGGCCTGGGCGGAAGCCTGATTGTGGCGGGTTCAGGAGTTTGTGTGTGTCCAGGTGGCGTTGTATCTGTTGTACTACCGATTTCTCCATAATCTTGGAGATGTTGTTCAAGCTTGTTATCGGTCTGCGGTGGTTAGGGTCCCGGGGGTCGAGGTTGGGCTTCTTTAGAAGGGGTTTGATGATGCCTTGTTTGAGGGCGCCTGGAACAATCCCTTCTTTGAACGATTGATTTATGAGGTGCGTTATGGTGGGAGCCAGGATGTCGGAGCATTCTTTCAGGAGTTTTGTGGGGATGATGTCAATAGAGGATGTGCTGTCTCTGAGGTTTTTGATGATGTTTTTAGTCATCTCCATGGTAATTGGGATCAGAGAAAACTTTGGTGGTTGTGGGATGTTTGTGTCGATATCCACTTTTTGCTCTGGTTGACTGGTTTTTTTCTGATGAATTATTTTTCGGATGTTGTCGATTTTATTGATGAAAAAATCTGATAATTCATTGCAGAAATCTTGGGTTTCATTTGCGGGGGGCTCTAAGCAAGCCGGGTTCATCGACTGAGCGACTATTTTAAAAAGTTCCCGGGGGCGGTTTAAGGCCGCTGAGATGGTATTTGAGAAATAATCTTTTTTAGCTTTGAAGATTGCCTTCTGATAATTCTCTGTCAGTCCTTTGTAGTTTGTGTGATTTCCCTTGGTAGGATTTCTTCTCCATGCTCTTTCAGCTCTTCTGCGTTCTTGCTTGAGTAGCGTGAGCGAGCTATTAAACCATCCTGCGTTTATCCTCCTGAGTGTTCTGCGTTTTGGAGCCACTGAGTCTGCTGATTGTAGTAATACATTGTTTAGGGCGCTGAGAGTTTGCTCCGATGAGTGGGTTAAATTCAGAGTTGCTATTTTGTTTGATAAAGTGGTTTTGAAGGTATCGGAGTGCAGTTTTTTCTGCGATCTGGTCCAATGAGTTGTTGTTGCAGGTTTCTGTTTTTGGTGGGTGGTGTTGGTGGAGATTTTGAATTTGATGGCGTGGTGGTCCGTCCATGGTAGTGGTATGTTGTCTAGTGTGTTGATGTCCAGATTTTGTTTGAAGATGAGGTCCAGAGTGTGTCCTGATCCATGTGTGGGGGTCTATCAGTTGCTGGAGACCCAGTTCTAATGGAAAAGAACTTGCGCCCCTAAGAATGGCAACACTAACCCCGAATATAGGATGGGATTGGAGGTAAGAAGTCCACAAGGCCCGAGAGACAAGCAGAAAATTTTGAAAAGGACATTAGAGAACTTAGAGATCTTCTCAAAGCATTACCCACTAAAACAGACATCCAACAGTTAATATCAGCAGTTGAGCAATCTTGTCACCAAGCTGTAGATTGCATCAGAGAGGAGATCTGTGAATTGGGACACAGAGTAGAAACCGTTGAAAATGGTCAGGAGACAATAATACAAGCAGTCGCGGACATACAAGATACAGTAAACCAGCAAGAAGAGCTTTTAAATTCCTTTAAAGATCAATTAGACGATTATGAAAATAGGGAACGAAGGCAAAACATTAGAATAAAAGGAATATCAGAGGCGATTCAGAGATCTGAGCTGCTTCCGACAATTCAGCAAATATTCCACCAAATAATGGGAGATGAGGCACCAGAAACCATTGAGGTAGATAGAGTCCACTGTATTCCATCCTATGCTAGGTCCAACGCTGAAAGATCAAGGGATATAGTATGTAAACTCCATAAATTTACAGTAAAAGAGAATATAATGAAACTTGCATGCGGAAAGATGGAGATTGTCCATGACGGGTCACGGATATCTCTATATCCTGACTTATCAAACCGGACTCTAATGCAAAGACGGAATGTCAAGCCAATACTGGAAGCCCTTCGTGCAGCAGAAGTTAAATACCGATGGGGATCCCCATTTAGCCTCACCGCCTTCCGAAATGGTAAAACAGCTAAGCTCAGAACTAAAGATGATATGCAGTCGTTTGAAGAGACACTTGAATTACCCTCAATAGAATTTACAGACTGGAGAAGAACTGACTCAAGAAAATCCCTACAACGTCAAGGACATTGGCAACAAGTGCCTTTCAAAAACTATCATAAAAAATAAGGATATAGTAAGAACGGGGGGGGGGGGGGGGGGGGGGGGGGGGGGGGGGAGGGGAACAGAAGAAAGCATATAAAAGGAAAAGGATGGATAAAAGTGGCATATATTGTTTGTACACAATTGGGCAGGGGAGAGAGGGATGGGAAGGGGATTAGAGGCTAAAGGGAAGGGGGAAGAATATGTTTTTTTTTATTAAATTTTTTATTTCAATATGGTGACAGTATGAAAATGAATACATAAGGGTGTGTTTAGGAGTATATAGGGGAGGACATATACGAGAGTAAATATGAATAAGTATGAAAGTACAGAATATAAGGGTAAAGGTGTGAGTGTGTGTGTGAGTGTAAATATATATCCAGTTGGGGTGAAGTAGATACGATTAACTATAAATTTCTTTTTTTTTGTTGAAGTGAAGTTGGAAGTGTGTCTCCTGAAAAGGGGAAATCTGAATCACTATAGATTGTAAAGTTAGAGATATAATGGGGAAAATTGAAATAGGGCACAGGATGGAAATTGCACGTATTTTTGTAAATGTTTTTATTTTATTTTTTCTCTTTCTCTCACCAGTTTTGGGGGAAATACACAAATCACTAATCAGAATGGAAAGATAGATGTCAATATATTTATATGGTAGGAGGAGGGAGGGGGGAGGGGAGGGAAAGAAGAAGGGGGGGGGGAAGAAACAAAGTATATGGTTTAAGGGTATTCATACACAAAGAAAATAATTTTTACTTTTAGAAAGAAAAAAGGGAAGGGGAGAGGAGAAGGGAAAAAAAAAGGATTTTTTTTTTCTTCTTTAAATGATTGCTATAGGAATGTTAGGTATTTTGTTCCCCCTTTTGACCTTGAAGGGAAAATAATATGTAAATGCTGATATGTGTTGATATAATGGCCTGATGTGGTATAGGGTGGAAGACACAGGAGATGACTTCCCCTCTCCCCTTGCCTAACCTTTTTTTATTTTTTTTAAATGATGGCTATAGGAATGTTATAGGAATGGTATTTTCTTCTCCTTTTTGACTTTGAAGGGAAGATACGTATTAATAACAGCAATAACATAATGTAAATTCAGATATATGCTGTATAACGGCCTAACATGATATAGGATTGAGGACATAGGAGGTGATTTCTCCTCTCCCCTTGCCTAAGGGAAGGGAAGAGGGAAAGAAATATCCTTTTACTTCCTCTCTCTCCTCCACACCCTTCCTCCCAAGAGGACTTAGGCCCCTTTCACACTGGGGCGGTTTTCAGGCGGTACAGCGCTAAAAATATTTAACCCTTTTTCGGCCTCTCGCGGGGGTAAAACCGATCCGCGAGCGGCCGAATACCGCGGCTAAAGTGACGGTAAAGCAGCGCTAAATATAGCGCTGCTTTACCGTCACCGCAGCTCCCGCCCCAGTGTGAAAGGGGCCTTAATGTAAAATGTGGGGAGGTAAAAAACATAACCCCCAATTGAGGGATAACTTGGACAGGGAGGGGGTGAGGATAGGTACAATTAGAGGGGATACAGGGGGAAGAACGGTTGAGTATAGAAAGGGGGGGGATGGTAGGGAAGAATAAGAAGTAACATAAGGTAATAAAATGATTGGGGGGGGGGAGTTTCAGATCAGTGGGGTGGGATATAGAGATAATAAACGCAATAGGACAGGTCCGATAAATGGGACTTGGAAATTGCAATTTTGCAAAAGGCCAGAGAGGTCGAAGAAGGGGGCATAGCCTCCTTATAGACGTCACTGTCCAATTAGTCAGTAACTCAGAATGGAATACTGGGATACTGGGATACGGGGATGGGGTTTTTTTATTTTTTCTTCTTTTCTTTCTCCTTTCTTTATTGCCTACCTCCCTTACACCTCCCCCATGGGCACTGGTATAGAGTGAAGACAAATGTTCAGAATATATAAAGCTTTATAATGACAGCCCCAATAAAGATAATATCATAATATAAGAGGCCTAAAATCAGATCAGAAAAGAGGCTGAGATGGCAAGAATTACGCCATTATGCGGCAGACGTGGCCTTTTTACAAGAAACTAGTTTCGTGAAGGGAGATATACCAAATATGCCAACATATGTATTTAATCAATGGTTCCATGCCCCCTCCCCGATTGCTAGGGCAAGAGGGGTAACAATAACATTTAGAAAGACATGTCCGATAATAGTGGAATCTACCCAGATAGATCCTGAAGGTCGCTATCTCTTTGTAAAAGCTAGATTAAACGGTCACTGTTATACTTTTGCTTCAATATATGCACCAAATACAGGAACGGTGAATTTCTTGATAAAAACGTTGAAATTGTTAGAAAACTATAGAGAGGGTTTCTTGATTTTGGGGGGAGATTTTAATTTAGTTTTAGATCCAAATATGGATACTTCAACAGGCAAAACTACCATATCCTTTAAAGCACTAAAACACATAAAACAACTTTTGAAGTCTGCACACTTGGTAGATGGATGGAGGATAAAGCATAACGGGACTATAGTTATTATTCCAAAAAACACAATATGTACTCACGCTTGGATCTTTTTCTGGTGGACCAGTACCACCTGGAAAAGGATCCGATCATGTACGATAGAACCAATAACGATTTCGGACCATGCACCTATAACAATGACTATCTACCCTATAGCAGGGGGCCATACAGAACGAATATGGAGGCTGAACGAGACATTGTTAGACGACACTCGCATAGTGGAGGATTTAAATAGCAAAATAAAAATGTATTTTGAAATGAATATACCAGGAGAAACCTCCGAACAAATGGTTTGGGAAGCCCACAAATCGGTGATTAGGGGTGAGCTGATAGCACAGGGGTCAAGGATAAAAAAAAGAAAAACAAAAAGAAATAACAGACTTGCTAGCGGAAATTAATGACCTAGAAAAAAAACATAAGACATCTAGATCCAGCAGATGTCAGGAAACTGGAAACCGCAAGGGGTAAACTAACACAATGTTTAGATTATAAAACTAGAAATAAATCTAGGTATTTTGCACACAGGTTTTACAAACAGGGAAACAAATGCGGCCGCCTCTTAGCAAGGCAACTTAAAGTGGAAGTAAACCCTCCTATCGTTTTCAGCCAAGGAAGCTGCCATCTTTGCCTCTGTTTAATCTTCAACTGCCACGGTGCTGCACATGTGATCCGTTATGACACCAGCCATTGGATGGTTTGACTGTTTGGTTGAGAGCACAGCCAATGTGCAGTTAGCATTCACGGGATGCCTTTTTTTTGAAACTGTTAAATCGATGGGTTTACTTCCGCTTTAAAAAACAACAGGATTCTAGACATATTCATAAATTAACAGTAAAAAATAAAAAGATAGTAGAAACCCAGGCAATAGTGTCAGA
Organism: Lithobates sylvaticus; assembly: GCA_028564925.1. Lineage (NCBI taxonomy): Eukaryota > Metazoa > Chordata > Amphibia > Anura > Ranidae > Lithobates > Lithobates sylvaticus. Next base: position 307,366,133 of record CM053028.1, on the reverse strand, counting down.
ATTCCATAAATTTTATGAAGCTCTTTATAATATCCACCCAGAACCATTAGGTGCTAAGGGAGAGATTACATAGGAGGTGCGGAGATGCCCACACTGCCGATAGAGGTTACTGAGGTGATAAATAGACCAATAACGGTCAAAGAAGTAAACTAAGTAATAGCAAATCTGGCATTGGGTAAAAGCCCAGGGCCAGATGGTTTCACAAACTCGTACTATATGAATTTCGCCGTATATCTGGGAACCCCGATATGTAATTACTTTAATTTGATCAATACGTCAAACCCTCTCCCACCAGAAGCTTTACTGGCTTATATTACAGTGCTCCCAAAGCCAGGAAAGGACCCTCAGCAATGCGCAAACTATAGACCAATTTCCCTGCTGAATGCAGATACTAAACTTCTAGCAAAAATCCTGACCCTCAGGCTACAAGATCATATAGTAAAAATAGTTCATCCTGACCAAACGGGCTTTATGAAGGGCCGTGAGGCTAGAGACAACACTATAAGGGCCTTGCATATTCTACAGTGGATGAAAAACGGCCCAAACATAGCCCCTAGAGTGATAGTATCAATGGACGCCGAAAAGGCATTCAATAGGGTAAACTGGCCTTTTATGACTGAGGTTTTTAAAGAGATGAAGGTGGGGGAGCATATAATGGGCTGGATAGCGGCATTATACTCAACCCCAAGAGCAAGAGTAAAGGTGAATGGTACGTTGTCAAAGTGCTTTCAAATAAATAATGGCACGAGACAAGGATGCCCTTTGTCGCCTTTATTATTCGCAATGATACTAGAACCCTTTCTATGCAAAATAAGGAAAAATATTGAAATTCAGGGGATCCATGTATTGGATCAGATGAACATAAGGTCTCGGCATACGCCGACGATTTGTTATTTTATCTGTCAGCACCACAGTCTATTATCGGCATTGATGAGAGAAGTATTCAAATTTGGAGCCTTATCCAATTTTAAGATTCATTTTGAAATATCTGTAATCCTTCCCTGCCATGTACCCCTAGAAATAATAAGTATATTAAAAAGCACTTACTCCTTTATATGGAATAAAAAAATCCCTTGTTTACTTAGGAATACATATAACAGCAGACCTTAAACTTCTATATGACCTGAATTACAAAGTTTTAATGGAAGGGGTAATAGAAGATCTGAGGAAGTGGAAGGGGCAGTCACTAAGCTGGTTTGGAAGGGTAAGTGCAATAAAAATGAGCATACTGCCTAAAATTATTTATACCTTATATACAGTGCCAATTCCACTCCCTCAGAATTTCTTTAAAAATATACAAAGGGCCTTCACATTCTTTGTATGGAATAATAAACGCCCAAGACTAGCATATGATAAATTATGTAAAGGGAAGTCAAAAGGAGGTATGGGGTTACCAGATGTAAAATTATACTATAAGGCAATGGCCCTAGTACGCATCCTAAATTGGGTCATGATCAAAGGAAAAAAAATCTGGGTATCTTTGGAACAGAAAATGGCAGGAAGGAGTTTAATGGGAATACCCTGGATCCCAAAAGCAAATGGGGGCCTTTCAAAATGGACATCACCGTTAACTCAGAACACCTTAAAAATATGGGATCAACTTAACGAATTTGGAGATTATGCCCCACAGATATCTCCGCTAACCCCAGTGGAGGGTTTCCATGGTTTTTACCAGGAGAAGAAGTGGGATCAATGGGGAACTGGGGGAAAGATAGGGGTACCACATGTGGCAAATTTGCACCGAAGGGAACATTATTAACCTTAACAGAACTGATGGAAAAGATGGGAACAATACCATTGATGGAATGGAGGCACCACCAGTTAAAAAGTTTTTTCAATAAATTGAAGACTTTGATGAGACCTCTGAACTCACTTACCATATTTGAAACGAAACATGTAAAAATGACGAAACCTAGACATCTACTGTCCCAAATGTATACATTAATTTTAGGGACTAGAAAAAATATAACACCTTATTATATTAGAGAATGGGAAGGGGAATTAAATTGCAGTTTCACTAAGACACAAATTAAAGAACTTTTCGATTTGACATACTATACTTCGAAAAGTTCACATATTCAGGAAACATTGTATAAACTCCTGACCAGATGGTATCGAACCCCAGCGAAATTGGCACAGATGAACCCTACGACAGATACCAGATGTTGGAGAGGTTGCGGCCAGAAAGGCACCCTACTTCATTTATGGTGGGCTTGCCCCAGGATAAAGGAGGTTCTGGCAAAAAGTTACCCCATGTATAGAGAGACTATCACAAGGACAGATAGAATCAACACCTCTAAACTTTCTATTCCATGGGTCAATGAAGTTACGTAGGATATACATGAATAGTATTTTACCATACTTAATAAACGCAGCTAAACAATTGATACCGAGGTTATGGAAACCGTCCAAATGTCAACCATTCTTAATTGAAAGAAGGAAGGTAACCTAATAATGGAGGCTGAGAGATGGATACATAAGATGGAAAATAGAAAAAAAGAGGTTCGCGCTAATATGGACAGAATGGGAACTATGTCAAGCAGAGATTGAATAAAAAACAGAACAATAATGACTTCGCTCTGGGTGCCATGGGGAGGGGGGGGGGGGGGAGACGGTGGGGGAGGGAAGATTACATTTTCTGTTGTTTTTTTTTCTCTCCTCTTATCTCTCCCTCTTTTCTTATTCTCTTTCTATCTCCTCTATCTCTCCTCTCCCCTTTCCTCCCATCAAGTTGGGAAGCTCACTACGAGTCAATCTTTATTCACAAATCACATGGGGGGGAGGGAAGGATAAGGGGAAACAGTTTTAAAATACAATTTTCAATCACAAAATATAAGGGAAAAAGGGGGATAAAGTAAAAGAGAGCAATATGGTTTTATGGTTTTAAGAAACCTCATACACTTAAAAAGGGGGAAAAAATGATATATCTATGTTTTTTTTCCATCACGACTCAATTTGGGGGGGGGGGGGGGGGGGGGGGGGGGGAGAGGAAAGGAGGCTACTGTATGTAATCTTTTTTTTTTTTGTCTTGGGGGGGAGGGGGGAATAAGAGATGAGGATGTTTTCATGTCAAAATGTGTATACAAATGATTAAAAGTGTTTTTTAAATGGAAATGTTAAAAAAAATCCAATAAAATTTGATAATAAAAAAAAAAAAAAAAAGACAGAGCCTTTTCAGGGAATTGATGTGGAAAGGGGGACAGGCCAGGATTCGGATGCGTACACTACAGCTCCTGGTGGGGGAAGGGGGACTTGCATTGCCTAACCCCGAGAAGTACTTCTCAATTACAACAGATATCAGGATGTGGCGACCAAGAAGGGGGTACTCCTAATGGTAAAATTCTGCTGACAGGAGCTCTGCATGAGACAATAATAGAGACCTTAGAGGCTGGCTCTTTTAGGTTTAAATATCCAACAATAAAAATGATCAGTAAAATATGGAAAACTAGTAAAAAATGTATGAAATATAGAGAGATTAACATATATACCCCCATTTGGAATAATAGTAATTTACAAGAAAAAAGCACAATGGGAAAAATTGGAGCATGGGGAAAAAAGGGGAATCAAAACTTGAGACAACTTTAGGAGGGTAATGCTATTAAAAAATTTGAAGTATTAAAAAGGGAATTTAATATCCCCCAGAATACATTTTTCAAATATCTCCAGATAAGCCATGCCTTAGAAGCCCAATTTAGAAATCAATCTTTGGTATGGAAAGAACTACCGCTGGTACAATGTATTGTAGGGACGGGTTCTACTAAAGGATTCATTTCAGAATTATATAGACAGTTAAATAGAGAAACCAAGGGAGAGGAGAAGCTAGGTGAAGTAAAAGTAAAATGGGAACAGGACATAGGGGTAATACCCCAGGGACAGTGGAAGAAAATATTGGAGTTAAGCCCTGTGATATCAGTCTCTCCCTCACAGAAGCTCTCGCACCTAATGCTATTGAACAGAGCGTATTACACCCCAAAGCAATTATTTTAGTTTGGAAAAAGACCCGATGACAGCTGCCCCAGGTGCTAAGGGTCGGCGGATTTACTCCACATGTTGTGGAGATGCCCCAAACTTTTTCGGTACTGGGAAGGAGTGATCGAAACATTGAAGGAAATATTCAAAATTAGGCTGGAAAAGGAAGTTAAAGTTATGCATTCTGGGGTATAGGCAAGAACAAGGAGAAATGAAGAGCACTACTGTGGCAATATTGAGGAGTATATTTCAAGCCAGGAAGATGATGATGGCAATCAAATGTACCACCTACAGTAAAAAAACTGGATAGATACAGTAAATGAAACCCTCCCGAAAGAGAGAGCTGCTTATATAAAGAGACGCAATCTAAAAAGGAGTTTAATAAGATGTGGAGACCTTGGATGGAGGGAATACACTCGATATAGATAAGTAAGATGAAGGTAGGGTGGGGTATGGGTGGGGAGGGGGGGGGGGGGGTCGAGATAATGGGGGGGCCCTTTTAGCATTTACTACGAAGCGTCATCCTTCTTAGTGGCTCTCTCTTTCCCAGTTTAGGGTCTATAGATATTTGCATAAAAAGAATTAAAGACTAACAAAACACTGTTTGTAAAAGCACTTTATATGCAATGATGGGTCTCTCACTCATCCTTTTTTTAATATGATGTTAAAAATGTTTGATGGAAAAATTAATAAAGAATAATAAAAAATAAAAATAAAAAAAAGAAGATCAGTGTGCTGTTGCTTCTCCTCCCCCAGCTCTTATGCATACCAAGCCAGGGAGACCCGATCGCCTCTGCCGCTTACCGGAGCTGTCGGTACCGGGCACCGGAGAGTGGCGGGAAGGGGGGGCCCTCTCCCGCCACCGATAAAAGTGATCTCGAGGCGAATTTGAAACTGGACCGCTCACTGAAGAACAGGATAAACGGGGTTATGGTAGCTAGCTGCTACCATAACAACGATATCCCTCTTCAAAATGCCGAGGTATATCGGCGTGAGCCGGTCCGGAAGTGGTTAATAAGGTTTAACTAAGGGAGAGAGCAAACATTTTGTAGTGTACTGGTGGCTTGGAGTTTAAAGAGGGGAAGGAAAGTGTTCCAACTAGACAGAACTGGGGAAAAAAATGAGGGGTGGGTAAGGGTACACGGAGATCAGGGTGGAACAAGGGTGGCAGCTATTTGCAGCCATATCTAGAACCACTGCCTAATTAAATTAAATTTAAGTTTCCACGGTTAAAAAGGGGGTGTGGTTATGTTTTTGTGTTTGGTTGGTTAGAGGACTGGGGGAGAGAAGGGGTATGGAAGGGTAGAATAGAGGGGAGGCATCATACCTATATAAAAACATTTTTTTTTCTCTCTTTTCCCTGGGGGGTGAATTTGGTGAAGGGGGGTAGTTTATCTTTTTCTCAAAAATGTGTAAGAAGGCTGGGTGAACCATAGACTTGTATGTATATTTTGCTATATATATATATATATATATATATATATATATTTATTTATTATATTAATATTATATTTATATACACACACATACATACTTTAAGAATGTCATGTATATATTGATATTTGAATGTAATGTTTTGTCTTTTTCTAAAAAATTCAATAAAAATATTTTAAAAACACAAAGGAGTCAAGTAACAAGTAGAATGGCTGGGGATGTATGTCTCCTCATTTTACAATGCGTGGTTCTTAAACTTTTTGATAATTTTTTTGTGACATACTTTATATAAAGTATCTTACATAATAAGATGAAATCCTTATTAGGCGTGAGGACTAAAACACTGCTAGTACTGCATCCTTATTTATGGTAAGGCCTCATGTACATTGCTGCTGCTAAACGGACGTTTAGGAGCAGTTGGGCATTTTTTTCAACTGCTCCTGAACTCTCCTCTATGTTATCTTATCAGTACATGTACACAGGGTCGTTTAGGCTCCATGCACACTGAAGCTCATAAACGTCAGTTTTTGGGAGTTTTTTTTTTTTTTTTTTTAACAGCCCATAAACTCCCCTGTATTTTAATCTATGTGTCCATGGCACATGTGGACGTTTTTAGTGGAGTTTATGGGCTGTTTTCTGAACGCCATAAAATCACGCTCAGGAGTCGTTTTTCTAACCACAAAAAATGCCAAAAGCTAATAAACGTCAATAAACGGTCAAAACCGTGGCTCACCAGCCTGAGTGTGTTTTGATCCATTGAAAAAAAGTTCAAACTGAGTTTAGAGGCATTTCGGCCAAATGCGGCAACCAGCGTCTAGCCGCGTTTCGTTTGCAGACGTTTTTCATTTTTGACCATTTTGAAAAAAATAAAATAAAATAAAAATTATATATATATATATATAATTTTTTTTCAAATGATTCTAACACGCAAACATGGCAAAACGCGGCATGCAAACGTGGCAAAATGGACGTTTTAAACGCGGGTTACTATCTGTCAAGTGAAATAGTTCAGGAGAGGTTGCAAAAATGTCCCGTGTACATTAAGCCTAAAAGGAAAGATTTCTCTACCTAGACGCAAAAGGTATCTTGCTTCTTACAGAGTTGTCGTCTCAAACAAGTAAACTATGTTAACTGGCAAACACTTTCATGCAGTATCTGACAGTCCCTGTCTGAGCAATCTTTTGTTAGTTCTCTGTCAGCCGAGACATTTGGACTATCAAGTACACTAATAATATGGGGTTTTTTTTTTCCACGGAATGACTATCACCTGTTCTCTTCTAAAAACGTGAACATCACAAAACCTCACTATCTCTAGGTGGAGCTGAAAGCAATAACTGCAAAAAATATCTCATATATCACTTGTAACATTTATGAAGGTGTTCCCATTGAGGCGTTCTCACTTTAACGGCTTATATTTTAAGAAGGCAGAATCCTGGAGGTAGAGTAGCTAAGAGTTATGACTACCTATAAAAATTCCAGCCATTTAATCAACAGCCCTACATTTTCAACTTGTAAGTACATTGAATTCCAAAAGACACACTTGGTGACAGCAATTTACAGATTCAAGTCATAAATAACTGAAAAAAAATAAAAGCGTGAAAGGAGAATTGGGATGATACAACTTGCAGCCTACTCCACAAATTAAACTATAATTGTTCTATAATGAAAATGACATATATCTTTTTCAATAGATTACATTAGGAATAGTAATGTGCTCAAATAATACAGTGGAAAAACTGTAATAAATCTCACTTGTTAGACATTGCTTACATTTTATTCTTGTTTGCATTTAGCCAGAAACTTAATCTCAGATGGAGCAAGTCTGCTGTTTGTCAGACTACATGAAACCATGTTAACAGGAGTAACAGAACCCATAACAATAGTTTTCAACAGTACAAAAGTTTTCAAGCTTACAAGCTTAAAGTGATATTGAACCCTTACTACTTTTAAGCACTTTTAGCAGCTGATTTAGTCACTTACTAAATATGCAGCTTCTTTATCATTTAACCCTTGTCTAGGTTACGTGAAGCTGCTGCCATGACCACTGCTCTAGGTTTCCTGTTTTAGGGTGACTCCAGTCTCTTGCAGCAACATATGGAGACACCCTTGGATCCAGGAGTTGCGTTTTCCTGCGTCCATCAGTAGATGCACAGTCCCACAGCCTAGGATAGCAAGGTAGCCCCCCCCTCCAACAGACTGTCTGAAAACTGCACTGTCCACTGTTACCTCTTTTCTGTGAAGATCAGAAGTTCAGGGAAGCAGCACTGAAACAGCAGGAACCTGCAGCATTGAAAGTTTGAAACTGCAAGTGCTGGGGTATGAATATTAACTATTTGTTTACTGGAGAAAGTTTATTTTATTGTGTTCAATGTGTTAAGCCAGGGCTTGACAAATTTGCTTGGAATCTAGGAGCCAGGTTTTTTTTTTTTTGTTTGTTTATTTTAACGACGACAAAGCTTTATTTTCAATATCAAATTAAACCAATCTTATATTTACACAGACAACTAGAATAAATGTGACTGTTTTTATTTCCTGCCTTGGGGGACACAAGACCGCCATATCCCCTCTAAGGGTCCGATCAGGTCCGCCTAAAAAACTGGCAGGCGAACCCGATCAGACAGCCCGTGTGAAAGGGGCCAAGCAGGGAGATGACAAATAATAAATTCATTTAAAATTAACAGCTTCCTTCCCGCAGGACAACTATATACGTCCTGTCTTTGAAGAGGAATACCGTTGCTATGGTAGCAGCTAGCTACCATAGCCCCAGTATCATCCTCAAGAGCCGGCGGTTCTCTTTCAGATAAAAGTGGTCTCTGCGGATTCACCGCAAGATCACTTTGATCGGCGGCGGGAGAGGGCCCCCCCTCCCGCCGCGCTTCGGTGCCCTCCACCACTTATCATGGCCGCTGGTAACGGCGGAGGCGATCCGGACCTGTCCCTGGCCTGACATGGAGACGAGTGAGAGGGGGAAGATGCCCCCCCCCCGTCTCCAAGTCATTGCAGGGTGGAAGCGACATCAAATTGTCACTTCCGTCCATAGCTCTTAAAGCGACATTTATTTATTTTTTCAAATGACAATTTTTTTTTTTTTTTTATTGCATTTTAGTGTAAATATGAGACCCCAGATCTCATATTTAAGAGGACCTGTCATGCTTTTTTCTATTACAAGTGATTTTTACATTCCTTGTAATAGGAATAAAAGGGACACAACAGTGAAAAAATATAAAATAAAAGTTCAAATAAATAAGAAAAAAAATTATAATTTTAAAACGCGCCCTGTCCCGCCGAGCTTGAGTGCAGAAGCGAACGCATACCTGAGTAGCACCCGCATACCACACGTGAGGTATCGCCGCGATTGGTAGAGCGAAAGCAATAATTCGAGCCCTGGACCTCCTCTGTAATTCAAAACATGCAACATGTAGAATTTTTTAAACGTCGCCTATGGAGATTTTAAAGGGTAAAAGTTTCTCGCCATTCCACAAGCAAACGCAATTTTGAAGCGTGACATGTTGGGTATCAATTTACTCAGCGTAACATTATCTTTCACAATATAAAAAAAAAATTGAGCTAACTTTACTGTTGTCTTATTTTTTAATTAAAAAAAGTTTTTTACCCCCCAAAAAGTGCCCTTGTAAGTGCGCTGCGAAAAATACGGTGTGACAAAGTATTGCAACGACCGCCATTTTATTTGCGCACAGAGAGAGGATACCCCAGCTGTGCCGCTCCAGGCGCCAGGTCGCTAATTCTAGTCGCAAATGTGACCTGGCGCCCGAGGTTTGTCGAGCCCTGTGTTAAGCTAAATAATGCTAAGGGTTTAATACTACAGTACTTTAACCACTTAAGTCCCGGACCATTTGGCTGGCCAAAGACCAGAGCGTTTTTTGCGAATCGGCACTGCGTCGCTTTAACTGACAATTGGGCGGTCGTGTGATGTGGCTCCCAAACAAAATTGACGTCCTTTTTTCCCCACCAATAGAGATTTCTTTTGGTGGTATTTGATCACCTATTTTAAATTTTTTGTGCTATAAACCAAAAAATTGCGAAAATTTTGAAGAAAAAAAAAAAAACACATTATTTTTTACTTTTTGCTATAATAAATATCCCCAAAAAATATATAAAAAAACATTTTCCCCCCTCAGTTTAGGCCGATACGTATTCTTCTACATATTTTTGTTAAAAAAAAACAAAAATAAAAAAGAAATCGCATTAAGTGTTTATTGATTGGGTTGCGCAATAGTTATAGCGTTTACAAAATAGGGGATATTTTTATGGCATTAGAAATTTGTTTTCATTAGTAATGGCGGCGATCTGCGATTTTTATCATGACTGCGACATTATGGCGGACAGGTCGGACACTTTTGATTTTGGGACCATTCACATTTATAAAGCGATCAGGGCAATTAAAAATGCATTGATTACAGTGTAAATGTGACTGGCAGTGAAGGGGTTAACCACTAGGTGCTGTAGGGGTTAAGTGTGTCCTAGGGAGTTATTCTAACTGTGGGGGGGGGGGGGCTGTGTGTGACACTACACTGATCACCGCAGGGAATTGGCTGGGTATTGCAGGGTATTGGCAGTGTATGGAGGGATGGCTGCTGCCATCCGATCTCTCCCCTCCACTGTACAGATCTGTACACAGAGGAGAGAGAGGAACCGGCGTCATCTTGACGCCGGTTTGTTTACAAGTGATTGCTCCGTCATTTGACGGAGCAATCACATTGTAAACGGCCGACGGGTGCACCAAGATGGCCGCCGCTCCGGAGCTAGGCCGGAGCTGCGGCCATCGGGTGCACCAAGATTACTTTAACGGCGTTAGTTCCATCACTGGTCACATGACCCCAATCATTCCCAGGCTGTTTACAGGGAAACAAAAAGGAGGAGCTTCTAGTTCTCTGCTGCTGGTCACATGTTCAAAAAAAAAAAAAAAAACCTGCCTTTAGAAAATAGAGTAAAAAATAAATGCAGTAAAACCCAGGTTTGAAAGCGTTTTGCAAGACAAGCAAAATTTATAAATTAGTTTTGACTTGATATACAAGTAGTGTCATGTCACAACTGAGTATAAAATAGAAGAGAGGCGCCTCTAAGTGTAGCAATACAGTTACATTTAATGAAGGTACAACATTTAGAAACTCACATGGTTGATGGTCAAAAAAGAGGCACATCTAAGTATGCAGGCATCCGGGGTAAAACTGTCCACATAGACCGCCCTTCTCCGCCATCGACGCCATCGATGTCATCCCTTCCACGCTGCGCTCCATGAGCGGTTCAAGCCTCACTTTCAAATCGTTCTACTGCAGGGTAGTCTTCCCGGTCACGATTGCAGACTGACAGCGGAGAGAACTGGCGGTGCGGAGGATGGTCTATGTGGACAGCTTTACCCCGGCTTTCTGCATACTTAGATGTGCCTCTTTTAACCATTAACCATGTGAGTTGCTAAATGTTGTTCCTTCATTAAATGTCACCATATTGCTACACTTAGAGGCGCCTCTTCTCTTTTATACTCTGTAGCTCCTGCTGGATTTTGCTTCCAATCCCCTTGTGGAGGTTTCCATTTGTAACACAACCTATCACATTGCTAAAATATTTTTTATATGGCCTATAAACTGAAAGACTTATGAATAAATGGTTGTGGAATGAATCAGCTGAGTTTCCATTATTTCTTATGGGAAAATTTGCTTTGCTATAAGAGTGCTATCAATGAACTGTTATAAATTGTCATTTAAATATACATTTGAAACAAACCCTTCATTATTTTGTGGAAATAACATGGTGTGGGTGGATTTCTGCCAGTTACAGGCTGTGTCATGTGCCTCCACCCTGTTTCTAAGAATAAGAAGGGAGACAAAGCCTCCATTAATCTACATACAATTTCACACCATCAGTGTTTAGCTGATAAGTGAGCATGGGGGAGGAGGGAGGGAGTGAGCCATCATTTACCACTGTGTATACGCCCACATGTGCGATTCTATAGTCACATGGGCTGCTCAGATGTAAAAAGGGAGGAAATGCTCAGAATAGAAACTCACTGAAAACTGAGCATGTGTAGAGTTGCCACCACAGATGCAAAATCTCTAGCTGAATTGGGGACATGAACAGATGGTGGAGATAGAAAGAAGCAGGAGCAACCATTTTTTGCAGAATACAGGAAACAAATTGCATAGTGACTGAGTATGAGCAGCATTTAATACAGCATTTTTTTGATTGTTTTTTTTTTTTTTTTTTTTATGATGTGGGTTTAGTGACACTTTAAATTAAAGTTGAATCTTTCATAGACTTGTCAAAATAACCTGTCAGAAAATTGTTAGCTGAACAGCACGAGCATCCAATACCGTGTTTACCGGCATTTACAGGCTGTTACAGGCATTTGGCGTTTCAAATGCCTCTAAAACATCTGCCCTGAATGCATTTCTTTTGCGTTCCAAAAAATACTTCTAAACTCAACAGCCTAGAAACGACTATAAATGACCCTGTGTACATGTACTGATAAGATAACAGAGGAGATTCAGGGGCAGCTGGAAAAAATGCCCAACTGCTCCTAAATGTCTGTTTACCAGCAGCAGTGTACATGAGGTCTTACTGAAGAACCTTGGACAAGGTTACTGATGTACACAACGTGTCTGTGGTTAGCTAGAGAGCCTCCTATGGGAACCATTACATAAAACAGAAAACATATCTTCTGGAACTTGGGACAGGCAAGTATGTATACAACAACGGCTGAATAAATGTAAAGGCAGGATGTATGAGAAGTAGTTATGTTACCATGAATTATATAGGCTGTAAATAGAAGTGGCAATGTGAATAAGAGAACTTGGCACGACTGGGCAGTTAAATTGTTATGATAATGTATCATTACCTCTGAGGGATACCTGACTATCCTGTGATTTTCTCATTGTTAAATTGATTCTGTGCTGTTGCCATTGTCGCTTTTGCAGGATTTTTAGCAGACACAGACTGAAGATCTTTAGCTGGCTTTGATCTATGCTGGGCTAGTATACCCTTGAAATAAAAAATAAAATAAAAAAAATGAACAAAGCATAGCCTCGTATAATGTGTATTTGCCTCAGCCCAAAGCACTTAGTGTGATTCCTGTCTGCTCTCTCTTTCCTCTGCTATTTGCATGAGTTACATCTGACAGTTTCCCCAGACACTAGGCAGTCCATTGAGACAGCCCCGCCTCCCTTGAGCACACAGCAGGTGATTGACAGCCTCAGTGGTGCACATTTTCCTATGAGACTGTGCAGAGGGGGTGGGTAAATTCCCTCCACTTAGATTACACTCAGCTCTCTGCTCTGTGCAGTGTGCGACATCGCCACCTCCTGGAAGCTGAGACATATCCTCAGATCTGTGTACTTTGGAAGGAGTTGGAGCAGAGAAGGCTGCAGTTAAACAGGTACAGCTTATGTAGGAGGATTTAAAGTGGTACTAAATCCAAAAGCAAACATTTATTATATTGCAACTTAGCAAATCTGAGAAGTAATTAGTTTTAGGCTCCATGCACTACACAAGCTAAGAAACAAGTCAGAAAACCACTGGATGAAAAATGCTGATAATAGCATTTTTGTGCCAGCTTCCAGTAGCATATTAGTAGATTTTAGAATTAGCATTTTATTGGCGTTTTTTCAGTACCATATATACTCGAGTATAAGCCGACCTGAATATAAGCCGCGGCACCTAATTTTACCACAGAAAAATGGGAAAACGTATTGACTCGAGTATAAGCCTAACGTGAGAAATGCGCAGCTACTTTAAGTGGAAAAGAGGGTCAACAATGCCCATTTTCAGCCTCACTGTGCCCATTTGCAGTCATAGGTCCCCCGAAATTTAAACTTAGTAGTTAAGGGTTCCTCAATGCCCCCTAGCTGCAGCCAAAATTTGGGGTCTCTGGACCCAAAGGGTCCCGAAATGACATTGCTGCAGATGGACATAGATGACTGACTTTGGGGCCCCGTATCTCGGGGCCACTTGATGCTAGGAACCCCCAATTTGGTGCGCAAACCCAATGGAACTAGCACTACAACATATGCATGGGGTTCCTAGCTCCAAGTGGCCCGAGATACGGGGCCCCAAAGTCGGTTCGGAAAATGTCAAGCACTTTTCTGCCGCAGAGAATTACATTTTCCGAACCGACTTTGGGGCCCCGTATCTCGGGGCCACTTGATGCTAGGAACACCAGCTATGTTGTAGTGCTAGTTCCACTGGGTTTGCACACCAAATTTGGGGTTCCTAGCACCAAGTGGCCCCGAGATAGGGGGCCTCAAAGTCGGGTCAGAAAAGGTCATTCTCTGCTGCAGAAAAGTGCTTGACTCGAGTATAAGCCGAGGGGGGCATTTTCAGCACAAAAAAAAATGTGCTGAAAAACTCGGCTTATACTCGAGTATATACGGTACATAAAACATAAATAAATAACAAAGAAAAAACTCAAATAAAGAGGTTAGTAGCATTTTAGTAGCAGCTAGGAGCCGTTAGGATCATTCAGCATATTTTTCTGCTGGAAAAACGCAGAAGAACCTCTACAAATACTAATTGTTTTTCTGCTCCTAGAAGCTGAAGCTCAAAAAACACTAAAGGCACCTTTCACACTGGGGCATTTTTCAGGCGCTACAGCGCTATAAATAGCGCCTGTATAGCGCCTGAGAAAAAAAACGGCCCCATTCACTCCAGTGTGAAAGCCGGAGGGCTTTCACACTGGATCGGTGCGCTAGCAGGATGGTAAAAAAAAAAAAGTCCTGCTAGCAGCATCTTTGGAGCGGTGAACCGCTCCACTCCTAAACCGCTCCTACCCATTGAAATCAATCGGGCAGCGTGGCTATACCGCCGCTGCAGCGGTGCTTTGTGGGTGGTTTTAACCCTTTTTTGGCCGCTAGCGGGGTTTAAACCTGCACCGCTAGCGGGCCGAATACCAATGCTAAAACGGTAAAGCGTCGCTACAAATAGTGCCGCTCCCGCCCCAGTGTGAAAGGGGCCTAATAGCCTAAACTAGTGTGCAGGGACACACAGGGTAACACTATTTAACTTGTAAGAGCAGAAAAAAAATGCTAATAACAGCTTCTAGGAGCTTAAAGCGGAGTTCCAGGCTTTTTATGTTTATTAAAAGTCAGCAGCTACAAAAAGACAAACAGACAGACACTTACCTGTTCCACGGTCCAGTGATGCGACTGAATGGAGCGTCACTCCTCTCCCCCTCCTCTCCGCCGGCGCCTCCATTGCCACTGTGAGCACGCGGCCGCGACAGGTTTTGGCTTCACGGGCAGGCACACACAGCGCATGCACGAGTTGCGCTGCTCTCCCAGAGTGGACAGGCGATCTCCTGGGACCTGTCACATGTCCGCCTAGAGGGAGAGGCCGCCTAAGGCGAAAGGAGGAGTCGCCTTGGCTCTCCCTGGGCGGAAGGAGCAAGTGGGACAGGAAGTCCCCCTCTTAACGAAGCCCCCACTCCCCCCCAAAAAAATGACATGCCAAATGTGGCATGTAAAGGGGCGAGAAGTGCTTAAAGCGGAAGTTCCACTTTCCACTAAAAAAAAAAAAAATAGTGTGCATGAAAACTTAAGCTTTCTTTCCGTTATTTTCATCTGGTGATCCAGCATGTAAGTCTGTTTTCCAACAGAACAAACTCACCTGCAAATGTAGCAGTTTGAGTGTTGAGAAAAAAAGATTTAACACCAACAGGGTGCTTACAATGATCATCTTTAATCACTTAAAATCTTTATCAAAAAAGAAAAAAATGTTGCTGTAACTTTTTTGTGTAACTAGTATAAAATGGAATTTTCATTTAATCAGTACAGTTGTCACCCAAAAATATAATACAAATACAATACAATACATCGCTTCTCGTACGACAGAATAAAAAAAAAATCAAAAGTGATGTCATGTTTTGTATTGCATTTTCGGATGACAACTGTACTGATTAAACAAAAATCGTACAATCTGGTAAAATTTTTGTGCTTGTACCATCGGATAATATCAGATGAACTGTCACGATCGGCTATGGAAAGCTGTGTACCAACGATCAGATTACTGTACGATCGCATTGAAAGTGGTATTTTTCGCACCATTTTCAGATCGTGTGTACGGGCCATTAGAGCAGAAGGTGCCCCCCACTGAAGCACACAGGTGCTGTCAGGAGTATAGAAAAAAATCTAATGCATCATTAGGCCTCACGCACACTATGTGACTCTGCATAATAATTTAGTTGTTGCAATGCAAAATCCTAATTACTACTCTTTGTTTAGGAGAAGGCAGGGCAGCTGTGTCTGCCACAATGAAACCTGTCTGTATTGTGCAGGCAGATTTTCATTATCAAATGATACTAGATTTGAAAACTGTCTGTCCTTAAAGGTGTAGAGGCTGGACTTCTTCCATTGTATGTACCTCCTTCTGAGAAACATGCAAAAAGGTAAGAAATATTTATTTTTTTGAAAAAATTTTTTTTATTTTATTCTTATTTTTCTTAGGTATGCTGTGTGAATGGGAACATAAACATACAGTGGGGGTTTTCTCAAATTTGACTACAAAAGTGGAAATAGGCTTTAACCACTTCAGCCCGGAAGGATTTACCCCCTTAATGACCAGGCCATTTTTTGCGATACAGCACTGCATCGCTTCAACTGACAATTGCGTGGTCGTGCGACGCTGTAGTTCGTTTTGATGCGTTTTACAGCGTTCCAGTACAGTCCAGTGCAGGAAAAATGCAGCATGTTCTATTTTCTTTTTATGGAACTGGAATGCACTGGAACTAAAAGCACTGGTGTTAAACTATGCCACTGAAAACCATATTCCATGCGTTTTTTGATGCAGAAAAAAAGCGCACTTGACTGCATGTGGTGTGAGCTGGCCCTAAGAATTCTTAGAACCAGCCATGATGCCTTCTCCTTAGAAACTAAGAGGCAAGATTTATTAGTTTTTGTTTGTTTTTAAGTATGCTGTGTAAATAGAATCGCATAACCAACATATAGTAAAAATACTCTTTGAAAGCAATACCTTTTGAGTCTCTGGGCATTATTTTTTCTTCAGAGATGTCTCTGTTTTTATACATCATACCTTTTAGCTGCCAACCATTATATATCTTTTTGCTAAGGTTTTAACATGGTAGGAGATTTGCATACCGTAAATATTTATTTTGTGGGGTTTTAAAAAAAAAAAAAAAAAAGAAAAGAAAAATGGCAGAAAAAATGTTTTTCTATCATGTTACCCAATGTAATATTTATGTAGTTTGTGCATCCCAAGACATTAACCCGAAAATATAAGCGTCAAAGCCTGGTGATTAAACTGATATGGAAGTGTGATTTTTTTTCCGTAAGAGCGTAGAATGATCTAGCTCATAGTGAATGTATACAATTTACTTAAGGCAAGCTTTATCCCCTTTCAGTGCTACACTGTGGGCGCACGCAAAAGGAGAAAAAAATTGGTTTGCGTAAAACGTTAGCATAACATTAAGCAAAGACTAGGTCAGGTTATTGACATCACCAATTAGGAGGATGGTGATCTCTTCACAAGTTTGTAATTGCTATAAATCCAAAGACATTGTGCTAGATTTCTGTGAGCATTTGATGCTCTTGCAGTAAACACAAATGTCATCCAGGTTATCGTGCATCATTATTGGGAACTGATAATTAATCTAGGGAGCAAATTATATGATACTTAATATATAGTATTTTTCACTTTTATTCTTCATGGGGGTCTTGATTTGGTTATTGAAGACCTGATCCAGAATCCTCATCAGCTGTGCAGCAACAGATCACTTGTAATAGAGATGTTCCACTGCCTGCCATCAGCCAGCAATAGGTCACTATAGCAGTGATCTACTGCTGTAAGGAAAAGCTGGACAGAGCTGAAACAGCAAAAGCATTATGTTTAGTATATGTACTCTGGATAGTAAAATCATTATGTTTAGTATATGTACTCTGGATAGTAAAATCATTATGTTTAGTATATGTCCTCTGGATGGTAAAAGCATTAGGTTTAGTATATGCCCTCTGGATGGTAAAAGCATTATGTTTAGTATATGTACTCTGGATAGTAAAATCATTATGTTTAGTATATGTCCTCTGGATGGTAAAAGCATTAGGTTTAGTATATGTCCTCTGGATGGTAAAAGCATTATGTTTAGTATATGTACTCTGGATGGTAAAAGCATTATGTTTAGTATATGTACTCTGGATGGTAAAAGCATGATCTTTAGTATATGTACTCTGGATGGTAAAATCATTATGTTTAGTAGATGTCCTCTGGATGGTAAAAGCATTATGTTTAGTAGATGTCCTCTGGATGGTAAAAGCATTATGTTTAGTAGATGTCCTCTGGATGGTAAAAGCATGGTCTTTAGTATATGTCCTGCGGATGGCAAAAGCCATTAAATTGGCTACCATAGCATCTATGGAGAACTGTTTAGTGAGATTGCAAGCCCATGGGTTGATTGTTTTCTTATGAGCTTTGCTTTATTTATTTTGTCTATCAGAAGTCACCTAACAGCCTATGCCAAACACTCGAGCACTTGCCCCAATGTTATAAGATATACATGTTTCTAAGATTCATACCATTGCCACATTGACAAATACTTTGAAGGAGGTGGACAGCAAAAAGCAGCATTGCAGGGGGGAAAGGACAAATGAATATGTATGGACGGACAGCACGCCACTATTATGAAACAAATAAAATGAACTGTCACACAACACTTGTTTGTTGCAAAAAATGATAAAGAAGTGTGCATTTAAAAATGTGTGCAGGCAATCTTTGGTAATCCTCTACAGGTTTTGCATTACAGCATTAAAATAACAGAATTCTGTACTTAAAGAGGAACTGCCGTCTGCTCACAGAATTTGTAATAAAAACATAACCAACATCTGCCATTCTGAAGCTTCCATCCAACCACTTTGCATATTATTTTATATATACTGTGATTCTGTACTTGCCAAATATGCTGCAGAAATCTCCCTCCACTGAGTCTGGCTGCAATAATTTTGACTGTGGGCAGCTGAAGCTTCTGCCTGTTCACTTCCTGGATTTACACAGACACACACCTCCAGCTCTGCAGCCCTCATTGGTCCTCTTATGACTCACCCCCCCCCCCCCCCCCCCAGCCTTCCTGGCAAACTCATGGGAGTGAGAGAGCTGTACACGATGTCATAAGCCTAGGCTTTTTACCAGACAAGAAAAAGATGTATAAGATATTTACTGGAAGAAAAAAATGTTTTACTATCCAAAGTTAAAACAACAAGGGCAGAAGATTTAATAGATGGAAAGTTGAAAAAAGGACTGAAGGTCCTCTTTAAGAAAAATACATATGTAAACAATGAGAGGACCCTTTCAAATCGGTAAGCATGAACAACTAGAATAATTTAGGACTGAATATTTAGTTTCTTCCATATGCCTAATTGCGACTGGTGCAAAGGGAATTCTGGCTTGAACATTGTATCATTCAGCAACAACAAAAAGCCTAAAACTAACAATTTGTAAGTTTTGTGAAAATAAACAAATGAAGCCATAAGAAGAGACAAGATTAATTGCACACCAGGGACCATTTTGCTAATATCTTCATGACATCCACCCTCTCCAACGCATCCTCACCAATACTGCCTGATTTTGTGCATTTCATGGGTAAGTAACCTGACAATTACAGTTCAGTGGTCTATCCCTTGCAGTTGAAGGTACTAGAGATGTTGCCAATTTGAGATTCTCATCCACACAAAAGCAGGAAGACAAAAAAAACATTGTAAAAGGTATCAACAGCTGTGAGACATAGGTAGATATCCTGCACTTTGCAGACTGACAAAACTTGACCCTCATGCCAGCTCCTCCCCTCACGTTTCCCTCTGCACTCAAAACTAGATAAACAGAATATCAAATCCTCAGAGTAGCTGCCCTGCTATATTCTGTACATGGAGATCAGCCACTCCGCATTCATTCAGAAAATGCAAAGCACTCTCTGATGCCCGTGCCAAGCGTTCTTTCATTGGGCGTGGTGAAGAGGCAGGGCGGTGACGTCCCAGCTGATCTTCTGTGTTGCGAATGTAACAGGGCAGCCACCCATTGCAGGACTCACATGGAGTTTGCATTAGTAGCGCAATCTACTTCAATGATTTGCAGCTTCCAGGAACACTGGACCAAGCTGGACCAATGTAACTATATGTAAAATATCCATACTTGGAGTTCATCTTTAACGCTCATTCTTTATCTAAGGAATAAACTTGATAAAGCTATACAGTGGGGAAAATAATTATTTGAAACCCCTGCAGATTTTGTAAGTTTGCCCACTTGCAAAGACATGAAGGGTCTATCATTTTTATCATCGGTATATTTTAAAATGATAGAACAGAATATCAACCAAAAATCCCCCAAAAAAACAAACACATGATACAAATGCTATAAAGTGAGTTGCACTTCAGTGAGTAAAATAAGTATTTGATCCCCTACCAACCAACAAAAATTCTGGCTCTCACAGACTGGCTACAGTATGTGCTCATGTGGTACACAGATTAGTCCTGTCAATAAGAAGGTGCTCCTGGTGACAACTCGTTATTTGTATAAAAGATAAGTCTCTTTCTTCAATTTAAACCTCACTATCATTAGCAAGCCAAAGAGCTGTCAAAGTACATCAGGGACAAGATTGTAGACCTGCACAAGGCTGGACTAGGCTACAAGATCCTCAGCAAGAGGTTTGGTGAGAAGGGGACAACTGTTGGAGCAATTATTTCCAAATTGAAGAGATACAAGATAACCATCAATCGCCCTCGGTCTGGATATCCATGCATGATTTTGCCTCATGGGGTAAGGATGATATTGAGAAAAGTGAGGGATCAGCCCAGAACTACATGGGTAGACCTTGTGAACGATCTCAAGACAGTTGGGACCACGGTCACCAAAACAAACCATTGATAACACAATACATTACCATGGATTGAAATCCTGCAGCACCCACAAGGTTCCCCTTCTCAAGAAGGCACATGTGCAGGCCTGTCTGAAGTTTGCCAACGAACATCGAAATGATTCAGTGAAGGGATTGGGAGAAAGGGAGATTGGGCTATTTGGCGTTAACTCGTCGTGTTTGGGGGAAGAAAAATGCTGACTATGACCCTACAGTCAATAATGAAGGTGGAAACATTATGCTTTGAGGCTGTTTCTCTGTTAAAGATACAAGCCGACTTTGCTGCATTGAGAGGCCAGTGGACAGAGACATGTATTATAAAATCTTGGATGAGAACCTTCATCCCTCAGCCAGAACACTGAAGATGGGTCTACCAACATGACAAGGACACAAAATATACCGCCAATGCAACAAAGGAGTGGCTCAAGAAAAAGCACATTAAGGTCATGGAGAACAAGGGGGGGGGAGTTTTGGGACTTTAAATGAGGCACGGTAGGGCGCCTCCATCCCTATATTTGGTACAATCAAAAGGAAGTTTGGGACTTTAAATGAAACGGTTGAGAATGCGGGGGTAGGAGTAAGGTATTTTTAATTGATCACAAATATATAGCGCAGTAAAAAAGTAAATTCATGTATATACATATAGTAATCACAGGGTATAGACATGATAATACAGGGGTATAAATGAATTAACACATGATTCAAGATGGATACATAGTAAAGAATGGAAATAAATAAGACAATGATGTGGTCCCCAAGTCCCACGGATGGCATGCCCGGTACCTCTGTTCGTAATCATATTCATAAATCACATTATAAGGTATAATCATATTAAAATGAAGAATTGATAAAATCATCAGGACGTAATAAGTATCACTGTAGCATCGATTGTAGCTTGACGCGTTTCATGGATGCATCTCCACTCATCAGGAGCTGATGCAACAGATTCCTGTGAAATGTATGGATATAGATATAATGAGCCACACTCTATAATGAGTGGTAAAAAAATTTTATAGGAAAAACTTGCCAAACGCACTTACCAAGCCTGGCGGTGAGTGCGGCACGCAGTGAACGGCACATAGTGGGTAGGAGGTATCGACTCCACCGCCGGAGCTGAGGCGGCGTGACCTACAGTAGCAGCATTGGGTGATGTTGAGAGGCACCTGGAGGTGGGGGTGGTTTGCATGTGACAGCAGTGCTAGTGTCTGGGTACAAGAAACGGATATTCTGAAAATAAAGTATATATGTATATAGATAAATTTGGGGTAACCCACTAAGTATATATGTATTTGGAGTAATAGTAACTTATATATATATATATATATATATATTTGAAGTAATAGTAACTTCAAGAGTATTGTGTATATATATATATATATATACATACACACACACATACATACATACACACACCTATATATGATATCGTAGTCTATAGTATATAATGTATATATTAAAGTAGTAATGAATTTTAGAGGTAATATGTACACCTTAGACCCAGTGTATCTACGTATAAAGTGATAATAGGAGGTGTGAATAAAAGAATATAAAGTGTGTATGTGATAAAATAAATTGTGTAGGATAAAGGAGAGTGATGACCTAGATATGTGCAAATGTTAAACTAAAAAGTGAAAGTGAAATGGATAAAAAATATATAATTGAATGAAAACATAGTGTGTGCAGTCAAATGAACCTACAAACAAAAAACAACCCCAAATCACGGAACACTAACCCGAATTGCTGCATGCCTTGCAACACCCAGCAGAGGAACAGCTGGTGTGCAGGGATCTCAGGAAGAGACAGGCCGAATGAACAGCCCGCTCCAACTGGGAAATACGTAGTGTGACGCCGCCAACGCCACGTGCGTGGGCCGTAAGGGGGAGGGGCGTCCGCACCAGAGCTGACAAGTCGCTCAGTGATTGGCGCCAACCGTCCCTCTCCATGGAAACCACGTAAATGGTATTCCCAGCGTCAGTGCAATGACGTCAAGGCCGACATCATGCGCATGGCGCGGGGACCGTGGTGCCGACACGCAGGGAGCCGTCCACCCGACCCCCCCCCCTTTATTTTGTGGGGAGGAAGGGAGGGAACCCTCAATGCGCGTCGCAGCTCTCGCAGTGAAGAAACAAACCCCCCAAATGGCTCATAACACCGCTCATAACACCGCAGGACGTATAAGGTCATGGAGTGGCCTAGCCAGTTTCCAGACCTTAATCCTATAGAAAATGGAGAGAGCCGAAACTTCGAGTTGCTAAGCCACAGTCAAGAAACCTTAAACTGGATGTAAACTCTCACTTAGACCCCTTTCACACTGGGGCGTTTTCAGGCGCTTTAGCGTTAAAAAAAGCGCCTGTAAAGCGCTTGAAAGAAGCCTCATATGCAATCCCAATGTTAAAGCCCAAGTGCTTCAAGAGCCCTTTCACACTGCCAGCGCCCAAAAAAAACGCTCGTAAAGCACCGCTTAAACTAGCGGCGCTGTACCAGCATTTTTCGAGCGCTAGTGGGGCGCTTTTAACCCCTGCTAGTGGCCATATAAAGGGTTAAAAGCGCCCACAAAGCGCTGCTGCCATAAGCGATTTGCAGGCGCTTCCCATTGATTACAATGGGAAGGGGCACTTTAGGAGCGGTGTATTCATGCACACGTATATAAAGAAAAACAGGTCAGAACGCACTAGATTTCTTTTTTAGCACAGCTAGTTTTCCTTTTGCAGCTGTACAAGTCTCTGCCTGACAATTATTCTTGTATTAACAGCACAATATCCTTATTTATTTCTATCCATATATTACCCAAGCAAAACATCTGTCAGTACTCTACATTCCCTGGCTGAATCCTCTTTAATCAAAACAAACCCGAGTGTTACAAAGTAAGGCAGGCTCCCTCTGTAATGGCAATGAAGTGATGATTCAATTACTCCCACTATGGCCATAAATCAACATATCTGTAGAAGTTTTACAAACTGGATTACATTTAAATTATCTGTCCAAGCATCAGAACTGACAATGACAGAGGCAAGTGCAGGGTGTTCTCCTTTGGATTATACCAGATGCTGTACAGTCTCCTGGAAAGGACTATTTTTGCTTTTCACTTTTGCTTTCACTCAGCATTGACTGAAATCATACTATTACATACTATATCATTAAAAAGGCACACATACACTCTTATGCAGCACATATACAAACAGACTTGCGTGGAAACAAAAATTAAATAATTTATATATATATACACACACATACACATATACATATACATACACACACACACACAATTTATTATACACATATATATATATATATATATATATATATATATATATATATATACACACACACATATATATATATATATATATATATATATATATATATATATATATATATATATATATATATATATATATATATATACATATATATATATATATATACACACACATATACATACACACACACACATACAATTACTCGACGAGCCACCTGTGTTCGCTGTCCATTCAAGCGGGTATCTGGAGGTCAGGGGACCAGAGTCGAAGGCAGCAAGTGAGTTTTATATGCAAATTTGTCCCCCTACCCCCTGTTTTTTTGCTCTATTTTCTTCTTGCTAGTGTTGCTAGAAAGAGGTGCAGTTGGGAAAGTTATGTTTCACACCCTCTTTGCCACCATTAGTGTTTTCATTTTTATCTCACATGGAATGGGCACATACACTATTGAAGGGATTAGAATTGATATCTTCTCTACCCCTGATATAGGTAAAATAGACTCTGAAACGCGTCGGAAAAAGATCTTCTTTGCACTGTCAATCATGTTACAGTTGGTGTATTCTTGGTTTCCTATAGTTATGTACATTCCATGCCATTGTTTTTAAATCAATTTGTTATCAATAAAATGACTTTACTTTTACTATTGTGATAAGAGTCAAGTTCCTAAAAAGTCCAACACAAAGGGGAATTTTGTTCTATGTCTTAGTATTAGAATGTGGCACTATATGAAGACAATCACCTTTATCTTTTTGCTTATTGCCACCATAAGACTTCTTGTCATATTTTCTATACTTAAGGCATTTTTTCCCCCTAAACATCATATTCCTGATAAGTGCCTGCTGTCCCATGTACTTGTATGAGAAAGTATTCTGTTCTCTTTATATTGCTTCTTTTATGTGAAACCCCTGGTGTTCCTGCTAGTCCTTCTGCTTTCCTAATAAAAACTGACCACACTAAGCAGGAGAATACAGTGTGCTCTGCTCCAATGATCAGACTTGTCCTGGCATGCCCCAGCTGCACAGTCATTTACTGGGAAGCTCAGTGTGCTGCTGCTTCTCCTCCCCTTAGCTCTTATGCAGCGGAGATCAGAGATATGTGATCACTCATTAAAAAAAAAAAAAAAAAATTATATTCAAAATACCTTTTTTTTATCTATACACAAATGTTCTGAATTTCATTTCTATTTGAAACTGAATTTGTGGTTTTACAAAGTGATCATTTACAATCACTTTAAAGAGATTATAAAGGTTTGCTTTTTAAAAAAGCAGCCCCGATCCTCCTTTTCTGGGGTGCCCCGCCGGCGTTCCTAACTCCTTCCCTTCATTCGGTGCCCCCCCACGGAAAGCACTTATGCAGGCTCGGTCCCAGTCCAGCTGCTGCCTCCATTGACACAGACAGTGGGACTCGGCCCCGACCCCGCGGCACTGGATTTGAAAGACAGCAGGAGGGACCCAAGGGCTTCCGCTTCTATCAACCTGTTCAATCAGGACAGAGACAACGGCTGGAGCCGCTGGGCTCGTGCACATCACTGGATTGGATGGGCCTAGGTACAACAAAAAAAAAGGGGGGGCTTTGGGGGCAGCTGCAGCAAAGATTTTACATGTATATCTGCTGTCTTTCCCTTTTTATACTCTTTAGAAAGTGCAGCTGGTGTTGGAAATCTTGTTTCCTCATTCTGCAGTGGGTGTGGAGTCTGGGCCAACACCGTGTATGAGCCGATTGGAGGAAAGGGAAACATCACCACTCCACATAGGTAGAGGAATGAAGGAACATGCAGAGCTGTAGTCTGAAAAGACAAGCCCTCTGCCAATCTCAATCTAAGCTCACTCCCTGACACAAATTTTCAGCTCATGTTATCTCATGTGTCGGAGAACTTGTGAGAAGTGACTCTGCTGATAACAGAGGAACGAATCAGCAGAAAGACATGGCTCTTAGAGCCTTGGAGAGAGATAAGTAAACACTACAGATATATGTGCCTAGATCAACTTTCATGAATGGAGTTTACAACCACTTTTTTAAAGTCTGTTTTCTTACGATTATCTAAGAAAACAAAATCAACAAACCTGCAAAATTACATTCAGAATATACTATTTTGAAATACCCTAGATGTTTTTTGTTTCATTAAAACCATATCATCTGTATGCCACTTGAACGTGCAAATCAAACTAGAAATAATAGATAACAAATGCCTATATTGGCTGCTGAAAAAGGGTCGCTGTCAGGGCCATTTGGCACTGAACACTAGGGGGTGCGCATCTTCACTTGTCTCACGATTCGATTAGGATTATCCTGTCCACGATTCGACGATGCATCGCGATTACTGCACGTTGTTAAAAACGTTATATATCCAAAAATTCAAGCAGTCAGAAAAATTAAATTTTTCTCCAGGGTCAGAGGGATGGGTGGGATCAGTGGCAGAGGGATGGATGCAGAGGGATGGATGGGATCAGAGGTAGAGGGATGGGTGGGAGCAGAGGAATGGGTGGGAGCAGAGGAATGGATGGGAGCAGAGGAATGGATGGGAGCAGAGGCAGAGGGATGGATGGGATCAGAGGCATGGATGGGATCAGGCAGAGGGATGCTGGGATCAGTGGCAGAGGGATGGGTGGGAGCAGAGGAATGGATGTGATCATAAAAAAAAAAATTAAATTTTTCTCCAGGGTCAGAGGGATGGGTGGGATCAGTGGCAGAGGGATGGATGCAGAGGGATGGATGGGATCAGAGGCAGAGGGATGGGTGGGAGCAGAGGAATGGGTGGGAGCAGAGGAATGGATGGGAGCAGAGGAATGGATGGGAGCAGAGGCAGAGGGATGGATGGGATCAGAGGGAAGGATGGGATCAGGCAGAGGGAAGCTGGGATCAGTGGCAGAGGGATGGACGGAATCAGGCAGAGGGGTGATGGTAGTGGAGGGATGGCATCAGTGTCAGTCGATTCCCCCTCCTCCATGCTGCTCAGTGTGTCCCCCCCCCTTCCGATGCCTCCAGTGAAGCCTCTCCTGTCAGGTCTCCTCAAGCTCCTCCCCCCTGCACTGTACTGGCTGTCAGCTCATCAGTTTACTTTCTACTTTAGGGAAGGGGAGGGGGCTTTATTCACCATGCAGGCTCTGCCTTTGTGTTTCTCCCGGAGAGGCAGAGCACCGCGCAGAGCGTAGGATGTCATCAGAGATTGATTCGGCCAACTCCCAGCATCAGTGCAGCATGCGGTATCTCATATCTGCAGCTCAGGCATCCATATTACATTCGTTGATATGGAGTAAGGCAGGTGTTGAGACAGCACACAAAGATTAGGAAGAATTAAGAATGCCAGAAGGCAGAATTAAGACCCTTTAAAAGAAAAAACTGCATCATTTGAGAATACAAGTCAGACGCCCATGGTAAACCATACCAATAACATTGGAAACACTGATGGGGAGGCCTTTTTTTTTTATAAAAGAAAAATGTAATTTACTAATCCGGAGTATATCAATAAAAAGGTATCAAGATGCTACACTAGTGTAAACTTTATTATGATGCACTTAAAAGTATACTTCTGCCCTTCCACACTCCCAGAAGCTACTAGTTGGAAGCACAAGGAAATTAATGGAGACACTTTAGAAGAAAAGGACATAATCGGTTTTCAACTGAAAGAACATTCAAGCATATTCCAAGTCCAAGTCCATTATCTTATCATGAGAGTATAGCTAATGCATACATTACCAACTATTAAAAGACAATACAATGCACCCTTGTTTAAAAGGAAATGAGAACTCACAGAATGTTCTAACACTTGTAAACTAATTCTCTAACAAAAAAAAAAAAACAATACAGGTATTTCTCCACCAGATTACAGGTATTTTAACACTTAGCATGTTTATAATCTAGCATTTCAACTTTTGCAGGGGTGCTCACATTATTGAATAATAAATATTATATATGCATGCTCTCAAACTTTCCGGCAACAAATGTCCAAAAGAATGACCAAAGATGTTGAGTGCACGTGCTCAGCGTCATATCCAGAGGTTGTCTTAGAAAAATAGACGTATGAGCGCTGCCAGCGTTGCTGTAGCGGTTGAAGGGGTGGGGGGGTCAGAATGTCAGTGCTCAGACCATACACCGCACACTGCATCAAATTGGTCTGCATGGCTGTTATCCCAGAAGTAAGCTGTCACGGTCTCTGCCCCTCCTTGTCCCTTACACCCCAGAGAGCTGTCCCCTGCTTGGATCGTTTGGGGTGTAGTTGTATTCCATTGTTTGAGTCTGCCTGGGAAGAAACGTATATTATGGAATGGATGTCCATGTGGAGGGAGGGGGGAACTCCTCTAGCAGCCCCCTGCTGATAAGCTTGAATACGCCTGACCTGTGTGGCTATTGTCATTGGACAGTTTAACCCGCCCCGTTTCCAAGGGTGGGAGGGAAGTGTGTCTGAGGGATCTGATCTGTAGAAACATGTGCTGGAAGAAAGGCAGTTGTGCGTTTTGCCAGTCCTGCAGCCTCCATCCAGAGAGTGGATTACCCTTGGCTGTGTGCCATCAAGAGTGGATTACCCTTGGCTATGTGCCATCAAGAGTGGATTACCCTTGGATGTGTGCCATCAAGAGTGGATTACCCTTGGCTGTGTGCCATCTTTAGCTTGGATTAACCCTGTGATCACTTACACAGTGAGTAGAGTGAACTTTATTCTTATGTATACAAGACTGGGCACAGACTACCCCCTACTTTTCAGAACTCTGTTACTTCCTTTGTTTGGCCAGCCTGGAGCGTATTACCCTTTACCAACATGGACTCTGCTACCCTGCTGCATTTATACTGCATTCTGGACTCTTTGCTTTGCCTGGCTGTGATAGCTGCTACCTTGCTGTGTGTTAACCCTGCTATCGTTAAATAAAAAGCCTTCCGAGTGCCCCTACTCTCCACGTGTGTCTGTTACATCTACATGGTGGGAAAGAAGAGCAGGGGGTACAGAGGTGGGGCAGATGTGCAGGGTAGTACAGTGGGGGGGGGGGCAGATTTGCAGGGGGTACAGTGATCTGAGGTGTGAAGGTGCAGGAATTGAGGTTGATCTGAGGACTGGAGGTACAAGAATTGGGGCTGATCTAGAGGCATGAGAGTGCAGGATGTTACTATTACTCAAGTAGTTTATAGCATTTACTTTATAAAAAATCCTTTTTGTGATTGAGAGTGTGAAATTAACATTTTTTTGTTATAAAATCGGCACGCTCAGATTCTTTGAAAAAATGTTTTTGGCATGCTGTGCTCAAAAAAGGTTGCCTACCCCTGTTCTAAACAATTCTATTGTAGCTCTGGCTGTATGTTTAGGGTCATTGTCCTGCTAGAAGGTGAACCTCTGCCCCAGTCTCAAGTCTTTTGCAGACTAATGCCGTGTACACATGACCGGACTTTGACAACAAAGGTCCGACGGAACGAATCCGTCGGACAATTCGATTATGTGTGGGCTCCATCGTACCTTTGCTGTCCAAAAATCTGACAGACTTCAGAAATAAAACATGTTTAAAAAATTTTCGACGGAACTCTGCCGGACCCAGTTCCTATTGAGAAATCCGTTCGTGTGTATGCTAGTCCGATGGACAAAACACAACGCTAGGGCCGCTTTTGGCTACTGGCTATGAACTTCCTTATTCTAGTCTGGTCGTACGTCATCACGTTCAAATCCGTCGGACTTTGGTGTGTTTGTGTGTGGCCAAGTCCGTTCATTTGGAAAGTCCGTCGGAACTCGGCCGAAAGGCCGTCGGACCTAGTCCGTCGAACTCGGCCGAAAGGCCGTCGGACCTAGTCCGTCGAAAAGTCCGCTCGTGTGTACGCGGCATAACAGGTTTTCTTGGAAGAGTGCCCTGTATTTTGCTCCATCCATCTTCCCATCAACTCTGACCAGCTTCCCTGTACCTGCTGAAGAAAAGCATCCCCACAACATGATATTGCCACCACCATGTTTCACGGTGGGGGTGGTGTGTTCAGGATGATGTACAGTGTTCATTTTCTGACACACATAGCATTTGTTTTTAGGCCAAAAATTTAAATTTTGGTCTCATCTGACCAGAGCACCTTCTTCCACAAGTTTGCCGTGTCCCCCACATAGCTTCTCACAAACTGTAAATCAGACTTCTTATGCTTTCTTTCAACCGTGGCTTTCTTCTTGCCACTCTTCCATAAAGGCCACATTTGTGAAGTGCACGACTAATAGTTGTCCTGTGGACAGATTCTTCTACCTGAGCTGTGGACCTCTGTTGCTCCTCCAGAGTTACCATGCCTCTTGGCTACTACTCTGATTAATGCTCTCCTTGCCCGGCCTGTCAGTTTAGGTGGACAGGCATGTCTTGGTAAGTTTGCAGTTGTGCCATACTCTTTCTATTTTTGGATAATAGATTGAACAGTGCTTGGTGAGATGTTCAAAGCTTGCAATATTTTTTTATAACCTAACCCTGCTATAAACTTCTCCACAGATTTTTCCCTGACCTGTCTAGTGTGTTCCTTGGCCTTTATGATACTGTTTGTTTATGAAGGTTCTCGAACAATACTCTGAGGGCTTCACAGAACAGCTGTATTTATACCAAGCCATTTATCATTTTCCTTTCCCATATCACAATTATGTGCCACGTAGTGTTGGTCTATCACATAAAATCCCAATAAAATACATTTACGGTTTTGGTTGTAACATGACAAAATCTGGAAAATGTCAAGGGGTATGAATACTTTTTCAAGGCAGTGTGTGTGTGTGTGTGTGTGTGTGTGTGTATACACATATATATTTTAATACAAGTACATGGTGCAACAAACACATAACAGCAATATGAAATGCTGGGGGAACATACAATTTAGGAGTGGTTTCAAGCTGCTTTTGTATTCACAGATCCCACCTTCGAAACCAGAATATGACATATTACACACGCTAGAGATTTTCCTGCTCTGGGACAACAATCTAAGCACAGAGTGCTCCTCACTGAGGCAGGTTAACCACAAAGTTAACACTTTACACACAGGGTAGCCACCACCATTCACGTTTCACATAATCTTCTGTGGCAATTCTGAGCTTTGACTGTATCAATTGTTGCCACACCCAAACAGGAAAACAACAGAGTTTACAATATGGAAGAATTTTCAAAGAGGCAAAAGTTCTTAAATTTTTAATTAGAGCATTCAGACATCGATCTTAAATCATTTTTTAAAATATAAATTTTATTGAAACTAAAGAAAATAGCAGAAAAATATTACAAAACAGATCTATGCAATAGTAAAACAAAGGATTAAAAGTGAAAAATATTTAAAAAGAGTTTGCCTGGTCATTTGTTACATACAGTCTTGCATGCTGAGCAAGTCCAGTCTAATAGTGCATCACAGGCCCTCATAAATAACTTTTAGCAG
Source organism: Lithobates sylvaticus (assembly GCA_028564925.1). Taxonomy (NCBI): domain Eukaryota; kingdom Metazoa; phylum Chordata; class Amphibia; order Anura; family Ranidae; genus Lithobates; species Lithobates sylvaticus. The sequence goes on along the minus strand of CM053028.1, from coordinate 307,335,257 downwards.
TTTCATATAGCAACGCACCTCCAGAATGACAAATGCAACAGAGAGGGTGTCGCAGGGCCAACCTCCTCCAAATCAAATGGTCTTAGGGTTGTGATGTAGGGTGTGATTTAGGAGTGTTTTTTTATGCTCCAAGCGACACTTGATTACTGTGCAAACTATTTTAATTACGCCTATTTTTTCATCTGATAAGTTTTCACATTTGATCGGAAACCAACATATTATTGCACAGAATGAAAAAACTATTTGTTTGAGACCAAACATGATATACTGTAGTTATTATGTAGGTCTTTAAGAGGGAAAATGTGCTATCATAGCCGTGTTTTGTGTCTTACTAATTGACATTGAATTCTTTCCATATTTTCATATACAGTAACCACTTTTTACCAATGTAACTCCATTGCAAGAGGAATTATGAAATCTAGATGGAGTCTGGATCTGGTAGTAACAAAAAAACAAAAAAACAAAAAAAAAAAAAAAAAAGGAGCACCCAGGCTTTAGTAGGATTCTTGACAACCATGCTAAGGAAGGTTTATATCTCTGCTTTGCGTTTAGCTTAGACTGTTTTAGTGGGATTTTATGGCACCTCTGCTTTGTTTTATCAAATGCGTCACCTTCTATAAATGCTTAGCACAGACATAAGATTTAAATCTGACTGCATTATTGACTTGTGACTTTTGGGGAAACTAACTATTCTCTGCACACAGTTTGGGGTTTGTCAGACCTAATTATCCCCGTAAATAATGTTATGGCAAACTATTTACGCTGAACCACAAGCAAATATAAAATACCAATTGATTAAACTATTAATTAGGAATTATTAAAAGGTATTTTTAGATAAAATTAGAACATGTACCTAAATCTGTCTTAATATCAGCCTTATCTATTTCCATACACAGTAGCAGTCAGATTGGGAAAGTAAAGTAGAGTAGATGCAAAAATAACTGTCAGGATCTGCTTCATGCAAACGTGCAAACATGAGGAGAGGGCAGAGTAAGCAGAGTGTTGGGGCATCAGTGGTCTGCTGCCTCTTTTTCTTTTTTTCTTTTTTTAATCAGCAGGCTGGGGCAAGTGTTCTTGACCAATCTGCATTGATACCAGGGAGCTTGAAAGTGGAAAATTAGGAACCTGGCTAACTTGTTTCACAGGGTTAAGATAAGACTGGTCAAATAGGCTTGCTTCCCAGGAGTCACCTTAGTAGAGCAGCCAAGAAGTGAAGGAAAAATAAAATATGTGCTGCTGCTAGGAAAGAGAGCCTTAATGCACTTTGAAATGCTGTTCATCTAATTAGTTGTATTTTTTATATTATTTTGTAAAATCCCCTGCACTTCAAAGATTTAGCTGAGAGGGGAAATTCCAGAACTGTCAGACAGTTAATGTACAGTATATTGCATTGCACAGGGCTATCATCCAAATATATTTGGGTACGGGAAGCTGGACTTGTTTAAGTAGTCTTACAAGGTGGAAAAGTACAGGGAGAACTCTGCTAGTGTAATTTTACTAAGTCACAGACAATGACCAATCTAAAGAGAGGGAGAAGACGAAGGAAGCTGCAGAGCTGCAATAGTGGTCTTACCCTCCTGATGGATGGCTTAACAAAATTCCAAATATATTTGCAGATAACAGTTTACATATTTATCACCACAGTGTGTTTATTGTATCTTATAGCTAGAGGTGTACTTAAAATTGAGTACACATGTGCAGTGTGTTGCATGTTATCATGTGTTGCACTAAAGCGGAACTAAACCCTCCTATCCTATACAGCCAAGGAAGCTGCCATCTTAGCCTCTCTTTGATCTACATTTGCTATTGTGCTGTGTTTGTGATCAATTACGACACCAGCCATTTGACTGGTCAGTTGCGAGCACACGTAAATTTGACAGTTTTCATTCACAGCATGCCTTGATTGTAACTATTTTGGGAACCAATTATATCAATAGTTTTAGTTGCTCTTTAAGGCTGCCCATTTGTATTTGCAGCTCAATGCACCAAAAAAAGAAAAAAAAAAAAAAAGGTACATGCACTAATTCTGTAATGCGGTGCAGCAAAACGCACGCTAGCGAGTTACTGTGCGCTGTACAGCTGTAGTATGCTGCAACACAAGCGCATTGGTAAGGTGTGTAGGGGAGCAAGAACAGTGCTGCAGCCCACCAATGCAAATAACGCGTTACCACAGTGCAACAGTGTGAACTCTGTGTAAGGCTCCATGCACACAGAAACATCTGTTCTCTCGGGAGTAAAAAACACTGATATAGAGCAGTTTTTTGTACAAAGTTTAGACGAGTTTAGGAGAGTCTTGCGTTTTTTTTTTCTGCCTCCAAGCTCCAAATCAGAAATGCGAACCAGAAGGTTTTTTTTCTGCCTCTAAACGTTAAACTCAAAAATATGCCTGTAAACGCCCTAAATGTGTATGGACGCATAACATTGGGCTGCTTCTACAGGCAGAACACAAAACTCCTGTAGAATCAATGTTTTATGAAACCTGTGTGCATGGAGCCTTAAAGTTTTTTTTTTTTTCTACAATTCCTGTACTAATTTATGAACAGAATAACAATAGAACGCAATAGATATTTCTTGAAAAATAATCTTGTTGCCAGCCAGCGGTGAGAAGATTTCACCCACAGGATGTCTACACTGTGGCAGGTGCCAGCTTTATGATTTAGGCATGTATCCAGTGTGGGGGACAGTGGGTTTTCATTAGGTCAGGAGAGCTTGGCATTTATCCGTTTAACCTTGCTTACATGAAATCAGTACGTTTCCCAGTATGATGCCCTGAGTTTCAAAACCGTCAGAGTCAACTCTGTTCCCAATGATGCTCAGCAATCAGTCAAATTTTGCATTCACCCCAAATAGAGAAAAAAAATCTACTTATTTACACAGGCAGCAATAAATAAATAAAAAACTCACAGCAGTTCTAGTCCCTCACCACTCTAGCCAAATCTAAAAAAAGATTTGCCGCAAGTTACATTTTAACCGCTTCCCGACCAGCGCATGATGATGTACGTCGACAGAATGGCACGGATAGGCATAAAGGCGTACAGGTACGTCCCCTTTAGGATGCCGCCGTGCCATCAAGCGAGCGCGCCGGTCGGGACCCCCGTGAGTCCGGTCGTGGGTCCCGCGGACTCGATCGCCGCGGAGACACCCGCAATCGTCTCACGGGAAGGCTAATTGGGAAGATGCGGAAATAAACAGCATCTCCCCGTTCTGCCTAGCAACGCCGATCTCTGCTCCCTGTGATTGGAGCAGAGATCAGCATTCACTAGCTTACAGCCACGCCCCCCACAGTTAGACACACGCCTCTAGGAAAATATAACCCCTACACTGCCACCTAGTGGTTAACCCCTTCACTGCCATTTACACAGGAATCAGTGCATTTAAATAGCACTGATTGCTGTATAAATGAAATGGTCTCAAAAATGTGTCCGCCATAATGTCGCAGTCACAAAAAAAAAAAAAAAAAAAAAAATCGATGATCGCCGCCATTACTAGTAAAAAAAAAAAAAATTATAATTGCCTATTTTGTAAACTTTTGCGCAAGCCAATCAATAAATCGCCTATTGTGATTTTTTTTTACCAAAAATATGTAGAAGAATACATATCGGCCTAAACTATATATTTTTGGGAGATATTCATTATAGCAAAAAGTAAAAAATGTTTGTTTTTTTTTTTCAAAATTGTCGCTCTTTTTTGTTTATAGCGCAAAAATAAAAACCAAAATACCACCAAAAGAAAGCTCTATTTCTGGGGGAAAAAAAAGGACGTCAATTTTGTTTGGGAGCCACGCCGCACGACCGCGCAATTGTCAGTTAAAGCGACGCAGTGCCGAATCGCAAAAAGTGGTCTGGTCTTAAGCCAGCAAAATGGTCCGGTCTGAAAGTGGTTAAGTTAACTGATCCATTGTGAAAATGCTAATTTTTGCCTGGGCATCTAGGCACCAATTACCTATGGTCATAAAAAGGGTATGTAAAATATGAAACATTTTGATGAAAGTAATGATCATAAAGCTGCAATTAGCTTGAACGATAGGATGTATGTGATCAGCTAGATTTACAAAAATCATAGCGCACAAGAAAGACATGTTAGGTTTACATAATAGACAGTATACTGTATAGCAGGCAAAGTCAATGAAACCTTACTGGAATATATAAATAATCTTACTGTTGATGAATAATAATTGCTCCACATGACTGGCAGTAAAATGTGTATTGTTCATCACATTTTAGTATTTCCTCAACAATTGAAGTATTTTCTGTAAAACAAATATAATAGGGATTAAACAATTTATTGAAACTTTAAAAAAAAAAAGTTACAGATTGATGATTAAAATTACAAGTAGCTTATGAGAGTGATACTACACAGCTGTTCACACAGAAGAACAATTAATAACCTCACACCTAAATAAACAAGAGACGTACAAGCCAAGACCAAAATGCAGGACTGAGCTAAGGGAGAATGGGGCGACGAGAATGTGCTCCTGCACAGTGCCGGCAACCATTCTCATGGGATTCTGGGTACTCAGCTCCCCAAGGAGGCAGAATGTAACACAGTAATGTCACAGATACCTTTAGAAAGTAGTCAGACGCCAAGGTAAGAAGGCAAGTTTTTTTTTTTTTCCATCTATTGATTTACTTTATTTTAGCCTTTAACTACTTAAGGATTTTAAATAAATGATAACGTTTTTAGGACGATTCTCTCATGCCCAGCTCCTATAACTCTGCTGCTACTTTTGCGCCCTCTGTTAATACTGGCAAGCACCAATTCCTTTGTATTACACAATTAGAGCAGCTTTCAAAATGCACCCACTCTTGTATAAACGATTCTGTAGGTAGTCTGGAAATGTCATGTGTAGATCAAAGTTGGTCACCTTTGATTTGCATATGCCATCACTTTCACCTTCATGTTCATTTTTTTTTTATGTATTCGTATTTAAAAAGTTACAGCCTAAGACCATCAATAGATTATGTAGCTTGCTTTCCTTCAACCAGAGGTGTAAAGAAAGAAAATTGCTAGATTCCCCCATCAATACAGTCCCATCCCACAGCGCTAATGTATTCTGCTGGGAGGGAGCCTTCCCTGCTGGAAGAACACAATGATTGGGGCTGCCAGCTATAGCCAGGAGGCACTAGTAGTTCAGGAAAAACCCAAACAGGCTGGTCATACACAAGTGGATCACTAGATGGACTTGTGTACAAACAGGGTGCTCCTGCTAAATCTGCCCCTGCTGAGCAGGCCAAATTTTGGTCAATGTTTACTTAAAGAAGTTTTAACAAAAAAAAATCAGCACAAGGAACAGTACTTGCACTCAAAGCGATGCATCTCTTGTGCTGAAAGCTGCAGAACCAGTTAAAATCTTCCATACTCCAATTCTCTCCTGCCTACCCTTGCTGCCATAATCTTCCAGGTGCCATGGGGATTAATACAAGCAGAAAAACCTGCCACAGGCTTAATCAGAAAGAGTGCTAACTATGCTTGCCCTTTCTGCCCACCTCTTCCATTCATAGTTGTTCTTTAACTTCTAGGAATGAAGGACGGCAGGATGAATGAAAGGTCCACTTCCTTTTTTTTTTTTTAATAAGCACATTTGACAGATCCCTCGGCTCTATTATGCCCCACAGCACTGGTAGATTATCGCAGAGAGGGTAGGGAGGACTGGAAGATGTCAGATTTATGCAAATACCATATCTGTAGGCCCTTTATTTCTCCAATAAAGCCTGGCTGAATTACTCCCAATGTTTACATTACTATGTCCTGATTTATTTATACGGAAGACAGTGGGCACACTTCTTGATTTAAAAGCTTCACATGCATAGTGCACTCTCTTTTTTTATTTAAAGTTTATAGCATATGGAAAAAATAAACAGTTTATCACAGACAACTAAATCTTTCCCCTGCCCCCCCCCCCCCCTCTGTTCCCTCCATTCCCATTGTACCTTCTCTTTCTCGCCTCGCTCCCCCATGCACTCTCCGACTCTCTCCTTCTCTTGCTCATTTCTCTTCCCACACTTCTGAGTATTTCCTTGTATTCCAAAAACTAGTCCAGCTTTCCTATTTTCAAAATTTTCCTACCTGCTCTTCCTCCCTACTATTCAGGTTTTCCATTGTATATGTATACTTAATCCTATTAAACCATTCCCTTGTTGTGGGTCTTTCTTTAGCTTGCCATTATTGTGGTATCATGCCTTTAGCAGCATTTATTAAATACGGTAATATTGTGTCTTTGTATTGCGTTTTTTTTCCATATTTATATTGTGGAATAAGCAACACCAAGGGTTATCTTGAATCTCAAATACCGTGATCTTTTATTTATGCTCTTACCTCCTGCCAAAAATCCCTCATCTTCGGACATTCCCACCAAAACTCTCCCTAACCCTATCCCAGCAACGCTAAGTTTGGCTGCTGCTGGTATAGGGGGAAGTGAGAGCCTGCCCCAAAAAAAGAAAAGGAAAAGAAAAAAAGGAAAAGAAAAAAAAAGGAAATGAAAAAAAGGAAATGAAAAAAAGGAAAATGAAAAAAAGGAAATGAAAAAAAGGAAATGAAAAAAAGGAAATGAAAAAAAAAAAAAGGAAATTAAAAGGGGGGGGTGGAATTTGGAAGGTTGGAGCCAAGGAAAGAAAGGAGATAGCCAGAGCTAGGCAACACTCAAGTTTGTCACCGTATGTAGGTGCAAGGGAATGCTGAATGAAAGTGTTTATATGCACAGGTACTGTACATTCATCTTTAAGCTAGTCCTCCCATTTCATCATAAATAGTATACAGTAATCAATTAACCGCTTCCCGACCGCCTCCTGTAGATATACGTCAACAGAATGGCACGGGCAGGCAAAAGCACGTACCTGTACGTCCCCTTTAATTTGCCTGCCCGGGGGGCGCGCGGTGCGCGCGCGACCCGGTCGGGAGCTCCGTGACCACGGCCGCGGGACCAGCGGACCCGATCGCCGCTGGTATCCCGCGATCGGGTTACGGAGCTGAAGAACGGGGAGAGGTCTATGTAAACAAACCTCTCCCCGCGCTTCCTACACTGACTGTCAGTGATCGGCGGTTCCCTGTCATCGGGAACGCCGATCAATGACGTCAGACGTACAGCCACGCCCCCCTACTGTAAAAAAAAACACAACACGTCACACTGACTCCTCCCCGCCCCCTAGTGGTTAACCCCCTAACTACAACTGTCATTTACATAGGAATCAGTGCTATTTAAATAGCAGTGATTGCTGTATAAATGACAAATGTCCCAAAAATGTGTCAAAAATGTCCGATGTGTCCGCCAAAATGTCGCAGTCACAATAAAAATCGCTGATCGCCGCCATTACTAATAAAAAAAAAAAATATTAATAAAAATGCTATAAAACTATCCCCTATTTTGTAAACGCTATAACTTTTGCGCAAACTAATCAATAATCGCTAATTGCGATTTTTTTTTACCAAAAATATGTAGAAGAATACGTATCGGCCTAAACTGAGGAAAAAAGACTTAGACTTACCGGTGACGGTATTTCTAAGAGCCTTTCAGGACAACCCTGGGAGAGCGCAGCTCCGCCCACTTTTCAGGAAACACATGCTTGACCTTTAAAACCCCTCCTCTTCCACCATGGCTTCAGTTATTGGGGACCTCCGGCATACTGGAAAACAAAGCACAGAGAACCACACCAAAAAACCATGACAGATACTTGTATCCTTTTTATGCATTCAGAAACACAAGGGAGGGAACTAGGGGTTGTCCTGAAAGGCTCTTAGAAATACCGTCACCGGTAAGTCTAACTAAGTCTTTCTCAAATCGCCTTTCAGGACAACCCTGGAGAGGATAACCGAGAAGCTTACCTAGGGTGGGACTACTGCCTGCAGTACCTTCCTGCCAAAGGCCTGATCTGCAGCTGACAGCAAGTCCAGCCTGTAGTGCCGAAGAAAGGTCGAGTAGCTTGACCACGTGGCCGCCTTACAGATCTGATCAGGCGTAGCACCGGCCCTTTCAGCCCAAGATACTGCTGTTGCCCTTGTGGAGTGGGCAGCAATCCCCACTGGGGGCACTTCCCCTTTGGCCTTATAGGCCTCTGCAATAGCCCCCCTAAGCCACCTGCCCAAGGTGCTCTTCGAAGCTTTTTCCCCTTTGCGGGGTCCTGAGAAGATCACAAAGAGGGCATTAGACTTCCTGAACTCCCTAGTGACCAAAAGGAACTGCAGAAGACATCTCCTTACATCTAGCGTGTGGAACGCCTCCTCACCTGCGTTGGAAGGAGCTGTAGAGAAGGTAGGCAAAACAATTTGCTGGGAGCGATGAAACTTCGAGGAGACCTTGGGCAGGAACGCTGGGTCTGTTTGAAGAACCACTCTGTCTGAGAAGATTCTAAGGAAAGGTTCCGTAACTGCTAGAGCTTGCAGCTCGCTAATACGTCTTGCTGACGTAATAGCCACCAAAAAAATAGTTTTCAAGACTAAATCTTTTAAACAAGACCCCTGTAGGGGTTCAAAAGGTGCCTCCATAAGCCCCTGAAGGACAATGGATAAATCCCAACTAGGAAAAAAGGTAGGAGCCACTGGCCTATTTCGAGCCAGAGCTCTAAAAAATCTGGAAATTAAAGTCTCCCTGGACAGGGTTTTTTCAAAATAAACAGAAAGCTGCTACCTGTGTTTTCAGGGTGCTAGCTGCTAATCCTTTTTCCATCCCCTCTTGGAGAAATTCCAGAACGGACACTACACTTTTGACCTGGAATCCCTTAGAGGTACAGTACGAATTAAATTTTTTCCAAACTTTAAAGTATATTGCCCTAGTCACCTCCTTTCTACTGGACAGGAGAGTCCTGACTACTCTATCGGACAGGCCTCTAGCTTTTAGGAGGTCTTTTTCAGAAGCCAGGCCGTTAGCTGAAGTCTGCCTACTTCTGGGTGAACCACCGTTCCCTGCAACAGCAGGTCCTCCCTGACTGGCAGCCTCCACGGAGGCTCCACTGCTAAGCCTAGGAGAGCCGAAAACCAGGGCCTTTTGGGCCAGTAGGGTGTGATCAGGATCATACCGATCCCCTCTTCCCTGAACTTCCTCAGCACCAACGGAATTAAAGGGAAGGGGGGAAAGGCATAGCACAGGTGGTAGTGCCATGGGTGAGCCAGGGCATCCAGACCCACGGCTCCGTCCTCCCTGTGCAGGGAAAAGAACCTGCGGACCTTGCAGTTCTGCCGATTGGCAAAAAGGTCTATTTGAGGAGACCCCCACACTTTGGTGATCATAAGAAAGACGTCTTGATTCAGAGCCCATTCTGCCTCCAACAGCCTTTTCCTGCTGAGCATGTCCGCGAAAAGGTTTAAGGAACCCTTCAGGTGGACTGCCGAGAGGGAGGCTACCCATGGTTCCGCCCAACTGAAAAGTTGCTCGGCTAGGACCATAAGAGCACTGCTCCTGGTTCCTCCCTGTCGCTGTACATAAGCCACCGCGGTCGTATTGTCCGAGAGGATCTGGACATGATGACCCCTCACTTCCTCTCGAAAAACTCGAAGGGCTAAGAGAATGGCCCTGAGCTCCCGCCAGTTTGACGATCTTCGCGACTCTGTTTTGGTCCAGGTCCCTTGTGTCGTCAAACCGTCCAGATGAGCCCCCCAACCCCAAGCACTCGCGTCTGTTGTGAGGCGCTTGTCCAACGGGAAGACCCACGGGAGACCTCTGGAAAGGTTGGTCGGACACCTCCACCACCATAGAGCCCTTTTTACTCTTACCGTGAGCCTGATTTGTTTCTCTAGAGAAACCTGATGCGACCAGGACTTCAGGATATTTGCCTGAAGAGGCCTGGCGTGAAACCGAGCCCAAGGTACTGCCGGTATTGCGGCTGTGAGAAGCCCCAGAACCTTCATGGCAGAACGAACTGAGATTGCACAGTTCGTTTGGACCTGCTTCACTGCCGCCTGGACCTTTTCCCGCTTTGCCTGCGGGAGAAAAACTCTCTGGAGGACTGAGTTGATTACATAGCCCAGGAAAGTTATTTCCTGACTTGGTACCAGGCTTGACTTCTCTAAGTTGAGAAGCCAACCCAGGCTTCTGAGGTGGATTTGAGCAACCTGCAAATTCACAGCTACCTGCTCCTTGGAGTCTGCAAAAAATAGAAGGTCGTCTAGATAGGGTACTACGGAGATACCCTTCAGCCTCAGGGGCTCCAGAGCTTCCGCCAAAATCTTCGTGAAGATCCTGGGGGAGGATGAGAGTCCGAAGGGCAGAGCCCTGAATTGCAGGTGCCAAACGGACTCCCCCAGATTGACTGCCAGCCGCAAAAATTGCTGGGAGGTCTGGGCAATTGGAATGTGTAGGTAAGCATCCCTTAGATCTAGGGATGCCAGGAAACAATTCGGCACTAACAATTTCGTTATCGAGTGGATGGTGTCCATACGAAAATGTTTGTACCGGATCGATCGGTTTAGGATCTTTAGATTCAAGATCAACCGAAATTTTCCTGAGGGTTTTCTGACTAGGAAAATGTGGGAGTAAAACCCCTACCCTTGTTGATGTTTTGGGACCTCGACAACCACCTCTTGCTGTATCAGATCCTGCAGCAGGTTCGTCATGGCAGAGGCCTTGTCTTGATCCCTTGGGAGGGTCGTGACATAGAACCTGTTTGGAGGAGGTTCTAGAAACTCTAGGTTGTAGCCCTGGGCGACAATACTCCTCACGAATGGGCTCGGAGTCATCCTGTTCCATTGCGGAAGGAAAGCTGACAGCCTTCCTCCTACTGGAACCAGACCGTCATTTGCTTTTGGGTGTATGGTCTGAGGGAGCTCTGAACAGGACTCCCCCCCTACCTCTACCCCTCTGGGGAGCCCAACGGCTTCTGTTATCTTCCCTACTTTTTTGGGGCTGCTGAACAGCACGAAAATTTTTCTTCGGTGCCTGTTTCTTCTTAGTAGGGAAGGCCTTCTTTTTATCAGCAGTTCTGTCCAAGATGGTTTCCAGATCTGGCCCAAAAAGTAGGTCCCCAGAAAAGGGAAGGCCACATAGCCTAATCTTTGAGGCCGTGTCACCCGACCATGTCTTTAGCCAGACAGCACGACGGGCTGAATTAACTAAAGCAGAAGACCTAGCTGCCAACTTGATAGACTCGGCAGAGGCGTCGGCCATGTATTTTACTGCCTTCAGGATCAAAGGGAAAGATTCCAAAAGGTCTTTCCGAGATGTCCCTGCCTCAATATGACTCTTAAGTTTCTCCACCCAGCATTCTAGGTTCCTCGCTACTACCGTGGAAGCCATGGCTGGTTTGAGGCTAGCTGCCGCAGAATCCCATGCCTTTTTAAAGGAGGCCATCAGCCCTCTTATCCATCGTGTCTTTGAGGACCCCCATGTCCTCAAATGCCAAATCAGTGCGGCGTGAGACCTGGGAGAAAGCGGCATCCACCCGCGGCTTTTTATTCCAAACCTCCGACTCTTTGTCGTCGAATGGGAAACGCCGTTTGAGGGTTTTGGAGAGAAAAGGACCTCTCTCAGGGTCCTTCCACTCCCTTTTGACTGTGTCTGATAGTACCCGATGGACCGGAAAAACCCTGGTTTTGGTGTCATCCAGGCCCTGATACATTCTGTCATGGACTGACAGTTGGGACCTTTTCTTCCTGAATGTCTAAGGTAGTATATATATACCTTTAAGTAGGTCATCTACTTCTTCTAGGGAAAGTTTGTACCTAGACCTACGGTCCTCATCCTCCTCTTCCCCCTCATCCTCTGAATCCCTGAGGGAAGGAAGAGTGCTTGTCCCCTCGTCCTCGGAATCCAGGATCTCCAGCTGTCTGGAGGTGGATTGTCTAGGACTCAGTGGTGGCTGCTGGCTAGTGCTCTGACCTGCTGGGTTCTGAGCCAACATGGTTTTTACAGAACTCAGGGAACTGGCAATCTCCTTAACAGAGGAGAAGAGGTCCCTGTACTGCTGGGAGGACTCTTCCTCCACCAGCTCCCTAATGCAAGCTTTGCAAAGGGCTTTTTGCCAAGATTCCCGCAATGGTACTTTGCACGAAGGGCATTTCTTCTGGCCTGGAGGGTTAGATCGTTTAGTTTTCCCCAAGACAGTCTCCTAAAAGAAACCAAAAAAGGAATGTCTTACTGCTACTGCAGAGGGCCCACTAAAACAAACAGTGCTCACACCGACCACCAACAGGGAGAAGGACAACACCCCACTGTGACAAACAAAGGGGAAAAGACACAGCCACCATAAACCCACAGGTCTGAGTGACAGTAACCTCAGAAACCTGAAGGGGCAGGCTCCCCTGAGGGAGGGAAATACAGTTCACAAGGAAAAAACATAAGCCCATAAGGGTAAGAATCGAGAGCACCGTTGTGCCCCTCTTACCTGGGCCTGACCGGTGCTCGTGGTGCCTGCCTCCACCGACGCTGACGATCTCTCTTCCATCATGCAGAGAGCGCAGCGGGGACTGAATCTGACACAGCTGATTTTAAAACTCCCGGGCGTTGCGTCATTACGCTGGCCGGAAGCTTGCACACGGTCTATGGACCCGCCCCCTAGCCCCTGCGTTGTCAGGCGACCGGAACCACTCGTCGCCCCGCCCAAACAGGAAGCCGCGTCACTGGCCGCCGCGTCATCCGCCCTCCAGAGGGGTCCCGGAAGCCAACTCAGCGCCAGCGCGCGAGATTCAAACTCGGGCTCCCGGGTCCAAGACGCCTCGACCTCCTGCTCGGCCATGCTCCCCTAAGCTGGACAAGGCTGGGGACTCCGGAACACCCTCCAAACGTACCAGGAAGGTGCTGGGATGGTCGTTTTGCCGCGAATCGCACCTCACCGAGGTAAGGCCTTTCAGCTCCCCCTGGAGAGATCGCAGCCCTGCTGGTTCCCACAAGTGCTTCCACATGGCGGAGGAAACACAAATAACTGAAGCCATGGTGGAAGAGGAGGGGTTTTAAAGGTCAAGCATGTGTTTCCTGAAAAGTGGGCGGAGCTGCGCTCTCCAGGGTTGTCCTGAAAGGCGATTTGAGAAAAATGTTTTTTTATATATTTTTTGGGGATATTTATTATAGCAAAAAGTAAAAAATATTGCATTTTTTTCAAAATTGTCGCTCTATTTTCGTTTATAGCGCAAAAAATAAAAACCGCAGGGGCGATCAAATACCACCAAAAGAAAGCTCTATTTGTGGGAAAAAAAGGACGCCAATTTTGTTTTAGAGCCACGTCGCATGACCGCGCAATTGTTAGTTAAAGCGACGCAGTGCCGAATTGCAAAAAGGGGCCTGGTCCTTTGGCTGCCAATTGGTCCGGGGCTGAAGTGGTTAATATCTCCTATTAAGTTAAAGTGGATGTAAACCCTCACATATACCCCAGTGAGGTGAACAGCCTCAGATGATACACAGGGATGAAACAAAGCTCCCTACATAAGTTTTATATGTATATCTGCTTTATATACCATTTAGAAAGTGCACATTGTGTTTGAATTTTCACTTCCTCATTCAGCAGTAGCAGTGTAGTGTTGGATTACACACCCCCTCCAAATAGGCAGAGACTTAGAGCCGTCCTGTGAGTAGAGTAGCTCTCTGCTAATCTATTTATAGCACCCACCCTGACACAAGTTTCAGGCTGGTTTTATCAGTGTCTGAGAACTTGTCAGAAGTTATCATGCTGATAAATGAAGAACTGAGCAGGAGAAAGCTAAGGACTTAGTGCTTTGAAGTGATATAAGAAAACACTACAGATATACGTGCCCATCTCAATTTTCATAAATCGGGTTTTATATCCAACTTCAAAATTGACTGGGTACATACTGTTTATAGGAGTTTGTTTAAAAATCACCATTCTGCAATTGTCAGGGGTTTATCAGTCCATCAATAATCAGGTATCAAACTTTTAGCTGCATTTAACATATTTGCCATTCATTATTACATCAAGAAAGATGTGGCATGAAAAGGCATCACTATAGCTATTATAACTTCACTAATAAGCAGAGCCCCTCAAAGATTTCTGACCAATATTCTTGTATAATTGGGCAATTGCTTATGACTAAGGCGACGTGTGGCTGAAAAACGTCAACTTTGCTGTGCTATGGATTCCCTTTGTGTGAATATAAATAAAGTTGCGGCTTCCATATAGAATCCATTCTGAGTTGCCGGACCTCTTTCTCTCCATATTGCTAGACGATATGTGCAGCTTCTATCCTGGCATGGGTGGACTCTTTTTATCCTGCTATTTGAACTTTTAATTTGAGTCGTAGCATAACATTCCTTTAATTTATAATTGGGCAATGCCACCAGACATGAGCAAAAGAGCGCTAGATATTATAACCCCTCCAGCATGTTGCTGATGATAAAGCATTAAGTCAGTAGATATTGCATGGAACATAATACCATCTAGTCATGAGTTTAAAGTTTATTTCCTTAATCCTAGAATCCACAGAAGTGACAAGACTCAATTCTAATAGACTATGCTTTTGTTCCTCCAATATTGTATGGTCCAGCTCTTGCTCCCATATGCCCATTCACAGAACCCAATGCATTGTACGACAATAATATTAAGAGTTCTGTAAATGGCAGAGGGCAGAAGGGGCAGGTGTGTAGTGCAACTTTTCTCTGATGGAGGCCCAGCAGAGAAGATATTTACCCGAAACGGCTACTAGAAGATAATGGGATACACACCCAGGGCCACTGTTTAAAATCATGGGGCCCAATATAGCCTACTTGACAAACTTCTCCCCCCAAAAAAATATCAGAACAATATTTTTGGCAAAAATAAAATCATTATCATCGGACACAAACACAAAATAACTTACAAAATTTCTGCTAAATCTAGTGTGTGTGTGAATTAGGTCTTAGCAGTGCTGGGACAAGGTCGCCCAGGGCAAAGAAGACCAACTGCTCCTCCTCCCTTGCCTTAGGGTTAGGGTCAGGGCACTCCCATCCCTGCAATAAACCACTGCGCCCCGGGCAGCTGACCCTCCTGTACACCCCTTGTCATGGCTCTGGTCTTAGGGCCGATTCACATGGATGCTGTGCTCTGTACAGTGCGAATTATTATTATTATTTTTTTTTTTTTTTATGTGGCTGGAGCTGTGTGCAGGCACTCTATGTTACGCTATGGTGGCACAAAGACAGCCGCAGGACATACTTTGACAGGTGCCAAACAGGTGACAAACAAAGACAGTGCCCATTTGGGGCCACCTGTCATAATTAAGACCTGCGTCTGTGTTCATACAGCCTCTGCATCCCCATAGAGTAACAGTCGGCTCCAGCCACACAAACATACCATTCATTCGGACTGTATAGGCCAGAGGACCCATGTGAATGAGCCCTTAATTATGTTTTTTTATTTTACCATTTATTTCATACAATTTAAATGTATTATTTGTTATAATTTAAAATGTTTTCATATTTTTTGGCTGCCTTGTTGGGGGGGCTTTGGTGATATATCAGGGAACTAAGCAGAACTCTGAAATCTCACAATTGAGACAGCAAAAGTGATTGAGGACACAGTCCTCATGCTCTGTCTACAACCTCAGCTGCATATAATGAATAAACAGGAAGAGCTCTGCACACATCCCGTTCCTTTACAAACTGTGCAGTTTACTGTGCTTCAGTTATAAATCAACACAGTGAGTGATCAGTACCGATCACTCACTGAGTTTGTTTAGAAAAGGAAGGGGCTGTTGAACTGATGGGGCCCCGGCACTGCACAGGGGGACTGGTCGTACCCCTATTAGCAGCCCTATACACACACCATCATATACGTTAACTAAGGTGCTTGATGTGGTATCCCAAAAAAATAAAACCCTAAACTTCAGCTTTAATACTTACCTATCATCCTGCCTGCACTGTCAATCTTTGCTCTCTTAAGGAACTACCAAGGCCTTAAAAATTAGGAATGAGAGGAATGTCAGTTGCCTGTTTATCCAGCAGTAATGTAGGGGCTAGGGGATAGAACCATAGAGCTCAACAGGGGGTTTGGCATTTAGCGCATGCAATAGTGAGTAGAAAAGATCCTTTAGCAATGGTAGTAAAGAGCAGTGGTCTCCAAACTGTGGGACGGGGGCCAGATGCAGCCCTTTGCTTGCCTTCATCTGGCCCTTGGGCACTATTTTACCAACTGACACCATCAATTGGGCACTATTCCTCCCATAAAAACCAACAGGGAACTGAAGCTGGAGCATTGTCTACTCCCACTGGCAGCAGTCCGGCTCCCCTAAAGCCTCAAGGACAGTAAACTGGCCCTTTGCTTAGAAAGTTTGGAGATGCCTGGTAAGGAGCAACAGTGCAGGCAGGGGGCTTGATAGGTGTTATAGTGTATGACTTTGCAAAAAAAAAAGGGAAATAATGCAGTACATTTTCACTATTCATGCACATTTCCCATGTTTTGTCTTTTTATAAACTCTTCAGTATGAAAAAATATGCTGTCAGTAATCCAATGAGTTCCTAACTTCCTGTTTAAGCGGGCACGGGGGGGTTGATTTACTAAAACTGCAAAATTTGCTGCAGCCCCACATAGAAATCAATCAGTTTCCAGGTTTTTGTCAAAGCTTAACCCCCTTCATGCCGACAGTATGCAAATATGCAGCTTCTCGTGGGTTGCCCTTGCGTACGACACTGGAAACACAGCTTTGCCAAGAGCGCTGCTTGTGATCAGGAGCATTTTGATCATGTGACCGCCGTGACAGCCCATCACAGCGGTCACATGATCATAAACCCCACCCCACCTCCCGGAATCTGAATCCCCCTAAGGGGCAGGGAGGTGGAAAGGTTAACTGAACAAGCTGAAATTATTAGCCGATTGGCTACCATGTACATCTAAACCAGATTTTGCAATCTCCAGTCTTAGTAAATCGATCACGGGGCATCTGGTGCAAAGAAATCCCAAGCAGTGTTAGCCCTCTGCCGTTCTCTAGATGTCAGCACACTTAAACCTCTCCCAATGGGGGGGTTCTGTAGTCTAGCAGGGAAGAACGAAGGAAAGACTGAGAACACTGCCTGAAATTTCAAGTGTAGCCAAGGCAGAATTATCAGTGTACTACAGGAAGTTGGGAGCTCACTGGATTTCTGGCAGATCAACAGGTTTTTATTCCATACTTGGAGCATTTTATTTTTTATGAGACAATGGAAAATGTGCATGTATAACAGAGATAGCCATTGTTGATGATCAAAAAAAAAAAAATGGAAGTAAAGACATGTTTTTACTGTCTCCCCCAAGCTGCAAACCCTGTACAGGGGTATGCAAATGCACGCATAGTGGCAAAGGGCCTGTCAAACATCCTCTGAAAAGTGTTCCACCATGAATTGCTCTTTAGAGGGCTACAGTTAGTATAAACAATCTGTGTTATTTTACAGATGAGAGTGTATATCATCTTTTTTACAAGTTTTTGGAAGTACAGTAACAGAGTGACTTACAAAGGAAAAGAGTGTCGCTCAATAAGGTAAAAGGTTGAGTCAAGTAGATTTTTTTCAATCCAATTAGCCAAACCAAAGAGGGACTTGACACATCGGAAGAACATACGGCAGATATGAAAGTCACGTGTCGCTAAGGATACCCAAGTGTGTGTTCTCTACACCTCTTATCACTGGATTCATGTCACTACTAAAGCAGGAGAGCTCAAGCTGAATCACATGCTGTAGCAGAAGGAACACAATGAAACTGAGGCCAATAAGTTTTAAGAACTGCACAATTCTTTTGCAAGTATAAAAGGGCCAAAGGGATTCATATTATTTTCAGCTAAGATAGTGTCTGAAGCAGTTGTTCAATAGCACCTTTCTCTCCGTGATGCTCATTAGAAGAACTGTAGGTTGGTAAAATGATTGATTTTCTTTGCTGCTGGAGCGCTTCCGAATTGGAGAGAAAATAAGACTTAACATAAGATTACACAAGGAAACAGTGCCCCCAGCTGGCCAATTACAACCACAGAAAACCTTTCACTCCAATTTTACATTAAATGCTATATCGATGCCGTAGTATTAGAACTTGTTTTCATTTTTTTTTAATAGGTTATCTTAGAAACCAGGGTGTAAGGAATTAAAGCAATCTTGGTTTCCAAGTTTTAAAATAAATATTTAATTTAGCACAGACTAGATTTCTCAAATAGGCAATATAACAGCATATGCAGTGCAAGTATAAGGCATACTAAAACTAGATATGTAAATCTGGCTAGACTCTAGTAGAACTCCGATGTTGAAAATTAAACAAATTTCTCAGGTAATAAACAAAGTCCCCATATGAAAAGTGCTATATATTAATTATCAGTGAAAAAAAAAAAGTCCCATACAAGTCTTTAACCGTTTGACCTCTGGAAGATTTACTCACCTTCTTGACCAGGCCATTTTTGGCGATACGGCACTGCGTTACTTCAAATGACAATTGCGTGGTCATGAAACACTGTACCCCCCCAAAAAAAATATATAATTTTTTCACCCACAGATAGAGCTTTCTGGTATTTGATTACAACTGCATTTTTTATTTTAGCGCTATAAAACAAGAAGATTAAAAAAATAAATAAAAATAATTATATATATATTAGGGCTGAAACAACTAATCGATTAAATCGACCAACTAATCGATTATGAAATTAATCAATTACTATTTTCATAAATCGATTAATCGGCCAGTAACATAATGGGGTTTTAAAAAAAAATATTAAATGGAGTCCTTTATAGTACAAAAAGGGCAAATAATCACTACTGTAAATATTACTTTCAAAGTTCTACAGTAAAAAACCCATTATGTTACTAAAAGTCTTAGGCCTGGTTCACCTCTATGTGTTTGTTGGTGCTTTTTGCAGAAACGCACTACAGTACATTAACAAGGTTTCCTATGGGACACGTTCACATCGATGCTTTTTCAGCCGCTGTGTATTTGGAAAGGGTCAGGGACTTTTTTTTTTTTAATGCAAAAACTGTGCTTTTTTTTGGTTCAATAGACTTCAATGAAGAAGCTGCAGAAAAACATTTAATGCGTTTTTGCAGCAATTTGTGTTTTTTTAATCTGCCCAACAACAAATTGGCCCAAAAAAAAAATGCAAAAAACACAAACCACAGCAAAATCACGTGCGCAAAAAAATCAAAACGCACAGCAAAAAACACTGCAGAAAGCCATAAAAGCAAACTGAATAGGTGTGTACAGAGCCTAATGCTGGCCACACGGATCAATTTTCAGATGAGAATATTCACATGAAAAATATTTGTACATTCGCTGAATGAAAGAATGTTGTTGAAATTTTTTTAAATGAATGTAATTTCTGAATGAAAACCACATACACTGTCTGAAAATTCCTTTGACCAAGAAGTTTTCCATTTCCAAATTTTCCCGTCACTGTGGTTGAAAATGAACGTCGATTTGACCCCACTAACGATTAGAAAAATCCAACGAACTTTCTTAAAATTACATTTTTTTTAACCACATGCCGACCGCGCTATAGTCGAAAGACAGCTACAGCGCGGTCGGCTTATCCTGGGTGGACGTCCTCCCAGAAACTTGTTCCCGGGAACGTCTGTGACCGCCGGGTCCCGAGGACCCGGCGCATCACGGATCACGGTAAACGGCCGCTGGTAGCGGCCGTTTACCACGTGATCGCTCCATCAAATGACGGAGCAATCACATGTACACAAGGCGTCACGTCATGACGCCGGTACCGATCGGTACAGTGAGAGGGGAGAAGCTCGCAGGGGGGGAGATGGGACCAGCGCTGTGGGCTGGATGTGTAGTGCCCACAGCGCTGGTCAGTGACAGCTACACTGCCACCACTGTGCAACGCTCTGCCACCACTGTGCAATGCTCTGCCACCACTGTGCAATGCTCTGCCACCACTGTGCCACCACTCTGCCATAAATTTTAATAGAAACAAAGAATTTTTATTTATTTTTTTTACCAAATTTTCAGTATATTTTGATTTATAGCGCAAAAATTAAAAAACCCAGCGGTGATTAAATACCACCAAAAGAAAGCTCTATTTGTGTGAAAAAAAGGACACAAAATTAATTTGGGCTCAGTGTTGCATGACTGAGTAATTGTCATTCAAAGTGTGAGAGCACCGAAAGCTGAAAATTGGTCTGGTTAGGAAGGGGGTTTAAGTGCCCAGTGGTCAAGTGGTTAAAGGAAGACAGTTTGTTTTTTAAATAAAGAAAATTTGATCTCGGAGTCTGATATTTACCAGATTCACCCTTTAATAGTATATACAGTATATATCTTCTGTCTGTTATTCTCAGAGTGGATTAGAGATTTTGCTCCATAACCATATAGTTGGTTATTTATATTTACCACTGCATAGAGATATTTCAGAATAAATTGCCTTTTTTTTTTTAAACTTTATATATTAACTAAATTATACACCACACTTTTCTTTAAGGTTATTAACTGATTATTCGAAACAATCAGCCAACTAATCGATTATGAAAATAATCGTTAGTTTCAGTATATATATATATATATATATATATATATAACGTATTTATCGGCGTATAACATTTTAAGGAAAAAAAAGGAAAAAAAAGTTTTAGGAGGGAAGTTTAGGGAAAAAAAATAAAAATAAATAAATACATTTAAGCGTCATTTGCAGCTTGCCCAGCGTCATTTGCAGCTTGCCCATCGTCATTTGCAGCCTTGCCCACGTTTAAATTTCCCGCCGCCCAGACAGACCGCGTGAGCGCCGCCGAAAAAGACCAGAGCGCAGCCGAAAAAGACCGAAGCGACGCCGAAAAAGACTGAGCCCACTGTTCGGCTCTGCTCGGAGTCCCGCCTCCCTGCTATTTCGGGAGCGATCGCAGGGAGGCGGACTACGAGCGGAGCGGCTTCGAATTTCTTCATCAATTTAGGCTTTTGGACTTATAGCGGGACTGCAATATTGCGGTAGACAGGCGGACACTAACTGACACCTTTGACACTTTGTGGGAACCAAGGACACGAATATGGTAATCAGTGCTAAAAATATGCACTGTACTGACACTGGCTGGGAAGGGATTAAACATCTAGGGTGACCAAAGGCTTAACTGTGGTCCTAGCCAGTGTTTTACTGTACTATGTGTGCTACTTTTACTCAGGGAAGTGATATTTAATTCCCTGTTTGGAAGGGACACAAAATCCATCCCCCCCCCCCCCCGTCAGAAAGAAGATCTGCCTTGTTTACTCTGCCTGCCTGATCGGAGGGTGCCGGCAGACATCCAGTGCAGATCGGCTTCTGCTGTTATTACTAACACTAGTAATTACTATTACTAAAAGCAGAAGCAGCCCACCGGTGGCGTGCGAACATATAGCATAATAATATATGATTTTAGCTTGATTTAAAAAAACAGTACCATTTTAGCAGTAGGAGATTCTCATTCTCCCTCTTAATTGTGTGAGAAAAAAAAAAAAAAACATGGAATTATGGGTACCTCATACACATAAACCCATGCTTTTTCCTTCTAGTTAAGAGGGCTGGGCTGGAAGGGAGCATGTGTCTTTTAGATACATGCCCTCTTCTATGACACTGCAGTGAGAGGACAGCCTCCACTGCAGCATTTTTATTGGAAAGCTTGTTTCAATGGTGCTTTAACCATTGGTCCAAGGCTCCAAGCTGTCCAGTAAGCTCAGTGCTTCTAACAAGAAGAAGTCAGAGTCACTGTGAGCTCATCCTCTGTGTCAGCTTGTAATTAAACTGCCCACTCTGTATGTAGATTCTGACAGGTTGCACAAGAAGCCCCGTATCACCGCAGCTATAGGTGGCAGATGCCCGAAATTTTGACCAGTGGTGGGGTAGGATTTTAGCGAATTTGTGGTCTCTGTGACCCCAGGTCGCAGAGCTACGACCCTAGATCGTTTCTTATTTGTATATATTTTTTTTTTTATGTTAATGGCAGGCGAGGCTCTGCCTCACCTGCCTCCCCTGACTGCACGTCCCTGAACACCCCATGGACAAAATCTCACATGATCAATATAACTGACTGACTCAAGGAAGAACTCTAGTGCTATTCAACAGCAGGTGTGAAGTTCAAGAATAGAAAAGAAATAGAATTTTTGTGGTTTCAGTTAAAAAACATAGCATATGCTTGCATAGCCCAGAGAAACTATTTCCACTATATTTGCCTCAATATTATAAGGCAGACACCCAATTCCATCTCTTATTTCCAAATGAGAAAAAGACTTAGGAAGGGGCATGGACCAGAAGCACTGGAAACAAATTTGGCAGACCATAGTCTACTGTCCCATTAAGGCAAATCATAGAATTTAGTTATAAATTGCTTATGCAATGGTATATGGTCCCACAACCCCTAGCAAAGGCGCTTTGCGGGGGGTTTTAACCTTTTTTCGGACGCAAGCGGGGGTTAAAACCACCCGCTAGTGGCCGCATACCGCAGCTAAAACGATGGTAAAGCACCGCTAAATATAGCGCTGCTTTACCGTCGCCGCCCACACCGCCCCAGTGTAAAAGCGGCCTAAGGGAACAGCCATCTGGGAGGGAGTCCATCCATGGCAGAACGCTGGTGAAGTGGCGCGCCTTGTGGTTCCTTTTCCAGAGTTTGCTTCTCATCTCCACTGGGCTGCCTTCAAGTGCCATTTTACGGACCTTTATGGACTTCATACAGTAATTTATCTGCAACTGTTTTCCCCATTAGCCCCCTTTTATAATTGGTGTGTAATAATCAGGTGGATCCCCACCGAGGTAGATGCAAGCGCCAACTTTTTCTTCATGCCTAGCAAAGGTTCTGCCCACATCCTCTACCAAATGTTTTAGTTGATGTCAATCCCCTGGCATCCTTTTACATATATGGTGGAAATACCCTTAGATCACAAGATTCTGGGCTACAGTATACCAAACTGTTGTGACTTCTTCCATTCTGACAGTTTAAGGTTCAATTCCATTTCTTTACTTTTTTTTTTCACAGTTGCAGGTTTTATGTAAGGCGTGGCAGTCCTCTACTCCCAGGATTTTGCAAGTATTACGTGGTTCTTAATTAACAAAAAAATAGCTGAGATTCTTAAGGAAAGTTTAGAAAGATCTGGACCTTATGCGTTGAACACTACCTTCCTAGGGTCCTTGACTGGTACTTGTTGGTTGTTTGAAAGCCTCACGCCCGAAGTTGGCCTGTATTGTGCAGATTGCTACCATGACTTCACAAGTCCCCCCCCCCCCCAGGTTCTCTCCCTTATCCTTACCTTTGATGTCCTATGATCAACTACTCTATCTGATGCTTCATTATCACTGACTCACCAGCAAGGCTACACAAAGAGCTAGACACAGTCTTAATTTCATCACATGATCGATTCCTCACACTGGTTTAAGTCCTTAAATACTAAAAAGAGGGCCTGTGCTTCCCAGGCTCAGCAGGAATTATGTTATAGTTCGTGTTTGCACATCTGAGTTGTATAGCTTACAAGGAGTCACATGACTGTAAACCTTAATTCTTTGGCAATGAAGGCTTCTTTCACACAGGCAGCCAAGGATTTGGAGATATCCATAGAATACTTGATTCGGCAAATCAAATTTGGTCTGTAGGTCCTTGAATGGTTTCAGTTTACGTGTGCGGGGGTCTATTAAATTTCCATAGTGGAAAAGGTTTCTCGTAGTCCAGGGGGAGGACATCTGGTGGGTCAGGCTGTCTGGCATTTCGGGATTGCAAGCAAAGGAGGTCAGGAGCGAGCTGTCCGAGGACAGTTTATGTTGACGCGTCAGTTTGCGCCATAGCTTTTCTCAGCTGCATCATAGGGCCAAGTAACCGTGCGGGGTCCACCTCCACGTTTGCACTCCACAGTAGACTATTTGGGTGTATTGGGGCCAGCCACAACTTCTCTATTTCGGTCCATTTATTATATGACCTGAGCGTGAACCAGGAGGTGATCGCCTTTAGTTGCGCCGCCTGAAAGTATCGGGTAAGGTTGGGGAAGGCTAATCCCCCGTCTGACCTAGCCGCCTGCAGCACTGAGCGTGGGATCCTGTGTCTTTTATAGTTCCATGCGTATTGCAGGAGCTCAGTTTGTAATTGCTTCAGTTGGCCGCTGGGGACCGGGACAGGCAGGGTTTGGAAGAGGTACAGTAGTTTCGGGAGAATTGTCATTTTCACTGCTGCAATCCGTCCTAACAGGGAAATGTGATGTTTTTTTCCATTGTTGTAGGAGGCTTCTAATGTTTTTGGAAGAGGGGGGTAGGTAGTTTTCCTGATAGAGGGTGGAATACTTTGGGGTGATATTGACCCCCAGGTATTTTAGAGCGGTGGCTTTCCAGCTGTAGGGGGGAAGTTAGATCGTAAGTGTTCGACCTCTTCTTCTGGGGTATTAAGTGGAAGGGCTTCTGATTTAGATGTGTTAATTTTATACCCCGATAGGGCTCCATAGCGTTCTAATTCCGCATGGAGGATTGGTAGGGAGGTCCTAGGTTGGGTCAGCGAGAGGATTATGTCATCTGCAAATAGGGAAATTTTAAATTCCCTATCCTAACTGTTATTCCCTTAATATCCGGGTTCCGGCGGATGGTGGCTGCTAGTGGTTCAACACAGAGTGCAAATTAGTAATGGCGGAGAGTGGGCACCCTTGTCTGGTGCCATTCTGCACTGGTATTGGGGAAGACAGGGCCAAGGGAGTTTTTACCCGTGAGGAGGGGTTTGAATATAGATGTTGAATGGCTCTGTAGAAGGGTCCCTTAAATCCTATATGACTAAGTGTGGCGAACAGGGAAGGGCCATCCCAGGCGATCAAACGCCTTTTCTGCGTCTAGGCTGAGCAACAAAGACTGCTTGCCCTCCCTATTCGCCACCTCCACCAGGTCTATTATTTTCCTGGTGTTGTCTCCCGCCTGTCGCAGGGGGACAAATTCCACCTGGTCTTTATGAATTAAAGAAGGCAGGATCATGTTCAGACGGATGGACAGTAATTTAGTAAAGATTTTTAGATCCGAATTTTAAAAAAGGGCGATTGGCCTATAATTGGCACACAGGGAGGCCAAGGATCTCTTGGTATTGGGTGTCTTGTAGGTAAAAAATATCAGAATGGCCACCCCCGCTCGCTTATGAGGTCCCCTGATGATAGATAAATCTGGTTATAGTATCTGGAGGCAAACGCGAAGGAGCCGTCTTTATCTAAGTGGGTTTCCTGCGCCATGATGACGTCTGCCCCTGACTGCCTGAACTCCCTCAACGCCAGACACCTTTTACGGTTTGAGTTCAGACCGTGGACATTTAGTGAGTAAATTTTAGCCATGGGAACTCAGGGTGGGGGGTATATATACTTATCTGGCGTAGATGTAAACGTTGGTTCAAGGTGGGCACCGCGCAGGAGGAAGTCCGGGAGGATTGGTAAAAATATATATGTGACTGAGCTGTGGTTTTACTGCCCTGCGGTCATCCACATAAACCCAACACACGGGGCTGTACACATTCCACAGCAAGTTTAACTTACCTGATCACAAAAGCAGCACGTTGGCTCCATTAAAAATTGCCTCTCAAAAAGGAAAGCAACAAAAAACAGGCATTTCGGGAGGTGGCAGGATTGCCTGAAACGCCTGGAAGCCACTTAATGGCTTTCTGAAAGTGATCTACAGATCCCTTTTCAGAGATTGCTGTAGTGTGAACTGTTTAAGGCCCCTTTCACACATGCGGACCGTTCGCCCGTTTTTTCATACGTCCGTTTACGGATGAAAACGGACATTAATGCTTGTCTATGGGATAGCGGACGTTAGCGGATGATCATCCGCTAACATCCGTCTCTGTTAAGGTCCGTTTTTCTGAACGGAAGAAGACCCTATTTTGTCTTCCGTAAAAAAACGGACGAAAAACGGACCTTAGCAGACAATCCGTTCACATCCGATGACATAACAACTGATGATAAAAAAACGTGACTGAACTGATCTAATGTACGATCCGCATGTGTGAAAGGGGCCTTACTTGTTATGACAGTTGTATGTTTCTACACTGCTACAATTTTGCAAACCTTTAATAAAAAAAATTGATATATAAAAAGAGACAGAGATTGGAGATATATAAAACCTTGGGAAGGTCCAGTCCTGAGTTTTCTTGGGGCGAAACCAGGGTGAATAAAAATCAAGGTTTTACAAAAAAAAAATAATAATAAATAAAAATAACAAATAAATCAAAATGTAATTTTAATAAAATGCTAAAAGATAGTTTCTCTTTAAAATACATTAATAATTTTGTTTAGTCAGCACGAAATGGAGCTTCGTTATGTAGCATGAGGCTGTATATTCTGCAATATTTACATTCAATGAATCCAAGCTCTGCAAGCTGAGATAACACTGACAATGCACTGCTTTTATGCATTCACACAATTTCACAGTAACCATGAGATAAAACAAAGTTCAGGAATATTCCTTTTTCCCCATTGTTTTGCAAATCTATGTACACTACAAACTGTATGATTGAATCGGTTCTGATAAATCGCTGTTTTACTAACCTGACAGCTTATTATTCTAAAAAGGAAACCTTAATTTTGGTTGCAAATATTAAAGATTCTAACTACCAGCAAGAATGAGTCCTTACATTGAACCACTTCAGCCCCCGAAAATTTGGCTGCTCATTGACCAGGCCATTTTTTTGCGATACGGCACTGCGTCGCTTTAACTGACAATTACGTGGTTGTGCGACGATGTACCCAAACAAAATTGACGTCCTTTTTTTCACACAAATGGAGCTTTCTTTTGGTGCTATTTGATCATCTCTGCAGTTTTCATTTTTTGCACTATAAAAAAAAAAAGAGCGACAAAAAAAATATTTATCCCAGATTGTTCTCGTACAATACCAGATGGTACAAAAAAAAATTTTTTCTAAATTGACGATCATTCGTACAAAATTCTCATGTGTACGAGGCTTCATCTCTGATAAACAGATGAAACAAATCCTCCTATACAAGTTGTACTTGTTTTTCTGGAGCACTGTCTTTACAGCCTTCTAAAACAAAAAGATCAAAGGCCATTTCTCAGTTTCAGCAGGCAAGGGGCATTGACCTAATTTCACACACTGCACAGCATAGAGCAGGGAGCTGAGTGTAATCTGAGTCTGAGGTCTGAGTGGAGGGACACCTCCTGAGATTCTGTGGTGTCAGGATAATCTGCCAGAAGTGACTAATGCAAATAGCAGAGGGAAGAGAGAGAAAACACACTTGGTGCTTTGGATTGAGGCAAGTACACACTGTAAAAAAAGATATGCTGTGTTCATTTTTCATTTCAGAGGTTTTATAACTACTTTACAGCTATAAAAGTTCTTCTACATTAATGTTGGTTCCTCTTCCTTCTTGTCTGTAAAAAAGCCTAGGCTTATGACATGCACAGCTCTCTCTCACTCTAGTGAGAGTCTGCCAGGAAGGGAGTTGGGGATGAGTCATAAGAGGGCCAATCAGGGCTGCAGAGCTGGAGGTTTGCTTCTGTGTAAATCCAGGAAGTAAACAGTCAGCAGATTCAGCTGCCCACAGTTAAAATTGTTGCAGTTCCTCTTTAAATCTAATGCCTCAGATCTTCATAAGCAACTACAAGTAGTTCAAGGGGACTATAAATGTATGCCTTAAAGAACAGGCTGACAAACCTTTCCAAACTGTATTCAGCCAACACCATTCACAGAGGCTGAATTTTTCTTCCAAAACATTTTCTTACCCTCCCAACCCCAAAGCTCGACACTACGAAATCAGCTATTTCCACTAAAGAAGTTTAACAAGCTATCAAGTCACTAAAAACTGAAAAATGAAGGACCTCAAATTCCAACTCCATAAATGAGTGAATGGCGATTAAATAGGTTCTACGCAGGTGTCAATGAGCACAGGGTGGTAAAATAGTCATTCCTTGCCATGAAAAAGGCCAGGAATGTATGTTCTTATTGTTAGACATGTCAAAGGCCTTCAAAGTGAAGTATAGGAGTGTACTTCTAATCTAGGTGGATGCAGCATCAGACCGATGCGGCCTCTGTCCCTCACCATCTCTAAGACGATCTCTAAGACCATAAGACTGACATCGAAGCATCTGAGCCTTGAGGCGATTCAGTTCGCATTTGCAGCGCTATACAAATCATTCATTCAAAGACTGACGATTGCTCAGTTCTCTGGTCTTCAGTGAGTAAAGAGCCAGTGTCTCAGACATTCTGCTCTGCCCCTTCAGCGCTCACTGGAGCCCCAGGCTGTGCAGGAGGCGGGAGCAGCTGGCTCAGGCTCTTAACGGCATACTGAGAGGCTGAATCAGCTGCCAGTCCAGGCATCTGGTTGGATTCCAACATTAAAGTCTCCAGAGCCTCAGTGACAACAGCTGAAAGTGAACTTTAGCCTTCTGTCGCCACTAAACGGGTCATTGGGGTGCAGAACAAAGTGGACTCCTGTAATCCAAAGAGTTTTGGCCCAACTTCTTCTTTAAATTATGTTCTATAGCGTTATATGCAATTTTCTCTTTGGGGAAACTTCCACATCTGGATATAAGCTTTGTACGCTACATAAGAATCAAAAATCATGTCAAACCCTTTAGTTATGAATAGGGAAAACAGACAGGGGTGCCCTCTATCCCCGATACTATTAATCCTTTTACTTGAACCCCTGGCAGTATCTATACACCAAAACCAAGATATTTAATGCCTTGAGCAAATTGGCGCCACAGAACAAAAAATAAAAATTTTGATTTTCAAATAACAAATTGATCTGTTCAGCACAACCTTATGGTACATTAACCATGCTTTTTAATACCTTTACTTTGCAAGCTTCTCTGGGGTACATATGATACTTCAATCAAAGCCACTATCTATTTGCCTCCAGCAAAATTCCCCTTAAAAATAAGCACCTAAACTACCCTATCTAGGGATCCTTATGGCATTTTCAAACACACACACTGTTTAAATTTACATTGTCCCTTCTATGTCTGTAAATGGATGATCGCACTGTAATTATTTTAATAAAAAAAGAAAACATCCAATGATATATTCTTCCTAATTGACACACAGCTGTAACATGACCCAGCTCTTTCCCAGCCTGCCTGCAGGTTAACAGGAGGAGCTTCTAGTCCTCTGCTGCTGTTCAAAATAAAAACAGCCTTTGGAAAACAGTGAAAATAATATAAATAAACTGTTTTAAATTGCTATTGTCATTTGAAAATCAAATATTTATTATTTTTTGGCAACATGGTGTAGGTGGATTTCTGCCATTCACAGGGTTGTCACACCCCTCCAGCCTGTGTCTTAGAACAACAGGGAGAGGAAGCCTCCATTAATCTACATGTAATATCCTGCTCCCATTGTGTTTAGCTGGGCATGGAGGAGGAGGGAATGGGCTGAATTGTGGACAAGAACAGAAGGTGGAGATAGAGAGCAGCAGTATTAACCACTTCAATACTGGGCACTTAAACACCTTCCTGTCCAGACCAATTTTGAGCTTTCAGCGCTCTCACACTTTGAATGACAATTGCGCGGTCATGCTACACTGTACCCAAATGACATTTTTATCATTTTTTCCCCACAAATTGAGCTTTCTTTTGGTGGCATTTGATCACCTCTGCGGTTTTTATTTTTTGCTAAACAAATAAAAAAAGACCGAAAATTTAAAAAAAAAAATTATGTTTTTTTTGTTTCAGTTTCAAAGCTTTGTAAATAAGTAAGTTTTCTCCTTCACTGATGGGGCTGCACTGATAAGGCAGCACTGATGGGCACCGATGAGGTGGCATTCATGGGCACGGATAGGTGGCACGGATAGGTGGCACGGATGGGCACTGATAGGTGGCACTGATTGGCATCCATCAATACAAAACAATGCTGCCCATCAGTGCCAAACAATAATGCATGCCAATCAGTGATGGCCATTGTGGGCTCTCCTCTACTCGCGTCTGATAGACGTGAGTGAGGAAAAGCCGATTACCGGCTCTTCCTATTTACACTGTGATCAGCCGTGATTGGACACGGCTGATCACGTGGTAAATAGTCTCCGTCGGAGACTCTTTACCAAGATCGTAGTTGCGGGGTATCAGACTGACACCCCGCAACAACGATCGCCGCAATGCGCGCCCCCGGCGGCTCAAAATCCTGAGGACTTCATATGACGTCCGGTCAGGATTTTACAACCACTTTGCCGACGTCTTTTCACAATGGGAGGGCGGCAAGTGGTTAACCAGGTTTTTTTTGCAGACTACAGAAAACAAATCTCATAGTATGAACAGAATATAATACAGCATTTATTGATAGTTTTTTTATGATGTGGGTTTAGTGACACTAAGTCTTGGGCCGCATCTCAAGATTGATACAAAAGGAAAATTCCAAAGGAATGTTAGACCCAGGGTCAACAAAAATATACTGTATAGATCCAGAAGCTCTGGAGGACTTGGGGTCTCCAACATTGCTAGAGTGAGGGAAAAATGTATTTGATCCCTTACTGATTTTGTACATTTGCCCACTGATAAAGAAATGATCAGTCTATCAATTTAATTGTAGGTTTATTTTTACAGTGAGAGACATAACAAAAAAATCCAGAAAAACGCATTTCAAAAAAGTTTAAATTTACATTTTAATGGAGTGAAATAAGTATTTGATCCCCTATCAAGCAGCAAGATTTTTGGCTCCCAGGTGTCTTCTATTCAGGTAACGAGCTGAGATTAGGAGCACTCGCTTAGACACCTTTCACACTGGGGCGGTGCGGGCGTTAGTGGTAAAGTCCCGCTAGTTTTAGCGGGGCTTTACTGCTGTTATATCAGCGTTTTAACCCCGCTAGCGGCCGAAGAAAGGGTTAAAAGCACCCATTCCTTTCAATGGGCAGGGCATTTTTGGAGCGGTGTATACACCACTCCTGCACCGCCCCAAAGATGCTGCTTGCAGGACTTATTTTCCTGTTCTGCAAGTTCACTGTCCCAGTGTGAAAGAACTTGGGCTTTAACACTGGGGTGGCTTGAGAGGAGCTTTATATGTGCTATTTTTAGCACTAAAACGCCTGAAAAGTGCCCCAGTGTGAAAGTGTGCTCCTAATCTCAGCTTGTTGCCTGTAAAAATAAAAAAAATAAAAAGACACCTGTCAATCAGCAATCAGATTCCAAACTCTCCACCATGGGCAAGACCAAAAAGCTGTCCAAGGATATCAGGGACAAGATTGTAGACCTACACAATGCTGGAATGAGCTACAAGACAGTCACCAAGCAGCGTGGTGAGAGGGTGACAACAGTTGGTGTGATTATTCAGCAAATGGAATAAACACAAAATAACTGTCAGTCAATCTCCCTCGATCTGGGGCTCCATGCAAAATCTCACCTCGTGGAGTTTCAGTGATCATGGTGGGGTGGGGAATCATCCCAGAACTACACGGGAGAATCGTGTCAATGATCTCAAGGCAGCTGGGACCATAGTCACCAAGAAACCAATTGGTACCACACTATGCTGTGAAAAACTGAAATCATCCAGTGCCCGCAAGGTCCCCCTACTCAAGAAAGCACATGTACAGGCCCATCTGAAGCTTGCTAATGAACATCGGAATGATTCAGAGGAGAGCTGGGTGAAAGTGTTGAGGTCAGATGAGACCAAAATTGAGCTCTTTGGCATTAACTCAACTCGCCGTGTTTGGAGGAGGAATGCTGCCTATGACCCCAGGAACACTATCCCCATCGTCAGACATGGCAGTGAAAACATTATGCTTTGGGGGGGGTTTTCTGCTAAGGAGACGGGACAAATTCACCACAACAAAAAGGGACAATGGATAGGGCCATGTACCATGAAATCTTGGATGAGAGCCTCCTTCCCTCAGCCGGGGCATTGAAAATGGGTCGAGGATGGGTCTTCCAGCATGACAATGACCCAAAACATATGTTCAAGGCAACAAAGAAGTGGCTCAAGAAGAAGCACATTAAGTTCCTGGAGTGGCCTAGCCAGTCCCCAGACCTTAATCCCATAGAAAATATGTAGAGGGAGCTGAAGGTTCCCGTTACCAAATGTCAGCTTTAAAACCCTAATGACTTGGAGAGGATCTGCAAAGAGGAGTGGGACAAAATCCCTTCCGAGAGGTGTGTCAGATGTTTCTGGTGGCCAACTGCAAGAAGCATCTGACCTCCGATTGCCAACAAGGGATTTGCCACCAAGTACTAAGTTATGTTTTGAGAAGGGGTCAAATAGTTATTTCACTCATTAAAATGCAAATAAATTAAGAAATGCGTTTTTCTGGATATTTTTGTTGTTATTCTGTCTCTCGCTGTTAAAATAAAGGCGCCTTCAAGTGCAGCAGCATTAAACTTTTAATTCACCAAGTTAAAAACACTTACTAGGAGGTGGAGGTTTGGAAACTCATCACTGTATAAGAGAGTCCAGTTTATAGGGGACTACAA
Organism: Lithobates sylvaticus; assembly: GCA_028564925.1. Classification (NCBI taxonomy): domain Eukaryota; kingdom Metazoa; phylum Chordata; class Amphibia; order Anura; family Ranidae; genus Lithobates; species Lithobates sylvaticus. The sequence continues at coordinate 307,303,082 of CM053028.1, read as the reverse complement.
CCCTTGTCCTCACTACTATACACAGGTCCCTGCTGGGAATTGTATGCCCCCATAGAGAATAAGTCATGCTGGGGAGTTGCAGTCCTCAGTGCTATATGCCCCCCCCCCCCCCACATAGGGGCATGCTAAGGGTTGTGCCCCCCCCCCCCCATAAACCAGAATCATGCTGGGAGGTTATACAAGTGTAGGGTCCCCTCCACTTCAAGCCTGCAGACTGAGGGCCCCATTTGATGGTCAGGGGCCAATACGCCTTCAGGGTACTGGGGCCCCCTCCTCCTCCATACTGACACTGAGGGGCCCCCTCCTCCTCCATACTGACACTGAGGGGCCCCCTCCTCCTCCATACTGACACTGAGGGGCCCCCTCCAATGTTACTCTATGAGGGCCCCCTCCTCTTTAGGAATAGAAGGTGAAGGACTCCCCTCAGGGAGGGTAAGGGCCGCTATACAGACACTATGAGGGGGGGCTCCTGAGGCCGGCGATAGTAGTAGTAGTATCATGACTCCTCACCTGCGGGTCCTCATGTCACAGCTCATCGATGGAATACAGAGAGACGTCCCCGGAGAGCCACAGCCACGATCGCTTCTTCCTGTCAGGCAGAGAGTGTAGGGGGGAGGAGCCGGGGAAGCAAAGCACGCCCACCAATCTTATGTTTACAGAGCAACGTGCCCTGTAACCATCGGGAGGGAGGAGACAGGAGACGCTGTGCCGCATCACGCCGATGACTGACGTCGGTTCCGGTGGCTGATGTTGGTTCCGATATCCGCCATTTGCGTTCCGTGGAACCGGCGGTGGTAAACAAAATCGCGGGTCATCCAAAAACGAGATCGCGTGGGGGGGTGAATCGAAATCGCGATCTTTTCACGTTTAATTGTGCAGCCCTACAACTGACAACATTTCACTGTGGTCTCTACAGCATATACAGTAGTTAACAGCTACCTGATTCACGTTACATCACTTCTATGGCTTCCATGGGCATTGTGTCCGATTCTTTAACTTCAATGTGCCAACATTGTTTGGACTTGTTGGTGGAATAGCATGTTGAATCCCCCACCATGTCTCCACATCTGCCACTTATAGTTGGGGTTCCCCACTTTTTCCTCAAGCATACAATGACCCAAAAAGCATTCAGGTGGTGGGAAATAAAGGGTCTCGCCACTCAGGTCAATGCTGTTGGAAAATCTGTAATATAATTTGTCTTTTCAAAGAGGGTACAAGGCCATGGCAGGTGAAATCTTCAGATATTTTAAATGAAACATTCCATTTCATCAATAAGCAAAAATAAAACTCTCTCTTCGTACTAACCTTGAGCTTGTCTGTCAACAAGATGCCTACAAATGCGGCCTTATTTTACAGCTGTACCAGACAATATCCACCACTGCACGTCACAGCAAATATATTATATTTTCAAATGGGAGAAAGGGGATGCACAGACCAAGGCACAATGTACCATATATGGTGGATATATCCTAAGGCTACCTTCACACTGAGGCGCTTTACAGGAGCTACATCATTAAAAATAGCGCCTGTACAGAGCCTCTCCTTTGGAGTGGTGCACTTGCAGGATGGTCAAAAAAAGTCCTGCAAACCACATCTTTGCAGCGTTGTAGGAGCAGTGTATTCACCACTCCTAAAGCGCCCCTTCCCATTGAAAACAATGCTGCTGCAGCGGCACTTTGTGGGCGGTTTTAAGCCTTTTTCAGCCTTTAGCGGGGGATGAAAACCGCTCTCCTAGCGGCCAAATAGCTCCGCTAAAACAACGGTAAAGCAGTGATAAAAAAAGCGCTGCTTTACCGCCGTCGCCCACCCGCCCCAGTGTGAAAGTAGCCTAAGGTACGGAGATTGTGGAAGAAGGTCTATCATCTAATTAGAACCAACAGAACCTACATAAAGAACCATGGGAAACCCTGTTACACAAACTCAATGTTTTAACAAAAACAGAAATCAAATGTATTTCTTTAACTTTGTGGCATGGAAGTCATCCATTTCCAATTTTTAGTAAGTACTGCAAAGAAGAACGGGCACCATAGTTAATGAATAGATGCCCCTCTTTCTTCAGGACACTAAAGATAAACTTCTAAAGGCTTGATAACGCTGACACATGCCCAAAATTGCCTCTGGAACCCACTCTTGGCCCTTTAGCGCCGCCAAGACACCAATACGAGGAAAGAGGTCGGTAAGGAGGAAGCCCCCTCCCACACTTTTTTTTTTTAAATCTCATCTTCTCTTTTCCCTTCCACCGTCTCTTTTTTGCTTTTTCAATATTTTTTTCCAGGCTACCCCTTGTCATCCCTCCATACCTTCTATGCCAACACACATACTGTATAGTCTACTTTATTATCTTAACTCGCACTTTTATTTCAACCTTGGTACACTGAAGATCTAATATATATATATATATATATGACAAATCTAAACATAAAAATTAATTCGTGTAAGGTGCTTCCCTACAGATGAAAAATTTAATTTTTTCATGGCATATTCTAAATCTCTGGTACTCTTTCACTGAAATTTAACTAAAGGCTAATTTTTAATGAAATACTGCATAGTAATACTAGACATTTACAAAAAAAAATACTTACTGTAAATGTATTTTATGGAGAAGTCAACTGGGAAAAAGGTTTGCAAAAATTGCTCAAAAATATGAACACTGATATTACAGAGCATCTTTTTTGGCTTTAACTGCTCAACTATTAGAAATCTGCACAAAAGCGACATGTATACACAGGAAGGAAGGGCGTTAATTAAACATATTATTATTGATGACTCCGGTGCCAAGTTCTTCCCATAGCACCTGATTATAATAGTACTCATACATTTGGAAAAACACTACAATCCCTTAGTGTATTGTGGCCTGGAGGATCATTTTATGCAAGTCTTCAGGAAACGTACAAGAAATAATTATTTTGGAGTTACCACATAATAGCTACATAAAATATTAACTTTTTTTAGTGTAATTTACAAAACAAAACAGTTTCATGGTAACCTTGGTTTTTATAGGAATAAAGTTGTATCTGGACCTTTTTAGCAGTGGTGTGGCACCTCAATTTACATCATCTCATGATCCAGACATGGACCTTCTGGTATCGGCCATAAACAGGGAGTGACATTACCCGACTCCTCCCGAAGGGAGACGTCATTTCCGGTTTACGGCCGAGATCAGAAGGTCCATGTCTGTATGTTATCGAATACCCATCCTTGCTTGATATTACTTGTAATGTACTTGTTGTGAGTAACTACTTTAATAAATTCCATACATTTAAAAATACTACACTATGAGGATTTATCTTCGTACATAATGACATCACTTATTGGAGGAGATGCATAGTGGGAGGAAACGCTGACAGACTCATATGGTCTTAAAGTGTTGCATTACTAATTGGAAGAGAAGATAGAACACAGAGACCCACGGAAAGGAATCTTTTACATCCTAAATGTTATTTAGACCTTTACGGTCTAAGGAATGAGGTGAGTTGCTAGCACACACAGATAGAATTGTGGTGTATGGGAGAGTGATCATACCACACAGAAAGGTGATTGTATTTGTACAATCAACATCACTGGATTTTCAGTCTATTGATTCATGGACACATATCTTTGTATAGGGGGTATCACATTAATATTTAAATTTTGATTAATTGAGATGTGAAAGTACATTGTAGATTTGCAGTATTTGCACATTTGGAGCATATTACCCAGCAGGTTTACAATACTGTCTTGTCAGTTTAATTTTATTTTTTTGCATATATTGCATAAGCAAGCACCACATTATAATTATAATTTATATAAAAAACGGGGGGGGGTGAGTGGGGGGGGGGGGGGGGTGGGGGGTGGGGGGTGGGGGGGGGGGGGGGGGGGCATAATTCCTCCAGCAGTCGCCAAAAAACTATACATGAGCTTTATGCTTTTCATATAGAAAAATTCCAAGCACGCTTGTATACTTCTACTTTACACAGCTAAAGCTTTAGGAGTATTTTAAAAAGCCCCTACAATAGACTCGCCATTATGGTAGAAAATAAAAGCACTATTTTATTCTAAGCATAAAGAAGTCTTTAGCTTTACCATACTGTATATCTCAAAACATTTTAAAAGTAACAAAAAATAAAGTGGCCATATAAAAACTGCAAAGACATCACTTCTACAACAAAAGTGAAATACTTCTATAATAAGAAGAATAGAAGCAGAGGCATAATGCTTTTAGGAAGGTTTATTGGAGACACAAACAAAAAATTTCTGTTTGACCCAGATAACACAAATCACTGCATTCTTCTTCCGACAATGAAACTAGGAAAATATGAAGTCCTCCTTACAGCTACATACCAATAAAACTGCCCGCCACTGAAGTTTTAGACCAGGGGTGCCCAACCAGTGGCCCGGATATATATGGATATATCGGTTTTGCAGTGGTTACTGGGCTGCTTTCAAACTGATCCGCAGGTGCAGTGCAGCTGCGGGTTACCTGCACTGAGCCATAGACTGTTATTACTTGCGGGTTTGTTGCGCCTTCAGAAAGTGTGCCACACCTGCAGGATATTAAAAGAAGTTTTTTCGGCAAAGTGCAGCTAGCCCGCAGAAAATCCACAGGTTCACTGCGCTGCACCCGCGGTTTGGGCAAATCGCAGTGCATCAGTGTGAAAGCAGCCTTAGGCCCCTTTAACATGATTGGTCTGACCCAATCGGACTTACTATTCACCTCTATTGAGTGCAGATGTAAAACGGACTTGTGTCTGTTTACACCCACCTACCTTAAAAAAAAATAGAAAGGGATCTGGATTGGATCAGAGGGCCTATAGATAAGAGTTGGCTGTGTCCGTGGACATGGACCTGTTATCCTCCCGCTCTTCTCATTGTGGCCCATGACCAGTTACCATATCGCTTAAGCGGCCCTCGCTCTTCAAAAGGTTGGGCACCCCTGTTTTAGACCGAAGTTATTTAGTTGGTTGTAGTTGGTGCAGGCCAACTACAACCAAAGCCTATATTAACCACTTAAGCCCCGGACCAATCTGCAGCTAAGAAACCAGACCCCTTTTTGCGATTCGGCACTGCGTCGCTTTAACTGACAATTACGCGGTCGTGTGATGTGGCTCCCAAACAAAATTGGCGTCCTTTTTTTTTTTTCCCCACTAATAGAGCTTTCTTTTGGTGGTATTTGATCACCTTTTGCTATAATAAATATCCCCAAAAAATATATAAAAAAACGTTTTCGCTCAGTTTAGGCCGATACGTATTCTTCTACATATTTTTGGTAAAAAATAAATAAATAAATAAAAAAAAAAATAAAAAAAAAAAAAAAAAAAATCGCAATAAGCGTTTATTGATTGTTTGCGCAAAAGTTATAGCGTTTACAAAATAGGGGATAGTTTTATGGAATTTTTATTAATTTTTTTTTACTAGTAATGGCGGCCAGAGATTTTTATTGTGACTGCGACTTCATGGCGGACACGTCGGACAATTTTGACACTTTTTTGGGACCATTGGCATTAATACAGCGATCAGTGTGATTAAAAATGCATCGATTACTGTAAAAATGTCACTGGCAGTGAAGGGGTTAACCACTAGGGGGCGGGGAGGGGTTAAGTGTGACCTGTGTGTTTTTACTGTAGGGTGGAGTGGCTTGGCGTGTGACATCACCGATAGTCTTTCCGTATAACAGGGAACAGACGATCAGTGACACCCTCACTAGGAAGCATGGGGAGAGGTTTGTTTACACTTACCTCTCCCCGTTCTTCAGCTCTGTGACCCAATCTTGGGACACCAGCGGCGATCAGGGTCCGCGGGTCCCATGGCCACGGAGCTCAGGACCACGGCTGGGCTCTGCCGAAGTAAATGTGCAGGAGGCGGTCCTTAATTGCTTAAAAGCACACTCTAATATTGTAAAAAATTCAGTTAAATGACAGCCTAGAGCAGAGGTCTCTAAACTTTGGCGGACGGACCGAATGTGGCCCTTGGCGCACCATTCGATCCACTGACACAAAAGATGGAGCTCTATTCTTTCCACAGACACCAATGATGGGACACTATGAGGTGGGTCCAAAAAGTATGGCGAATGGTCCGTATCTCAACGGCAACATGGGTCAGGTGCGCACATGCACATGGCTATCCAGAGACACCTCGAGAAGCGCCACCTATCGTGTAATAATCTCAATTTTTGGTAGATACTGGAAAGTTAAACTACCTGACAGTGGCTAATGTTGATAAGACATCTATGCTTGAGATTCTGTCTCCGTTCCCACCATGGCATTCTGGATCAAGTGCGGAATCGCCACGATTCTGCCCACGATCTCGAATCGCTGCTAAACGCGGGACACGCTTGGGATCTCCGTTACTTTCAATGTCACCCCATTTGCGGTGCGATTTTGCCGCGATTGCCCAAAGAATCGCAGTAAAATTGCGCAAAACAGAATCACGGGACATTTGTCGCCCAAAAGTTCTAGAACCGATTGGGGTGCCATTAAAAGTAATGGGGATTGCGGGCAGATACGCAGCTATTCCGCCCCCGATCTGGAACGCCATGGTGTGAACAGAGCCTAAAGCCAGACTGCTTTAGCCATTATGCCAGACTGCCACGCTCCATGTTTTATTTATTGTATTATACAGCATGGAGAAAGCAACTCTTCTTTCTGAACATACCAGTATAGAATATGCTAACAGTTATTATATTTCAGCTCACAAATTGTTAGATGTGATGGCTGCATACGTTTCCTTTTTTAGGCTCCCTTTTCTTTATTTTAACCTGTTGATCCAGCCAGTAATTCTGTAGTGTTTCAACTCATCTGCAAGTACAGGAGTTTACAAACCATTTACCACTGGCAGGGGTGCTTACAATGATCAGCTTTTATGTAAAACATTTATCCCAAAAGAATAACAACTGTTTCTAACTGCAGTGTGAGCTGGAGTTTGGATTCGGACTCCCCCCCCCCCCCAGACTAATAATGCTGCTGTCCAAAGATGCCCCCCTGTGCTCAATTAACCAGAGTGGGGGCACTCTAATACAGGAGGTGTGTTACTGGACAGATCACCAGATGAAAACAGAGAAAGTTGAAATTAAAAAAAAAAAAAAAAAAAAAAAAGTGACGAAGAAGAAGATGTCGAAGAAGAAGAAGAAGAAGAAGAAGAAGAAGAAGAAGAAGAAGAAGAAGAAGAAGAAGAAGAAGAAGAAGAAGAAGAAGAAGAAGAAGAAGAGAAGAAGAAGAAGAAGAAGAAGAAGAAGAAGAAGAAGAAGAAGAAGAAGAAGAAGAAGAAGAAGAAGAAGAAGAAGAAGAAGAAGAAGAAGAAGAAGAAGAAGAAGAAGAAGAGAAGAAGAAGAAGAAGAGGAAGAAGAAGAAGAAGAAGAAGAAGAAGAAGAAGAAGAAGAAGAAGAAGAAGAACACTAATGCAATCATCACATGGATTAATAAGCTGCAAAAAAATAGGATTTTTATAACATCTTACCTGTAAAATCCTTTTCTTGTAGTACATCATGGGACACAGAGCCATAGTAGTAACTATATGGGTATATAGGCACCTTCAAGTGATGCACACTGGCATACCCAATACAGGAAGTTCACTCCCTATATAACCCCTCCTCCTACCAGGAGAAGAGGTCGACCGATATATTGGCCGATATTTGCAGTTTTTTTATTAATCGGCATCGGCCGATTGTGCTGATAAAAAAAAAGGCCGATTGTAAAACTTCAGCCCGACTTCAGTAATAGAAGTCAATGCAAGTTGCCTGAAGTTTTCCGTTTCTCCTTTCTGGACAGCCTGCCAAGTCTGAGAAAAGAAGCTAAAGAGATACATTGTTTCTACTGTAATATTTGGGTGTTGTTTAGCTCAAGTGTAGCACCCGCTAGCAAGAACAGTCCACACAGAGGATTCCTTATCAGGGCTTTTTGGCCCACTTTTATTAAAGAAAAACAAAGTTCCAGAAAAGAAAACAAAAGTGGTTTCCCTCGCAGGGGGTTTTCACCATCAGCTTTAAATAAAAGATTATCAAGGCTCCTTTCACACTTATACGACTTGTCCCACGATTTGGGACTGCAAAGTAGCATGACAAGTCGTTCCCCATGATTTCCAATGACAGCCATTCATATATTAGTACGACTTCAAGTCGTTCCCACTTCATAGTAGTCCCTGCACTACTTTGGTCTGATTTTGATGCCACTTACACAGGCATTCCTTGAAATCGCGGCAAAAATCGCGCGACTTTGAAGTCGCACAAGTCTGAAAGGGGCCTCAGCCTCCTGGCTTACACATGCAGCATTGCAAACAAAAATACTGAGCCACCTGGCTCTCTTTAGCAGCAGACGCACTACTGCTCAGGCTCCCACATGGAGCTCTCCTAACTACTGTCAGCGACCTCAGACTCGGGTCTCTGGCTTTCACCGTGCAGCCTGCACTCTCTGGCTACTTCAGTGCACACCTGCACTCTGGGTTCTCTCTCGCAAGCCTGGACTCCTCGGGAGGGTGGAGCCCAGAACCATGGTCCTGACGCTTCTATCAGGCCCACACACACCTGAACAATCAGTGTGCCCGCGAGTCTCAAAAAGGCGTTGACGGTAAAACGCTGCTAGTTTTAGCGGTGCTTTACCGTAATTTTAGCGGTGCCATTCGGCTAGCAGGGCGCTTATAACCCAGCTAGCGGCCGAGGAAGGGGTTAAATGCACCCATGAAGCGCCAGTGCCGAATCGCTTTGCAGGTGCCCATTCATTTCAATGGGCAGGAGTGGTTGAGGAGTGGTATACACCGCTGCAGAAATGCTGCTTAATAGAAAAGTCTATCAAATCCCCAGTCTCTGCAACTGGTGTCTGGGGATAGAGGTTCACCATCTCCTGTCCATGGAACCCAGAAGATGCTATCAGTGCTGGGCAGAGGTTAGCAGAGCTCTGCCCTGTTGTCAACACTTCAGCTTTGGGGATGGCAATCTCCAGATTTTCCACTGCCGATTCTCTGGCATGCTGCTGGACAGGCACATTCCTCCATCCAAGATCATCCCATGCAGAAACAGGATCATCAAGGTCAGTCAGCACTTGCTGCATCCGCCATAAGACCTCTGCGTCCATAGCTGCAGGGGCAGGTTGGCAAAGCACACTGTTAATCTGCCACATTGCCGACTCTTCACCCAGGATTTCAGAGTTGTCCACTGGTATTTCCTTATAGTCCCAGGCAAAAGGAGCTCAGCCCTGGCACTGAGCAGAGTCTAGCAGCCGTCTGTAGGCGATCTCCAGCTCCCATTCCTGAACGGCCAAAAATGCCATATCTTCCAGTGCCCAGTGCACTTCCGAGACTTAGTAGCCCTTTTCTGAAATCCATGATTTCGTCCAACCGCCACTCCAAATAACTCCCAAAGTTAGAGTCCCCTGTCAGCTTCACATACAACAGTCTCCACTATGAAACTATGAAACAGTCCCAGGCCGCGGTAGCTTAAGCCTTCCGTTGGGCTGTCATCCGCTATCTAAGGACATGCTTGGGATACATGCCACCAGAGGGCTCTGTAACTCTCATCCAGCTTCATCTCTGCCCAGACCAGCCTGCTTAATTCAGCTGTCTGCACCTTGTGCGGTTTTTCACACAAAAACAGCACCCGCAATAATATATGGTTCTGGAAGCTGGCTTCCTTGCATTAATCAAGGTAGAGATAACAGCGACACACACCCTTCATACAGCACACAGAAACAGAGCTGAGGCTGCCAATCAGCTGAAGGTCCCTCCCGTCACCATTGTTATCTTGGTGTCAGGTAAACTTGTCAGAGGTGCTTCATGCTGATAGCAGAGGAACAAAGCAGCAGACAAAAGTGACACTTAGTGCTCTTAAAGCGGTTGTATAGTCAAAATTGTCACTTTACATTTATTTGTGCATATCAATAATTTTAAATCGATTGCTAGTAGCCCTTTTTTTTTTTTTTTTTTAAAGAGCAAGATGGTTAGCACCCGCAGGATTACGGAGATCAGAAATAACTGTGGGCGGAAATGCAAATACAATAAAAAGCAGAAGACCACAAAGAAGATGGCGCGGACTTACTAAAGAAATAACGCTTTAGAAAATAAACGGAATATACAGTAAGATTAATTATTTACATAAGCTTGTAACGATCAATCGATTTAGAATTACATGGTCTTTAGGTAGATGTTAATTATGATAGCATTGGAGGGTTTACTACCACTTTAACTGGAGACAAGTACACATTATAGAAGCATATGCTTTGTTCAAATTTCATGTCTGAGGTTTACAACCACTTTAAAGCGGAGTTCCACCAAAAAGTGGCACTTCCGCTTTAAGCACTCCTCGCCCCCTTACATGCCACATTTGGGGGGGGGGGGGAGTGGGTGCTTAGTTTTGAGTGGTACTTCCTGTCCTACTTCTGTCTATGGCCGTCTAGATGACTCCTCCTCTTCCCCTAGGCGACCCCTCCCTCTCAGCAATCTTCTGGGACACGACAGGTACCAGAAGATTGCCTGTCCACTGGGAGAGCGCAGTGCGACTGTGCACGCCCGGTCTTAAAGCCACAAGCTGTCACGGCCGGGTGCCCACAGTTTCAATGGAGGCGCAGAGGAGAGGAGGGGGAGAGGAGCGAGGCTCCATGCGGACGCATCGCTGGATCATGGGACAGGCAAGTGTCTGTTTATTAAAAGTCAGCAGCTAAACTTTTTGTAGCTGCTGACTTTTAATAAACAAAAAAAGCCTGGAACTAAACGTTAGGCGTTCCACATCCAAATATACTGTAAAACAAATCTGCATTTAGAACTTACCTTGTGCAAGCTGTTTGCCTACAGATTAAATATTGTATTTTTTTGGGATATATTCTAAACTTGTGGTACTCTTCAATTAAAATTTTGAGGATCCCAAATTTAACTAAACTAGACCTAAATTTAACTAGACCTGAATTTAACTAGACCTGAATGGTATTCTCCATTAAAAAAAAAAAAAAAAAAAAAAATGTCAATTATTGGGTCAGCAGCTACAAATACTGCAGCTGATGATTTTTAATAATCAAAGTCAAGCTCGTCTCCCCCTCCATTGGGCGGCGCCGGCCTTGTAACTGTGGGCGCCCGCCTGTGGCTTCACAGCCGGTCACCCACTGCGAATGCGCAAGCGGCGCTGCGATAGGCCGCGCAATCATCTGGGACCTGTCACGTGTCCCAGATGAGTGACAAGAGGGAGGGGCAGAGCTGAGCCCTTCCTGCGCCAAGGGGAAGTGACGTCAAGAGCCCAAGCACTGAAGGAGGCAGACTACGAGGGTCCCCCTAGCAACAGTCATTTAGAGGGGAGTAAAAAAAAAAAAAAAAAAAAAAAAAATATTCCAAAAGTTTTTTTTTTTTTTCACGCACATTCATGATTTCTTTTTTCTTTTCGGGTGGAACACCACTTTAAATAATGCATCGTTTTAAAAGAGAAGTCCATCTTTATGACCATGTCTCATGCTACCACCGTGTTAACATACAACATGTTTGCAGTTTGCAACCCCCCCTCCCCCAAACTGCAAAGAAACCAATCAGCTTCCAGGTTTTATTGTCAACACCTAAATGAACAAGCTGACGTTAGAAGCCAAATGGCTACCATGCACAGACAGCTGCACCAGATTTTGCAGTCTCCAGTTTTAGTAAATCAACCCCATAAGCCAGGGCTTGACAAATTTGCTTTGAATCTAGGAGTCAGCTTTGTTTAACCACTTGCCTACTGGGCACTTTCACCCCCTTCCTGCCCAGGCCAATTTTCAGCTTTCAGTGCTGTCACACTTTGAATGACAATTGTGCAGTCATGCAATTCTGTAAACACATGACATTTATATAATTATTTTCACACAAATAGAGCTTTTCTTTGGTGGCATTTACTCACGATTGGGTTTTTTTTTATTTTTTTGCTAAACAAAGACCAAAAATTATGAAAAAAAAAAAAAAAACACAAAACTTTTTTCTTAACCTCCCTGGCGGTATGATTCTGTCTGGAATTTTGTGCTGAAAGCGGTACAATTATTTTGCATGGAAATTTGGCGTTTTTATATTGTAGGCATGCAATTCTTATGAATAACTCACTTAAATCTGTCCAAACCTAGTCTAGTAGACATCCCTGGTATGATAAAAGTGTGAAACACAAAATAATAAATTATAATAAAATAAAAATTTATATAAAACTTATTCAATAACGTAATCAAATCAAAAAAAACACAAAAATTTGCTCAGTTGCAGAATTGTCGCTGTCATTAAATTTAGTGTTTGATGATAAATTGTGATTCTAATTTATTATCGGCGTTTTCTAGCTGGTCTAAAATCACTTTTGACATAAAGGGACACTTTTTGGTTGCTATGGACAATCTCCAGTTTCCAGGCAGAAAAAAATCTATTTATTATATAAAATGACATGCAGGGCACTGGGCAGACCACTAGGGACAAAGGGGATGTGTATTTTTTTTTATACAGTACTGTAATCTCTAAGATTACAGTACTGTATGTGTATTGTGTTTTTTAACTTTTTGGAATTTGGCGCCGATCTCCGCTCCCGTGCGTCGTAACGTCGCAGGGAACGGAGATCAGCGGCACTCGGGCACAGTGTGAATCAATCGAGCAGACGGGTCGCTCACACAGCGGGGAGACATCGCAGGATCCAGGGGACAAGGTAAGTAACTTCCCCCTGTATCCTGCAATGGCTTGGGGTTACCGCTTTTGGTACAGAAATCTCAACCCGACTCGGGAATACCGCCAGGGGGGTTAATTTCTGTAATTGTTTTTCTTCACTGATGTGTGGTGATAAAGCTGTACTGATGGACACCAATGAGGCTGTACTGATAAGGCAGCATTGATTGGCACTGAAAGGTGGCACTGATGGTCACTGATCGTCAGTGCCCTGATTATCAGTGTAAATGTCCCCCATCACCAGATAATCAGTTATCAACTTTCCTTTCCGTGACAGCACTGAGGAAAGAAATGCTGATAACCGGCATTTGATTAGCTGTGATTGGATCTAATCACATGGTAAAGAGCTGCTGTGATTGGCCCTTTACCTCGACCTGTGATCAGCTCTGTGTGTGTGTGTGGGGGGGGGGGGGGTTCTGGGAGGATATTGATAGTCAATGGATGTCCTGAACAGGATGACCGCGCCTTGTAGCTGTAATTTAGCTATAGCGCAGTCAGCAATTGTGAGGCAGATGGGGATGGCTGACAAAAGCCCAGGCACCAGGACACAATTTCTAGTCGCCATGGCTCCTGGGATTTGTTGAGCCCTACCATAGGCTCAGACTCTTTTCAACTTTAATAACATTTGCCAGTGTAATTTGTTGGTCTTGGATTAGGTTTTCAATAATCTGTTTTCAGTTCTTCATAAATTCTTCTTTCACAGAGCCAGTACCTGTTTTGTAGTCAACATGAGCCTTCATCCTTACATGCAAACCTTCCCCAGAGACGTGCTGTAAATATCTACACGTTGAAGGAACTAGCTTGACCTCTTGTGGCAGATGAAGCTGGTCACAGCTATCCGGAGATTGAATTTGCAAAGCTGATTGACTCACAGAAATGTCAATTGGAAATCTTTTGCCTTCAAGGCCACTAAAAAAGACAAAACGCATAAAATAGTATGAAATGGAGCGAGTACAGGTTACAGCAAACATTTCAAAAAAGTTATTCAGGCTTTTGATTCAAAATCAACAAAGGCATCAGTGGCAGACATTCCCTGTTCTTCATCAGACCCAAAGTGAATACAATATACAGTAAACAGATCAACCTATTTCTTGGAAACAAGTAGGATATGACATCATATCCCTAACCATTAAGTATGCATATGGCAAAAATATAATTTAAAAGGGACATGACCCAAGATGTATACTGTACATCAACAAAACATCTCCACTGAAGATAACTGGGAGAAAAATTTATGTTAAAATAAACGCAGTGTTTGTTAAAATAAATGTGTAGGAGGTTTGTCAGAGAAATGGCCGTAGGAAAACTGGCAATAGTGCCAGTACTGGTAATGGTCGCTTACGGCACATTGTCAAGCGCACTGGCGCAATTAGAACAAACGGGCAACCGCGGGTTAGCGGTGGTGCCAATGTGCAAATGCAAATGCGCGTAATTGGCGTACGCAATAGGCGCATAATGTTAAAGATGCGGTCACTTACTGGCCTATAAAAAACTGCTGCTGAGCCCATCACATTGCTGGATTGTCGTCAGCCTTCCCGCGTTCCTGAGCCTCTGTGTATACTATACTTGGATTTCCTGTTGTGACCCGGCTTGCTCCTGACCTGTCTGATCTGCTCTTCTGGTTTGACCCCCTGGCTTGCTTTACCAACTTTGCTGCTGTCTCCAGTGTCTGATCTTGGCTTGCAACTACCTGCCTCTTCCTCCTGTCAGATCCACAGTGTTTGACTCCCGGCCCGGCTTCCACTACCGTCTCCTGCACACGCCGTTGCCAATTGCTACTGAGGATCCCTAGAGACTTTGATCTAGCTGTGTATCCTGCATTATCCAGTGACCACCAGCTCTACCCTCCTGTACCCATCTGGCAACCTGTGCATCTTTGGGCACTTAGATGCAAGGGGAGCCCTCTCTGCACTTCGGCCTCCGAACAGGTACGTGACAAGGTTCCAGCAGCCCAAGAATAAGGTATTAACGGTGCATATGAGAGCCACTTGAAAGCTTTACCATTGCAAACTACTAAACTGGGTGGTGGGAGAGACAAATTTTTTTGGTCCCCTCTCTTGGCTGATGAGCCTAGTACTCTGTGTACCGCCAAGCTGTATTTTTACCTGTACAAAGAGACTTGATTTGTGCTGAGGAGAAGCCATTTAAAATATATTATATATTTTAAATGAAAGCTTTAAATTGCAAAAAAAAATAAAAATAAGGCTGCTATCTATTTACATTGACCTACACGGTTGGTCACTAATACCACTAGGAATCTTTCCTTTGTATTTTTCCTAACATCATTAGACAGCTTATCTAGCACCAACAGTTTTTCAGTATACATTTCCTGTTTTATACACATTATGATAGCGATGTGCTATAAACATGATATCCAGTAATGTCTGCTGATCTGAGCTGCATGGATAAGTATATGCTGACAATGATTCAACCTCAATAAGAGTAGATTCACACTGGAACCTGTTATATTGCTTTTCAATATAGAAACGGGGGTGGGGTGTGGTAAGGATTAGTCTGCCAATATTTGGTATATCACAAAGGATGCTGTGAATACTTAAAAACATAAAATATGCAGCGCTGTGATAAATATAAATGTGAGTTACATAAACATAAAAAAGTCCTTCTGTGTATAACAAAAAGGTCCACTGTTCCCACTCACTAAGTGCAGAAGGTGGTGTCTGACCACCATAAGGATGGAAGGCTTACCAGAATTTGTGGCTACACAATTAAAGTGGGATTCCACCCTAAAGTGGAACTCCCGCTTTTCGGAACCCTCCCCCCCTCCGGTGTCACATTTGGCACCTTCTGCCGGGACACACACACGTGTCCCAGCAGACAGCGCTGAAGATTCTCATTGCGCCGCGCGACTTGCGCATGAGCAGTAGGGAATCGGGAAGTGAACCCACTTCCCGATTCCCTCACCGAGAATGGCGCCGGCTACAGCAGAGAGCCGAGCTATCGATCGGCCTCTGCTGCTGACACCACTGAACCCTGGAACAGGTAAGTGTCCATTTTTTTAAAAGTCAGCAGCTGCAGTATTTGTAGCTGCTGGCTTTTAGAATCACCCTCCTCACCCTCTATCACATATTCAGTGGCCAAATAAGTAAGCACTTGCTATGGGCCCACATTACCGTTAATCCCATACGGCAACGTACGCATGCTGCTAAGTATATGTGACTGAGAGGTGCTCCACCCAGCATTCAGCTCCAAAGCTCCAACTATGCCAGCAAAGACACCTAAAACCCGCTCCGCAATTTCAAAAAAATCTAGCAAGAGTGCGGTAATAAATCAAGCTGTTACCGGCTCTATACAGAGATTTTTAGCCGCCAGCAGAACAGGCCCCGGTGCAAGTAGCAGTCAAACCAGGTCCACGAGGCGCAGCGCATCCGCCTCTTCGCTGGCTGCCTCCGTGAGGGAAAGTTTGCCTGCATCATCTTACTGCTCAGACCTCATGGAGGAACCCAGGTCCCCCACCGGCTCTGACATGTCATCCCTGATGAGCGGCATTAAAAAAAGAACTAGCCGGGATGTTCCACGGACTAGAAAAATCTATAAAAAAAAAAGAAGGAGATTACGGGGTAAGAGCAGTTATGGCACACATCCTAGATAGGGTGGAGGACACAGAACAGAGGCAAGACTCCCATGCAACTGCCATAAGAGAATTACAAGAGACTGTCACACAACTTGCCTTTGTCCATCGCGCCTCGCTATACAAGCTGGAAGATCTCGAGAACAGAAACCGCAGAAACAACTTGCGCATTAGAGGTTTGCCTGAAGCAACTGGCGATAACGACTTAGAGACGTCAATCCGTGGTGTCTTTAATACAGTACTAGGAAACCCACCTACTGACCCTCTGAGATTCGACCAAGTCCATCGTGCTCTTAGGCCCCGCAGCACCAACCCCGAACAACCTAGAGATGTCATATGCCGTCTACATTACTTTACAGACAAGAATGCCATCATGGTTAAGCTGAGGAACACCCCCAACATTGACGGAGCGATCCTTAATATTTTCTCAGACCTATCCAAAGAAACCCTGGATCGCCGCAGAGCCCTCAAACCACTTTTGGAACATTTATGCTCCAATGGGATCATCTACAGATGGGGTTTCCCAGCGTGCCTTATTGCCACCAAAAATGGCCGCTCCCACACCCTCAGATTTCCTGAGGAACTGTCACAATTCTTAAAAGATCTTAACTTGCCTCCAGTGGATCTTCCCGGCTGGCACGACCCGGTCCCTAAGTTCTCTAATATCCAGGACTCCCAATGGCAAAAGTCACCCACTAAAAAAAAGGCGTGCATCCGCACCGGGTTCTGCACAGAAGCACGGCTGAGAAATGAGCTACAATGCCTCTGTTCTGCTTGTTTGTTCTTTTCTTTTTCGCTCCGTTATTTGCAGGTACTCCGGATCCTAGAAGTGCCTACAGTGATGGGAGTCCACTGATAGGGACTATATTCCTCTCAGGTAACACCTGCATACCTTTGCGCAGACTGTCTCACGGTTGCACACCAGGAACCCCAGTGGACCACCTCACATAAGGACGTATCTACTGTTAGATGAGTATACCTGCTAATTATAGTGTTTAGTATACTGTGATGCAACCGTTAAAGTGTAATTGTTATATGGGTTTTATTGTTTACTATTGGAGCACATGTTTTATGCCACATAGCTGGGTGCTGGTGGAGCACATTGCTCCCATGTGCCTTGTACACGGTACACACCCCTCCCCACATTTCCTTTTGGGGTTGGCGAGAGCGGGTAGCTTTCGACTTTTTCTGTCCATACTCCCTTTGGAGTCCTGGGTGGCGGCCCACTCTCTCTCTCCCCACAGGGACCACCGCAGGAATCTGCGTGACATGTTAAGGTCTCCCACATGTGTCCAGATGGACGCAATTGTTGTTTCTGTAAATCTGATTTTTTTTCTCTTTTCTATACTTTCACACTCCCCCCCCCCCTCACCTCCCCCTTCTCGGTTGGCATGCATGGCATAATAGGCTTGAGGGTCACGTCCTACCGATATAATGGCCACACTCAAAATCACTTCTTATAACATTAGGGGCTTAAATGTAGCGGCTAAAAGACATCAGATTACCCGTGAATTACAGAAATTGGCCACCTCTGTTGCATTTCTTCAGGAAAGGCACTTAACTCATACTACACAGGTCAAACTGACCTCGCCTTATTTCCCCCAATGGTATTACAGTTTTTCAGATATAAATAAAGCTAAAAGGTGTGGCCATAGGTTTCAGTAGAGATGTACCCTTTTGACTTGTAACTATGCAAGCAGATGGCCATGGTCGCTTTCTCTTCTTAAAGGGCTTTCTGGGTAACACTGTACATTAGCAAATGTCTACTGTCCGAACCACAACCAACCTACCTTCTTTTCCCAAATCCTCACTGAGTTGACTGAATTCGCTGAGGGTTTAATTATATTAGCGGGGGACATAAACATGCCTCTAGATCCTGTGATGGACACTTCCCATGGGCGCTCTAACATCCCCTTTAAGCGCCTATCCTTTGTAAAAAAAAGACTCATAGACCAACAACTAATTGACGCTTGGCGTATACTTCACCCTAAAGACAAAGACTTCTCCCACTTTTCGAAAACACATCAGTCTTACTCCCGCATTTATAACATCTTCCTAGACCACCACCATCTCCCGCAACTACAATCCACGAGTATCGGTACTGCGACATTATCAGATCATGCACCTGTCTTGATCAGCTTGCCCATGCCCACCTTGGCTCGCCGCTCCAATAATTGGAAACTCAATGATTCTCTCCTATCCAAATCAAGCAGAAGTCTCTATGCTATCTTCCCATATAGCGCAATACTTTAAAGAAAACAAACCCTCTGAGACCTCACCAGCTATAGTTTGGGAAGTCCATAAGGCTACCATGAGAGGCTGTGTCATTGAACTTGGGGCAAGGAGAAAAAGGGAGCAGGTTCTACATGAAATAGCAGACCTTGATAAACAACACAAACTTACCTTGCACACATCCCATCTAGAAGCTCTCACGCTGAAGCGGGAAGAACTAAAAAAAAAAAATCTTCTCAACCTAGACACCACAAGAAAATTCCAACACTATTCACAAAAACTATATGAATGGGGGAACAAACCTAGTAGACAATTAGCAAGATCCCTTAAAGAAAAAAATAGATTGTTTATCCCGAAAATAAAACTCTAATGGAAACTTAGTACATGCGACCCCGCACATTGCGAAGGCTTTCAGAGAA
Organism: Lithobates sylvaticus; assembly: GCA_028564925.1. Lineage (NCBI taxonomy): Eukaryota > Metazoa > Chordata > Amphibia > Anura > Ranidae > Lithobates > Lithobates sylvaticus. Next base: position 307,284,233 of record CM053028.1, on the reverse strand, counting down.
TACTACGCAGACTTGTACAATGTGCAATGTGACTCACCGTCTCTGACTACAAAGGAGAGACGACCCCACATGCTCACATATCTAAAATAAGCTAATTTGCCAAAACTATCACCCGCGGCTCTCAGGGAATTGGAATCTGAACTCTTCGTTGAGGAATTTCAGACAGCTTTGAAATCATTCCTGACAGGTAAAGCTCCTGGTCCCGATGGTTACACTATTCTTTATTACAAAACATTCAGTGATGTTCTCTTACCCCGCCTTACGGCATACGCCAACTCCATCTCACAGACCTCGGGACTTCGCCCAGAATCCCTTGCAGCTCACATTACGGTCATTCCCAAACCGGGAAAGGACCCCACCCAAAGCAGCAGCTACAGGCCAATTTCTCTATTAAACGTCGACATCAAATTATATTCTTAAGTCATGGCCAATAGACTACTTCCTCTTATACCCAGTTGGGTCTCCACAGACCAGACGGGCTTCATGCCGCATAGAGAAGCCAAAGATAATTCCCTTCGGGCAATATCTTTAATACAATACGCTCAAAGGTCTTCCCAGTCCACCCTACTCATATCCACTGACGCTGAAAAAGCGTTTGATAGGGTGGACTGGGACTACCTAAAAATTACTTTACGGCACTTCGGGTTGGGGCCCAAAATGTTCTACCGCATTACCTCCCTCTACTCCAACCCAACGGCCCAAATTCACAAACGGTACTATGAGTGATTCATTTCAACTATTCAACGGGACCAGACAGGGGTGCCCCCTCTCACCCCTTTTATTCGCTCTTACCCTCGAACCCTTTCTGGCAACCATAAGACCTAATATAAATATCCACGGGATCCGTGTAGGAAATAAATACGCAGCCTACACGACGATATTTTATTTTTCATTCAACAACCTCGTATTTCACTTCCTAATTTAATGTCAGCCTTCTCTACTTTTCAGACACTGTCCAACTTCAAAATTAATCTTTCTAAGTCCGAAATCCTGAATGTTAACCTGCCCAGCAGAGAGGCAGAACGATTAAAACCTATCTTCCCCTTTAGATGGGTGCAAAGAAGCTTGAAATATTTAGGAATATACCTCACGCCTAACATCCAATCCCTTTTTAAATATAATTATATCCCACTATTGAATAGCATCAGAAACGATCTTAAAAAGTGGAACACGCTATCACACTCCTGGCTAGGTAAAGTGAGTATAGTCAAGATGAATATCCTGCCTCTAGTTCGCTTTTACTTTCAGATGATTCCATTAGGTGTCCCTATAGGGTTCTTTTCTTTATTACAGACCATGGTCTCCCGCTTCATTTTTGAAGAACAGCCACCCCAGAGTATCCAAAGGCATGCTTTTTCGTACCAAGGAGTCTGGGGGACTGGCTCTTCCAAACTTTAAGGCTTATTATAATGCTGTGATTCTGTCTAGAATGCCGCTAATTCTAAACTATGGGTGAGCCTTGAACATACTCTAAGTAGCACAGACCTAGCAGTTGCACCTTGGCTTCCACGCTCCTACAGACATCTCGCCCCAACTACCTCATCACTAACCACTTCCACCCTGGACATTTGGGATTCTCTGCATAGGAAATTCTCATGGTCATACACTTCCCCCCTACTACCGCTTCTTGGCCATAACCATTTTCTACCTGGTCTATTAGACCCTGGTTTCAAGACTTGGTCTCCAGATAGACCCCTCCTACTACATCATGTTCTCCAAGCCAATACTTTCAAGCCTCTAAAGGATATCCTTGGCCCCAGGCCACTCACGTTTTTAGACAAATGGAGGTTCAACCAACTACAACACTTCCTCTGTACTCTTCCGCAGCCATTAAGAGGGATACAGGATTTAAACAGTATCGAGGAAGTATTTTATCCTACAGACCCGCCTGAACACTGCATCTCAATATTCTACAAAACACTCATTAAGCTCCAAGATGATACCCATCCTTCCTTTCTTGCCAAGTGGGAGGCAGATCTGGATTCCTGCCTCTCACACAGCCAAAAGGATAAAGTTCTACAGCTGACTCACATCTCTTCAATAGCATCAACAATGGCTGAGGTCAATTACAAATTGCTAACTAGATGGCACTATACCCCATCAAAGCTCCATCAGATGTTCCCCACCAATCCCCCGTTGTGTTGGAGGAATTGTGGGAACAGAGCAACCCACGCGCACATATGGTGGTCGTGCCCACTCATTCACCCTTATTGGGCTAGCATTATCCGAATCACACAACAGATCTCCAATGTTAACCTCCCTTCTGACCCATGGACCATCCTCTTCCACGCCACTAAGGAACCCGTCGGCAAATATAAGCGTTCTATAGTCCCTCATCTGCTCAACACAGCCAAGGCACTAATACCTGCCCATTGGGGTCAGCCTGAGACCCCATCAATGAAAAAGTGGCTCCAAAAAATATCTGAGGTTCACCTCATGGAAGATATTACTCATCGTAACAAGAACACTTCTGAACGACATACCCTAACCTGGACTCCGTGGATGGACTTTAAAACCACCACGACCTATAAGGAGATAATTGTTCAATAGGGCGGAGACCGTGCCCACATCTATGGATATGCTTCTTACATCCTAAGGCTGACCCTTCGGGGTCATTGATTGACTGACCTCCTCCTCGTGGACTGATATGTACTGAGATTTCTAGTATATAATGTAACATGCATGCCAACCTCCCCTTTTCCTTTTTCCCCTTCTACTTCTATACCTTTTCCTTCTTTTCTTCTTACTTCCTTAAATTTCCTATGACAAGATGCATAGCACTTTATTCGCCTTAAATGTACACTTACTAATATTTACGAAAAAAGACCAAAAGCCTCTGAGTTGGTAGCCTAGATGCATATGGATATATAACTGGTCTTATAGTTTACTGTTGGGTTTATACTTGATGTATTATGTTTTAAATGCCTTTGGAAACTACCCACAACACGAACGCAAAAATGCATAGTTTAAATTGATATTTTTTGTTTAATAAATGTTTATTGAAAGAAAAACAAACAAACAAACAAACAAACAATCTCACTTCACAGGGTAGAGCTCTATTAAAAAAATATATATATTACATACATATACACATTAAAAAATGTATTCATCAGTTTAGGCAGATATGTTCTTCTACATATTTTATAAAATAAAAACAATATATATATATATATATATATATATATATATATATATATATATATATATATATATATAATATATATATATATATATATATATATATATATACACATACATACATACATACACACACACACACACACACACACACACACACACCACAATAGACGTATATGGATTGGTTTGCTCAAAAGTTATCGTGTCTACAAACTACGGGATAGATTTAGGGAACTTAACTTTTTTATTGTTTTTGCTGGTAATGGCAGCGATCTGCTATTTTTAGCAGGACTGCAACGTTGCGGAGACAAATCTGACCCAAAAATTACACTTTTTGTGGACCAGTGACATTATTATTATAAAAATTATTATATTAATGCACTGATCAATGTAAAAATTACACTGGCAGGGAAGGGGTTAACACTAGAGGGCAATCAAGGGGTTAAGTGTGTTCCCTGGGTGTGTTCTAACTCCAGTGGAGATGTGCTATCAGGAACATGACAGAGATCACTTTTCCCGATCACTGGGTACAGTAGATCTCCGTCATGTCACTAGGCAGAACAGGGAATCGCCTTGTTTACATAGGCAGTTCTCCGTTCTGCCTCTCCTCACTGTGATCGCAGGTCGCCTGGGACTTTGAGTCTGCGGGACCCACCGGCGGGCGCACGCACACTCGCTATCCTCCTTGCACGGACCGACGTACAGGTACCTCGATTCACGCAAGAGAGCCGACCTGCCACAGTATATCTGCGCGAGCTGGTCGGCTAGTGGTTAATGATGCTTAAAGAGGAAGTAAAGCCTCTTAAAAAAAATAAAAAAAAAATAAAAATAAAAAAAGACACCCTGCAAGGCAAAGGCATAATGAGCTAGTATGCATAGCATACTAGCTCATTATGAAAGACTTACCTGAAAACGAAGCCCCCGAAGTGGTCCTTATCCACGATCTTCTGCGCCGCCATCCAGGGCCGGAGTGACTTTCGGGTCTCGCCGCTCCAGCGCTATCATTCAGCGATGACGTCACTCCCGCGCATGCGCACGAGATCGGCATATCGCCGTGATCTCGGCATCCTCAGTGCACATGCGCCGTAGACAGCGATGCCTTTTCATTTCTAAATATCTCCTATGTAGGGTTTAGGAGATATTTATTGGACCTACAGGTAAGCCTTAATCTAGGCTTACCTGTAGGCCAAAGTCATTTGGAAGGGTTTACTTCCACTTTAAAGACTTTTGCCTCATTTTCAGGCCTCGTCATTAACTGTATTCCAACACTTACGTGGCAGCAAGAAACAATATGCTCGTATGGGACAAAAGTTTTCCCGGCATTGTCTTCAGCCTCCAGCGTCTCCTGTGAGTGCAGGGAAACCCGCCACGAGAGTTGTGGTAAGCCAGGAAGGGGGGGGCCGGCCAATCCTGTGTAGTGGCTGAAAATGTCAGGTGTAGTCGGCTCTGAGCGCAGCGCCTGTGAGGCATGTGACGTCACCGGTGTATGGGGAAACAACGCGTTTTAGAGCATGCACAAGGCTTCTACGGAGCATGAACACTCCTTTCTCAAGTGACGATATTGGCGAGAGGTGGTGACCACAATTAATGGAGCCTATTGTACACCTATTACACTGGACCCCAAGATCTGCTTACTTGGTTATCGTAATAAAGAGCCATTTCCAAAAGGAGACTCTAATAACAATTGGTAGATTATTGTTTATAGCTCGCAAGTCAATTGCTATATAATGGTTGTCCCCCAGTTTACCATTATGTGAGGAGTGGCACTCTCAAGTAAACAATACAATGTTGATGGAACTACGGGTTTATCGTAATAGGGGTACACTGGATAAATTAGATACATTTGTTAAGCTGTGGGGTCCGTGGTTATCAGGTCCAAGACTGGCTTTATCTCTTGTGCACCCTAGAATATTAAATGATCAATGCGGCAGTGGACATGTAAAAACCTGCTAGATACGACTATCTAAACTTTTTGGAGGTTGTGTGAGACATGAGATTGGGATTTAGGCCAAAGCTTGGAAATCCCCGTCCTTAAACCGGAGGGCCACCCTAAAATAAAAAATTGCATTAATATTAAAATAAAACATTTGAAAACTTTTTTTTTTTTTTAACTTACCAGAAACCCCTGTTGCTAGGCAGTCTTCCTAATCTGCCTCTTCCTATTCCGCTGCGCTTTCTCCTCTTTGGTGAGCTGCCCTGTTGTGTTCTGGGACGTGTGACCCAAAAAACAACGGGGCCATTCACAAAGCGCTGCGCGACTTGCGCATGCGCAGTAGGAAACGGGCAGTGAAGCCCCAAGGCTCCACTGCCTGTTTCCCTTCATTAAGATGGCGGCGCCGGCATCGCTGGACAGGTAAGTGTCCTTATTAAAAGTCAGCAGCTACAGTGTTTGAAAAAAATAAAAATAAATCGTAGCCAGAACACCCCTTTAACAATTGCTATAACTAACAGTAGAGTCAAGCAAGCAATGATCCGTGCCAAAACAGAGGCTATACCTCAAGATAAAATATCCAAATTTGAGAATATATGGAATCCCTGGGTGACTCACTTTTTGCCTTCCAATTTTGATACTTTCCCACCAAGACCGTAATCTCGATTTATACTTCCATCATCTGCATTCATGGTATGCGTTTATTACCATGTACTACCCTGGGCCCCCTACTACCTCTCATTTCTTTCTTCCCTATCAATTTTTTCTCCTACCTAAGATTACTTTTTCCTTTTATCTTCTTATGCTCTTCTACATTTCCCCCCTATTATCTCTCATCACTTTAAATTTACTCTTTATATAGTTCTGGTAGCAGAACCTTTATTTCCTTGGTTATCATTATACCAATTGTACATAGTTCCAATATGTAGTATTAGATTATAAATATAGAATATTCGATTCTATAATATATATATTTTTTATTTAAAAAAACTATACTCTTGATAATAATAGACCTTTTTTTTTTTTTTTTTTTTTTTTTTTGAGGTCATCTTATATTAACCTGGTCTAAATTGGTTTTATCTTTTCTTATACAATGTATGACGTAATCTTTTGATTAGTTGGATCCATGCTAAAATTGTTTTAGTTAAACTACTTTTAGTTTATGTTGAAACTACAACTCAATATTATTACCATATATATGTGATCTTTTCTTTTGCTGCCAAATGTACTTATGTTTGCGAATTGTTAAAATTCAATAAACAAAATTTGACAAGAGATTAGGATTTATAAAGTATATTTGGTAGTTAAATTCTTGTTTGATTGTTTTAATGTAATGTACATTGTATAATTGTAAAAAAAATAAAAATAAAGTAATAAAGATTAAAGTAAAAAAAAAAAAAAAAAAAAAAAAAAAAAAAATTGCATAAAAACAATATATCATGCTGCTAGACTTGCATACAACACTGCCACATGGACCTCCACAACGTTCTGGCTCTATAATCCTACCCTTCGCGATTCACATAAAAATGCATCCTCAGACACCTTCTTTTGAACTTACTGAGTAGGAACATTGGATTTTTTAATGTTTATGTAACTCACGATTATATTTATCACAGCACTGCCTATTTTATGTTTATTGCTTGAGGATTGGCTATATTGCCCTTTTTTGCTAGCAGCTGTCAATTCATTTCATTTTTCTGTTTAGCGCTCACTTTATATATTTTTTCAGTTGCTGTGAATACTTACAGAAATCAAAACATAGAAACACACAATGGATAAAATCACATAAATTCCTGCTAGATGTAGTGGTCCTGTGGAACCGTCCCCCGGGAGAATAGAAGAGACACCAAATGGCCAGACGTACATACACAGGGACCCCAAATGGGGCAAAAATAGCCCCAAATGGCATCAGCCAGTAAAGATGTCTCTCTAAAAAAGGTAAGAAATAGTAGTATAGGGATGTTATGATAATTATCCAAACTGCAAAATAAAGTGGCAAAAAAATAAATAAATAAAAATATCCCTTCTATTATTTCGGAGGGACGGTTCCACAGGACCACCACATCTAGCAGGAATTTATGTGATTTTATCCATTGTGATTTCTGTAAGTATTCACAGCAGCCTGTGTGATATACCAGATATAATATGATATGATATATGAATAATGAAGCTATATTCTCATGCAACTAATGTTTATGTATTCATGTTTTAGAAGTTAAAAATACCCAGTATATCCCCCGAAGGACTGCAAGTCTGAAACATGTTGGCTTTCACTATAGCTATTCATTGGAGCTGACCTGGAATTGAACATGGGTAGCCCTGTAGATGCATTTGATGTGTGTAGGGTATTTTAGGTTACTGGATGATGATATGTCAACATATGTATTGTATATCCATTTGATACAATGTTTTGTTATTAGGACTAATGTCCCCTTTTTTTATGTATTTGTGTAAAATAAAAATATAGCTTTTTATACAGTTTCACACATGAGTCTGCCTCCATAGTCCATAAGGGGTGTTGGTGCAGCAAGTGCACACAATTGTTGTTGTTAAATTGCTTTTGGTGCCGCTCAAAGTAGAGGTGAAAGAATATGCCTCTGTCTCAGAGCACAGGGTGCAGGCTTATCCGGATACCAATCCAGAGGGCTAGTAACTGTATAGAGGAAAGGATCGCTGTTACTCCTGAGCAGCCCAGGCGAATAAATGATAAGGAGCGGCCTCAGCCTACATGTCTACACCAAACCAGACCTGGGGGATCCTATGACTAAGACCCGGAGGGTGGTGGGAGACACACCAAGGTGTGTGGTTTGGTGAAGAAACGTAGGCTGAGGCCACTCTTTATCATTTGTTAACCTGGGCTGGTAGGTAGTAGTGGCGATTCTTTCCTCTTTACTGATTTGCACTGGAGTCGTGTTAATGCAGGCTTGTTCTAAAGGTGTTTTTGGATGCGTTTTATGCAAGTTTTGATCGATCCCACAAAACTGATTGAATGGGGAAGGTGCAGGTCAAAGCAACAAAAATGCCAAAATGTATGGCATCTCTGCGCAACATACTGGTTTGAGTGTTCCCGTGTTCCCTAATGAACACAAGCTTTTTTCTAGGTATGCAATAAAGATGCATGAACAGACCCAAGGAGAAACAAAATATTTCACCTGCAAGATACAGGCTGCAGAACAAAATGGCAGCAAAAGAAACCCTTAAAAAAGCTGCATACATCGAAAAATAACTGAATAATCACATTTCTAAATTGTATGTCCTGTATATACTCGAGTATAAGCCGACCCGAATATAAGCCGAGGCACCTAATTTTACCACAAACAACTGGGAAAACTTATTGACTCGAGTATAAGCCTACGGTGAGAAATGCGCAGCTACTGCAAGTGGAAAAGAGGGTCAACAATGCCCATTTGCAGCCTCACTGTGCCCATTTGCAGCCCATTTGCAGCCATAGGCCCCCAAACTTCAAACTTGGTAGTTAAGGGTTCCTAAATGCCCCCTAGCTGCAGCCAAAATTTGGGGTCTCTGGACCCAAAGAGTCCCGAAATGACATTGCTGCAGATGGACACAGTTGACCGACTTTGGGGCCCCGTATCTCGGGGTCACTTGGTGCTAGAAACCTTTGGATATGTTGTAGTGCTAGTTCCACTGGGTTTGAATGCCAAATTTGGGGTTCCTAGCACCAAGTGTCCCCCGAGATACGGGGCCCCAAATTCGGGTCGGAAAATGTCAAGCACTTTTCTGTAGCAGTGACATTTTCCGAACCGAATTTGGGGCCCCGTATCTCTGGGCCATTTAGTGCTAGGAACCCCATCTTTGGATATGTTGTAGTGATAGGTCCACTGGGTTGGCATACCAACATTTGGCATTTGGGGCTCCTAGCACCAAGTGGCCCCGACATACTGGGCTCCAAACTCGGGTCGGAAAATGTAATTTTCTGCTGCAGAAAAGTGCTTGACTCCAATATAAGCCGAGGGGGGCACTTTCAGCACAATAAAATGTGCTGAAAAATTCGGCTTATACTTGAGTATATATGGTAAGCCAAAAAAAAAAAACTGGTGAAAAAAGCTAAGCTTTTGCTTTGTAAAAGTAGTTGTGCAAGTTTTTTTTTTTTATATGTCCACTTCTTGATTAGAGTTTGAACACTGCTGATTGGCATTCTCAATTCCTTGGATCTCTTTTTATATCCCTTTCCTGTTTTATTCAGGTCAACTACCTTTTCCCGCAGAGTCTTTGACAATTCTTTTGCTTTTCCCATGACTCAGAATCCCAAAAAGTCAGTGCAGCACTGGATGAAAGATGCAAGGGTCTGTCAGGAGTCCAGAAACTCATTTACCTTTTATACACACACCAATTACAAGCAAACAGATCACTGGTGAGGATGGTTATCTCTAATAGCCATTCAAACCCCTTTGTGTCAACTTGTGTGCATGTTATCAGGGCAAAATCACCAGGGTATGTAAACTTTTGATCAGGATCATTTGGGTAGTTCCTGTTGTCATTATATAAAAAAAAGTAAACATAGTTGATTGATAATAAATGGCTTCAGCCAAACACTAACCATGAGTGAAAAAAGTTTTTGTGTTAACATTCATATTCTCTGAAAAATGGCCAAGAAATCACAAAATTCTGCCAGGGTATGTAAAGCACAACTGTATATGTGTATACAGGAGTATGTATGTGTGTGCGCATACTGGAGTATGTATATGTATATGTGTATGTGTATTCAGGAGTATGTATACGTGTATTCAGTGATATGTATATCAGGGCTGGACAAACCTCGGGCGCCGGGTCACATTTGCGACTAGAATTAGCGACCTGGCGCGGCACAGTTGGGGCATCCTGTCTCTGTAGGCAGCCCCCCGGCGCGATTGCACCAGTCGGTAATTGAGGCCGCGGCTATGAGGCCTTCTGAAGTCCTAGGGTTCCTTCTGGAATCTGGTGCCCTCTTGTGGTGGCCATTGGTATGACATCCAGCAATGCTAATGGAGCTTCCCCTGCCTGTTTTTCACTCCTTCCCTTTACACACACACACATATACATATATATATATATATATATATATATATATATATCTATAAATATATATGTTTGTGGGTTCTAACACCCTAGAGAATAAAATAGCGGTCATTGCAATACTTTCTGTCACACCGTATTCGCGCAGCGGACTTACAAGTGCACGTTTTTTGGGAAAAAAAAATTTTTTTAATTAAAAAAATAAGACAACAGTAACTTTTATTTATTTATTTTTTATTGTGAAAGATAAATATTCCGCCAAATAAATTGATACCCAACATGTCACGCTTAAAAATTGCGTCCGCTTGTGGAATGGTGACAAACTTTTACCCTTTAAAATCTCCATAGGCGACATTTAAAAAAATTCTACAGGTTGCATGTTTTGAGTTACAGAGGAGATCTAGGGCTAGAATTCTTGCTTTCGCTCTACCAATCGCGGCGATATCTCACATGTGTGGTTTGAACACCGCTTTCATATGCGGGTGCTACTCACTTATGCGGTCGCTTCTGCATGTGAGCTCGGCGGGACGCGTTTAAAATTATTATTTTAACTTATTTTTTCACTGTTCTTTTTAAAAAAAAACATTGTGTCACTTTTATTCCTATTACAAGGAATGTAAAAATCACTTGTA